>JADMNL010000029.1:81262500-81982500 GCA_016271365.2 Neoceratodus forsteri | reverse complement strand
TGCTTGTGTTACCATGTGTGCCACTATTAGCATTTCTGTTTGCGTTGCTGTGGTTGGCTCCATCACTGTATTACATTCACTATTTCTAGATATCATTCTCAAGAAAATTAGAGTCAAATTAGAGGAATTCGCTGTTGGGGTTGAAAACTCCCCTTGGATCCCCCCCACCCCAACCCGGCATTGCAGTGGTGTGCATTGGGATTGGGGTCCTAACTCTCACCCCATTCTCCTATACTTCTGCTGCTTTACACATGTCATGGGGTGAGAGTTAGGGCTGACGATCCCAATGCGCACCCCAATGCCGGTTGGGGGGAGGTGGGGCAGGGGAGTCCAAGGGGGGTTTTCAACCCTAACAGTGAATTTCCTCATTTTTGTCACTGTGGAACAACCCTAACTAATGCATTAAATGGAGTTTTTTGCCTCTATATATATATATATATATATATATATATATATATATATAAATTAGATAACCCACTCTAAGGTGTGTGGCCGCCCTCTGATATATGCATGCCTTGGTGTGCGTTGTTATGCATGGGGCTGCAGGCCAAATGCGTTAACCACCCAAGGCGTGTATATATCGGAGCACAGCTGCACACCCTAGAATGGGTTATCTATCTTATAAAATGGCAAAATTGTTTTGAAGGGGGTGAAAGTGCAGGAGTGCAGCCACACTCTGATATATGCACAGTCATGTGTTGTGTTTCAACCAACCAGCAGAGATGATTTTTCCTACCCATTTTATAAATATATATATATATATATATATATATATACTTTGCAAAAAACTGCATCAGTGTATCACTTAGGGTTCAGGATAAAGTGACAAAAGTAGGGAAATGTGATGTTAGGCAGGTTTAAAACAGCATTGTGCTACAAGGCTGCACTGACTGCTTTCATTGAGTAACAACTGCCAACAGGTGAGAGCTGGAAAAGGCAAACAGGAGAACAGTGCTGTGCTGCTATTGAGAGACTGAATGACTGTATGGTATTTGTGCTTGCTGAAGACATCTGAAAACCTGAACTGTTGCACTAACTTGCTGCTGCTTAATTAATTCCTTGGTCTGTGAGCTGTATGAAGTGAGGGGAGGAGCACCTGGCAGGCTTAAAATAGCATCACGCCATAAGGCGCGAGCACTGTGGCACGAGCAGCGTGAGTGGCGCAAGTGCCACTCGGTCACAGAAAGTTGTTTACTAGGTTTGGGGAATAAAGAAACTTGGATAGTAGAAAGAAAGAAGAGAACAAAGGTAAATAAAGCAGCCGCTTTGCAAAAGGTAGTAGTTAGAAATAACTGGTGGGATTGTATAATTAGGAATTGCGTAAGGCATAGAAGTAGTAAAAGATGAAGGGGAGAAAAGTTTTACAGTTATGTTTGCTTAGTCTGTTAGTAGTTTTACAGAAGTCTAGCCCTCAGGAAAAGTTTGGTAAAGCAGGGTTAACTGCCATATCATAAAGAACTATGTACAAATGGGATTATTATCAATCAGGGCCCTTAAGTAGAAATGGTAGAAACCAGTTTACTCAAAACTGTAATCAGTTTAGTATCGAATTTAAAGCCTCTCTCTCCCTGTCTTTATGCCTACAAACTCCCTCTTTGAGACTGATAATGATTTTGCTTTTGGGTGGGGATGTAGAATTGAACCTGGGTCCCTGCTCACTGGATAAAATCAAAGTTATTCTTGATAATGCGAGAAGTTTAAAAACTAAAATGGATATTTTAAAATTATGGGTTGTAGATGAACTCCCTGACATTATAGCCATAACGAAATCATGGTTAACCCCACAGGTTCACTCAAATGAAATTAAAATAGAGGGTTTTTTTTTCTGCACAGTGCAGACTGAGAGGGAAAGAGAGGTGGGGGGTTTTGTTGTATACAAATTGGAATCTGGGAAGTTTTAGGGTAGTTTATTCAGGGACAAAAAATCAAATGGAAATATTGTTGGTTCAATTGTTAAAGTACAATCTTGTTATAGGTGTGATCTACTCACCCCCAAAAGTGAGGGTAGAGGAATTTAGGGATTTGGCACAATGTATACAGAAATGAACAATGGGTTATGATTTGCTTCTGCTGGGGGATTTCAATGCAGCCTGGGGTGGACAGAGGGGCAATGCATTGATGCAGAGTTTGAGTCCTCTTGGCCTGGCCCAGGTTGTGATGACACCCACCAGAAAGACAGATTTAAATAGTAAAGGAAATGTATTAGATTTATGTTTTGTAACAGAAAGTATAAAAGTTCAAACAGTATGGGTAAATCAATCTGTTTTGGAAGAGCACTGTTCAACTGTATGTAATTGTGAATTAAAAAATGAAGGTAAAGGAATAAAATCAGAAGTCCCAAGAAAAGTAAGAAAGAGGTCTTTTAAAAATTACAGTAAAGAATTATTTTTACATACATTGGCAAAGCCTAGAGTGGTATAGGATTTTCCTTATTCCTGGTTTGGATTTAGCTGTGATAGAATTTACAAGTATGTTTTTAGAGGCTTGTAAAAGGGTTGCTCCCTTTAAAACAACCATAGCAAGGATAAAACAACCCTCATGGATGACAGAAAAGTTAAAAAAAGAAATAAGGATATAACATCAATTATGGAAGAAGGCTAATAAATCTTTAAGTAGAGTTGATTGGGAAGAGTATAAAAAATATTGTAAAATAGAATGAGCACAAGGGTAAAGAATACAAAAAAGCAATATTATAAAACAAAAATTGGTGATACAGTTGATCCCCAGAAATACTGGTCCTTGATACAATCCTTGGAAAAAACAGTTACAAGCAAACTCCCTGTACAAATTCAACAAAATGGTATATTACAGAGTAGAGTAAAGTAAATTCTGCAGACATTCTGAATGCATATTTTACAGATTTACCTGGTACAGATATTCCAGAAAATCATTTATTACTTGATTTTCCATTAGATGCTACTCTGGAAATTCCAAAATTTAGATGTAGGAAGATTAGTTGTAATGAGGTTCAGAAAGAATTAAATAAATTAAAAGTTAACAAAGCATATGGGTTAGACAATATAGAAAACAGGGTTTTATAGGATGCTGTGGAATTTTTGGCCCCTATATTGACCAAGCTATTTAATTGGAGTTTGACAGAAAGGAGGTTTCCTTCGAGTTAGAAGAAAACAAAGGTAGTCCCAGTTTTTAAAGGGGATTATCCAAATGACCCTTCAAACTATAGGCCACTGGTACAACACCAGTTAAGTGGATATTTGGAGAAATACCACTTACTTTCTGATTCACAATCAGGTTTTCAAAAAGGGCGTTCCATGGACTCTGTGCTCACCGACCTAATAGATCTTGTCTCCTCTCAGCTTGGGGTGGGTGGGCATGGTGTTCATGGACCTATCCAAACCCTTCGACACCATAGACCACAGGGTTTTGCTCCAGAGGTTGGAGAGATTGGGCCTAGACTGTGAAACACTGGAATGGTTTTCTTCCTACTTATTTGAAAGAACACAGCTGGTTCAACTTAATGATGTAACCTCAAAACAGCTTAAAGTTGTTGGAGGGGTACCACAGGGGTCCATTTTGGGCCAGATTCTTTTTTTGATTTACGTTAATGATTTGGTAAAAGTAGCTATTAACACCAAAATTAAATTGTATGTGGATGATACAGTTTTGCTAGCGTGTGGTACAAATATTAATGAGATAGAAAAGGGACTTCAGGAAGATTTCACAGGGTTAGGAAAATGGTTAGTAAATTCAAAATTAGTATTAAACAGTAAAAAATGAAAAATCTTCTTTTTTCAATACAGAAGGATAAAATAAATCATAAACAGGATTTGAATATAAAAACATTAAGATAGAAAACATTACAGAAGATTTCTTTCTATAAATATTTAGGAGTTTGTGTTGACCAGGGACTGAAATGTGATATACATATAGAAGAATTGGTGGGTAAAGTAAATAGAAAACTTGGGGCTTTTCCAAGAAATAGGTTTTGTACAGATATTAGGATGCGGAAATCAATAGTAAATCAGTTAATTCCTATAATAGATTATGGTTGTCATATATATGGAAAGGCCTCAGGCTTTCTCTTAGGAAATCTTGAGGTTACTTATAATAATTTAGCTAGATTCATTTTACAATGCGATTATAAAACCCACCATTGTAATTTATATTTGACATTGTATTGGTTAACACTTGAAGATAGGAGAAAAATGATAAGGGCCCTACAAACGCATATATTACAAATGACAAGAGAACCAGAATATCTTATGGACAAAATATAGGAGAAAAATGTTACGCATAAATATAAATTAAGAGATAATGGGGCCACTCCCTATAAACCTAGGGTAAAAAATTGTTTTATTAAAATGACATTTAAAGCTGAATATGCCTCAGTCAACTGTTGAATGATATGAAAAGTAAATCAGGCTATAAACCAACTCTGCCAAGGTTCTGACAGAGAAATTGAAAGTTAGATGTATGTGCAATAGATGAATAAGAAATCTCTTGGATTTTTAAATGGTATTTCATGTTGTTAAATGAGTTGTACAAGTCTTGTTGAAATATAAGTGTATTTATTATATGTTTGTAAGGTCTTAGAGATTGAAAGTAATGTTTGTATTGTGTTTGTAATTGAACAATTTTAATGTCATGTTGTCAGGACCATCTTGAAAAAAGGCTCCGGCCTAAGATGTGAAGAAAGAACTTATCCTGAATAAAAATAAACCTTCTACTACTTTTACTACTACTAACACCCTTGTCCCACCCCTGAAACAAATGAGGGGTGGAGTCTTTCTTGGCACTGTCAACCCTAACACTCACCCCACTGCAGTAACAGAGAAGCTGAGATGTGATGGAGATAGGTGTGTGTGTTTCATGAGTGCATAGAATGGGGTGAGTGCTAGGGATGACAACCTCATAGAAGACTCCACCCCCTCATTTCCTTCAGTGGTGAATCAGCGGTGTTCGGGTTGGAAACCGTTTTTTGCATTCTTGAAAAAAAAAACATTGAGGGACAGTTTTCTTTATTTCAGGCACAGACAGCAATCAGGGGATGGGGTGCCACTAGACACCAGGAACATATTATTTTATCAGGGGGACGGTGATCAGTGGCTGGGGGTGTGCCACTAGACACCAGGAATATATTATTTTATTACTAGGCTAGCAATCAGTGGGTGGGGGGCCACTAGACGACAGGAAAATACTATTTTATTATGGGGACAGCGATTGGAAGGCGAGGGGTGCCGCTAGACACCAGGGAAATATTATTTTATTGGTGGGCTGATGATCAGAAGAGTGGGGAGGTGCCATTAGACACAAGATCAACTTTATACATTTGTAGGGATAGCAATGGGGGGTGCCACTAGACACCAGGGAAACAGCAGATCATTTCTCTCACTGCAGCCTGCAGCGCAAGTTCCAGCTATAACTGCAGAAGTCATGAAAATCTCACAGTTCTCATACAGAGAATGTGGGTGATGGGGCAGCAGATAGTGGAGCTGGCTACATTCACTTGGGGTGAGTGGTACTACCAGTGTTTCTACAGGGACAGTCTGTGTTGGGGAATTGGGCAGGAGAGCTGGCCAGGTTAGATTGGGTGGGGTAAGGGATTTTGTCACTTTCAAAGATGTGTCATTTGCATTACAAAACAGTTTTAACTTAAAATTAGTTTAGTGTGATCAGTAAGTCACAAACTGTTCAAATTTGTGGATGATTTACTGATTGAATGATATCTGTATAAGCGAGTGATGCGTAAAATTAATCTCACCGTGAAAACATATATTTGCCCTCAATTTCTGAATTCTAAGCCAAAAATTGAACTAAGTATATGACTGTGGCCTAAATACACTTCTTGTTCATCTGTTGACAAGCAGTACTTCTTTAAAAAAAAAAATTTAAATTGGAAAAAACAAGATGGCTGCCTGGACGAACATAATCTCTGTGAACACGAATAGTAAATCACAAACTGTTAATAGTTTCAAATGGCTTTTTTATTGATTGCGCTGTTTTTTTTCCTGCCTGTCTAGCCGTTATCCCAAAAATTGTTGTAATTCAAAAATGCTATGCTATTTTTTCACCAAACCATCCAAAGGCACATCCTTGACACATACCTCATCAGCCATGAGCATTTCATACCCTCTGGCCTGTAGATGAGAGCAAAAAACCCATGTTAAGTATAGGGAAAAAGTTGTTTGTTTGTTTTTTAACACTCCATATCTCAAAAACCGTACAAGGTGCTGGCACAAACGTTTCACATTCTGAGACTCTGTTAGGTTGACCGCACGTGTCAAATTTGGGGCTGTTTTGTTAAAGTACACCAGAGTTATTAAGGTAAAAAAATTGGGTTTTAAAATAGAAGTGCTGATCCAACCCTAACTATAGGGGCACCACCACACCCCTATGATATATCTACGGGATATGACATGGCCCGATTGAAGAAATCACATTTTATTTTCCTGTGAGGCAAATGACATTTTGATATTTCCCAAGCGGTGAAGCCCCAAGTTAGATATAATATTATTGGCCTTGAAAAAAGATAAATACGAGATTTTCAGTCAGGCCATGTCATCTTCTGTTAATACAGACATTTGTTTTTAGATAAACATGATTGGGAATGTGTAAAAAAAGTGCTCATGTCTTTGATATGTGTGACTAACTTTCGGCTTCTTTTACAGTTACAGTTACTTGTGTGGGAGTGGTTACTGAGATTTACTACTACTGTACTTCTATGTAACTCACTGAGTCCCATAGCATTACTTTATGGCCAGTACAAAATGAAAAATGTGATGTACAGTTCTTTTGTTTGTGCTTTTTTGGGGGCATTTGTTTGTTGAAAAAAAATGTTTTGCCATTTTTTTGCTGATTATAAAACAAAATCTAAAACGTATCTGTAAATGAACCACCACTCGTGTATATATTTTTGTGCCGAACAACTTTCATGCCCACGGTACCATGCAATCATTTTTCTTTTTAAAGTTATTCACATTTGTTCACTGAAAAAGTGGGGAAAAATAATTTTCTGCCATTATTTGCTGATTATAAAAATATCAAAAAGGTATCTATAAATGAAACACCACTCATTCTGTAGTATTTGTGCACTGATCCTCTTTTCAGCTGTAAGTCAGGGGAGGGGGAAGGGGGTATAAATAAATAGGCAGGTAACATGGTACAGCTAATGCTGAGATAGATAAGATAGATTGTAGGTACAATTGTTGATAAAATATACACTATACAATGTACAAAGCTGTTTTGTAGCCTGTGAGCATTAATTACATAAAGAGATAGGAGAGGGCTATAAAGTAAGATTGATCTCCAAAAACACATTTTGGTTGGATTTACAATGTGCCACTCATATGGTCATGCGGGGTTTGGCAACCAATGCTGGATTTTAATTAAAAAGTGTGGTAGAAGCCTGACATTGGAACTACAGTGTGTGGGCTGTGGGGGTGGGGAGCATTTTTGATTTGCATAGAGGAGAAGGGTGGCATGGGTGCTAGTGGGTGGGTGGGTTGGTTAGTTTCTGTATGCTTACCCAACACTGGGATAGGGCATCCAGTGTCAGGAACCCAAAAAGGGTGGAGCATTTTGGGCCAAGGATCAGTTGCAACATGGGTGATGCAGCTGCTTCTTGGGCAACTTACAAAGTCTGCTACAGCTCTGGCATAACAAATGCAATGAAGCAGCTGTTTCAGGCCATTTGTGAAACCTGTAGAGGTCCAGCCCAATGTGGGTGATGGCACAGAAGTTTCTTGGGCCACTCACAAAGTGTGCTACAAATCCAGCACAACAAGTACAATTATGCAGCTGTGTTGGGCCATTCACAAAATCTGCTACAGCTCTGGCACAATATGCGCTATGCAAAAATGGGTGGGTAATATGCGCCAGAGGCACATTACCCATCCGTGGAGCTCTGCACCTGTGGACAGGTGCACACTGGTGGCATTCACCACCGCCAGCCACTGGTCCTTGGCCCCACCCTCCAGCACAAGTCCACGCAGGGCAGATGCGGGTGGAGTTGTGGACCCAGCCAAGCATTCAATCAGAAGCCCAGCATGGTTTCAGCAGTGGATCCCCTATGCATGCACCCCTCGGATGTCTGAAGGCTGACACTTGTGGTGGGTGGGAGGAGGAAAATGCCACCAGCCCTCTGATGGCACTGAAGTGGTGCAGAGGGATGGGGGGTATGTTGGGTGACTGAGGGAGGGGGATGGTACCACTGATAGCTGGGGGGGTGGACATGCAGTGCCGTTGAGGGGCAGCATCCATGTGCCAGTGCCCCTGTGAGGGGTTTGGATTTGTGGTGGGGGCCACCACACACACCGCTGTGTGCTGGGGTGGGTGGCACTGGGCAGCCATTTGCTGTGGCCCCAGAGGGTCAGTGGGCTGTTTGCCCTGTCCTGTGGCCTGTCCCAGGGTGTGTGTGGGGCACACAGGGGGTTTACGACAGGGTTCTCCCTGGCAGTACCCTGCTCCCCCCTAAGCACTCCTGCAGCCAGCACTGTGCGCCTTAGTGCATGGCATGTAGTGCTGGCCCCACCTCACCACCCCAGCACATTGCTCTTCACGCAGCCAGGGGATCAGGCACATAGGTGCTGTGCACCTCTCTTGGTGCATCCCGCGTGGGGGGCGTGTAGGGTGCAGAGTGAATGCGCACCCCAGATACACACGCATAGCCATTCTGCCCTAATAGTGTATAGGGCCCTTTGTGTGTAATGATGCAACTGCTTCAGGCCCCTTGTAAAATCTACCACAGATCCAGCCCAATATGTGGGATGATGCAACTGCTTTGGGCCACCTGCAAAATCCACTACAGGTCAAGGGCAATTTATGTGCTGATTTAGGTGCTTTTCAGCAAGTACCGTGTTCATCGTTACTGTTTTAGTTAGACAAGGCATTGCTGATGTTAGAGTAATGCCAATACTGCTTCACATGATAGCTTAAATCAAGAGGATCACTAGGCCATAAATTTGCAACGGTGTTAACCCTAAACTTTTCATTTCTCTACTTTGTACGCTTTGTGCTTAAACCATAATAGATGCATCATCAATGTAGTTTTCTGCTATTTATATTTCATATACACTGGTGCAATAATCACTGCTATTATTTTTTTTTTTCTTTACACTAGTATAGTACGCAATGCCATTGGTAAATTTCTTATTTACCCTGGTTCAATAAGCAGTGTCTTGTTTTTTTTATTTACACCAGTACAATAAACATGGCAATTTGCTTGTTTTTATTCACACTGTTATTTAATCACTGTCATTGGTTTATTTTATTGACAGTAGTACAGTAATCATTGCTATTGGCTTGTTTTTTACTGACACCTGTATGTTATCACTGTCATTGGTTTATTTGTAGAGACACTGATACAATAATCACTGCCAGCTTATTGTTATTGACGCCTGTATATAATCACTGTCACTGGTTTATTTGTAGATACACTGGAACAATAATCACTGCCATTGGTTTGTTTATAGACACTAGCACAGTAATAACCTCCATTGCTGTTTTTATTTACAGTGGTATCCGATCACTGTCATTGGTTTATTTTTATTGACACAAGTACAATAATCACTGCCATTGGTTTGTGTCTAGGACTGGGAACAGGAGCAGAGCCCACTCATTAAAAAGAATCATTTGTAACCTGAGTGTAAAGTTAAGGGGGGAAGGTGATTAAAAACAGTCATGTTTGTACCTGGCAGAGTGCCAGAAGATCAGCAGCTTTTTTAAAACAGTTCTATCTAGAAAGTGGAGTGGGGGCAGTGGCTGTAACATGACTGGAGATGTGAGGTGTGGTCAGTGAACTATCCCTGGCCACATGGTGAGGTCTAGAGGTTTGTTATTTATTTAATTTTTATTTCTTAAATGGTGGGACTAAATAACAAATAGTCACATATCTGTGTTCATGAGAACAAGTACTAAGAAAAAGGTACTTACACTTCGCTAATAGTGAAGATAAAGGATTCATCACTACTAGGTTCAAGACGTCCCCACTATTATTAATTAAATTAAAATGGAATTATATTTTTGTCCACAATAATATTTTGATAATACAATCAAACTAGTGTGGGCGCAGACCGGCAAACACTGATTTTAGCCATTCACAGCCTGCCCCTAGATGTGTTCCCCTCATATCTGTCTCCTACTACTAAACATGGTCTACCTAAAAAGTTTACTCCATTTTTTGGTGATCCATGTAGTGTCTTTGTACAGCATGTTCGAGTATAATGAACATATAGATAAGCTAATGTATAGCTTTCTTTTATAATTTTATACTTTATATTTTTGTTCACCACAGAATATTTCACGCCGCTACCTGGGAAACGTCATAATGGAGTCTTTAGAGTCATGCAGCAAAGAGGACCAAGGTAAGAACTTGGGGGAGAATTAAATTTTTCCATAATTTCCAAGGGATCTAGTAAGGGTGATGGACATTTTTATCCTATCACAAGTATTGCAAATCACTTGTTGGCCAATCAGAAGGCATTTGAGAAACTCCCATATCCTTAAATTGTTTATACGTACAGTTACAGTATCTCTTAAAGTAATATGAGGTGACATTATGAGTTCTGCAGCTGAGATAACTGCAAAGTAAAGTTGAGTGGTACTGTCATACAAAGGACTTGAAAAAAAGAGTTTCAAGTTTCAATTACAATAGACAAAGGGAAATAATATGAATTGTCTATCCAAAATGGATTTAGAAGCAGAAACCCAATGGGGGAAAAATGTATTATAAAGTAGAACTGAATTAGAGTAATAAACAAAAATATATTATGACTTCCAATAATATCTATAAATTAACCTCATAGAAATTTAAGGGTTTAAAGAGAACAAAGGTTCTAGCATATCTTAAAACTCTACAGCAGACATGGGGCCAGATTTTTGAAAGGGGGTGTAGGGTTTGCGGCCAGCCCTGCAACATGGGACTTTGAAACCCATGTTGTGCCAACCCCCTTTGATGCAACTACACCTGCATTTCCACTCAGGTGCAGCTGTGACAGTTTCCATGATTTGAGGTAACTTGTGCCAATGCTGTGGCGCAAGTGCCATTACTTAGACTCCCAGAGGTACCACATGCTAGGCCACAAAACCATGGTCTAAGGTGCAGTGATCAGTACAAGGGATGGGAATTCCTGATTGCTGGGAGGATAATGCCGCAAACCTCACGCGTCATATGTTGGGTGCACCCGGGGCTTGCTGCATTCCCGAACCATCAAAAATCCAGCCCATTGTCTTTATATAAGAGACATAGTTATCCCCAGAACAGTCATTAAAATTAGAATGGTCATGAGCTGGACAAGTGTTCCCTAACTGTTTAAATACAAAATGTAGAAGAGTATGCATTCTTTGCAATAAAAACTTTTATTTTCACTCCACGAATGTGATTTCTGATACAGAAGGCATAAATATAATAGGTAAAGTAAATTAGGTGATAACATACCTTGCTAATTAATGTGTATGATCTGTTAAAGAAGATTCTGATTTCTATGCACATATATCAGATATTGTTGATTTAAAACATAAGAGATCAACTTGGAAGGAGACAACAATAATGTTGTGGATAAAACAAAGATAGGAGTAACCACAGTGTGAGTTCATTTAGAAAATCCTCTGGCTTAAAGAGGACCTTCCCCAGTCATTTTGACTTTCATGCATTAATTACCCTGTCTTGCATTGATTCTGGAACTGTATTTCATTACTGTCTGATGCAGTTAGTTTTTGCATTCTAAGCTGCTAAAAACTACGGGGTGTACCAGAGCTTCTATAGCAAGCCTGGTTTTGCTGTGGGCCCAGGGTTATACTACTGACATCTTTGTAGGGCAGAGTCAATTTCACACAAAAAAAAAACATGCTGACAAGGCATTTAGATTTTGGCATAATGCATTGCTAACAGGGTGTCTTGGGGAAGGGAGAACACAGTATGTACACCGAGCACTGGTAGGTTTCCCTTGCAACATTGTTGCAATCGCATGCTACTGCACAGTGTGAGTCACTCCTCTATCCTACAGTGATGTCATATGGTGCTAGCACCCCAGCAGCTCAACAGCAAAAGCAAGTGCAGCATGGCTCAAAAACAAATCCAAATTATGGAAGGCAAAGTAATCCTTGGACAGAAATAACAAATTCATACACCTTTTCAGGTCTAGTACTGCATATAATGACTACAAGCTGTAACTTTTTGGACTGTCAGGGAAGGTCTTCTTTAATAAACAGCTTTGTGATTAATTTAATTTAAATGATACATTGGGAATGATAAAACCAAAAGGCAGGGATTATATATATTCAAAACCTCACCATATGTGCAGCAGGCTTGAGTGACGTTTTATTTTAAAATAATTACTGCAAGGTTTGCATTGGCAAAAACTGGGAATATTGTAATCTCAGATCATGCTTCAACATCCGTAAGTCTTATAATTTTAGCTGGACTGGTGGTGCTGAGGGTTGAGGCACTGGATGTTACACCTTACACCACATCGGTGACCCAGGTTTGGAGATGGACTCGGGTCATTGGGGGTCGGCAGGGGAAGGAAGAGATCGAGCATCCTTGTGGACTGCTCTCTCTTCCCGGGGTGGGATACAGGGAAGCCCCGCTCAAAGGGTGGCCTCTGGCAGTGGTTGGAGGCATGCCAAAAGAAGCAGCACTCACGTACATGGGGTGAAGTTTTGGCAGATGTCTCTAGATGTTATTGCACGGCTGAAGCTCTGGTGGTGCGAAAACCAAGATGGAAAACCTGGCTGCTTGGGAGGCGAAGGCAGGACATGTAGTCTGAGACGCATGCCCAGTGCTGGCTCAGACTCCCTGGCTTGACTCTCTGTGGTCCTGCCTCCTTGTACAGGCCTGCAAGGGGGAGGATCCAGAACCCAATCCCTCAGCTGGGTAGACGAGCACCATGGGCGGTAGAGGCAATATGCTGAAGTCCCAGCTGGAGAGATGCCCAAGTGACCAGTGACCGGAGGGGAAAAAGAGTTTGAAAAAAAAAGTTTATAATTTTAAACTCAAACAATCACAGTTAGTTCTGGAAATTCCACAGTTACTTGTTGAAAGATCAAAACATTTTCAAATTGACTACAAAAATGGAAATTAACAAGTATTTTGAGATTATCACTAATTCAGAGACTTTAAACTTCACACAATGGAATGCTTTCAAAATCTTCATAACATAGAACTATAGACAATGACAGAACAAAAAGATCAGAGGTCCATCCTATCTGCCCACGTTCCCTATAATCCCTGGAACCAACTGTTCCTCCAGGGTACTAACCCTCCCTGTCCTCTTTCTATCTATTCTCTTCCTTGGTCCTGTTGCCCTCAGTGAATACTACTCCCTTCATAATGTCCCAGCCCTGCTTGAATCCCCTAACTGTTTTAGCACCCAACACTTCAGCCAGCAGACTGTTCCAAGGTTCCACCACCCTTTACTCAAAGTAGTACTTCCTCACATCTCTCCTGAACTTACCTCCTGTTAATTTCCATTTGTGTCCACATGATCATGAATTGATATTCAGGCTAAATAGTTCCCAGCAATTCACTTTAATTCCTTTAAGGAACTTGAAGATTTCTATCATATCTCCACTCTCCCTTCTGGTCTACATTGAGTAACATATTTAGTGCCTTGAGGTGCTCTTCATAGGATCTAACCTGCTGGCCCCTGAATCATTTTTGTTACTCTGCGCTGCACTGTCTCCAATCTGTCCTTATCCTTTCTGAGGTGAGGACACCAGAACTGAGTATAATACTCTAGGGGAGGCTTCACCAGGGATCATGCTAAGAATCCTACTAAGATATCTAAGTAGCAAGAAGACCAAAAGGATCTATAGAGAGGAAGTATTACTTCTTTTCTTCTGCTATCAATTACCCCTCCCAATACATTCCAGCATCCTGTTAGCCTTGTTGCACTAACTCAATTGCTTAAATGAGTTGCAAATGATTACTCCCAGATCCTGTTTCTCAGCTGTAGTGCTAAGTTTCTCTCCTCCCATCCAGTACTCTATCTTGGGGTTCTTTTTCCCTAGGTGCATTACCTTGCACTTTCTAGCATTGAATTTTAACTGCCAGACCTTTGACCACCCATCTAGCATTTGTAGGTCTCTCTGCGTTTCCCTTATTCCCTTGTCACTAGCCACCCTCCCACATAGTTTTGTGTCATCTATGGAGAGACACAATGTGCCCTAGATTCCTTATCCAATGTCACCAATGAACATGCTGAAGAGGAACGGACCCAGGACTGATCCATGTGGAACCCCGCTCATAACCTTCCTCTCCTCTGATTTAACCCTATTGACCACCACTCTGCTGCCTCCCCTCTAGCCAGTTACCCACCCAGTTCACTATGCTAGCTGCATGCAAGTCATTTTTTATCTTCTTGAACAATTGTTTGTGAGGTACTGAGTCAAAAGACTTGCTGAAGTCAAAGTAGATCATATCCACAGCATGGCCCTTGACTAATTCCTTTAGCATCCAGTAAAAGAAAACTATCAGGTTAGTCTGACAAGATCTTCCTGCCACATAATGATGTTGTTTGCTATCCTGGAGCCTGTTACTCTCCAGGTAGTCTATGAGGTTTTCTTTGATCAGTGACTCCATCAGCTTCCCCACTGTAGACGTTAGACTGACAGGCCTGTAGTTCCCTGGTTGCTCCTTAACCTCCCCCCCTTATGAAGCAGTATAACATCTTCCACCTTTCAATCCCTTGGAACTTCCCCAGACCTAAGTGAGCTGATGAACCAGAGGTTCAGCCACCTCTGCTGCTAATTCCTTGAGTATCCTCACATGCAGCCCATCTGGTTCTGGGACCTCATCTATCTTAAGATAAGAGATAAGAGGAATGATTATCTGGTATGCCAGTCACAAAAATAGGAACATCATACAAGTATCTAGAGAAAGAAAAGCTTTTACAATGCAAAGCAGAAGAATGTTGATAATCTAATTGCTTGAATACTGAGCCAAATAGAGAAATTGTAAATGTGAAATTCTCAATTAACTCACAAAAAGCAGAGCATGCTCTGTTTAAGCTAAAAGAAGCATACTGGAAGTCAGGGAAAAGACCAGGAAAATTACTTGCACCTAAACTTAAAAAAAACTGATGGAATGATCCAAAATAGGCAAGACAAGGCAAGGCAAATTTTATTTAAAAGACTCCCAATCCCAGCGGTTCTGGGCACCGTACACAATTTAACAAACAACTTAAATGTACTAATAGAACAGTAAAACATCATGAGAAAAAAGAAAAAAAATTAAGCATTTTATGAATATAGATAAAATGAGACGGCAATAATTACTTATCTCCCTGGGATTTTAGTGGCCTAGTATATTTCTGAAGCAGTTAGACCAAGGCAGGACTAAACAATAAGGCCTGGGAAGGCCTGATTGAACAAGAAGGCCTTGAGGCAGGCCTTGAATACCTCTAAAGAATAGGCATCATAAAAATAGTTATACACCTCAGCCAAACTTTGGACAAGAACATAAACAAAGGATTGAAACTCTGTACTCAGCAGCATCATTTGCAGTCAGAGTAAATAATGTCATGTCTGATGTATTCCATAATGACGGAGGCACAAGGCAAGGTTGTTCTTTATCCCCCTCTCCCTTGTTGTACTGTGCATACTGGCATTAGAATAATTTTTACCTAAACTTAGATGAACTCCAACAATATCTGGATTTTGAATTGGGATTGCACATAAGTTAATGGCATATGCAGATGCTAAAGTAATAGTAATGAGCAACCCTGACAAATCAATACCAGCATTACTTGCTATTATTAATTTTCATCCAAGGCCCAGTCTGCGGTCCCTATCTTCAAAGCAAATGATGTCCCTATCTCCGACCCACTTTCAGTGGCAAATGAGTTTAACACCTACTGTGCCTCCACTCTTCTCTTCTCTCCTCTCCTCCCTCCCTTCACTATCCCCTCCTTTCTCCTTCTCTCCTATCTCACCTGCTATTGTCTTCAGGGCTCTCCTAGCCCTCAACCCCCACA
Organism: Neoceratodus forsteri; assembly: GCA_016271365.2. Lineage (NCBI taxonomy): Eukaryota > Metazoa > Chordata > Ceratodontiformes > Ceratodontidae > Neoceratodus > Neoceratodus forsteri. Next base: position 81,966,568 of record JADMNL010000029.1, on the reverse strand, counting down.
ATGGTAAAAGCCCTGTTGACCTTGACCCTAAACTTCTCCATCTCTCTGCCCCAGCAATTGTTCCTATCTCCTCCCCCCTTCTCCCTCAGGTCTGTCCCTACAGCCTGGAAACATGCCACCAAAATACCCCTTCCCAAAGGTGGTGACTCCTCTAACCCTGGCACTTGTTGCCCCATATCTCTCCTTCCAATTCTGGCTAAATTCCTGGAGCACCTCGTTTTATCTCAACTCTCCCTTTTCCTTGACTCCACATCTTTCTTCATCCCTTATCAGTCTGTGTTCCATAAATCCCATTTCACCTCCACCTCCCTCCTCCGGCTTACTGACTTCATTCTTTCTGGTATGGATCAGGGACATATTACCTCAGCCATCTTTGTCGACTTGGCCAAAGCCTTTGACACTGTTGCCCACCACCTCCTCCTCATTAAGCATGCTGCAGCAGGGCTCTACATCCCTACGACTAACTGGTTCCCATCCTACCTTGAAGGCAGGACTCAATCAGCTAGAACTGGCAACTCCACTCCCCCCCTTCCATTCAGTACCAGTGTTCCCCAAGGTTTTGTCCTTGGTCCAATGGTCTTTTCAGTTTTCTAAAATGACCTCCCTACTGTCTGCACCTCCGTGTCCATTCATATGCATGCTGATGATACAGTCCTGTTTGCTTCAGGTGCCTCTCCCTCTTGTTTGCTACCCAGACTTCAGTTGGACTTTGATAACATTCAGTGCTGGGCCCAAGCAAATCAGCTGACTCTAAATGCCAAGAGAATGATCTCCATGACCTTTAACTCTAGGCAAAAACTAGCCAGGATTGCTGTCCCCCCACCACCTTCCACACCCTGGAAGGGTCCGTCATTGAAGTTGTCCCCACTTTCAAATACCTTGGGGTCTGGCTTGACAGCCATCATGACTTTTTTGAACATGCAGATGCCATTTGCAAAAAACTCCATCCCAAACTAGTTGCACTTTACCACAACAATGGCTACATCCATTTCCAGGCCCGCAGAGCCATTGTTCAGAAAATTTTCCTGCCACTATTTGACTATGGTGACATTGTCTATAGTGCTGCTCCCAAATATACCTTATCCAGACTGGACCCACTTTTCCACTCCTTTTGTCATTTTGCACTGGATGCTCTGCCACAAACTCACCTCTGCTCTCTCTCTATACCCCCCTCTCCTTCCCCTTCCCCTCACTTGTTGACAGATGCCTGGTCCAATGTGCCACTGTGCCTCTTTCACAGCCAAATACTGGCTGGGCTCTCTCCCTTCCTACCTTTCCTCTATCATCTTCCCACCCCCACCCACCTCCCATGCCCTTTGCAGCTCCCTTAATTGCTCCCTTGCTCTGCCACCCAGATCCTCTGCGGCTGGCCAAGCTGCATTCTCCTACCAGCTCCCCAAACTCTGGAACTCACTCCCATTAAATATCTGGCCCACCTCATCCTCCTTCTCTCTCTTGCCCACCTCCTCTCTGAACTCACAACTCCCTCTTGTAATTGCTTCTGACACCCTATTCATCTCAGTGCTCAGACTCAGCATAGTTGTCCCATTATTCATGATCTCTCTTCCATCCCTCTCTCACCTAACCCTCTCCCCGACTCCTATCTTACAATTCTCTGTCTCCCCTTCCTTGCAGTCCACTCCAGTGTACCTATGTGGATTCCTGTTTATTACCTGTTTTTGTCAAATTGTGTAGTTATCGATACATTTTGCATACGTTTGTGTAAACTACCTGTATATTCCTGTATTTTGTTTACCAATATTTATGTACTCTGTAACATAACCTTACTGCACTCCCTCCTCCCTCTCCCCCAGGACACATCTGGAAATGAGCTATTCAGCTCAGTATGCATTTCCTGGTAAAATGCTTCAAATAAACAAATACATATTCTAGTTTTGCAGGATATAAAATTAACTGGGATAAAATGTAAGCCCTTCCTTTAACAACACATTTTAATATATCAGTTCTAGACTCTGTTGGTATACAAATTCAAAAAAGAAGGAATTAGATAATTTGGAATCAATAGAAATCAAGACATCAGCAAAATAACTTAGAAAAACTTTCTCACCCTATTTAAATAGTAGAAATCAATATGATTACATGGGAATCTAAGTTTTTATCATTTTGGGGTAAGCTACGAGGATATAATATGGGAAAAGACCCCCAAATTATTTTTTTTTGCCACATTTGTCAATTGCAGTCCCATTTCATATTTTTAATAGGAGTAAAAAACATGGACAGGGTCGTTAGACCCTGGGTCTCCTGTCATTGTTTTTCTCTCTTTGTGTTTCTCACTACACTCTTTTCCATGGGAAAACAAAAAGGCTGAGATAACTATGAACAAATTATAGCAGCCTAGAGTAAAAGGTCGGTTCTCATTACACAAATGTCAGGTCTGTCACAGAGCCTTTATGTTCACTCAAATTATTAGAGTTCTCTGGAAACCTAATAATGAACAATGCTGAGGATGGTGGTACTGTACATTGAAGAAAACGTATTCAAACAATAATTTCCCTAAGAAGATACTATGCAAAGGTATTTCAAAACACCAATAATGATCACAGTCTATGAGGTAAGATGGAATCCTATAATATCACCATACTGTCCTTTATAGGACAACAAACTCATTCAGTTTGAAGGCAAACAATAAACTGGTCTTCATGGAGATCAAAGGGAATCCAAACTTTAAGTGATATCTCTGAGGTAATAAATTCACAAGCCCATTTTAGTGATTTTCTCAGTTTTGACCATCACTTACATTCTTAGATATGTTATGCTGGCAAAATTAAATCCTTGTGACTTTTACAGTTCAGTGTTGCATCTGTACTTAGGTGGAAGAGATCGTAATTTGGTCACGACAAGATGGACAGCTGATCTCTGCCAGTTTCTGATTCATCTGGCATGCTCCTGTGCTCAGCACATAATGACATGAAGCAAGGGAGAGCGTGGGGGTAAGCCCCCTTGAAGTCAATGGGGGCTGAATTTCATTACTATTTAATGTACAATGATGGCCAGTTGGAGATTAAAGAAGGCCATCGATTGATTAACAACTTGTTAGTCAATCGATAGCCCTTTTAATCTCCAGCTGGCCATCATTATGCATTAAATAGTGACAGCATTCAGCCCCCCATTGACTTCAGTGGGGCTTGCCCCTGCACTCTCCTTTGCTTCACGTTATTGCACGAGGGCATGCCAGAGGAATCGGGAAGTAGAAGGGATCGCCTGAACACCTTGTTGGGGCCAAATTATGATCCCATCCACCTATGTACAGATGCAACATTGAACTGTAAAAATCACAAGGATTTACTTTCGCCAGCATAAGGTATCTAACACTATGAGTGATACCACAATTGAAAAATGTGGGTAAATCACTTTAAAGAGCTAGTGTACTTCTTGGGATTAATAGTAATTTTCAGATGCATTCAGCTATCACTTCTCAGGTATTTTTTTCTTTTCTGTTTGTTAATTAGAAGATTTGCCACCTGTCAGTACTGGGGTGATATGTGGAGCAGCACTCTGTCTTGACAGAAAAAAAGAGTCAGTTCTGTTCCTCCCACTACATTGTCAGAAATGAGACCAAACACCTTGAAGCACCATAATCCTTGTAGCCTGGGCAGTGACTCTCAAAAACTACCAATCAAAATGCAGGAAACTGTGACATCCCTAGTACCCAGGGACAGCCAGTCCCTGCTACTTCACGTGAAAGTGAAACCTGGCAGTGAGAAATGGTTCTCATTGGTTACTAGTGATGTCATAGTCAGTGTAGTTTCAGTGTTGATGTAGTGGGGGGAACAGAACTGACTGTTTTTTTTTCCCCTCCAGATAGAGTGCTGCTCCACACATCACCCCAGTACTGCCAGGTGGAAAATCTAATTAGCAAACAGAAAAGAAAAAAAATATTTGAGATATAAGAAATGATAGCTGACTACATCTGAAAGTTTCAATTTATTGCAGGAAGTCTCCAGGCAGTACAATAGCTCTTTAAGATACTGGAAAGAAATTCTCCGATGATAGAGCTTTGTAGATACCTACACCTGAGAGCTATTTTGAAGGATTCCCTTTTTCCTGATTTTAAATTGCCCTTCCCCCACACAGGATGGATAAGATGGTACAGCTAAATAAAGCACATGCAAATATTTTCCATATGTTTATCAGTAGTTCCCCATATCCAATGAGTACAATTAAATAAGATTGGGAAAAAGAACTCCCTATTAAAATATCAGATGAGGACTGGAACAAATGGCAGGATATAATATTTGAAGCATATAGTAACGTGAAAGGCAGACTAGTACAATACAAGGTAATTCATAGCTGGCACATCATCTCTGCTAAATTACAAAATATGGATTTAATTGACTGAAATAAATGTAAGAGATGTGGCAGATCAGAAGGCTCAGTTTAATATATATTATCGTCCTGTGACTAAATACAACAATTCTGGAATAATGTATGAGGCACTAGCCAACAGATTCTGAAGAGAACTATTACGTACATACCCAAATTTATTAGACTGGGAATCGACTCTGGATTGCATCTGCCACAAAAACAAAAGACTTTGGTTCCACATGGCTTGTATAACAGCTAAAAATATAATATTGAAACACTGGAAATCTGTAGATATTCCAACACTGGAGACTAGCTTAAAGATTTATCCTTGAGGGCCAACTATGAATAAATTGCCCATATTAGCTTCTATAGAATATAGCGGTTATATGATATATGGAATCCATCCCTTAGTTCTAAATTATAACCCCTCCCCCAGGACATCTCTGCTGTTATAGTTCAGTTGGCCATTCCTGGTAAAACTCAAGGAAAGAAGGAAGGACAGACGGAAGGAAGGAAGACTTGCTGATAGTAGATGGAAATATATGATTCTTCTATCTTCTAACAAATAGAACTGTTATGAGCACTTGAAGCTTTTGGAATTACACTACCGTATTGACATTATAATAATACATTTCGTATGTATTTCATTCATTATTTAGTCATTACTTTATCTGTTATATGCATGATACATTTATTTATTCATTTATTGCTTGATTAAGTGATTGATTTAGAACATGTTTCACCAGGTAGGCAAGCAGAGCCCTGAGGCTAGTTTCCTGTTGTGACCTGGGGGGAGGGGGCAGGGGACAGTTAGAGAATGAATATGCATGCAATACAAGTACAAGGCTCACAGCTGTGAAGAGACAGATACATGCAAGTCAGTGCAGTCCAAGTCACATTTCAGTTTCAGAGCTGAGTTCTTCTTCCTGGGGCAGAACAGTTTTAAGAGATTGCAGTTGCAAGGGATGGTACTGCTCTGGATCCTTATGAGTGGGCTAGGTGAGGGTTCAGCAGTGGTAAAGTACTTGGTAGTGCAGAGATAGTATACTTTGGCTTATTTTCTGAGCAGGGTGTAGCTTGGTTGACCCAGCAAAGCATCAGGAGCAATTGTGGCAGGACCTTGGGCCTGCAAAGTGGGCCTTAAGTAGCCTCTTGCTCATTGGAAATAATGTGTAGAGGTAGTGCTGGGGGGTAGGTTGTTCTACGTTTTTGATAGTCAACAGCTGAGTGAGACTTGCCCGATGTTATGTCTGTATCTCAGGATCTGGAGTCATTGACCATCTTTGGACCCAAGTACATAGATCAGATTAGCTGCCAGAGAGATTAGATTTGCTAAGTAGCATGGAAGTTTGCCTGTCAATAACTTTGCTCCCATGATGGCTGTGTGCATCTGTTGTCTTGCCTCTGGTAATGCCCACCTGAGGTCATTGTACATTGAGCAGTGGTGTGTGTGGGGGGGCAGGCCAGGGTGAATCTGCACAAGACATTGAATAGAGTGGACAACTTGGTCAGGGTGGAGTGGTTTACTCTGGAGTAAACAATGCCCCTGTAGTCCACTAGGGAAGAATGGAGCATTCCAGCACTTGTTTCCTGACGTGGAGCTGCAGGCAACTCTTTACCCTATAAAGTGCGTTAAGTTTTGTGTAGCATTTGGCAACTGTTTTTTCTATGTGTGCTGAGTAGTCCAGGTGCTTATCCAGGAGGAGGCCTTGGTATTTATAGATCAAGACTGAGCCTTCTGAGGAAGATGTCATGTCTTCCATCAGAAAATCAGTCATGTGGTGTTCAAGTCCATGGAGGACGACAGTCAGAGTGTTGGTAAAACTCCACAAGTTGTATAATGTGAAATACAATTTATTTGACTGTCTAGCAAGCACATTGGTGATGTGGCATTCTATACCTGGACCCAGACCATTGTTTTAATTGAGCTGTTGCATTTGGAATAAAGATAAGAACAAGCTGAAACTGTGAATTGCAACTGTGAAATGGCTGCAGTAAGCCCCATTCAAATTACAGTTTATTGCAGAGGTGCTGACCCATCCACTACGGCAGTTTTGTTTGTGTGAGTCTAAACAATGTCATTTGGTGGAGGAGATGTTCAGTGAGGTTGGTCCTTGCCACCACCTGGATCCAAACAGCATGGAGATGTTTTTTCTGATTTACGATCAGCCTGCTGTCTTGCAACAACATCTGAACTATATGGGATTCCTAATTTAGGGGCTGTTCAATGGAGATGATAGTGGGACCAGATGCATGAATGATGGCATCATCTGCATATATATGAATGTTGCAGGTGGAGACTGAGAATGGGAGTTCATTTAAGAAGATAGTAAAGAGTAGGGGCCCTAGAACTGATACTTAAGGGACCCCAAAGATGACTAGCAGGGGAGATGAGTCATTGCCACCATGTTTTACAGACTGTGACCTGTCTGACAGGTAGGAGCTGAACCAGATGACTGAGGTGAAAGTGATACCTAAGGCTGCTAACTTGTTCAGAAGGAGGCTGTGGTCCACAGTGTTGAAGGCCTTCACAAGGTCTGTGAAGATGGCCACCATGCCCATCCCCAGTCCATGTTGGTGTGGATGAAGTCTGTGACTTGGAGAAGGAAGGTGGCTGTTGAGTGATTTGGCTGGAACCCTGCTTGGTAAGGCATCAGAAAACTAGAGTTGGAGTAGAACTGGGTAAGCTGCCTGCTCACTACTAGCTCCAAGACTTTGGACAGGATTGGCAGGAGAGAGATTGAGAGAAAGTTGGAGGACACATCTGCTGGGTTGCCTGCATATTTCCAGTTGGGGGGATGGATCCAGTGGCCAGAGACAGGTTGAAGAGGTGTGTAGTAGGGGCTATTATTGCTGAGGTGCCTGTTCTAAGGAATATGGGGGAGATGCCATTTAATCCACAGCTGGAGAATACATAGTTAGTTAAAACTTCATTTTTTGACAAGATAAAACTTTAGGTCAAAGATCTATTTACAAAGTTGTCCTGGGAAAAATTCATACAGTACAATACAAGTTACATTTACAACATAACATGCTTATAGAAGACATGAGAAGAACTTTACACTAAGTTAATACTAAAATATTTAAACCGACAGCATTAGTTATCTGAAAGACCCATTAGTTAATTGAGGACTTCTTGGGCTGCGGTTGCTTGAAGGGTGAAGGGGCCAGCTGAGGAGTGGTGGGTCTGCTGTGCATCTTTAAAGCCTTGTATCAGGACTTTTGGACCTTCTCTAAAACATAAGTTGAGTTTGTCTGCAGAGAGGGTGGCATTAGGGTTGCACTGGTCTCTGCCAGTAGATGAGCAGGGGTTGAGAAAGTTGTGGATTATTCTCCAGAATTTGGATGGATCCAAGCTCGAGGTTAAGAGCTTGTTTTGGAATTAGTCCATTTTGGCCTGCCTTATGAGTCTGGTGCATTGATTTTGGAGTCTGGTGTAGGCTTGACTGTCTGGGGGGGATCCTGTGACTTTGTGCTTGGCCCATGTGACTTTTTCTTTGCTGGAATCTGTTTAATATGTCAGTAATGATCCATGGCTGGTAGTGGCCCCAGACTTTTGATCTTTTGAAGGGGGTATGTTTGTGGCAGATACCTGTGAAGGTAGCAGAAAATAGGCAACGGCTTCCTCTGGGTGTTTGGCTGCTAGGATGGGACCCAGTTAGTTGAGCTGAGGTCATAAGTGAACCATTTTGTGTTAAAGGTTCTAAATGATCTTGCATGGATTACCTTCGGAGGCATTTTTGTTGTTTTGACTTTGCGGATGCAAAAGGTCATGCAGTGATCATTGAATATGTCAAACATAATTTCCACTACCAGGATCCTCTGTGGGTGCAACACCAGTATCCAATAAATTAAGGTGTGTTTAGCAGTCCTGTTCTTCCAGGTGGGTGATACTATCAGCTGGCTGAGGTTGACAGCCCTGAATTTGGAATGGAAATCGTCATGGGAGGTGAAGCTTGGGCCTGTTGCCCAGTTGCTATTAAAGTGTACAATGACGATATGTTCTCTCTTTGGAGTGGGATCCATAGCCTTCTGGAGCAGGTTTGTGACCTCATATGGGGATTTCCCTGATACACAGTACATCTCAGTGGTGACTATCGGTATAGAATGGGGGAAGGAGAGGACCCCTGATATAAGTTCATGTGACTTGGAGGCTGCATCCTGGAAGATAATTTTGAAACTGCGATGGGAAACAGAATAGATAAGAACCCTCCCCCTTCGCTTGGAGCAGTCCTGTCGATAGAGGAAGTATACTGGGATGTCTGTCACTGAGGAGTCAGTGCACGGTAAGAACCATGTCTCTGTGTGGATGAGGGGGTCTGGGCAGTTCAGGGTGGCCGAGGTTTGTATAATGTCCAGTTTGGGGAGAAGGCTCCTGATGCTGGTGTGATAGATTCTGAGGCCCTTTGGTTTGGGCTGGAGGAGTTTGGCATTTTTTGGGAATTGGCTCTAGGGGGAACACAGCAGCTCTATGCTCAGATTTGGTTGGATTTTCTTTCACTGTGCAGAGTACTAACAGAAATGTCTAGGTAGGAAGCTGTCCAGAGTTGTTACAAACACACCAAGCAGAGGAAGTATCTAACATACAAAGCATTGTAGCTTAAAAAAATGTCAGCCACCATGGCAGTTAGATCCAGAACTCCGGGGCTTTGACATATGCATCCATATGAAGGTTCAAGAGAGAATCAGTAAAAACTTCCCACAGAGTAGTAGTAGCTCCAGAGAAAATATTCGACAGCTGTGAATCAAGGAGATCAGTGTACGTTGTATTGTAAATAATGATACAAATGTTTGTTGTTTGAAAATTATTATAAAAAGTAAATTATAAAAAAAGAAAAAAACATTGTTATGCAAGCAGTAAGACACAACAACATGTGCATTATGCTGATCTAACCACATGCCCAAGGGTGTAGTGAGGCATGACACCACAGGCGGAGTGCAGTCAGCCCCTGGAAGTGTGGTGATATCAGCATAATAGCCAGTCTTGAAGTGCCCTATTGTGCTTTCAAAATGGCTAAACTAAGAAAACTTAAAAAAGCCAACAGGTATTTTGTTTTGTTAAAAGTAACTAGGAAAAAAAGTCACACCCCAGCTGTTGGGTATCTGTCTAGAAACACGTTCAATAGCTGGAAAGTTAATTTATTATGGAATGCAGTAATTCAGACTTTGCAGAATTCTACTTGCAGAATGTTAATCTTGCCCCACATAAACACACAATAGAAGGTCTTAGTAAAGCCAGGGATTCAATTTTATTTGGGCAGAGCAAGCATCAATGATTTCCCTGAAAGGCAGGTAAGGATTGAGGGGGGATCCATGGTCAGAAAAGAAGCTCCTGCTGGCCCAGTGGTGTGGTGGGGTGAGGCACTGAGTGTCACACCACCGACCACGCCAGAAACCCAGGTTCAGGAATGAGCCGGGGTCACTCGGGCACCGGCTGGGGTGGGGCGGATTAAGTATCCATGGACATTTATGTTTGGTGCAGGCACCTTGCGTCAATCTGTGGGCTCTGAGAATCGAGCCCATAAGGTCTGTGCTGCCAGTATGTATGTTGAGCAACTGTCCATGTTTTGCACTGATGTGCAAAAGTATTCTGTGCATAAATGTTGTGGTCCAGTCAGTCTGATGCATTAAGGCTATGGGAATATATCAGCTGTCTCTGAATCTGCAACGCTAACATTAGCACATGTCAGGTGTTCACTGGGCAACACAGCAGCACAAACTATGGTATCCCATAATACAGCGATGTGTTTTCTTTCCTTTTAGGTTCTGCTCACCTTCTGGAAATCCTGAGTGTTCTTTATCAGCAGCTTCTCACCTGCAACTTACTGTCTGCTCCAAAACAAGCCCCTCCCTCTGTCACCAATGAACTGATCATTTCCTGTTAACCCCTTCCACTCTGCAGAACTGTCTGCAGAGCAGTCACAAGCTCCTTTCTCTGTCACCAACGCACAGATCATTTCCCATCAAACCATCTGTTCCATATTGATGTTAGAATCGTCAGGGAAAATACAGAAGATGCGTCTTTCCCTCTACCACACATATCCCAATTCTTTCTGTTCCACATCCACATCACCAGGGGAGCAGGGAGAGACCAGACCTACAGACTGTTGCAATCCCATATGTGAAGACGTGCCCATCTGCTGCAAAGAACAAACTAGTGGTGATGTGTGACTCCATGATCCCAGTGGGAATGAAACTCCAACAGGCTGTTCTGAATAAGAATTTGGGTGAAAATCAAGAATTCAGAATTTGTGGGTGTTTTGAAGTTCATGTTCCCTTAAATTAGTGTATTATTCCTCTAAAGAACGGAGCAGAGTTAATAGGCTACATTACACACAGTATGACAGTGTAAGACATGCTTTGATCTTGTTTGATGCCAGCTTTGTGACAAAGATATTTCTGAACTACGTATTGGGGACTGGCGATAACTGGGTAGTTGTTGAAGACGTTCACCTCATTTGAACCAGTGTGGTCTAGAGGTTTGGTAGTAGGTAGGCTGGTAGTAGGCAGGTAGGAAGGAAGGAATTTTTAATTAGTGCTGCTAGAATCAGAGCACCGTACATCATATAAAATGCAAACACAAAACACAGAGTGAATAAATACAACATACAATGATGTAGCAAAGCAAAGCAGGTAGCCAACTGTCAGTTAAATTACTTTATACCAAGTTACAGAAGGGAGCTCTGGCTCGGTAACTGGAAGAGTCCAGGTTCAAACTCTGCTACTGCCAAATTCTCACTAGTTGACGTTGCGTAAATCACATAATCTGTCAGTGCATCAGCCTTCAAAGCAGCAGAAATGGGTAGAAGCAGGACTCCCAATTCGTCCCAAACAAACTGTAGCACTGAAGACATAAGGAGGCTAGCTAGCATGCTGCAATTAGAACTCTTGTCATAGTGCCGTAATAAATTAATTCATCAGATCAGAAACCAGCACTTAATAAATAAACTTGCATGTTACATTGTAATAGGCAGCAAGTGTACAGGGCTGCTGCTTGTTTTACTGCATTAAATCAACTCATTGTCATTTAAGTCAATACACAGCAACTCACAAACAGACGTAGAAAGCAGCACATACATATAAAGCCAGAATATTATATTAGCCAGCTACATTTGGATCTCTGTCTAATCATTTACATACTAACATACTAAAATGCCAGCAGAATAGGCCTAACGGTCTTTCGTGTCTGCTCGTTTGGTCAGCCCCCACCCTGGGTGCTGACCTTGCTGTCCCCCTCGCCTTCTCTGGCTTCTCCCTTCCCAGTTCCAGATATTCTTGCTGCATTGGATTTTGCTTCCAGAACCCTTCCCCTGTACCTGTCCCACCCCCTCTTGAACCCCTCCACTGTCTCTGCCTCGACCAGCCCCCCAGGCAGTGCATTCCATGGCTCCACCACCCTCTCAGTGAAGTAGCACCTCCTCCTTTCTCCCCTGAATCTTCCCCCCTCCAGCTTCCACCCATGCCCTCTAGTGGCCCCTTCCTCCTTCCTTCGAAGCACCCTCACTGTTCCTCCCCTATTTACCCTCTTCATGTACCTAAAGACCTCTATCATGCCCCCGGTCCCTTCTCTCTTCCAATGTGTACATATTTAGCTCTTCGAGCCTCTCCTCATAGGTCCTGTCCCCCAAGCCCCAAATCATTTTGGTTGCCCTCCTCTGGACCCTCTCCAGGAGGTTAATGTCCCGCTTTAGTGTGGCCTCCAAAACTGCAGCCTGCAGTACTCAAGGTGCTGACCTCACTAAGCAGTTATACAGAGGGAGTATCACTTCCTCCTTCTGGAGGTGATCCCCTAGCGATGCATCCCAGCATACTGTTGGCCTTGGCTGCTGCCCTCCCACAAGTCTCCGAGTTGTTCATCTTGACATCCACCACCACCCCAGGTCCCTCTCAGCCATCGAGATCTGCAGCATTTCCCCGCCCCCCCCGGGTGTACACTTGACCTGGGTTTCTGGCCCCCAGGTGGAGTACCTTGCATTTTCCTGCATTGAACCTCAGCTTCCACTTTCTAGACCATCTTTCCAGAGCCTCGAGGTCCCCCTGTAGGGCCACCCTCCCCTCCTCCCCATTTATTAATGAATTTAAATAAACAGAATAAAATAATGCTGTACAGGCTTTATAAGTTTGATCCCTACAATTTGTTTACCTTGTAGAATACCAGGGCCTCGATATTCAAAGGTTTGCATGAGTACTAAATGGTGTTTGCCAGCACAAACTGGGTTTTGCACTTCAGCTAAATATTGGAAGGGCTCTGTTGCACTGATACACACAGGTGTAGTGCCCATGCAAACCAAAAAAGAAGGGCTATGCAAATGGCGGGAGAGGGACAGGAATATCAGCACAAGCCGATATGCAGGGGATTTGCACAGTGCAAAAGGGTTTTGTGCAGTACTTTTGCACCATGCAAATACTGCTGGGGAAAACCCCCTTTTACTCCATGCAACCCTAGGGGCTGTCAGAAGTAATGCAGTCAACCAGTTAGTTGGCTGCTGGGGGAGCGTACCCACCCCTGTGGTCCATTGCACCCCATATCCAGTCCCTAAGTTAATAATAATAATAAAACTTTATTTATTAAGCGCCTTTCAAACACCAAGGCACTGTACAAAATAAGCATAGAACAGAACCATATATAAAATCAGAATAACAACAATCTTCAATATTAACAATAAAACCAGAGACATATATAAAATCAAATGACAGCACTCTCAAGTCAAAAAGGCTTAAGTCCAAAGATGGGTCTTGAGTTCACGCTTAAAGACCACCACAGACCTGCATTCCTGAAGCTGGCAAGGCAGAGAGTTCCAGAGGGCTGGGGCAGCAAACATAAAAGCCCGAGCCCCAGACAATTTAAAAATAATAAAAGAATTCCTGTTGCTAGTGGCCCCCCCAGTCATCAGCCTTATAGTAAGAATATCAATCCCTGGTGCTAGTGGTCCCTCCCTCTCTAATCACCAGCCCAGTAGTAAGAATAAAAATCCCTGGTGCTAGTGTTCCCCCTCCGATCACCAGCTTCAATGTATAAATAATTATCCTGATGCTAGTGTTCCCCCTCCGATCACCAGCTCCAATGTATACATAATTAACCCTGGTGGTAGTGGTCCCCCCTTCCTCTGATCACCAGCCCAAGTGTGTAAATTATATTCCCTGGTGCTAGTGTCCCCCCTCCGATTGCCAGCCCCTCCATGAAAACAAGAGAATCCTTGGTGCCAGTGGTTCCCCACTCCTGCTGATCAGCAACCTGGAAGTACAAAAAAACCAACTCCCTGGTGTCTAGTGGTCCCCCCCCCCATGGCACCAGGCATACCCCCCACTCACCTTAGCATTATCCGCAGTGTCATGGGAGCATACAGTAACTGGCACAGCCCTCCTCACCCCTCCTCAGCCAGGTGCTGTCGATACTGGCAGGGAGTACACCTCTTATTTATAGGACAGGGTGTCCCTGTCCTATAAAGAAGAGACATGTTCTCTGCCTGTATAGATAGTGGCCAGATGAGGAGGTGTGAGGAGGCTGTGCTGCTTGCCATATGCATAATGCTAAAGTGAGTGGGCAGGTATGCCCAGTGCCACAGAAGAAAAGGAACCACTGGACACCAAGAAGGGTTTTTTTGTACTTCTGGGCTGGCAATTGGCAGGAGGGGGGACCACTGGCACCAGGGGTTCTCTTGTTGTCATGGAGGGGTCGGCGACTGGGGGGAACACTAGCACCAGTGAATATAATTTGCACATCGGGGCTGGTGATCAGAGAAAGGGGGGACCCCTACCACCAGGGATAATAATTTTTACATCACCTCTGGCTATTAAAGGGGGGATCATTAGCACCAGGGATAGTTATTTATACATCAGGGCTGGTGATCGAAGGGGGACCACTAGCACCAGAGAATATAATTTGCACATCGGGGCTGGTGATCAGAGAAAGGGGGGACCCCTACCACCAGGGATAATAATTTTACATCACCTCTGGCTATTAAAGGGGACTCATTAGCACCAGGATAGTTATTTATACATCAGGGCTGGTGATCAAGAGGACCACTAGCACCAGAGAATATAATTTGCACATCGGGGCTGGTGATCAGAGAAAGGGGGGACCCCTACCACCAGGGATAATAATTTTTACATCACCTCTGGCTATTAAAGGGGGGATCATTAGCACCAGGGATAGTTATTTATACATCAGGGCTGGTGATCGAAGGGGGACCACTAGAACCAGAGAATATAATTTGCACATCGGGGCTGGTGATCAGAGAAAGGGGGGACCCCTACCACCAGGGATAATAATTTTTACATCACCTCTGGCTATTAAAGGGGGGATCATTAGCACCAGGGATAGTTGTTATACATCAGGGCTGGTGGATGAAGGGGACCACTAGCACCAGAGAATATAATTTGCACATCGGGCTGGTGATCAGAGAAAGGGGACCCTACCACCAGGGATAATAATTTTACATCACCTCTGGCTATTAAAGGGGATCATTAGCACCAGGGATAGTTATTTATACATCAGGGCTGGTGATCAAGGGGACCACTAGCACCAGAGAATATAATTTGCACATCGGGGCTGGTGATCAGAGAAAGGGGGGACCCCTACCACCAGGGATAATAATTTTTACATCACCTCTGGCTATTAAAGGGGGGATCATTAGCACCAGGGATAGTTATTTATACATCAGGGCTGGTGATCGAAGGGGGACCACTAGCACCAGAGAATATAATTTGCACATCGGGGCTGGTGATCAGAGAAAGGGGGGACCCCTACCACCAGGGATAATAATTTTTACATCACCTCTGGCTATTAAAGGGGGGATCATTAGCACCAGGGATAGTTATTTATACATCAGGGCTGGTGATCGAAGGGGGACCACTAGCACCAGAGAATATAATTTGCACATCGGGGCTGGTGATCAGAGAAAGGGGGGACCCCTACCACCAGGGATAATAATTTTTACATCACCTCTGGCTATTAAAGGGGGGATCATTAGCACCAGGGATAGTTATTTATACATCAGGGCTGGTGATCGAAGAGGGACCACTAGCACCAGAGAATATAATTTGCACATCGGGGGTGGTGATCAGTGGGATGGGAACCACTGCCACCAGGAATAATAATTTTTAAGTTGGGACTGGCAATCAGGAGGGCACTAGTACCAGGGATTTTTAATTTTATTATGGGGCTAGTGAACAGAAGGGGGGGGACAGTAGCACCAGGGATAGCTGCAGCTATTATGGACAGTTGGGGGAGGGGTGGCACCATTCTGCCTGTCAGCTACCCATGCAAATGACCCCTTAGTGCCTTGCATGCCCAATGGTCTAATTTGCATGGGTACCTGTGAAAATTGCTAATAGCACTCTGGTGCTATCAACTCCTGAAGCCAACTTCAGAAGCCATATCAGGGTGGTGCAACCTGACTTAGCGCTGCACAGACATGGCCTCTATGTTCATTCAGGTAGTGCCTGACTAAATATAGCATCCTGGGACTCCTGGGCAATTGCAAAGTGCTGAGCAAACATTCGCGCTATGTTTTACTCCTATCTGAATACTGGTCCCCACGTCTGAAAAGTGACCCTAGTGCAATATATAAACATTTGACTTTGCAATTTAAAATATTAACCCAAAAAGGAATACAGACTTATTCAACAACCACAGTGCACATCTTTTTTCATAGTTCCATTTGCATCATTTTCTAAACACTGTAACCACAAAGGGATAAAATGCTACATTAAAATACATTGCTACCATGGAAAACACACTTATAATGATCTATACATTTTATTTTGCTGAAATGACAGCGATATTGCTTGATCAGTTTTTACCCAAAAAAAAAAAAATTTGCAAAAAACATTTTACAAACAGGCAATGATAGTTCTTCATTTAGACCTGTAGGAGATAAACTTTGTAAATTAAAAATCCATTGGCATTCTTTTTTTCCCCCATTCTTTTTCCCTCCAGTTGCCGTGGACTGTACTCCCATCAGTCATCACCCAGCCTGCTCCCACCCTGCCTGAAACCTTCCCTACCTGTGACTCCAGTCCTCTGACCCATCTGCAACTCACCTGTAGATAACCCCCCAGCTTGTGCCCCCTGGGGCGGGGCTGCATTCTGTTCCTCGGCACGCCCATACAAATATCCAATGGCCTGCAGGTGAAGGTGAAGGTGAAGGACAGAGGGTGTTGGGACACAGGAGGGCAGGATTCAGTGGTGGACATGTGGGCTGTGGAGTGACATCTTCCATCCCGTCAATGGCGTTTTTCCTTTTTCTGCATGGTACCCCCCCACATTGATGGGAGCAGACATGTAATGATGTGAAAGGGAGGTGCATATGTTCCTGTGTGCGACACACCAACATCTGCCGAGTCCCACCAACCCTGTACTGAAGGCTGTTGCCTCTGCCAGGAGGTATCCTATTGCTGAAGCGCTCCAACCTCCCGCTCAGGAGAAAGTGAGCAGTTCATCAGATGCTTAGGTCTTCACCCCTCGGCCAACTGTCCAGTGCCCAAGGTTCACTCCTGAACCCTGGTCATCAGCACCGCAAGTGATAGCACTACTGCTGCGCTGGCAGGCTGACTGATACTGACATTCTCCATGAAGCAAAGTTTTATCCCTGTCACCCTCTGGTATTTGCAGGAATATGATCAAATGCTATAAATCTTAAACTACTTAAATCCCAATTATGAACTTCTCTAAAATGTCTCACTACACTGCTGTCCTGTCTATCATAAAAAATCCCCCAGTTATGTTCTTGTATGTGGGGTTTTACAGATGTGCAATTTAGGAGCACTACACCAAATTCCATGAGGAAGAATCACACAGATTCGAAGAACTGGGAGTTATTTTGATTGTGTCTACCTGTGGCTATCTTGTTCACTGCAAATAAAAATTGCACCCAGCATCACTTTGCATTTGTTTCTGGATCATTTTTTGAGCAGTTTGCGTAAAGGTATTTCTTTCTTGTCCCTGGATTATTTTTTTCATACCCCTGCAGCATCTGTTTTTTTTTTATTTATCTGCAGCTCCTTTTTGTTTTTGCTGTTTCACTGTTAAAACTGTTGTGTTTATAAATGCTGTAAACCTGTTCTTTGTGTCATTTTATCTGCTCTGTTTATAAACACTGTACATCTGTTCTGTGTGTTGTTGTTAAGCCTGTTTATAAATACTGAACATCTGTGCCTTGTGTGATTGCTACTTGGTTGCTTCTTTTTGATTTGAATACTGTACACATATTACTTGTGTTGTTTCTACTGTTGTGTTTATAAACACTGTACATTTGTTTTTGTGTTGTTGTTAAACATGTTTGGTTTATAGTCACTGTCTACCTGCTGCTCTTATTTTACTATAATGTTTATAAACACTACATTGGCTCCTTGGGTCATTGCTACTGTTTGGTTCATAAACACTGAACATTTGTTCCTTGTATCATTGCTACTGTTCTGTTTATAAACACTGTACATCTCTTGTTTTACTACTGTTCTTGTTATAAAAATTGTGCATCTGTTCCTTTTGTCATTGCTAGTGTTCTGTTTGTCTATACTGTACATATGTTACTTGTTCTGTTGTTACTATTCTGTGTATAAAAACTGAACATCAGTCATTTGTATTATTGCTAAACTTGTTCTGTTGACAATCACTGTGCACCTGCTCCTTGTGTCATTTCTACCACAAAGTTTATAAACACTCTACATCTTTTCCTTGTGTTGTTGTTAAACTTTCTTTGCTTATATACACAGTCCTATCTTTGCTTAATCTGTTATATGTAAACACTGTACATCTGTTCCTGTGTCTTTGCTACTGTTCTGTTGATTAATACTGTACAGTGTTTTCTTGTATCGTTGGTAAACCTGCCCTGTTTATAAACATTGTACATCTTTTCCTTGTGTTGTTGGTATTGTTGTGTTTGTAAACATTTTACATCTGTTCCTTGTCTTTATGCTACCATTGTGTTAATAAACACTGTAAATCTGCTCCTTGTGTTGTTGCTACTGCTGTGTTTGTAAACATTATACATCTGTTCCTTGTGTTGTTGCTACTGTTGTTTGTAAACATTGTACATCTTTTCCTTGCTCTGTTACTACTGCTCAGTTTATAAGCACTGTACACATCTATTCCGTGAATCACTGCTACTCTTGTGTTTAACCACACTGTATATATGTCTATTGTGTTATTGCTACTGTTCTGTTTATAAACCCCATACATCTGTTCCTTGTGTCATTGTTAAACTTGCTCTATTTTTAAAACTGTGCAACTGTTCCTTGTGTCATTGCTAGTCTTCTAGCCACTTGTTATTGTGAGGAATTCAGTGCTCTCTTGTGGCCATGAAACAGTTCTGCAGTAAATAAAATGGAATGGAATACAATGTTTTACAATTTAGGAGGAGGGTTACCCAAAGAAAAAATAAGTTCTAGTACTGAACATCATATTATTGTGAAGCAGAGAACAAGCACTTTACATTTTTCATCCCTAAGATCCATATTTGATATTAATGAAATATCAGCATCTGGTAGCAGAATAACACTGCCACCCATTAGCACAACAAAATGTACAGTAATAATCCTAAAAGTACATGTGTATGATTCTCAGATTAAGGAATGCTTTGGGGACTTTTATTGAGCGTGGGTAGCCTACACGAGATGCAGCATCTTACGTTTGGTGGGATTTATCAATGTATTTTACAAATAGTAAGACTGAAGTCCATATACCAGTCACTTGGTGCGTCAGTGGCATTACTACTTTATTTCTGGGCTCACTGTCCTTTATTCTGTTCGACACAATACTCCCCAAAATCTCAGATTCAAATTGGTGGCCCTGGCTTGTAGCCCTTTATCTAAGCATTACACCTCACAGCCTTAGAGTTGTATTGGATCCTGGGACATCTGGCTCCCAGTCAGTTGCACTGATTATTAGACTGCACTGGCTGGGAGTTGGGATTCGAGCCAACATCTTCTGCTCCATATCAGTGTCAGCATCACCATCACCACTGGAGCTTACAGTAGATGTTTCTCCCTTTATCACAGACATCCCAGTTCCTCATATTCCACAATTACACCATCAAAGGCTGACAGCCAGAAAACACCTTGTGTTCTGCATCTACATCATCAAAGGCTGGCAACTTTTCAATTCCATGTGTTTGATAGCTACATTACAAAAGATTGAAAACCACAACTCCATATGGTCCAGATCTACAGTACATCACCAAAGACTGACAGTCCCCCAACTCCTTGTATTCCACACCTGCCACACTTGTACTACCAAAGGTTAACTGACCTCCAACTGCTTGCATTCCAAATCTGTATCATCAAAGACACATAGACTTCCGCCTCTTTGTGTTCCACAACTATATCACCAGTGTATAACAAGCCTTCATATTTCACAGCTACCTCACCAAAGGCTGACAACCCTTCAACTCCTTGTGTTCCAAAGCTACACCATGAAAGGCTGACATCCCTTGACCGTAACCATCAGAGGCATTTGAGATGGGACTTGTCCTAGTGGCTGCAGTACAAGCTTTGGAACCAGAAGGCCCATGTTGAAATCTCACTAGAGGCAGTTTCTCACTCTGGGAACCTGAGCAAATCACTAGACATCCCCTTGCCTCAGCTCTCTCAGCTATAAAATTGGATACCATCAGGACCCAGTTGAGAATGTGATGCTGCATCCAAGATCAGATAAAATCAATCAATCAATCAAATAAATAAATGCCACAGTGTGATTGGAAGGAACATTTTCTGGCTCCAACCTTTTGCCCTGAAGATTACACTCTACTGCTTCCTTTCATTCAATTTTTCTGTGCACCAGGACTGATTTTTAAAGGTAAGACATCATATTACAAGCTGAAGTGCGCTGGCCACAGTCTGCAGACTGAGTCACAAGGCTCCATTCTTAGCTGAGATGGGTGGAGGCGCATAACTAGCTATCTGTCATGCTGGTGCTCCTCCAACCATTTGCACTGTACAAAAAAGCACATGTAGCATGAGAAGGGTCCCTCCCATGATAGTGAAGCAAAACAGATGAGTGTTTCAAATGTCACCAGGGTTGTTTGTGACACCCATAAATTGCAGTATGGCATAGAATCAGTTGCATGGCACTGAACTTTGTGGTAATTTGTGTAGACTGGCATGCTACCCATAAATAACCCCCTCAATAACTCCCATAATGTTTTAGGCTCCTCTGTGCCAGTTGGTCCTAGCACCCATTACCCAATGGCCAATGGTCAGAACTACTGGCAATCCAATGGACCCCCATTCACTGAAAATGCAAAGTAATCCCTGACATCAAGTCATACACCTCCAAAGCCCCATTTCAGTGTTTGAGATGCTTCTTTTTGGCATTCTCTAAAGACCCCCATCACTGACAGGCCCCTCCAGTCTCAGCACTGTAACCCCCTCATGTCAACCAGTAATTGTTCTATAGGCAGGGGGTTTGCAGGAGGTGTCTACCAACTTTTCCCAAGTCACCATGCAGCTAATTATTTCTATCATACCATGGGCTTGATTCACAAAGAGCCCTTAGATTGCCGCAAGGTGTGATGATCTAGAGCTGTGGCAAATGTGGGTGGGCCAGGGACCCTGCACCCAATTCTCAATTAGGTATGATTGCAGAGGCAAAGTCCAGCAGCTTGAGGCAACCATGGCAGTGCACCAAACAAACAGCGCATATGCATAGTGTGCCGCAAACTGCTGGGTGGCCGTATGCCAGTCCTTGACGTCTAGCACCCTCCCTCATCTGCCCATAACCTTCCATAGTAGTGATAAAAGTGTAGTTCTCCCATGCCCCAGTTTGCCCTTCACATTCTGTGGTATACATAGATGTTTAGTTACACACCCCAACCTGATCTACCCATACCAATCAGTGGTACTAATAAAAGGCTACCCCCCCCACCCAGAGCTATCCATAAGGTACATTTATTAGACATTTCTAGCATCCCCCAAAGCCCCAGTCCCCTCTTATGTACTAAGACCACATCCGTGGTGGTCTAGCTGACCCTCTCCCACCCACTCGCTGTGCCACACAACCCTGCTCCCCATCCCAAAACTGAGCCAGTGACTGGCACAGCCCACCTCTTGCCACCACAGCCAGCTGCTGACTGAGCACTCAATGAGCATGTACTACATAATGTACGTGCTTAGTGATTGACAGCTCAGTCACTGAGCATGTATATTATACAGTACAAGCTTATTGAGTGCTCAGTCGGTGGCTGGCCATAAGAGGGGATCGGGGATTAGGGGATACTAGAAATGTCTAATAAATGTACCTTATGGGTGGCTCAGGGTGGAGGGATAGTCATTTATTAATACCACTGACCGGTATGGGCAGATCGAGGCAAGGGGTGTAACTAGACATTTATGTATACCACAGAACATTATGGGCAGATCAGGGCAGGGGTACTATACTGTTACTCATTTTACAGAACATAATGGCCAGATAAGGGCGGAGGGAGTTACACTTCTATTAATATTACAGAACATGATGGGCAGATCTGGGTGGGAGTGTGGTACATTGCCACAAATGGGTCAGCTCTCCCAGATGGAGATTTTTCTAAGTATCCTTAGACCAGTCCTAGCTGGACTAAGAGTAGCAAGCCCTGTTTAGGGTAGGCAGGCTGTGACTGACACAGCCTGCCATTGAGAATTGCCCCTGGTACATCGTTTGGTGCAAGGAGCACTTTGCACCATTCTTTGTGGCACAAGCTCCTTGCTATGTGCCTGGAGCTTTGAGACTCAAGCCCATACATTTATAGCATGTTACATATGGTCAGATACAGTTGATGTTATTGTATACCTTACATTGTACGATAATAATTGTGGTGTTTTTATTTATTTTACATCTGGATTATAACCCTATATATTTTTATTACATATTGATTGCAATATAGGTTTTGTCATATATGAAATTCATTACAAAGTCTATTCCAGATAGAGACGTGTGAGACTGGCAAACTTCACTTCATGAAATAAACAGCAAAGTTTGCCAAATTTGCGAAGTGCAAAATGCCAACTTCAAGATGTTGACAGGCGAAGTTGTGCTTTTTTAGGAGAAGATGTGCGAATTTGCTGGTGTAGCTTTGCCTGAAAAAGTGCAATTTCTTTTCAGAAAAACTCAGTACGAAGTGGCAAAGTGGTGAAATAGGTAATTTGCAAAGTTATTCGCAAAGACAAACTTTGCAACTTCACCAGAACTTCGGCGGTGAAGTAAAGCTTCACAACAATTCCAGTGCATTCACCAGGTCAACTAAACAACATTAAAGTACAGTAAACTAAATTAACCTAACCTAAATGAAACTAAACGAGTGTTTGCACACGGACTTAGCCTGACAGCTCCTGCCTCATCCCCTTGCTGTCACAGATGGCTATGCAGAAAAGCTTGCCACTGCCATTTTGCAGAAAAGGCTTGAAGCCTCCATATTTGTAGAACAAGCTTGCAATCTCTCTTTATTTTTGCAGAAAAGGCTTGCAACTTCCATTTTGCAGAAAAGGCTTGAAACTACCTTTTTT
Organism: Neoceratodus forsteri; assembly: GCA_016271365.2. Lineage (NCBI taxonomy): Eukaryota > Metazoa > Chordata > Ceratodontiformes > Ceratodontidae > Neoceratodus > Neoceratodus forsteri. Next base: position 81,943,765 of record JADMNL010000029.1, on the reverse strand, counting down.
TGAAAAGGCTTGCATCCTGCATTTTTGCAGAAAAGGCTTGCAACCTGCATTTCTGCAGAACAAGTTTGCAGTCTTTATTTTTTACAGAAAAGGCCTGCAACCCTCCATTTTGCAGAAACGGCTTGGAACCTTTACCTTTTGCTGAAAATGCTTGCACCCTGCATTTTTGCAGAAAAGGCTTGCAGCTTCTACTTGCAGAAAAGGCTCACAACCTCCATTTCTGCAGAACAAGCTTGCAATCTCTATTTTCTAAAGAAAAGGCTTGCAACTTCCATTTTACAGAAAGGGCTTGGGCCTTTACCTTTTGCTGAAAAGGCTTATATCCTGCATTTGTGCAGAAAAGGCTTGCAGCATCTATTTGGAGAAAAGCCTTGCAACCTCCATTTTTGTAGAACAGGCTTGCTTTATTTTTTGCAGAAAAGGCTTACAACCTCCATTTGTAAGAAAAGACTTGGAACATCTAGGTTTTGCAGAAAAGGTTTGCAACCTCTAATTTTTGCAGAAAAAGCTTGCTACCTCTGTTTTGCAGAAACAGCTTGCAGACACTAATTTTACAGCAAAGGTTTGCAGCCTCTATTTTTGCATAGTTGGATGGGGGCTGCAATGGTTAGCGTCACTGTGTGATTGCAATGACCTCCAATTCCTCCATTAGTACTGATGTATGTGGCAAGCATTTTTCTTTACATTTCTGGCTGATTTGAAATGTCACATTTCTGACAGTTCTAGTTAAGTTATTGCCAACTACTACAGAATACTTTTTTGAAATGTAGTAAAATTGACACTGTGAAGGGGAAGCAGAATGGTTAAAAACTCAGTTTGGCCCTGAATAAAACAGAGTTGAAATGCTGTATTACTTTCACTAGGTACCATCATTTAATTTCTGAACCCCTGCTCCTTAGTGTCTGCCATTTCCCCTTCTTCATAGCTCCACATTACTTCTGTCTAAACATTTTAGCTTTTTTTCTAAGCGCCTGCATTGGCTGTGGCACTGAATTTCGGTCAGGTTCCCCGACCCAAGCATTGTCTTCTCTACCTGCGGTGCCTGGTCAAATCCTTCCATTCACTAAAAATACCACCAACAGCTTAATCTGGTTCAAGGTCAGTTGGCATTCATCTGTATCCCTCCCCTGGCCGTGCCTGAAAATAGGCAGAATTTGTCTAGTGCACTTACCCGGTCAACAAAAACTAAATAAATAAATACTTTTCATTTCTGCTATATAGAGGCACCTGCCTTATTGTTACTAAATGTGTAACCTTGGGTCCAGAGTTGGATGGATTCATTAATACTTAAAACAAGAAAAACATCAGTGGTATGAAAGACGTTCCCCAGTTTACCACCAATTTAGCACATGGCACATGAATACCTATGTGAAAAGCACATCTATTGCATCACACCACGCACATCTCTACTCATAGAGGTTCAATAGCAACAACAAAAAAAATATGTCTCTCTCTCTTCAGTGTGACTGCCAGCCATTCAGACTGAGAAAAGGGGTGGGCAGACAAGATCTGTGCTCTTATAGTTAAATGACTAAACCGCAAATATAACTTAAGTGCTTTCAGTATAGTTTAAAACAAAAGAGGATGGTCTGAACGAGTGGCTCAGTAAATGCATCTTTCGAAGATGTCGGCATGCTAAATGATAGTTTGCCTGTGCAGTAGATAAGTGAATAAACATGAGGCCAAGACCTGAGTCAGAGGTACCAAAGGAAACAGTTTCTAGATAGAAACTTTCAAGTACCTCAAGGGAATCAACAAAGTCCAAGAGGGTAGCATCTTTCAAAAAAAGAGGTGTGCACGAACAAGGGGGCACAATTTGAAGATGGGGGGTGGCTCAGAGGTAATTTAAGGAATTATTTTTTCACAGAGAGGGTTGTGGATACATGGAACGGCCTTCCGGAGGAGGTTGTGGAGTCAAAAACAGTGGTGGAATTCAAGCATGCATGGGACAGTCATAAGGCCATTCTAGGGGGTGAGGGTAGGAAGAAGCAGGCTGCTGGTTAACTAGGATCTGCAGCTTATCCAGTAGGTAGGGAAATGGGCAGACTGGGTGGGCCAAGCGGTCCTTATCTGCCGTCAAATTCTATGTTTCTATGTTTCTCATCAGCATGGATCCAGCGATGACTCTTACTGTGATTTACTCTGCTTGTATGCCTGCAATTAACATTTCTTGATTGCATTTGTGAGACTCGGTTGATAAAGTAAATGGCCTCTATATTTTACCTTGAAATGAGGATCAACCCTTATGGAAATACAAATGTGCAGCATGCATGTTGCATGCATAATAAGCATGTGGCATGCATGCTGCACACATGCTGGGCACTTGTATTTCGGTAAGAGAAGCAGAGTAGCAGCAGGGAGAACATGCTGGTCTGGGATCATATTGCTGGGTCTCTTATGATTTTGGAAATACTGTATTAATGCATCTGTCAGAAACTATACCTGATGTTTCACTTTTTTGGTGTAATGCTCTTCACGTCCACCCAAATTATTTGCTCACAAACATGATCATAGGAACGACTAGTGTGGCTTTTTCATTTAGCTAATTTGGCAGGCGACTTCCTCAATGGTAGTTAAGAGTAAGATGTGATGTTCCATAATGGTCCAACTGAAACAAATGTAGCAGTTTCCCATCTGCTTCATTAGACTTCATGGTGTGTGAATGGGCTGCCTTTTTTGGATGCGAAGTCTCACACATGTGGTAGGCCAATATCGTGAACATGTCTTGTACGACTTCTGTACTGGCCAATTGTTTTATTCTGCAAATTGGCCAAGATGCAGCCACTTTTTAAGGTTCTTTTTTCACTATTTCCCCTTTGGATCACCCTGAAACCTGCTCCAAAAAACTAAGGATGCTCCACCTTTCCTGCAGCCAGGAGGATGTATGAGTACCTGTGTTCTAGGCCGTTAAACCTTTCCTGCAGCTACTGCAGGAGGATGTGTGACTGACTGTGTTCTAGGCTACTACATCTTTCCTGCAGGCCAGAGAATGTGTGACAGGCCATGGTTCTATGCTGCTACATCTTTCCTGCAGCCAGGAGGATGTGTGATTTTCTGTGTTCGAGGCTGCTACACCTTTCCTGCAGCCAGGAGGATGTATGACTGGCTGTGTTCTAGGTCACTACACCTTTCCTGCAGCCAGGAGGATGTGTGACTGACTGACTGTGTTCTGTGCTGCCACACCTTTCCTGCAGCCAGGAGGATGTGTGATTGCCTGTGTTCAAGGCTGCTACAACTTTTCTGCAGGCCAGAGGATGTGTGACAGGCCATGGTCCTATGCTGCTACATCTTTCCTGCAGCTATGAGGATGTGTGATTAACTGTGTCTGAGGATGCTACTCCTTTCCTGCAGCTAGAAGGATGTGACTGGCTATGTTAGAGGCTGTGACTCCTTTCCTGCTGCCTGGAGGATGTGTGATTGGCTGTGTTTGAGGCTGCAACACCTTCTCTGCAGCCAAGAGGATGTGTGATTTGCTGTCTTAGAGGCTGCTACTCCTTTCCTGCAGCCAGGAGGATGTGTGATTGGCTGTGTTCCAGGCTGCTACTACTTACCTGCAGCAGGCAAGGAAATGGTGTGCAAGAAGAAAACACTCCAAAGCCAAAAGTGGATGCAAGTGGGTTTATTGTGCTGCTTAAAGTGAATTTGTCTATGCAAACCCAATGCTTCGAACACCATGCAGGTTTTTCATCAGGAGGCAGACACTGCTGCTATAAAATTCCCCCACTGGTTCTGTATCAATGTGGAGTCCTCTGGGCAAGCAATTGGTAACTTCATATTTCTGCAGAATAGATAAAGTGTAATACAGACTAGTCTGTGTAGTTTTCAATTCCCCAATTTATTAAAGAGATCCTTCTGATTGTCTGTCAGATTACTAGCAGGATTAGACCACTTAGGCCCACCTGCTCAAACAGGGTGTGCATTGTTACTGTCCGATTTCCTTATTTTGCTCTGGGCCTCCTCTATCCCAATTTGTCGCTTCTCTGTCTACCTGCAATCTTTACAGCATTGCTGCCCAGCATGTCGATCACTGCCTTTCATGAGAGTACCATACTGTTATTCTACCTGCATTGTAAACCCCTGTTGTTACTTGTATTGACCCTGTGTGCTTATGCTCTTAAATGTAACCTTTACTTGTTTTGCCTGATGTTCATGTATGTACCTTGTAATCGCCTGGGTCGCACCTGAAAATAGGCACTTGGTTGTCTAGTGTGCTTACCCAGTTAACAAAAGCAAATAAATAAATAAACTCCAAGGTGATTCTGAAATCCTCAGAGAAAATACGGTCTGCTTGTTTGTGCCATCTGATCAATTCAACTATCCACTTGAAGTTTGCTCTCTTGGTAGTTGAATCACTTCCAAGAGTTGCATTAGTCTCCGGCTCAGTGATTGTGTCCGTGTCTGATTCTTCAGAGCTCATTTGTGAACATGCTGGAGACCGATATGGTGACACTCAGAAGGTGAGTCAGTGTGAGGTCATGGGAGCTGGGATGTGAATGTTAAAAATCTTTGAGCAAACTAAAGCAACAGCTGCTAAAGCAAAAGGCAGCAGCCCAAAGTAGAAGTATTTCTACAAAACAATGCATACTATATCAAACAGAGTTAAGGTGCCCCCCCACCCCCAACAAAGTAGCTAAGCCAGGGTGTAAATTACATGAACAAAACAAGCAAAAAGGCTGGGCTAAGGCTTCTGCATATAAAGAACACTACTTTGGTTGTCTGAGTCAAATAAAAAAGATTTATCCTTAAAAAAAAAAACAATCTAGGAAGCAGCACTCACCCAACCACGCCAAACAGCAAAGTGAAAACAAAGCATGCTGGATCTTATTTGCCTCCGCCTCAACGTTTGATGTGTGCACCACAGCTAGGTTTGTTTTTCTCCCTCTTACAGGATTTACTCAAACTGAAAACCCTTGACATAAATTATTTTCAGTATTTACTTGTTAATTATACTGGTTTCCTGCAGTACCCATAGTCTTGCATGCCATCGTTTTTCCATAGCCCTTTTACATATATTTTCTTGTTTCACATTGTTATTCACTTTTGTAGTGACACTTTAAGCTGTCTGTTCTGTTTTGGTGTTGATTGATTATCATTTATGGACTTTGCCTTTATTCTTGTGGTATAAATTCAACAGTGCCAGAACCCTCTCCCCCAATGAAGACTCCATCCACATGGGGTTTGAAACACCTGGGTTCTCTTGGTTAGTTCACTTTAAGCCGCAGAATAAATCATTTTTGGTTTTGGAGTGATTTCTTCTTGTGCACCATCTCCTTACCTGCTGTTCTATGTTTCATTTTGGTGCTGCAGTCCTGTCTGAGTGCCCTGTGTCTGTTTCTGGTTAATATTTTGCTGCAGCCTAAAGGATGTGTGATTGGTTGTGTTTATGACTGCTATGCATTTCTTGCAGCCAAGAAGTTGCAGTGTCAGTGGCTCAGTAGGTAGCACACTCGCCTCTGAGGCTGGGAGATCAGAGGGCTGTGGGTTCAGTTCCCACATCTGGCACTTGGATTAATATCCCAGTACTGACACTGTAGTGCAGCATGAGAGGGGTGCTGCACTTCTGAGGTGCCGTTTTTCGGATGAGACATTAAACCGAGGTCCCATCTGCCTGGATAGGTGGATGTTAAAGATTCCATGGCACTTATCGAAAAGAGTAGGGGAATTTCCCCGATGTCCTGGCCAAATTTCCCTCATTCACTGAAAGTACCACCAACAGCTTAATGTGGTTCAAGGTCAGTTGGCATTCATCTGTATCCCCCTCCCACGGGTCGTGCCTGAAAATAGGCAGGATTTGTCTTACCTACCCGGTCAACTAAAAAAAAAAAATTGTGTGACCTACTGCTTGAGGCCACTACTCCTTTCCTTCAGCCAGGTGGACTTGTGATTGGCCACTGCACTTTTTCTGCAGCCTGGAGAATTTGTGTTTGGCTGTATTCACTGCTGAAACCCAAACCTCCATAATTGGCTATTTGTGGGTTTATGAATGACAGGCATCCCATCCTCTCTAGGAGTCAAACATCTCCCTTGCTTGATGTGCTAGGCCCCATGATGGCCCTGGGGATTGCATGTGAACACCCCCCTTCCCGAATCCTGCAAGGCAGTGAGATGAATTACTGCAACATCACAGTGCAATCAAATGCTTCAAATGTGTCATGCTTTACTGAGTGCTGCAAGTGGTCACACATTTTTTGAACTGCTCCTGCTAATGCTATGTACATTGCACACATCAACCTATGCACATGCAGTATACCGTAAAAGTGAAGGCTTCAGCTGAAATAGCAGATTGCTTATGAGTCACACATAAGTGATAACCTGCAGATATGTGCTGGTTACACCAAATGACTTGCGTATGGATTTTCAGTCACTCATTGCAATAAATTCCTTGGTCTCAGCCCTGGTTGTCATGGAGTTTCGTTCAAAAGTCCACTGCAAGTGAAGCACATGCAGATGATCCCATTAAAGGGCTGTTAAAAATAGCTGAGAAAAAGGGAACTACTACTCTAGCAAGGCAGTGTGTTCAGATGCTTAGTACAGAAATTAGATAAGTGAGAGAGCAAATGATCCATGATAAAAATTAAGGGAAGGGAAAAGTCATATGCTTTTATTTATTTCTGTACTATCGTTAACGATATGGCTTCATCATATAGACAGCAGGCAGATAAAGCTATGTCGTATGTACAGCAGGGAAGGGAAGGGAAGGCAATGTTGTTTACCAGGAATAGCATACTAAACTGAAGCTTGTTTCCAGATGCGACCTGGGAGCACAAGGAAGTTAAGTGACTTGATCAGGGTCACACAGTACACAAGTGGGGCAGAGGGATTCCCACCCAGGTCTCCAGGTTTGCAGCTCAGAGCCTTAAACCACTGCGCTATATTGCCTTCCTCAGCAGGCAGGTAAAGCCACATTGTATACCCACATCAGATATCTAAATCTACAACAAATACATGGCAGCCAGGTAAAACCACATTGTATTCACTACAGCTAGGTAAAGCTACACACTGTATATACAGCAAGCATGTAAAGTTACACTGTATACACAGCAGGCAAGTAAAGCTACACTGTATATACACAGTATGCAGATAGAGTTATGTTATATGCACAGCAGGTAGGTAAAGCTATATCATATATACACAGCAGGTAGGTAAAGCTACACTGCATACACAAAGCAGGTAGGTCAAGCTATATCATATATACACAGCCGGTAGGTAAAGCTATATCATATATGCACAGCAGGTAGGTAAAGCTATATCATATATACACAACAGGTAGGTAAAGCTACACTGCATACACAAAGCAGGTAGGTCAAGCTATATCATATATACACAGCCGGCAGGTAAAGCTATATCATATATACACAGCAGGTAGGTAAAGCTACACTGCATACACAAAGCAGGTAGGTCAAGCTATGTCATATATACACAGCCATTAGGTAAAACATAGAAACATAGAAACACAGACTTTGATGGCAGATAAGGACCACTTGGCCCACCCAGTCTGCCCATTTACCTACCTACAGGATAAGTGCAGATCCTAGTTAACCAACAGCCTATTTCTTCCTACCCCCCACAAAAATTGCTTTATATCTGTCCCATGCATTCTTGAATTCTCCCACAGTTTTAGACCCACAACCTCCTCAGGGAGGCTATTCCATGCGTCCACCACCCTCACTGTGAAAAAATACTTCCTTACATTGCCCCTGAGCCGTCCCCCCATCTTCAAATTGTGTCCCCTTGTTCTTGTACATCTCTTTTTCTGAAAGATGCTACCCTATTGTACTTTGTTGATTCCACTGAGGTACTTAAAAGTTTCTATCATGTCCCCCCTCTCCCTCCTTTCCTCAAGGATATACATATTAAGCTCCTTTAGTCTGTCCTCGTATGGCTTCTCTTGCACACCCTGCACCATTTTAGTTGCCCTCCTCTGGACTGCCTCCAACCTTTTTATGTCCTTGCGGAGTTGGGGTCTCCAGAACTGGATGCAGTACTCCAGATGGGGTCTCGCCAACTGTCTGTACAGAGAGATAACAACTTCCTGTTTTCTGCTGGTGATGCCTCTCCCTTTACATCCCAGTATCCCCCCAGCCCTCCCTACTGCCTTCTCACATTGCTTGCTAACCTTAAGGTCATCTGATATGATTACCTCAGGTCCCTTTCCATTTTGTTGTTGTTACTACCCGCCCCCAAATTGTGTAATCTTCCCTTGGGTTTTGTTTCCAGGTGCATTATTTTGCACTTCTTTGCATTGAATCCAAGCTGCCATACTTCTGACCAGTCCTCCAACCTTGCCAAGTCCCTTCTCATCCTTTCCACCCCCCTTGTGTATCAACCCTTGCAGGTCATTGTGTCATCTGCAAAGAGGCATACTTTTCCTTCTAGTCCCTCTGCAATGTCACTTATAAAGACATTAAAAAGGACTATATCATATACACACAGCCGGTAGGTAAAGCTATATCATATACACACAGCAGAAATGTCAAGCTGCATCATATAGACACAGCAGGCAGATAACGCTATACTACAGTACGTACACAGAGCAGGAAGGTAAAGCTACATCATATACACACAGCAGCCTGGTAAAACTATATCTATATGTAGAGCAGGAAGGTAAAGCCACACTGCATATGCACAGCAGACAGGTACATTTTATATATTCACAGTAGGCAGGTAAAGTTACATCATATACACACAGCAAACAGGAAAGGCTTAATCATATACTTACAGCAAGCAGATAAAGTTACATCGTGTACATGCAGCAGACAGGTGAAGCAACATTGTATACACACAGAAGGCAGGTAAAACTACAGTACACAGCTTGCACACAGCAGGTTGGTACTGTTCTTATTTAGCTGAATCTGCTAGATGTTTTGTATGTTCTGCTCAAAAGTGTTCTGTATGTTTATGCACTGTTTGAGGGTTATTGTTCCTAGCTTGAAGCTGTTTAATTTACTCATGTGGGATTTAAGTTTTGAATCCAACCTCAGCCCCCACCTCCCTTTCTGTCCCTATCCTACCTGGATGAGCTGTAAGGGCTTAAAGATTGCTCACCTCAACATTAGCAGCATCTTAGCCAACAGGCCTGACCTTGATTCCTGGGTGGTCCACTAGTCCCCAGATATCCTGAGTCTCAGACAAAACTGTTGACTGCACCTGCTCTGTCCCAAACCACAGTGTTATTAGTATGGAAGGGCCATCCCTCAAATGGAGAAGTTGAAGTTAAGTTTATTTATATTTTAACAGGATTGGGTACTGGGTCACGCTTTATTTTAAGTGTCAGTTTCAGTGTAACTGTGGGGTAGGTAATCATTAATTATATGCAACGGGTAATTACAGTGTAGTTACATTTCAGTTGCAATGTTGCTACAGTGTAGTTTATTAGGAAGAAGCCTGTTTTCAGGACTGTCCTGTGTTAAGCATACAACAATGGAATACAGTAACAACATACACAGTAAAGTGACAGAATAATACAAATATTCAAGTCCAATCACAGACAAACACAGAAAATTAAGCAAGTGCCATGCTTAACATTTTTTAAGTGGGAAGGTTTCAAATCTTTGGGGGTTACGAAATCCATGCTGTAGTTGCAATAAATTTAAATGCCATTGTACCGTATGTTGATCTTGTTTCTGTGCATGCAAGTGTCCTTCTACTCACTTCCCTTAGAAAATGTTTTGAAGAAGTTGGGGTTAATTTATGTAGTAGACAGGCTAGAGCCTGTCATACACTGATATAGAAAACCTAACAGCTGCCTGCTTCTATGAATTTTCAAAGATGCCCAATTAACATTTAGAAGTAGCCGGCCCGGTGGCGCTGAGGGTTGTGGCGCTGGTCGCTACACCTCGTGCCACGCCGGTGACCCGTGTTCGGGAACGGGCATGGGTTGCCAGGGGTCACGGGAGGAGTGGATTGAGCATCCGGAGGACTGCCTCCATCTCGGGGTGAGTGATCGGGGGCGGTGCTTGCCTGACCCCTAGTGGAGGCTAAGGGATCGACAACCGCAGCACGCCGTAAAAAGGGGCGTGGCAGGCGGCTTGACTTCTGCACTTCTGCAGGAGGCGTCGCAGCGCGCCTCAATCGCTGGCATCATTGCCGCCATGCCGCCGGGAGAAAACAAAAAAGAAAAATGGGAGCCCGGCCTTGCAGCGTTGTTCCCGAGCGCCATTCCTGGAGGCGCCTCCCTGGCATGGATCCGTTGGGGTGGGTTGAGTGGCTCCCCACCACTGTGCCATGAAGGGTAAGTCACGGGGTGCAGAAGGAGGGTCTCATGTCCGGGGATGGCGCCGGGGAGCGATGAGGGGGGTTGTAGCCGGAGCTCCGAGGAGAGAAAATAACATCCAAAAAAAAAAAAACACATTTAGAAGTAGCATGTAATGGTGCATCGTTGCCAGTGGCCTGTAAAGTCTAACACAAATCTTGCTATACTGTAGTGCAGGCTATGCAGAGGGGGTCTTCCACTCTACTACAAGTGTTACCTTAATGTTTTGGTCCAACTTACCCCACCTTGGAATACCAATGCAAAGTGCTTCATTGTACTCTTCTTTTGGGTACCACCAAACATCTGCACCTCTTATGCATTCACAATCCCCCTAAAGTGGACTGCTAGGGATATCGGCACTCTCCTGTATCATCACAACCAAGGTTACACACAGTGAAGTTTTAGTTATCAATGATTTCAGTTTGGATTGGATTGGTCACCTTAATCAGTTCAGGTTGATCTCTTTTAGCTCATTTCTAACCCTACCTGCATCTCATCCCCTTGAGGAAGGGAAACCGTCCTGGACTGGATGCACTCCAATAAACCTGAGAGGATCTAGTCAGCTGATATATTGCCTGATGTATTAAATGATCATGCCCCACCTATTGCATCTGGAATGTTAGGGCTCCCACTGCCCTCCCTAAAATTCTTATGTTGCTTGACCCATCACACCTTGATTCACACACACTCCATGTTGAAGTGTCACAAACTGACTAGGTCCCTGTCCTTGTATGATGTCAATGTGGCCCTTAGCTTCTTTTAAAGAGCAACTGACATGTCTTGGTAGAGACGTACCAGTAGTGCCCTACAGTACCTCCTGGTGCAGAGTGTACTGCAAATGGAGATACTGTAAGGCAAGATTTTACTGTAAAGATGTGGCAGAGTGCAATGCGTGCCCCCACCCCCACGACAGCCTCAGGTTCCCTTCCTGAACCTATCCAGAGGATGATGTCAGGTCGGGATGGGGACCTAGCAAAATTCCATTTCGCTGGCAAAAGTGCCATTGAATTGGCATTTCACCAGCAAAAGTGGTATTTCACTGGTGAAATTGCTGTGAAATGCCAATTTCATGGCACATTTACTGGCGGATTTGAATTTTGACAGGCCCCCATCCCGACCTGACGTCATCCTCTGGATAGGATTGCAAAGGGGACCTGAGGCTGTGGCAGGGGCACTCATTGTGCTCCGCCGCATCTGTACAGTAAAATCCTACCTTACAGTAATTCTATTTGTGGTACGCTCTGTATGGGGAGGTACTGTAGGTAGGGTAGGGCACTACTGGCACATCTCTACCGAGAAGTGTCACTTGCTATTAAAACATGCCCATTTAAGGTTCAGGATATGCTGGCCTCCCTCACAAAAGGAAGGGTCAGAGGCATCCCCATGTGTTGGCTACATAAGACACTACTCTTCCTGTCTAAAGTTAGGGACAAACACTCCTGGGATTTCAAAGCTTCTTCAGACCCAGCAGTCTGATATGCCTAGCAGCACCTTAGAAACCAGTGCAAAAAAGCCAACTGCCTTGCAAAAAGTGATTTCTACAAAGAACAGCTAATTACCTGTGCTGTGAATCTCAGCTGTTATATCAAAGACCTATTAGGCAGCCCAGCCAAGAAAACAGACAATGATTGACTACTCAATGGGGTCATCTGCAACAACCCCACAACAATTGTCAAGTCCTTCAATGCCCACTTCACGTGTTCCTCAGTCCATCCTTGTTTCTGGATCCCCCATCCCCATACAACATTAACACCCCCTTTCAGTTAAAGCTAGTGTCCCCTGGAGAAGTCCTCAAAATACTGAGGGCCCTACCAAATGGTGGCAGCACTGACTCCAATGGGATCTTAGCCAGACTCTTGCATCAGAGGACACTCTTCCTAGAGTTGCCCATCTCACACATTTTTAATTTATCCCTTACCTCTGGTATAGTTCCTGATGATTGGAAGCAGTCAAAATCACCCCGATCTTTAACTAGGGTGACCCCAAACTGATCAACAATTACAGGCCATTAGCATTTCTTCAAACCCTGAGCAAGCTACTTGAACAGGTCATTGCCTCCCAGCTGACTGAATTCCTTCATACTTGTAATTGTCTTGTCCCTAACCAGCATGTTTTCAGAAGGAACACAGCACCACTGCTCCATTGATTCATCTGACCAGCGATGTCAAGCATGCTATGGATTAGGCCTCCCTCACTGGGGGCCATCTTCATTGAACTATCTAAAACTTTTGACTTCATCAACCACTCCCTCCTTCATTCCAGGCTAATCTCAACTGGCCTGTTCCAACGTGCTGTCTCCTAGTTCCAGAGCTACCTTTCTGACAGGTTGCAGTATGTTAACTTCTATAATATTGTCTCTCCCTTAACTCCTATCAAACTTAGAGTACGGCAAAGCTCCATGTATTCAGCTCCCTGCTCTTCTCCATCTTCATCAGCAGCCTTTCCTCCATCCCATCCAACTATTCCTTAATTATGTATGCGGACGAGATCAGGTTATATCCTAGCTCACCCTCCATTTCCTAATCAGTGCTCAGATTCAGCAGGACTTCTCCCAAGTTCAGATATAGCACATTAAAAATAAACATGTGCCGAACTCCTCAAAGACTCAGGGTCCCAGGTTAGACCTAAAACCTGCACTGAACTCCTTTTAATTCACTGCCTAGACGACTCCTCACTCTCCACTGTTCTTGATTTTAAATATCTGGGTATCACTCTAGTGCCAGTCCTGGCTTCTTTCTGTACATCTCCTTAGCCTGTAAAGCAGTCAACTCCAGACCTGTGTTTGCTTACGGAGCTAGATGCTCCCTGATTCAAAAGGCTAGACTAGCCATCTCCCAGAGAGTCCTCCTACCTAGACTGCAATGAGGCCAATTGATCTTCTCACAGACCCTTAAACTTGCCCTCCACAAGTGAGAGGTGACCTACAATAGCATCTGTCACTTCTCAATGACTTCCCATTGCCTGACACACCATTGTTCCCTCTGTGCATCCATGGATTGGCTCTCTCCAGTAGCTTCCCAATCATATTCCTGAGGATGCTTTACCAGCAAACATTTAAGATCCCTATCCCATGCCCCTATCTTTACATCCCATATATGCTTCTGTTGTTGAGGCAAAGGCCAGGAAGCATATGAAGACCAGAAGCAGTTATAAAATTTGCAAGTAGCATTTTATTATCATCAGTAACAATAAAATAAAAAGTAAATAAAGGTGTGTAGAATAGCTAAGATGCAGGCAGTATGAAAAAATCAAAGTCCTTCATCTGAGGTATCTCTAATTCTAAATTTCAATCCGTCTCTCCAACAAAAGATTGCTCTCTTTATATATAATGGTGGGAGTCACAAAACAATCTGAAGGTGCAAAACCTTCCCTAAGTCCCCAAAAGTTCTGTAGCTGCAGAAAAAAGGAGAACTTGCTCTGAGTGCTATGCACAAAACATCCCCGGCGGTGGAAAAATATACACTGAAGACTGTGGAAAAAAGTGCAGCCATGGAAGTTCCTGAGGAAAAAAGTCATTGATAAGTATGGCATATCCCCTTAGAGACTATTCACAGCCAGTGTTCTTCCGCAGTTGCAGAAAAAATGTGCACACATGCTGCACCACAAAGAGTGAGGAGTGAGGTGTAACTCTCCCTGAGCAAACTGCTGTGTACCAACAATTGAGATACAAATATAGTGGAGGTGCAGGCACAAGTAATAGCAAACCTATAGTAGTGTCAGTTGTTACTACAAAAATAGCACACATTTTCATTGAAATACAACAAAGTACAACCACTAGACCCAGTGCAGCCCATAAAGGAGCCCCACAGGCAGTAGAGGCAGAGCTGGTAACAGCCTGCAGTGAGTGCTACTGAAGCAGACAACATAAACACTCCAGGGAGAGACACAACCATCGGTTCCACCAACAGTTACAGACAGCCACAGTGGTGCATGGCCCTGCTGGTACCAGTGGTGCTGGAGTGGTCTCCATTGAGGAACTGGCTGCTGGTCTCTCTGTGAGTACTTAGCTGCATCTGTGGAAAGACTGTCAATGTCTGCTGCTCCAGTTAATATGGATCACCTGCTGTTGTGCCTGCTGAGCTTTTTCCTCAGCTAAGAAAAGAATGTTAGGGAGATTTCAGCACTTGTGGACTTCCGTAACTTGCTTGTTTTATGGATTTCCACAACTGGTTGGGACTGACGGGGCCTACTGGAGGAGTGGATAGTGGGAAATCAGGACAAAAAAAAGGAGGCTGGCTTTGATTGCTATAATAAATTTGAGCCATTGAGTAAGTTGGTTGGAGAGGACATGGTGGGGGAGGTAGAGGAGGAAAGGAGGGTGGAGGAGAGAGGGATATGGTGAATCGGATGAGGGTGGGCATCGGTAATTTAAATAAATATGCTAGCAGGGGAATGGGCAAATCAAGTGTCAAAGAAGGGGAGGGGAACCAGCAGTGGGAAGGTGTGGAGGCTGTGAGTCAACTTGGTGAGAAAGGAGGAGAGACTGAGATGAGGGAAGGGCATCCTTTAAGGGTGGAGGATCATACCAGACAAAGGCCCAAAGGTAAGGGGGACCTGCAGGTGGTCATGGAAGGGGGCAAGAGGAAAGGGGAGGAGGTAGGAGGGGTGATGGTGATGGGAATGCCGTGTTGGGGGACTAGAGAGAGGTGGGAGCTGGAAGGGGGAGGAGGTCGGAGAAAAAGGTTCGACTGGGGTAGGGAGTGGGGTGGAGGCTAAACTGAGGGGAGCCGGGGAACTCAGTTATAAAAGACACAACAAGAGGGGTAGAGCGGTTAGGTGTTCTCTTGTAGAAGGTCTGGTGAGAAGCCAAGGGGCAGTGGTCTCAAGGAAGGAGGAGGTGATGGGGGCTGGCGGGGGAGTTCAAAAAGGAGGTGCACAAAAGATCAAGGGGGACACTAAGGTTCCCCTGCTGGGGGACTCCATTATCAGGGGTATTCATTGGATGGGGCAGGGTGAGGTAAAATCCAGTCCAGTTGAAGTAGTGGGCATTTCTGGTCTGACTGTGCATAGGGTGAAGTTCATGGTGTATGAGCTGGTGAGGGACTGTGAAGGATCACCAGACTTCCTGATGCATCTGGGAACAAATGATATTGTGGGGAATAATGTGCTGGAAATTCAGGCAAGGTTCCAAGACCTGGCCAGGGTCTGTCATGACAATGGATGCACAGTCTCCTTCTTGGAAATCCTGCCAGTACCAAGGGCCACTGTGGAGAACAAACAGAAGATCATGAAGATTAATGACTGGCTCGGGCAGTGGGGTGAAGCACAAGAGAGTGGGGTGTTGGGAGACTGGGGGGGAGTTTGGGAAGACAAGGGACTGTATGCCTGGGATAGGCTTCACCTAAATCCAGTAGGGAAGGAAGTTTTTAAATGAGGGATGATGGATTTCATTCAGGCTAGATGGGTTTTAAACTTGTGAAGGGGGAGGGGGGCACTGCTGAGCTGATCCGGCCATCCATACTGCTGGTAGGACTGGCCTGCAACCCCATAGAGGGGGGACAGATGGTATCCTAGGGAAGGAGTGTGTATGAATGTATGAAGGATCTAGGGAGGATATGGTAAAGAGGGGTAGGGACAAGGGTTGGAGGGTGGCTTTAATAAATGTCAGGAGCCTAGGGAATAAAATGCCTGAGTTCCAGGCCATGCTGTTTAAGGGTGGGGTGGATGTAGCAATGGTCACTGAAACTTGGGCCACCCCTGGCCATGACTGGGACCTTAATCTGAGTGGGAACCTTGTGCTAAGGAAGGACAGAAAGGTGGGCAGATGGGGAGGAGTAGCAATGTTAATTAGGGATAACATCAAGATTATGAGAGTGGAGGAAGCAGAGGGCAACATGGAGGCCCTATGGGTCACCTTGCGAACCCCCGTGGGAGGGAAGATCAAGTTGGGGGTGGTATATAGGCCCCCAGGACTAGCAGAGGACCTGGAGGATTGCCTGTTGGCTAACATTAAGGGGCAGTGTGGACTGGAAGGGGAAGAAGTGGTGCTGATGGGGGACCTTAATATGCCAGCTACTGACTGGGGTACAATGACATCCACTGCAACCAGGGAGCAGAAGCTGCTAGATGGCTTCCTGGACACATTCCTCAATCAGCAGGTGATGGACCCAATGAGGGAGGGTCATATTCTGGATGTGGTTTTAGTGGATGGGGATCTTGTATGAGATCTGGTTGTGGAAGAACCCCTGGCTGGGAGCGACCACAACACAGTCTGGTTTCTGCGTAAACTGGGGGGGGATCATTCAAGGACAATGATAGTTGATTTTAGAGGGGCAGACTTTCAGAACATGAGGGAAATTCTCAAGGGGCATTTGCCGGAGATAAAACCAGGTTTAGACGTGGAAGGTAGGTGGAAGATCATAAAGCGGGGGTTACAGGAGGCCACCAGGACCTGTGCAAAAGTGAAGTGCAAGGGTGGTAGGTCTCGTAAACCATGCTGGTGGACCAAGGAGGTCCAGGAGGTGGTAAAGGAGAAGGCTGCCTACAGTAGGTACAAAAAAATTAGAGGAGAGAGGGATAGACAGAACTATTGCCTTGCAACCAGGAAAGTCACCAGAGTGGTGAAGGGGCAAAGGATTGGAAAAAGCAGAGGCTGGTGCAGGGGATATGGGGTGCGGAAAAGGTGTTCTTTAGGTATATTGGTGAGTGGAGGAAGGTCAAGGGCCAGCTCAGTAGGTTGAGGATAGCTGGGAGGTGAGTGGAAGGGACTGGAGAGCAGACAGAGGTACTGAATGAGTACTTTGCCTCAGTGTTCACTAGAGAGGAGGCTGGGGAACTTCCAAAAAAGGGGTTGAAGGACACAGAAGGCACAGCAGTCCTGACTGTTGGGGTACCTGCTGAAGAACGAGCCACTGGGGGAGGTAGGCCAGGGGTGAGATATCAGGCTGGTTCTGCTGAATGGGGGGGGCAGATGCTGATATTCCTATCGGTCGGGTGTGGGAAGCCCTCCAGTCCCTAAAAAAGGATAAATCTCTGGGGCCTGATTCTATTCATCCCAGAGTACTGAGGGAGTTAGCGGATGTTTTGGCTGCGCCATTGGAGGATCTCTTTAACTTGTTGCTCCAGACAGGGAGGATGCCAAGGGATTGGAAGCAGGTGCATGTTTTGCCTATCCATAAAGGGAGATCGAGAGAAGAGCCAGGAAACTATAGACCCATCAGTTTGACATTGGTGGTGGGGAAGGTAATGGAGAGCATACTTAAGGAAAGGCTGTGAGGTTTCTTGGAGGAGATGGGTTACCTGGATGACTGGCAGGATGGATTTGTGCCAGATAGATCATGTCAGACGAACCTTGTAGAGTTCTATGAATGGGTGACATCAGCACTTGACAGGGAGAGACCAGTGGATGTACTGTTCCTGGACTTCAGCAAGGCATTTGATTTGGTCCCTCACATTGGCCTAAGGGAGAAGCTGGGGTGATAGGGGTAGGTCCATTGACAGTTAGGTGGATTGGACACGGTTACCCACCCAACAGCGACTTGTCGACAGGTCCCCTACAGCGGCTATAGCACCATGCCACTGTAGGGGACCTGCTGGAACCGGGCACTGTCTGACGGGGGTCCTGCACCCCCTGAATCAGCTCTGACTCAGAGCTGATAATCCTAAGTGGGGGGTGCAGGGGATACAGCCCCCTGCATGGGGGGGTTTGGGGGCAAAGCCTCCCAAAGAAAACTCTTAGTGGCACGGGAAAATGGCAGCTGACTGCAAATTGTGGTCAACCTGCTGGTTTCGCTGTCAAGGCATTCAACAACAATTTTGTCAAACATCCATCATGGATCCAATTGGAAATTGGCTTTCAGGTCACACTCAGTGGGTAGTGGTCGGAGGGGAGGTCTCGTCTCCTAGGAAGTCATAAGTAGGGTCCCACAGGAATCAGTCCTGGGGCCATTCCTGTTTAATGTCTACATCTCCAATATCAGGGAATGTATCGGGTGTGAAATGAGTCTCTTTGCAGACGACTCTAAGCTGGGGGGTGGTGGTGGAGGGGGAGGATGGGAGATTGGCCCTGCAAGAGGATCTGGATATTCTGGATAGGTGGTCCTGCACCTGGAAATTGAAATTTAACTCCTCCAAGTGCAAGGTGCTACAGCTAGGGTGGGAAAACCCCAACTATGTGTACACCCTGGGGGGGATGAGTTGCAGGCCATGGCAGGGGAAAGAGGCCTAGAAGTCTTGGTGGATGTTAACATGAATAATTCAGAGCAGTGCAGGAGGGCTGCAGTCAGGGCAAATAGGATGCTGGGATGCATCACTAGGGGGATTATCTCAAGGAACAGGGAAGTGATTTTGCCACTGTACAACAGCCTGGTTAGACCACATCTTGAGTACTGTGTGCAGTTCTGGAGGCCGCACCTAAGGAGGGACATCCAACTCCAGGAAAGGGTTCAGAGGAGAGCAACCAGAATGATCCAGGGCCTGGGGGATATGACATATGAGGAATGACTAGGGGTGCTCAACCTGTTCTTGCTGAAGGAGGAGAAGAGGGACCTGGGGGACATGATTGAGGTCTTCAAGTAAATAAGGTAAGCTAAGATAGGATCTTTTGACTGAAGGAGGGTGGAATCACCAGAGGATACAGCTGGAAGATTGAGGGTGGTTGGATTAAGGGGGAAAGGAGGAGGAGGTACTTTACCGAGAGAGTGGTGGAACCGTGGAATGCGCTGCCCGGGGAGCTATGGTGGAGGGATTCAAGAGAGGGTGGGACAGGTATAGGCAAGGGGTGAAGCAGAGGCTGGTTCTCCCCGAGGGGGCAAGACTGGGGGATGGAGTAACAGTGGAAGAAGACAGATAGAGGGCTATGGTACCCAATCAGGGTGCTGAAGCACAAGAAGACTTGATAGACCAATAGGCCTACTCTGCTGGTGTCTAGTATGTTAGTGTGTTATGTTAACTGCAGAAATATTCTTTGTGGCTATGGTGCAACTAGATTTCTACAGCGCTACAAGCCATTTTTCCGCAGCAATTTAAATTTTGTCTCTCTTTGTGAATCCAGCCCAATGTCTTTTCCGGGCAATAAATGCCTGCATCCTAAGTTTGTTAAGATACTTGTCCTGTTTTCACACAATGTCACAAAACTTTGTTAGTGTCTTTCCTTGCAGGTGCAACATAATACAACTTTGTGTCTCAGAACTGATCTTCTGTTGACAACTCTGCAGATGAGCTTGTGGAGCTCAAACTGCTTCTCAAGGTTAGCCCCCTGAGTTCCTAATAGTTTTTTGCAACCATTTCAACAATATAACTACCTACATTTTCAAACCAGAGAACTCAGTTTCACATAAAGATCCACATATATTTTTACATCCACAGATTCACAAGGTGGAACAATTATAGAAACAGCAAATGAATGCAGGGAGATAGTGGGAGTGGGAGAATTGTGAGACTGTCAGAGTGATCAGTTCCTGGGTATCACAAAAAAATTGATTGTGCAGTCAGGCAGACAAGAGGTGGAAAAGGTGAGGATATAACAGATCCTTACCTTTAACTCTTTCTGCATAACAAATGGAGCAGGGTTTTATTCAACCCTTTCACAGCTTCGCCAATCATACTCCCACTGGTCCTCGACTGCATCCTTGCTCCTTGTTTCCAAATGTTCCACCAAGATGGGAGACTAGACCTGCTCCATCTTTGCCCTGAAGTTTTGGCACTCCCTCCACTTGGTATCCACAGCCTTCCCTCTCCTGGGCTCTTCAAAGGAGCACTCTGGAAACATCTAAAGGGTTTCTCCACTTGCTCCTGCCAGTGCTAAGGCCTAGGTATCCCTCTTGCACTTTGTAACAGGGTTTATCCCTTTTTTTGTGTGAAGTTGTTAGGCAGTACTTTTGTTATCTGTAACTGTATTATATTCTAGAGTATGTATTTATGTCACATTGTTTGCAAAGAAAAGGTAAATGCACCTGAGCTAGGAGACAAAGACAGATAGCTATTCATAATATCTTACAACTTATTTTATTTAAACAAGGTGCCATTAGTGGAAAATATGAAAACATCCACAGATCCATAAACAAACAATATTCGTGCTGGCAACGGACATACTACATTAAGAAAAAACAAAAAATATACTTGCAGACCCAACCACACAGTCATAAACTGAGGTGAAAAAACATTAATTGTATAGAATACATCCATACAATCAAAAAATCAAAAATTGCACTTACACCTCTGTAGCAGGATACCACCAGACTGCCAGCAAAAACCCACCCCAGTGTTCCGCTTTGGAATGTGAGGCTTTGACAAGGAGTGATAGTGGGTTGTAACTGCCAACATTTTATACTGTCACAAGTACATTTTTTAGAGAATTCAATTAAACAAATAATTATAATATATAATTTAGATAATTACTAGAAGAACAGCATCCAACGTGTTGGCAGAAAACAATGTGCAAGATAACTTATCAAACAACACTAGTAATATGCTCTAAACCAACAAGTTAAAATCAATCAACTAATCAAATTCTTTATTTATCCAGGCGAACACCATTGAGCAAGCTCATTTACGAGGTGGACCTGCATTACACAAGTCAAGTAACAATGCATTTATATGCAGGCAAATAGACAGTAGATGCAAGAGTACAACAGTACAAGTAGGCCTGCAATGGACAGGATAAGTAAAAATACATTTGGGTTCAGGTAAAAGACAGTCGGTAAGGGTACACATAACAATAGGGTAGCAAGTCAGTAAAAATTTATACCAGATACAACAACATACATGGTTTAGTATTCCTGTAAGGTAAAGGCATTATAGTCTGGCGAAGGGATTAGCTGAAGTGGATGCTACAAGCGAAGAGACATACATAGTCAGTTTAAAAAGACCCAGGCATATCAAGGGGGAGACATGTGTCGGGAGAGGTGGGCAGCCAGTGGGGGGGGGGTCTGGAACTGGGATAATACTAGAAGCGAAGGAATGAGATGCTGTGGGTATACAAGGAAAAGGTGAGCGAGTGAGGGTGAGATTTAGGGTGGTAGATAAGTAGGTGGCTCAGGGACAAGTTACGCACTAATACAAGAAGGAAGGAGGATGGGAAAAGCAGAGAGGATGTGGAAGGGGGGGTGTAAGTAAGCTAGGATCATTGGAAGCAGTTGCAGGCTTCTGTAATGTACTTTGAGTATAAGGTCTTAAACACAATGAGACTAACAGGAGTCCTCAGTTTCAGTGATTTCTGTAGCACATTCCAGAGCTAGGATCGTTGGAAGCAGTTGCAGGCTTCTGTAATGTATTTTGAGTACAAGGACTTAAACACAGTAATACTAACAG
Source organism: Neoceratodus forsteri (assembly GCA_016271365.2). Lineage (NCBI taxonomy): Eukaryota > Metazoa > Chordata > Ceratodontiformes > Ceratodontidae > Neoceratodus > Neoceratodus forsteri. The sequence continues at coordinate 81,922,263 of JADMNL010000029.1, read as the reverse complement.
GAGTCCTCAGTTTCAGTGATTTCTGTATCACATTCCAGAGTGATGGTAGAATGAATCCTATGGCAACTCTCCCAAAATGCATTAGGGCTTTGGGCACTTTCAGAGAAATCAGTGAACAGCTTCCTAGGGCATAGGTTCCAGGCATATTGAGAGTCAGGCAATCAACAATGTACTGCCGAAGTTTGCGAGCGATAGCTCTGTATGTCCAGAGAGCTGCATTTTTATTTAGTCTGTAGTGTAGGGAGGTCCAGCCTACGGCCGCATATAAAGAGAAGTGATGGGTGGAGAAGGGGAGACCAGTGATGAGCGCGGGCTCTGTCCAATTTACAGTATGAGTAGCACATTGGCTGTATATAAAGTCGGGCGTAATCAATTAGGGAAAGGAACGTAGACTGAACTAGCTGTCTCTTGGCCTCTGTAGTTAGTAGGCGGTTTAACCTGAAGAAGAGACCTAGTCTCTGCCTCAATATTTTTAACAAATCCTCCAGGTGGTCTGCAAAGGAGAGTTTGAAGTCTAGCTAGACCCCCAGGTATTTGAATTTCGGCACAAATTCCAGGGTTTCTCCTAGGAGGGTGGTGATGGGGGGATAGAGCAGGGTAGGCTGCATGGTTAATAGGTGAAAATAGCTTTGCCTTTGTCTTTTTGGCATTAAGTAGCAATTTTTTACTAAGGAGTTGGTATTGAAGTATGTTGAAGTCAGCTTACAGGTCACTACAGGCAGTTTTAGGAGTTGTACAGCTTAGGCAGATCACTGTATCATCTGCGAACAGATGAATTTTCGCCTCATTGATGCCTGAGTCTATATTGTTGATGTAGATGGCAAATAGGAGTGGCCCCAGGATAGATCCCTGCGGGACGCCTCTTTGTAACAGATTTGAGGGGGAAGAGTTCACCTTTGGTCTTGACCTGTTGGTGCCTATCAGAAAGGTAGTTGTGGAACCAACGCAAGGAGGTAGAATCTAGACCAATAGCTTTTAATGAAGAAAGAAGGCGGCTGTGGTCGACAGTGTTGAAGGCCTTACTTAGGTCTAAAAAAATGGTGCAGACAAATTTTTTATTCTCTAGCTCGCACTGCCAGTCCTTTGTCACCTTGGCCTGGGCCGTGATTGTTCTACGTTCAGTTCTGAAACAAGATTGCATTAGGTTTAGCAGGTTAGTATCATCTTTGAAAGATTTCAGCTGGGCATTCATGATTTTTTCCAGAAGTTTTGATAGTACCAGGAGAAGGGAGATGGGTCTATAGTTGTTTAGATCACAGGGGTCTCCGGATTTAAACAACGGAATAACATGTGCAGTCTTCCACAGTTTGGGGAGGGTCCCTTGAGAAAGGGACAAGTTAAATAGATGCGTAATAGGCATGGCCAATACATGATAGGCAATCTTTAGGTAGTATGGATCGAAGGTGTCAGCGCCAGCATTTTTTCTGGTGTCCAACTGGAGGAGGAGATCTTCAACCTCTTTTAGTGAGACAGGACAGAATGAAAAGACTGCATTTGAGGGACTAGATTCTGAAGGTTGCATGGCAAGCTGGGAGTATAGGTTGCATGCAGGTGAGCTATCAAAAGCTAGCCCTGCAGTAGCAAAGTGAATGATGAAAGCTTGCAGTATCTCTTTATTATTGTTGATAGTTACATTGTCAGAAATAATTTTTGAGGGAAGAGTGTTTCCTGTGGTATTACCAGAAAGTTCTTTTATTGTGGACCAGAACTTGGCAGGGCAGTTGGAGGCAATGTCGAGTTCAGAGCGATAGAAGCTGGACTTGGTTTCCCGAATTAGCTTTGTACCGTGGTTTCTGGCTGTTCTGAAAAGATGCCAGCCTTCGGCTTTGTGGGATTTGTGTGCTAGCTTCCAGAGCTTGTCTCTTTTTAATAGTGCTGCCTTGATGTCAGCTGTAAACCAATGGCACTTTCTAGCCTTTATGTGGGTTTTGACTAAGGGTGCGTGGGTGTTAAGAGCACTGGATACAATTTTGTGGAAAATGGCATATGCTGTTTCTACTGATTTGACTAAATAAAAGGTCTACCAAAGCAGGGAGGCTTTCAGGTCATTGATATATGCAAGCAGGTCAAAATTCTGTTTTGATCTTTTGGTAGAGAACTTTGCTGAGGCTGTTGGTTTAGGGACTCCTCTTATGCCAGCAATAAAGCAATGGTCACTAACATTGGCAGAAAAGATCCCACCCAGCATGGAAGAAGAAATGGGGTTTGCTTACTAGAAGTATATCTAATAGTGTACTTTTCATAGGGTTTTTCTTATCGATACAAGTAGGTTTATTAAGGAGAGTGAGCCCATGAGAGTCACAGAAGGATTTAAGTGGAAGAGATACGCTTGACAACCAGTCATAATTAAGGTTCCCTAGTATAACTGTTTCTGTTGTGTCAGTACTCATAGTAGATGATAGGTGGGACAGGAGCTGTGACCCCATGGATGGGGGTCTGTAACATCCTATGACATGGAGGGCTATTGATGTAGATATTTCAGTTTTTAAGGACAGACTTTCAAAGGCATTGACAATTGTAGCAGTGATGTACAAAAGATGTAGTGTCGAGGATAGCGACCGTAAACTTGTCCTTAACATAGATGGCTACACCACCACCTCTGGTTAGTCTATCAGCTCTGAATAACAGATAGTTGGGGATATTGACCTCTTTGGCGTGGATGGACAAAGCCAGGATTCAGATATGACAAGTACATCTGACTCTGTGTGGATAGCCCAAGCCTGTATTGAGGTGAGTTTCTTTAAGAGGCTACACACATTAACATGCATAAAGCCGATACCTTTACACTTCATGACTTCGGACGGTGAAGAAATTGCTTGTATAGGACCAGAGTTAAGTTTAACATTTCCTGAGCATAGCAAGAGGAGGAGTACAACTTTCTTCAGGGCAACAAGTGGTAATTTGGAAGAACTAAATCTTCTTTGGCTAGTGGAAGTATTGGCATAGGAATGCAAGGACCTGTTCTTTGTACTGTTCAGTCCTAGTGATACACATGCTAAGACCCTAGCCGTATGACACCAGTAGATGCAGGTACTGGGCCGAGTAGGTAACATTCCTTGGGTAGGTAATGAGATGCCGGCGGCTGCCCAAGAGGGAGACTCAGCTGAAAGTGGGTACGACAACTTGTGGGCATAGCATGAGTTGTATAGGGACTCCATGAGAAGACATTCTTGTGGTAGGGGATATGAGTCCTCCTTGGGGTAAATTCCATCTGGTGTGTACCCTAATAAGGGTAGGGTGCATAAGACGGTAAATAGGTAGAGCCAGATTGCAAGTTCCATGGTTAAATTCTGGGGGTCAGAAAGAGAAACAGTTGTAAGGGCTTAATCTGGGCAAGGTATCACCAGGTAAGGCTACGCGCCATGGGGTCTGAAAAGGGATATAGGTGCCGATGCCACTTAAAAGGAGCAAGGAGATGTTTCTATGGCACAGCGACTAGAGATAGTTACAAGAAGTCGTAAACCTGATCTAAAAAGTATCACCAACTAAGGCTACACACCACAGGGTCAGCAAAGGGATGTAGACACTGAAACCACTTGTAGGGAGCAAGGAGAATTTACTATGACACAGCGACTAGGGACAGTAATAAGAAGTCACAAATCTGATCTAAGAAAAATGGTAGGGGAGACTGCGGTGGGTTAGTTAGTTAGGATGGGACACTTGAACCTGAAGTGGCAGCCCAAAATTTATGTCTGTGGGTGTCCTAGGGAGGCGGGGAGGATAGATTTGCAGGAAAGCCAATGGCAGGGGAGGGCCGGGCAAGGAGGTCTATATAATAATGGTCGGGAGGGGATGGGTGGGTGGGCATTAAATTTGCAGCTTTGCGTACCTCTCTGGGTCTGGAGTCCGAGCAAGTGGTCTCAGGTGGTGGCTTCGGAAGCGCCGACCTCCTGGTGGCCGCGGTTCTTGTGACAGATGAGCTGGGAGCCCTGGAAAGTTCTCGGCTGAAGGGGAAGAGAAAGCGAAGCCAATTAGCACTGGTCCCAGACAATGGTCGAGCTACCCAGTGACAAAACTAATTTACAAATGAAAGGGGTCAATTTCCTTGGTGCCCTGAAGTCTGGGCGGCAGTTACAGAGGCAAAGGAAAGGGCTGTTTCACTTAATCAATCTAGCAAGAGCAGTTTGCAAGTAATACAGCTTTTTTTAGGCAGTTTACAGGCAGATTCTAACAAAATAGGCATACGTTACCAAGCATAAGTGAAAAAAAATACATTTAATACCATCTAAAAACAAGAATCAGCAACTAGGGTATAATATTGATATACATTTTTGATAAAAATCATCAGTTTTGTAAGAAACACAAGCACCACTTGCTGCAACAGTAATAAAGTATCGTGGAAAACAGGTAAAGTGATTCCAATTTATAAATCTGGTTCGAAACTCAATATTGATAACTATCAGTCAATTTCACTCTTGCCACAAATCTCTAAAATTTTTGAATGACTAGTATCCTGTCAACTCACAAACATTTTGGAATCTGAAGATAAATTGAATGGAAATCAGTCCTGGTTTAGAGCCCACCACGACACTCAGACCGCTCTGGCTAAGGTTGCAAGTGATATCCAGGATAACCTGGATGGGGGACTGATGACTGGTGCTCTTTTTATAGACCTATTAAAAGCTTTTGATATGCTCAGTCATCATAGCCTCCTGTCCGGGCTTATGGATCTGGACCTCTCCCTTCTAGTAGTGGAGAGGTTCAGGTCATACTTGCAGGACCGGAGACAGTTTGTGTCTTTGGGTGCCTATAGCTCCCCTCTGGCAAAGGTTAAATCTGGAGTGCCCCAGGGGTCTATCCTGGGGCCCCTACTTTTTAATATCTATGTAAATGAGCTCCAATTCTGTGACATGGACATAAAGTTCCATCTACAGTATACACCAATGACATGGTGATTTATGCCAAGGGGAGCTCACTAGCCCATACTTACATTCCTCCTTGTCTCCTGCCCATCTTTCAATGTAAACCTGTAACTAGACCTTTATAGACTACTGGCTTACCCTTGCTTTCTATTCCTAAACCCAGTCTAGCAGTGTGTCGGCATGCCTTCGCCTTCTCTGGTCCCTCTCTTCTGGAACTCTCTTCCCTCTGCTATCATGACCTGTACCTCTGTTCACCTGTTCAATCATTCTCTCAAATCTCACCTTGCCTCCACTCAGCTGTGTACCTGTTCCTGTTGACTGCTCCCTTTATCGTTCATCACTCCCCCCGCTGTTGCCCTCTTTCTTGGCTCCTTATCTGAGCCTGCTTATCCTCCCTTTATTTACTATGCCATGCTCTGGTGCTATGCAAGTTGGGCTTTGATTGTCTGGTTGGTCTCAGTTGTAAACAATTTCTCACTGTGCCTGTATAGTCTGTATTTAGTTATACCTAACTGTACATATGCTTTGCTTAGTTATCATTGTTTTACTTTTATCCCTATACCAGTTTTGAAGAAGTAACTTAATTTACTACCTGTGTGATATTTTGCTTTGTTTATTATGCATGTGTTTGTAAAAGTGTCTGTGTACACTTACCGTGTGTTATTATTTATTGTATCACTGTTCTTCCCTTTGTAACCCTTTTCCCCGGGTCGCCCCTGAAAAAGGGACATTCCGTCTCAGTGGGCCTACCCACTTACCAAAATTCAAATAAATAAATAATGTCACACAAATCCTAAACACAGCGCTAACTGTAATAATTTAAACCAGGGCCAATTCCGTATATAAATTGCACAAGTACAGTATATAAATAGTGGAATAATTATTCACACTTAAACATAAATATAACAGAACCCACACTAGAAAAGTTTAATATATTTAGAGTTTCAGTCCACAAAAAAGAAAAGATAAAAAATGTATTCAAACAAGTAAAAATCAAAAATCAACAATATGAGCACACAAGAGAATAGCCATATTATAGAAATGGTGCAATATCTAACATCATTCAGATTATTTGGTTTCAAAGAATTTAGTTCAAATATCCACTGAGACTCTGCTTGCAGAAGGGGCATATTTCTATCTCTCCCCCTCCCTTTGTCTGTCATGTATATGTTGTAATACTCCAGATTCACTTGGGAAGCATCACAGTCATGGTAGTCTTTAAAATGTCCCAAAGCAGAGTTACAAGTCCCATTTCTGATTGATCTAATGTATTCCTGTAAGCAGAGTTTTAATTTCCTAGTTGTATAGCCCACACAAGTCTACAAACTTGTATACCATCCTACATATACTACATAACTCATATTACAAGTTATGAAGACGTTCACAACATTTTTTCTGTCCCTGGTATAAAAAAAATCTGTGTCTGTAATGAGTACTTTGCAAGCAGTACAGTTTAGACATTTAAATAAACCTTTTGGTTTTTGAGATGACCAGTTATTTGCTTCTTTCTCTAGTGTAGCAACTATTTGTCAAACTGTCTGCTAAATTTCATGCTCTCCAAAAACAGGTACGTACATTAACAGAAAATAAATCAGAGATAGGTCACTTTTAAGTATATTCCAATGTTTACTGACAATTTTTCTTACTACCAGTGTTTTAGAATTAGAAGTGGTGACAAGATAAATTCTATTGGTTATGTTTTTATTATTACTCACACTCTGTGGCTGCTTATTAAGAAGTGAATCGCTTTTCTGTCTTTTTGCCATGCCCACCGTCACGGCTTTGGATTTCAACTCAGCATTTCTGTATGTTTGATCACTCGGTTTCATTTGTAAGATAGTTTTCTAAATTCAGTGGTCTGTCAGCATTAAAGAAATACAAAAATTTTATACAGAAGTTTAAATGAACTGCTTATGCATGCACAAGTTTCTCAGCCCCAGAAGCTGACACTGTCATCCATGAACAAGCCTGCCAGTGTTTCTGGTTCATTTTACGTAGGTGAGCATGCATCGACGTTGTGTTTTAAAGCATGAAAAAATTAAACTTCTAAAGCACTGGAGAGCATTGTCTCTGATCAGCTCACTGATCACCTAAACAAATATGAACTACTTTGCAAGCACCAACATGGCTTCTGCAAAGGTCATAGCACTACCATAGTCCACTTGGAGTTCACCACACACATACACACCACATTAGACAAAGGTCAGGTCATTGGAGCTATCTTTGTAGACCTATCTAAGGCATTCAACACAGTCAACCACTCCCTTTTACTGACCACTCTCTCTAACATTGGCTTCTCTCGGGACACCATGGGTTGGTTCACTGACTACTTGTCTAACCGGTCCCAGCAAGTCAAAATTAGTACCACAATGTCCAATTGGCTCCCAGTATGCTCTGGAGTTCTGCAGGGGTCCATCCTTGGCCCCCTGCTCTTTAGTCTTTACCTTAACATGCTCTCCTCCTGCTCAGGTAACATACTACTCTATGCAGATGATGTGGTCCTGTACTCATCTAATTCTAACCCCTTCCAGCTCCACCAATCCCTCCAATCCTCCTTCAGTGGAGCAGAAAAGTGGTTCTCTGCACAGCACCTTACACTAAACTACAAGAAGACAAAGATTATGATTTTCTCACACCCACAGAACCCCCCACAAGAAGCTTTGCCCCCAAGTCCTCACTAACGAACTGTCCCCTCTGGAGCAAGTGAACTCCTTTAAATATCTGGGAATCACCCTCAACCCCTCCCTTAATTTCCAACAACACATACACTACCAGTCTACTGCTTTTCATGTCTGACTGGGCTTGCTCTATCGTTTCAAGCATTGCCTTACTCCTGAGGCCCTCAGACTAGTTGTCTCTTCCTCAGTTCTCTTTCTTCTGGACTACAGGATACTAATATACAGAGCTGCCACCTCCTCTGCCCTCAGCAGACTATGACTCTCCCTGAACAAAGCCTGCCACCCTGTCCTGGGCTGTGACCATCTCACCCATACCTGCTCACTCTATAGCTCAATTACCTGGCATAACCTTGACAATAGGATCAAGTTTCACACCTGCCTCATGGCCAAAAAAATCACCCTAGGCCTCTCTCCTCCCCGGGTCTCACCTCCACAGTCTTCCTGGCTACAGTGCATAAATATATCCAGAGCTCGGGTAAACAACTTTTATCAGTTCCCCACTGTCACACCTCCCAGTTTCAAAGATCCTTTAGCTACAAGTCCCCACACTGGATGAACGATCTGCCAAACAATCTCGCTAATGAGCTCAGGATTAGCCTGTTCAAATCCAACCTCAGGGACCATCTCCAGTCCTCCAACCACTGTGACTGCCATTAAGCCCTCCCTTCCCTGCTGCCCCCCCAACAATGGCCCCTGGCCTGCTACCCCCCCCAATCCCACCCTGGATTGCCAATATGAATTTACCTGCTGGCTAATTACATAGTCCATTATTTGGCTCTATCTTGAACAATGCTTAGTCCCTTTGTGATGACTGTTAGCCTCTACTGTTTTTTTCCTAGTACCAATCTATGTGTACACCCTCTGAAACCCTATGTTGTAATAATTTTCCCTGTTATGTCTGTTGAATTGCACCTCATTGTGACGAGGAACCTTTGTAAATGAGTCCTTGACTCAAAGGTACTTTCCAAATTGTCAAATAAATGAATAAACAAAGTATATAACTATTGGACATCCCAAGCAGTATTTATATTTTAGAGACATTAAGAAGGCTTCAGGTAGTGCAGGCACTTTTGTGATAATGGGGCAAAAAACATCAATGTACAACTGACATAAAATGAGCCAGATGCATTACCCTTTTAGAATACCCTCTCAGTAAAAATCTTTCTTTCAGATCTGTGGATTGCAACTCAAAACTATCCTCTGTGGAGCAGAACTACCACAAACACAAGCTGGCCATAAGGAATAGACCATGTCAAAATAATAGGGTAGATGCTGTCTATTCTCAACAGCAAATTTGTAGCTATAGGCCTTCTAAAGGTCTTGCACTGAACAGACTTATTCTCATCAATTTTAAAGAGAATGTCCAAAAACTCCATCTGCATCGCATCAGTTTTATTTGCAAAATTCAAGTTCATATTATTACCATGTAGCCAATCCAAAAAACATTGCACATTTACAGTATCACCTTGCCATACACATATAACATCATCGATGAAGCGGTGCCATCTGACTGTCTTGGAGAAAAAGGATTTGGTAAAGGGAATTAAAACAAACCTGCCCTCCCACCAGCTCAGGAAGAGATTAACATACAAGGGCACCATAGTAGCACCCATCACTGTCCTCTTGAGCTGGTGGTAAAAGCAATTGTCAAAAAGAAAATAAGTGTGAGCTAAATAAATTCCAAACCCTCCAGGATAAAGTCATATGGCACCACCCTATCATGCCAAACTTTTCAAGATTAAACCTGATGGCACTGAATCCTGCCTAGTGTACAGTGGAAGTGTAAAGAGAACAAATATGTATTGTTATGCAGTAAAATTCCTTGTCCCATTCAAGGTCTTTAAGCTTAAGTGTAGTATCTGTTATATCAGGAATGTAAGTGGGGGGTAGTAACTACAATGTATTTTAAGAAAAAATGAATATAGCTCAATATATTTTCAGTAATACTCCCAATCACAGCTACAATTGGACGTGCAGGTGGATTGTCCAATGTCTTGTGCACTTTAGGCAGATCATACAGGGCAGGAGTAACTGGATCACTAGCCTTTATGTAAGTCCATTCCTCAGTGGTTATCTGTCAAGACCATAAGTACTGACAAGGATGCTGAACAACTTTTTCTGGAAAACAGAGGTAGGGTTAGTTTGCAATTTCTTTATAATAAAGGTGATCTGAGAGTCGGTACATCTCAGCTGCATAGTCCTGTTTTGACATTATGACTATGTCACCACCCTTGTCTGGCACTTTAGTTTCAATATCTGACATTCATTTGAGCTCTTGTGAGGTAGACATTTCAAGAGTTGAGGCATTGTGGAAGGTAGAAGACCTAGTAGAGAAAAGTGAATCAGTGCCCCTTTGGATCAATCTTTTAAATGTCACCACTGAGAGGTTCAAAGAGGCCGGAGGGCAGAAAAAAGATTTTCATTTAACATCAGGTATATTAGGAGCACTTAAGGAATTCTGATTCAAAACAGGTGTTTGCTTCTGTCTTAGAAAAGATTTAGGCCATTAGAGGTTCCCTTCAACAACCAAATAAAGATCAGGAACGAGTTTACTAGCAGAGGACAAATTAACACTGTGATCCTCTAAAACACTAGCAGAGGACAAATTAACACTGTGATCCTCTAAAACACTAACAGAGGACAAATTAACACTGTGATCCTCTAAAACATTTGATGTAGCCTCTAAGTTTTAAATCGGTAAAAGAGTCACTGATATCTATTTCAACTATTTCACTAACTGAATCAACAAAGTCCTGATTGTTAAAATTAATTTTTAAATCAGTCTTTTGATAAAGTTTAAACAGATCCACCATATCAGGTTTCTTACAAATGGGTGTAGGTACAAAATTTAACCCCTTAGAGAGGACAGATAAATACAAGTCATTAAACTTCTTTCTTGATAGATTATACATAAGGATTATTTCTGTATTCTGGTCAAGATGTGAGGGGTTGACTTGTCCACCTCTCTTTGATTTCCCCCTCCTTTTTTCTATTTTATTTCCTCCCACCTCTCTGCTTTGATTTTGTGGAGTCTGTAATCTCACATTGGGTTGCATTGCTGATGTATTGCCCATCTTGGTCTCTAAAAAAGTTATCCCTTTAGCATTATTGCTACCTTCAGATGAATTTTCCATGGTCTCAGAATCAATCAGATATGGAGAGTGAGTTTGGCTGCTAAACTTTTCTTTCTCTGGCAGATCAATACCTTGAGCATCCCCGGATCCTGGATCTAAGCATATTGCGCAATGATAAACAGAATTTGTTAGGCAATTTCTTTCATTGTACTCAAATTTTATTTGCTTCCTAGCAATGATTTCTTTTCCCACCTGTGCTTCTTTATTAGGTGACTTAACAAAAACTGGTAAAATCTTTGTGTACCTGAAACTGTTGCAATTAATGTTTACTTCAGCAATCTCCTCCCTAATGTCAATAAAGGAATAATGCACAACAAAGTGGGTGCTATGCTGGGATAACATCCTGCCTCAGGTGGTTGGACCTGAGGCCACAGGCTGAGAGCATCCAACACCCAAGAAGGAATGTTATCCCAGCATAACACCCATCCTGGAGTGCATTATTCCTATTATACAATGAGTTTAAGAAAATGAAAAATATGAAAAAAAGTATATTTAAAGTATATTTTTTGCTGTTTTTTCAATGAGTAGGTTTACTTTCTAAAACAAATAGTGCCAATGTATTGTTTCATCAGCAGATGGAGCTGCAGCATTGTAACTGTTGGTTTGCACTCCCAAGTCTCTGCACCAAACTGAGCCTTGTTGTTTTCCCTTTTGTTTTCTTTTTTTCTATTGTTCATTTCTGTCTATGGTTGTTGTTTGCCAATTCAGGCTGTTGCCATTGGTAAGTGTGAGTTCTTCCCACCCCCTTCCCCTGTGCTATCTCTGTCACCCCTGCACCTCCACCCCCTTTTCTGACAAGGGCCAGTGGTGGAAATTCATTCTCCCACTTTCCCCTATTGATTCTTCTGGTGTTAGTGCTTGCCATGGGGTGAAATGTTTGTTTCCCTGGGTGCCAGAAATACAGTAAGAGTCAAGAAAGCCGAGGGAGCCAGGGGGCACTTTCTGTGTTCTGTTTCTGATCACAGCCACAATGCACTGTGACTGAGAGGTACACTTCTATTTTGGGGAAATCCAGAATGAATAATTTGAAGTTTTGGTGTGGGAAAGGTGAGGTTGTACTGTTTTTTGTCTGTGGGGCAGTTAGTGGGAGCGCCGATCTCGAGCAGAGTGGGGACTGCTAAAGCTGCTGCTAGCAACGGCTGTGGAGCAATCCTTTTTATACATTTAATGCAGTTGTCACTGTGGTGGGACTAGATCTGGGATGTTATGCTGGAATAACATCCCAGGTCCAGTGTCACTCTGACCAATCAGAGAACAGGATTCTTTCTTGTTGTTGTATAATAAGGTTTAATCTATCACCTTCAGCTAAAATTTCCATTAGCTCATTAGAGCATTTATTGAGAGCAGTCTCTCATCTTTCCTTTTTCCTAAATTTAGAATGGTCAATGGACGGGAAATTATTGATCCATAACCCATGTGGAATGATAGTAATTTCACCATAATGGGCAATTGTCTGTTTATAAATCAAATTTTGTCTCCTGTATGAGGAGTTTGTTTTCTTTAAAAAAGATCTTTAAGATAAACTGGAACGCCTTCTTGTTCTAAGCCCATAGCCTGGTCTTTCTGATCAACAAAATCTGCTGTATCTCATTTACGATGAGCACCAGTATTGGCCTTCTGGAAACAGATTGGCTGTGGTGCTGTATCAGCATCCATGCTTCTCTAAGTGAAATTCCCAGCTTAGGGCTAAACACCAAAACAACAGGTAAAGGGAAAAAGCCATACTGTGAAAACTGAGCCAGACATACTATGCTATGCCTGACATGTCACTCAAAGGCTATTAGGCTTCATCAGAGATGACAAGACTGTGGTGACAAGTCCCTTTTAAACTTGCATCTTAAAGACACAGTAACTTCAATGTAGCACTTATAAATTCATTATACAAATAAATAGTCAATGTGCAATCCCCACTGTGAAATGTGCAAAACTGCAAGTTACATACATACTGATAAACCTTCTTATATATAAAATATAATGGCATGGTTACTTATCACCATAACCAGGCCCAGGTCATACTGGGAGAGATGAGCAACTTGTTGCTCAGTGTGCCTTCCTGGTGAAACATTTCAATAACTAAATAAACACCGTACTTAACGTTTACTATTGCACATATTGGAAGCTAAAAAAGGCTGCCCCAAATTAATTTGTTTAATACTTAGCTGTGCCTAGATTTACAAAAAATTATAGTAAATGTGCATGGCTTCAAAGTCCTCCACATATATGGCGCTCAACTGAAATACAGAAAAAAAACACGTGATTATTCAAAAAAATTGTTTCAAAATATTACATTCATGTTCACCATTTCCTCACATATGTTTAACACTGTTAATCACTGATGTGTAATAATATTAGACAAACACTGAAATAAATGCATGTAGGATGGAAGAAACTTCACTTCAGAAAAACTGTGCGTTTGTTAAGATAACATACTAATATTGTAGAAGGGCACAGTCACTCCAGCTTTAAAGAACTAGTGGAGTCAAAACAGGCAGACAGGAAAATAATATATATTTTATGTAGTAGTCAGTTGTAACTTTTTATTTCTTAAGTATTTTTCCTTTTCCTTTTGCTCATCAAAAAGTATTCTATGTGATAATACTGTGCTAGATGTGTGGAACAGCTCTTAGCCTGGCAGCTGACTTATCTAACTCCACTGCCCCACACTACATCATCAGTATTATGATCTCACTGACAGTGACATCACAGGTGAGTGACCTGGCAGTCACTTGCTGTTCCTAAGTAGCAGTGATATCACAGTCAGTGAGGTCATAATACTGATGAAGTAGTGTGGGGCAGTAGAGCAAGATATGTCAGCTGTCAGGCTAAGAGCTGTTCCACACATCATACCTATTAATATCAGGTAAATAATCTTCTAATTAAACAAATGGAAAAGAAAAAAGTACCTCAGATATAAAAGGTAATGGTTGGCTGCTTTTAAAATCTAATATAAGTTTTAGGCGGTACACTAGCTCTTTAAGAGTGTTATCTGACCTGTCCTTCTACATTTCTATAAGATTATTATTTAACATTTCGTAGAATGAATGATCACCAAATTGTTGTTCTGTTTCTGCAGCATACTGAGGAGTGCCCAATGACGGCAGCTAGGTGATCATTCACCCAAGGATCTTTGATCTGCTATTGTCCAGTATTTGAATTCTGTTGGGGGGGTGGGGGTCATAATACAGAGTATCTTTTTACAGCTATTGAAAAAGTTTCCATTGGCCTAAGGGGTGGTGACTTAGAAAGGCAGCTCAGTCACCAAGAAAGCCATTGGGTTTTCAAACTTAGGTCTAGACAAGGGCGAGGTCTTAATGAAAGCATAGACCTTGCAGCTTTTCTAAAGGGGTGCTTCTTCCAGCCTGTATGTATTTATTGTATGTATTTAAACAAAAAGCACATCTGTTGCATATGTGAATATCCTATCATTTGATCTTTCTGGACTGCAGTCATATGGACTTGAGGCTCAGTTTTTTTTTCAATATCTATTCCAGAATCTTCTTTAATAACCATATTAGAAATCAGTTGGGCCCAACTCTGGAAAGATCTGTATACCTATATCTTGCAGGACAGGTTCAGGTTAACTCAATACCAGATTTTAACTAATATGTATTACACCCCGGTTAAATTAGCTAAAATAGGACATCTCCCCTCAAGTTCATCCTCCAAATGTGGCAAAGAGGAGGGCTCCCTCACACACATTTTCTGGTCCTGCAAAAAGGTATCTCCCTTGTTGGCACAAATAGAACATCAGTTGGACCCGCCCTTAGGCCTTCAAGGCCTATTCTCCCTGGCTATTTGTAATATTGAGGACCTCTCCCAGATTCAGGTAAAAGAAAGGAGGTATCACATGGCTCTTATCTCTCTGGCGGTTAATGAGCTTGTGTTTAGGCACTGGTTGGATCAGGCAGCCATTACCTATTCAGAATGGCTGCATGAATAACCTTTGCCCTTAGAGCAGAACAGTTAATTGCCAGTGTTTGACACCGTAACTCCTAATCTACCAAAAAACAGGGGAAACTGTATGCTTTATATCTGTCCTGATCTCTCTTTGCTGGTAATATCAAGCACCTTTGTAGGGTTTTCTCTTTTTTTCTCTCTCTTTAATGGATGGTATCCAAGACATTTTTGCCTTTCTCTTTGGTTATATATACTCTTTTGTACTAGTGCACTTAGCTTGGGCGGGGGTTGAGGTGGGGGGAGGAGGGGATGGTGGGTTTACTTTATCCAGTTCAGTATACTGGTCTATTTGCTTAATGCTGTGCTGGTTGTGATGGTTTTGCTTGTAAAATCAATAAAACTTTTTTGATTAAAAATAAATAAATAACCACATTAGAAATTACATCCCATATATCATTTATTAATAACATAAAGGGGGATTTGCTACTAGCAGCATTTGTGGCGTCTAAGTCAATCTTGCTCTTTTTTTACTGTATAACTTTTTATGTTGTCTTGTGCACGCACAAGCAACATATTGGGGTAGCTTGGAATAGCAGGTTTTGGAGGTGCGGTCGTGTTGTGGCCAGTCGCGCCACTGCTTTTTTGGGCTGGGCTACGTGGTATGAATTAGATTGCATGCTGTCTATGACAGCAGTGCAAAAGCATGCCACCAACTTGAAATGATTTAGCTGCTACAATGAGAGAGCTCCCCCTCATTGCAGGGTGTGCCTTGCCTGGTGTAATATTTCAATAAAAGTTGACAGCGGCTGTCACCGTCGGCCTCACAGTCCCAATCACACCAATGTCAGGGGTGCCCAGTCCCCCTGTCAGCATGCCCCCTTCCCACTTCAGTTTGCCAATGGGGGAGCCCAATCCCCATTGGCATAATGGCCCCCTTATCATTTAATTTGTGTGCTGAGGAAGTGCCCAATCCCCCTCAGCATCATGTGCCCCCCCAGACACTTTTCTGTGCCAGTGGGGGACCCAGTTCCCCATCGGCTTTGGTCCCCCTTCCCCAAACTACAGGTGGCACACTGGGAGACCACCCCAGTGTGCTAAAATACACCTGCAAAATAAGAAAACCGACCCACATTGTCTTTGTTTTTTTGTTGTTGTTGTTTTTACCTGAAGAACAAGAAAACAGTCTCTTGACGTGTCCGATGCCCCTCCCCCAACCTGCACTGACCCTCTGCGTACCCCACCTCCCCACACCCCCTCACCTCATACTACCTCTGGAGCCTGGCATGACAATCTTCGGTGGACCAGGAACACGACTGCACTCTTCAAAGCTGACTGCAAACTGAAGAAATTCTGGTAAGCTGTATAATGGCATAAATGGTTTTTTTTTCAACTTTGGTGCATATCTTGGCAATTTTTGTGAATTTTGGCACCAAATTTTCAACATGGGGTTCTTGGGACCCCACCTCATGAATTCAGTCACTGTCATCTTGTTATTCAATCCCGAAAGGTGATTTCATGGTCACTGCATGGAATCACCTTTCAGAACTCATTAACAACATGACAGTGTCACTGTTCATGAGGTGGACTCCCAAAAAGCATATGTTGCACATTTGGTGAAAAATTCCAAAAAATGGCTGTGTTACTAGCGTGCATTGTGCAGTTTCCACACACACTCGTAACTTTGAGAATTTTTAATATTTTTACTCCAGATTTTCAACATTACCATTTTTTCACACCTCCTAATGAACAGTACAGCTATCATTTTCCACATCCTGCCCAAAATGTGTTTTTATACATCCAGCACACAATGGTGCAGTCACTGTAGGAAAACAATGTTTGGGACAGAGAAAGAAAATCGCAGTAACACTGTTTATGAGCAGACATCCCAAAATGCCTATGTTGAAAATTTGGTGACAAAATTCCACAAAATGACTATGTTATGAGTGTGCATTGTACAGTTTCGTTGCGTAGTCATAATTTTGAGAATTTTTTAAATTTTTACTTCTGATTTTCAGCATTGCCATTTTTGCACACCTCCTTATGAACAGTATGGCTGTCACTTTTTACATCCAGCCCAAAATGTGGTTTTGCACATCTGGGGCACAATGGTGCAGCTGCAGTGGGAAATCAATGTTCAAGACAGAGTAAGAAAATCATAGTGCCACTATTCATGAGCAGAGGTCTCAAAATGCCTACATTAAAAATTTGGTGAAAGAATTCCAAAAAATGACTGTGTTATGAGTGTGCATTGTGCAGTTTTCATGCACGCTCATAGCTTCAAGAATTTTTAATATTTACACTCCAGATTTTCAAAATTGCCATCTCTTCACACCTCCTTATGAATGGTGCAGCTGTCATTTTTCACATCCTGCCTGAACTGTATTTTCACATGTGGCGAAAAATGGCACGGTCACTGTAGGAAATCAACATTCTAGACAGATTAACAAAATCACAGCACCACTGTTTATGAACAGAGGTCCCAAATGCTTTCATGAGGTGGGGTCACAAAAAGGCCATGTTGAAAATTTGGAGTGCAAATACTAACAAACACCCAGGGCATTAGGGTTTCTAACCATGACGTCTCACCCTGTACAGACTAACAGGCGTCAGGGGACTGCCTTTGTATTGTCAGCTGTAATGCTCATGCCATTGCACCCGCACCCCCACCCTGCAGCCACTGATGGGCATCAAAGTGTGCCTTGGACTCTTTGGCCCCAAAGTTCACCCCATTCTCCTATACTGCGCCAATCTCAACATACTTCATTATGGAATGGGATGAGCATAAGGCCCGATGACCTCAAGACACAGCGCAGCACTTATCAGATTCTGCAAAGTAGGGTAGGGTGAAATGGCATGAGCGTTTTGGCCAATGACCCAAAGGCACACTTCAATGCCTGTCACTCTCTGCAGGGTGAGATGGGGTTGATGTTGGTTCCATACTTCACTGCCATTCCTATTATGCATCTCTGTAACTCCTGCTCTACCAACGCCAATACCAGCAAGACAACATTCGGCATTGACAAATGCTTGTTATTGAAATGTTAACACGTAAAAAGATAATAAAAACATCACCAGAAATACACACAACAAATTAAGCTCTTACAGTATTACTAAAAGTAAATACTATAGTTATTTAAATATTTATAATACCAAGTATGGCTCTTGCTCTTAAAGTGGCCAACAACACTGACCCCACCTCTTAAAGACTGGTTAGGAGCAATAGGTCAAAAGTTCCAATGCCTTAGCCTAACGTATCACTGACTGACTGTATAAGTACAATGATAAATGGTTCCCATACTAAAGTCTACTGTATGGAAGACACAAACTACTCAGTTCTCTTGTCTTAGACTTCCTTACTGATTACCAAATGTTGAGACAAGGGATACTATCATCTGGTTCCATCCAGTCTCCAGTGCGAAAGGGTATGGTATAATTTTCTGCATAGCATGTTGATACAATATTATTTTGTGTTATTAGGATATTTAATCATATTCATTTATGATCAGTTGTTGCTAGTTATCTTTTTCCATCCAATTTATATTCAATAACATACTTCAAAAGGCATTTTATTAATTAATTTGATTGTACAACAAATGTTTCAATAAAAAACATTTATACTAAATTGCTGTATAGTATAATCTATCAGTCTACCCAGTAGTTATAGTATGAGTGGTAATCCCTTCATAGCTAATGTGTGAC
This sequence comes from Neoceratodus forsteri, assembly GCA_016271365.2. Taxonomy (NCBI): domain Eukaryota; kingdom Metazoa; phylum Chordata; order Ceratodontiformes; family Ceratodontidae; genus Neoceratodus; species Neoceratodus forsteri. Next base: position 81,903,993 of record JADMNL010000029.1, on the reverse strand, counting down.
TGTGCCATTCATGAGTTATGGGTCTTATTACTTAATAGTGGGGATAAATGTGTTATTCTGCTGCAACCTGTTAAGTACTCTCTATTTATCAGGGATAATGTATCACCACTGATGTTGTATAAATACCACCTTCCAACAGTGGCACTAATATTATGGAACCCCACATAACTCAACTAATAAATTCAGCCTTCCAGCACAGACATTCATGTTATGGGACACAAAGATACTCACCTGACATAAGAGTCTGGGCTAGAAGGTGATCTACATTATAAAACACAGAGAGGTTTGCCTGATACATATACTGCCTTTCAACAACAGCACTTAAAGTATGGAATACAGAATGGCTCACCTGATATATAGCATCCTCCAGTGCAGACACTCATATTATGGACACATTAAGACTCCACTGATAGGTACCGCCTTCCTTCACAGACAAACACTCATATTAAGGAATATAGACATAAGGGGGAAATGTTGGAAATTTACATGTGACAATGCAAGAAGTCTCAGCAGAAAAATGTCAGAACTTCAGGCACTGGTCATGGAGGGGGGACATGACCTGGTGGTGGTAACACAGACATGGGCAACCTCAAGCCATGACAGTGACATGACCATATCAGGCTACACACTATTCAGAGAGGACAGGGCAAAGGGCTGGGGAGGAGGGGTAGTGCTATATGTGAAGGAAGGGGTTGAAGCAACAGAAATAGATAGCTGGGGGTCAGGAGAATTTGAAATCTTCTTGGTATTAGCAAAAACAGGCACAGGGAAACAAACTGGGATCAGGTTGTTCTATAGGCTATCAAGTAAGAATCAAGGGACAGACAGAGAATTAGGAAATACACTTAAGAGGGAAGCCAGTCTGAGGGAAGTGGTGGTAGCAGAGCATTTTAATATGCCAGATGTGGACTGGAAATTTACAGTGGTGGCTAGTACTTGAAATCAGATTCTGGAGGATGCCTGCCAGGTGGCACTTTAAGAGTAATTAGTTTAGGGCCCAAAAAGAGAGAAGGCCCTGCTGGATCCGTTGCTCATCAACAGTGAGAGGATTCAGAATATAGCAGTTCTGGAACCGCACAGTCGAGGCAATCATTGGATATTAGAGTTGGAGGTCCAGGTGGGGATAGGCAAACAGGCAAAAGAAATAAAGGTATGAACTTCAAAAAAGCAGGACTTCAGCAAAATGAGGAGAAACTGGAGAAAAGCATGAAGGGCATAGTGAACGTAGGGGGCACAGAAGAAAAGTGGGTAGCATTTAAAAAGACAATGATAGAAGCAGAAGCTAGCTCAAGTGCAAAAGTATCCAAAGGAAAAAGGGGTAAGGGGCCAATGTGATTCACAGCCAGTCAATGTAAGGATGTTAAAAGAGGTAGCAGGGGTTATATCAGGGCCACTAGCAGATATATTCAATTCCTGTCTAGCCATGGGGTAGTCCCTAGGGACTGGGGGACAGTGGATGTGGTTCTGCTACACATGAGTGGAATGAGGGATGATCCAGGGAACCCTAGATCAGTCAGCTTGATGTCTATAGTGGGGGAAAATTATGAAGTTTCTACTCAGGGAGGATCTGATGTGCCTGGGTTAAATAATGAGGAAAATGACATTTTCTTCTCGTTATTGGATAAAATTAACATCTATTCCAATTTCATTCTGTTTGGAGACTTTAACCTTCCTGGCATACATTGGCCTACTCTTAGTGCCCATAATAATAATAAGCATAGGTTAGTTCAGTTTGTCATACAAAATGATCTTGAACAAATAATAGAAAAAACAACTAGGAAGGATAATATATTAGATCTTATTATTACTAATGTTAAACACTACTCTATCCCACAAATAAATGAACCTCTGGGCAATAGTGACCATTAAGTTATCAGTTGGGAATTCTTAACCATTAACGTATATGTTTCTGGAAACACAAAAGTTGCCAATTTCTTTAAAGCTGATTATAAATCAAGCAAGCTATATTTAAGGCAATGGAAATTGCAAAAAGATCTGGAGGGACTAAACACCAGCAGAATGTGGAATCATATTAAACATAAACTTGATTACTGTATAAAAACTTGGGTACCTTATAGGACCAAATACAGTAATAATAAGCAGAGAGCACCAATTTGGTGGAACAAATAAATTAAAAAAAGTATCAATAAAAAGAAAAAAAAGCTTTTAGCAAACATAAAAAACAACCAACAAATGAAGCATGGTTAAGGTTTAAATATGTGGCAAAAATTACTAAAACATGATTAACGAAACAAAAAAAAGAACTAGAAATAAAATTAGCAAGAGATTGTAAGGATAATAAAAAACAGTTCTACAATTATATTGGATCACTAAAAGGAGCAAAAATTGGAGCAGGACCACTCCTTATACATGATAAGTTAATTACAGATGGTAAAGAAATGGCAAATGAATTCAATAAATATTTTGTGAGTATTTTCAAAAGTAAAGAGGATTTTGATATAAATAATTTATATACAAATGAAACCATAAAACTCTTCACAAATGAGGATATTATTAAAGTCCTAAACAATAGTAAACCTACATGTTCTGATGGTTATGATGGTTTTCCTTCCATCTTTATAAAAGAACTAAGTATAGAACTAGCGGACATATTCACCTTACTTTTTAATACATCATTGAAGGAGGAAATGGTTCTGGAGGATTGGAAAAAAGCAAATGTTACCCCAGTTTATAAAAAGGGAGCAAAAAATAATGTTGGTAACTATAGGCCAATTAGCCTTACATCATGTATTGGTAAGGTTATGGAAAGACTACTCCAGCAAAGAATCTATCAACATCTTCAGAATACTGGAAATTTGGATATTACCCAACATGGGTTCATGCAAGGGAGATCGTGTACAAGTAATTTAGTCAACTTCTTTGAACCTGTCAGTAAGGCCTTAGAGGAAGTTGATGTCATCTATCTGGACTATGAAAAGGCCTTTGACACAGTATCACACAAGTTATTGATTGAACAGCTTCAAAAATTGTTAATACACCCTCTGATTATACAATGGATCTGTCATTGGTTGAATAATTCTAATAGGTTGTAATTCTGATTGGGGTGCTGTTAGTAGTGGAGTCCCACAGGGTTCAGTGCTGGGGCCAATATTATTTAATATTATGATCTCAGGTATGTAGGTGACAAATGGAATTTGAATAAAAAAATATGCAGATGATAGTAAGCTTTGTGGCATTGTGAATGATGACAGTTCTGTTGAATTAATTCAAAATAACCTGAACAATTTCTATTTATGGGCAACAGATCACAAATTAAATTTTAATGTTTCAAAGTGCACTTTGGAATTAATAATCCACTTGCATCTTATTTTATAAATGGTACAGAACTTGAGGTAACCACTTCTGAAAAAGATCTGGGGGTGACTATTACAAATAAATCGAAATTTATAAGTATCCTGAAAAATATAAAAAGTCGAGAAGCTGATGTCTTGTTGCCCTTGTATACGTCTTTGGTGAGACCATATATGGAATATGGTGCCCCATTTTGTTCACCAACAACAATTAGAGATTTGAAAATGTATGACTCGATACAGCAGAAGATGACTAAATCCATAACTAAGGTAGTACACTTTGATTATGGAAGTAGGCTTAGAAGTTTGGGACTATATTCACAGGAATATAGGTTTCATAGGGGTGACATGTGTTTGGCATACAAATCATGCAATGACAAATTACTATTTGAGACAAAGTGTTTGATAAAACAACCACCAGTAATAAGCACTAGGTCACATAATCTAAGACTATACGTGGAAACCTGTAGAGTAAGAAGAAAACATTTCTTAACTCAGAGTTCCAAATACATGGAACACTTTGCCATCACATGTGGTTCAGAATCAGAGTATTGAATCTTTCAAACATGATTTAGATAAGTATATGGATGAAAAGAAATACCATTTCCATCACTAAGTAGTGATGGCGAGTTTTACTATGGGTTTATCCTTTGAACTCGTATCCAACCTATGAACCTATGAACATCCTAGAGGAGGAATGGACTGCAGAACCCCAGACAGCATCAGTTCCTAGGGGATGGTCTTGCCAGATGAATCTGGCTGAGTTCTTTAACTGAGTAACTACAGCAGGAGATGAAGGGTGGCACTTGATATGGTATATCTAGACTTCAGCAAGACCTTTGGCTCACCCCTCCCAAAGGAGGCTGGCAAAAAAAATTAAGGACCTTGATGTATAGAAAAAAAAAATTCAAATTAGATAGAAAGCTGGCTGAAGTGTAGAACACAGGGAGTAGTATTCAAAGGGCAGCTTTTAGAGGTAAGGGAGGTGGCAAATCATGTATCTCATGGGTCAGTACTAGGACTGGTCCTCTTCAATATTTTCATCTGCGACATCGATGAATGTATCAAGTGTAAGAGTTGCCTCTTCACAGATGACACAAAGATCTGCATAAGAGTAGACACAGAAGAAGGAAGAAGGGAACTAAAGGAGGATCTGGGCAGGTAGAAGACCTGGTCAAAGATCTGGCAGCTGAAATTCAACACTAAAAAGTGTAAAGTAATGCACATTGGGAAAAGGAACCCAAGAGTGCTATACAAAAAGGATGGGGTGGTACTGGATAGTACTATGGAAGAAAAGGATTTAGGGGTAATGATATCAGAGTCCCATAAAAATGTCTGCACACTGCAACAGGATGGTGAAGAAAGCAAACAGAATGCTGGGATGCATACTGAGGGGGATAAGCGGTAGCAGTAGGGAGGCGATCCTCCCACTGTACAAGTCACTGGTATATCCACATTTGGAATATTGCGCAAGGCACTGGAGCCCACACCTGAGGAAAGATTACAACAAAGTGGAGACAATACAGCACAGGGCAACTAGGATGTTTCATGTTCTAGTGGAAATGATGTATGAGTAGAGGGTGCAGAACTTAAACATGTACACTCTTGAGAAGGGGAGGGAAAGGGGTGGCATGATTAAGACATACAAGTACTTGCACAGGATAAATACACTGGATACCATGGAATTTTTCTCCATAAGTTCACATAGGGATAAGAGGGAATTCACTAATGCTGGCGGGGGAGATTAAAAAAGGACACCTGTAATCACTTCTTCATGGAAAGGGCAGTGGACAAGTGGAGTAAGCTACCAGAGGAAGTGGTACATGCCAAATCAATCAGCAGCTTCAAGCAGGGATGAGACATAGGCATGTTGGTTTAGTTAGACAAGGGGGACAGTAACATAAGGGAGGATTGCCAGTAGGGCAAGGTGGAATAGTTATGTAGGGTGGGCATACTGGATGGGCTCAGAGACTTTTTCTGCTGTCAATATCTATGTGTCTATGCACGTTGACACATAGGCACATAGAATTTGTCAGCAGATAAGGACCACTTGACCCACCTAATCTACCCATTTTTCCTGACCTACATTGTCACTGTAGGCCCTATCTGATCTCTGGCTACCTCATCACCTCCCTTCCCTATCAAGATTCCCTTGTGCCAATCCCATGTACGATCAAAGCCCACAACTGTTTCCACCTCCACTGCCTCTGCTGGAAGACTGTTCCAGCCTGCCACCACTCTTTCAGTGAAGAAGTACTTCCTCATATCCCTCATAAATTTCCCTGTTTCAACTTCATTGTATGCCCTCTTGTTCTCGTGCTCTGTCTCCTCTTCAAAATACTCCCCTTGTACCTTATTCACTCCTGTGAGGTATGTATGAGTCTCTATCATGTCTCCCCTCTCTCTCCTCTCTTCCAGGATGTACATATTGAGATCCCTCAGTCTTTCCTCATATGGCTTGTGATGCAGCCCCTTCACCATTTTAGTTGCTTCTTCTGGACAGCCTCTACCCTGTCTATATTCTTCCTGAGATGCAGTCTCCAGAACAGGACACAGCACTCTAGGTGGGCTGTCAGCAATGACCTATAAAAGGCAAGGCAAGGTAACGTTTATTTCTATGGTGCCCATTCCTAGATGCTCTAGGTACCTCATATATAAAAACATGCAAGGGAAAAACAGGATAATACATAAACACATCTTAAAATCATGATAAAACAAAAAAGAAAATGTAATAGAATAAATACACGGTTCAGCTTACTAGTATTTAATAAATCAGGTCAGATATCTATATCTGAGAAGGCCAGAGAAAATAAATTGGTCTTAAGGTGGCCTTTAAATACCTCAACTGGAGGGGCCTCCCTGACAACAGGTGGTAGCGAATTCCACAGCACAGGGCCGGCAATATAAACACCCTGTCATTGGCAGTTTTCAGTCTCATCCTGGGAATCGCCAGGAGGCCCCTAGAGGAGGAATGGAAGGAGCGGAGGGGTGGTGGGTGATAGGAGATCAGACAGATAACCAGGGCCTAGTCCATGTATGGCATTAAAAGTGAGTAAACCCACTTTAAAGATAACCCTCTACCTGACCGGCAGCCAATGCAGTTTGCGCAGCACTGAGGTTACATGACTGAACCTTGAAAGGCCTGTCAGCAACCTGGCAGCTGCATTCTGCCCTAGCTGCAGCTGGTGAAGGGTGCCTCCTGAGACCCCAAAGTAAAGGGCATTACAGTAATCAATCCTGGACATTATAAAGGCATGAACCAGAGTAGGAAGGTCCTCAGGCAAAACTAGGGATTGATCCTGGTGATATTCCTCAAGTGTTAAAAATCACTTTGGACAACCGATGACACCTGAGATTCAAATGTCAATCCATTGTCCAGGAACATACCAAGATGTCGCACCCAGGAGGAAGCCATCAATGGTGTAAGCCCCAGGAAAAGATCAGTTGCCTCACTGGAGGCAGTCCTATCATGCCTTTGGTCTGAATCCACTACCAGCTCCATCTTATCAGTGTTTAGTCACAACCAGCTGGAGGATATCCAGTCATTAATCTCGGCAAGGCAAATATTAAGCACTTCCACCACATTGGATGTCCCGGGGCAAAGGACAAATACAACTGGGTATCATCGGCATAGCAGTGAAAACTCACATTGCATTTCTTAATGAGCTCATCTAGGGGCAGCATATACACTGCAAACAACACTGGTGACAAGATCAGTCCCTGAGGTACTCCACGTGACAGGACTCTCGGGGAGGAGGAGGAGGAATTCCCATCACTACCCATTGCTTCCTGTCAGCAAGATAGGACTCAAACCAGCTGATGGTGGTGTTGGCAAGCCCACAGTACTCTCTGAGATGATCAAGCAAAATGATGTGGTCTACAGTGTAGAAAGCTAAGGAGAGATTTAGGAGAACGAGAACTGACCCCTCTTCTCTATCCCTTATCCTAAGGAGGTCACTGTGCACCCTAACTAATGCTGTTTCGGTGCTATGCTTGGCTCAAAATCCAGACTGGAGTGGCTCATAGATGCCAAAGGTCATGAGGTGCTCCTCAAGCTGTTGCACCACAATCTTCTCTACAACCTTACCTAGACCTGGAAGGTTGGAAATAGGTCAGTAATTCGCCAAGATATCCAGGTCTAAAGATGTTTTCTTCAGAAGCGTCCTCACCAGAGCCTCTTTCAAGAAATCTGGGAAGACCCCCTTCGACAAAGAGCACTGGACAATCAAGGCAAACACCAGGCCAAAGGAACCAATGCATCCCATTAGAAAATGTGTGGGAACCAAGTCCAGTTTGCAATATGTGTGTTTCAGCTTCGAAGCCACCTCAGTGATCTTGGTCACCTCCACCAGTTTAAACTCTCCCCAAACAGGCAGAGTTCCTCTGCTATGTCCAAAGTGATCACCGTGAGCTGTTATACAGTTCACTGGTGACATTCCCTGCCGGATAGAGGACACCCTGTCAGTGACAAACTGAGCAATTTCATTGCTCAAAGTATTAGAAAAGGATTTTTTCAGCTGTAGACAGACTGGATGTAAAAGTCTGTCTACAGTCTGAAACAGCACAGCTGGTCGGTTCTTCCCTGCAGCCATCTCCCTAGACAAGAACTTTGCTGTCTTATGGTTGATTGCCCACTGGTACTCACCATAGTGAGCACGCAGGGACAATTTGTCCTCCTCTAGCCTGGTCCTCTGACAGCAATGCTCTAACATCTGACCCCTAATCTTCATCATCTTGAGCTCGCCATCAAATCAGGGAGACCTCAAGTGAGAATGTTTGGGTTGTATACGAGACTGTTGTGAGTGCATCAAGTGCTGCAGACATCACCTTGTTATAGGCAGCAACCACCTCACTTGTGCCATTCTCACATGCAGCACCTGAACTAGATAGATCAACTACCACCAGAAAACCCTCCAGGGACAATCCCCTCAAAGGGCGGTAGCTGACCATCTTGACAGGAGGAGGAGGAGGACTCTCGGTGCAGGGTGGGGGGCCCAAATGAGAACCTCACTGTGCAGTGATCCAACCAAATTACATGATCAATCTTGAGGTTAACTACCTCAAGCCTCAGTGAGAACACCAGGTCCAGCATGTGGTCGCTGTGGTGGGTGGTGAAATTATCTTCTTGTGTCAGGCCCAGTGAGGATACCATCTGGAGGATGTTGGAACCAAGCTTGGAGGACTCACCCTTGGCCCAGGCACTGAAGTCCCCCAGTACCAAACATCTGGAGGACTCCAACACCTCATCGATGACAGGATCCACTACCTCCTGCAGGAACTCTCCCTGCACACCAGGAAGGCAGTAAATAAGGAGGATCCTGCAGCCTGCTCTCGGACCCCCATGCACTGCCACACATTCAAAGGACCTGGTAGTTCCTACTGGGTGCACTGTGAAGCCCAGGTCAAATCTAAAAGAGAGGCCACTCCTCTGCTCTGTGTTCCACCCTAGGGCAGTGCACTACAGAGTACCCAAAGGGGACAGCTGCCTCCAAAACTGGCCCAGCATCGTCACCCACCCAGGTCTTTGTGATGCAAGCCAGACTGACCGTAGAAAGTAAGTCCACCATAATTGTGGTCTTGTTTCTGGTCAAGCTGGCATTGCAAAGCACCACCCTAAGGGGAATGGTAGGTACTGCAGCCCCCCCGACTACTTGCCCACTCTGTCTGGTGGGACCCCTGGGGACAGGAAACAAACATGTCTGGCCTCTTTCTAGGTCCCATCTAAACCCAGGGCAGCTCCTACACCTAATCATTCTTGTCCTGCTCACCTCCACCAAGCCTACAGTGCCCTGCCACAACTGATCTTTTCAGTGCCTCTCAATCCCAACCTCACAGGTTATCCATGCTAGCCTCAGACCCTTGCACATCCCAGATGGATCGGATTACTTGCCTATGAAACTGCAGGAGAACCTAGCTCCTGTAGTTACAAAATGTATAACTACCTATCCACTCACACCCACACACACCTAATACATATATTATCCTACACACATACCTCCACAAGCATACACTACTGAAACAGTTAAGACCAAACCCCTACCCCTCAATTACTTTATACTGGATCCCCCCCCCCAAACCCCAAGAAAAACTCCCAACCTCCCCAAATACAGTTTATGCAAATGGAGAACAGGATTTAATATTTCTTCCTAGAACAGCAGATTTCCAAGCAACAAAAGATTTATACAAAACCCAAAAAGGGTAAAGTCCAGTAATAAATCAGTTTTATATGGTGAGATAGTCAATGATGTTTAGGCTAAGGATCTCCAAAATGGAAGAGCTGAATGTGAGGAGACACTCTCACTGTCCCCACACTAACAACTAGGAGATCATGCTGAAAAGTTTCACTCCATCTGGGGAAAATTCAGAGAGAGAGAGATCACTTGTGAGAATGTTCAGTAGCCCTTCTCACCTGCTCCAAATAAGTTCTCGAGTTCAGCAGAGGTCAGAGAAATTATACAACTCACCCACACCTCAGTAGTGCAGTGAGAATCCAGAGCCTCTTTCACCAGTGCGGATCTCACCAGACAATAATCCAACTTAGAGGATTCGGGTCCCCATGAACCATAAACAGCACAGGCCCAGACAAGAACTCGTGCAGCACTCTGGAATCACCCATTTGCCAAGAGTGCTCAAATCACACAGAATGGAGCATGACTGATCTTTAGCATTCCCCAAAGAAAGCAGTTCCTTGTCAAACAGCCACAGAATGAGTTCAGCAAATGAACCCCCTCCTGGGCTTCTGAAACAACCTCACAGTCTTGGCATTTACAATGCAGTCCCAGCATATACAGTGCAGCCTCAATTAAGCCTGTCTATCATTCATGGTCCTCTTGATGTGGTCCGTCATTCATGGTCCTCTCAACACAACCTCCGTAGCACCTCTGGGTGTCCCTCGGTAAACTCTCCAACAGGTGAGTAAGGTTAGTTGTGGCTTTGAAGTCCCCTCAGTAGAAAATTAGAAATCTAACACCTAAAACTAACTCACTGTCCCTTCCCTTACTACGCTATAAGCCTTATGCCTTACTACTTGCTAAAATCACTTAAAAATGCTGGACTTGGTCCACTAAGGCAACCACAAGTTGAGCACTAAAATTCAAGTTCTCCTAAACCGCAAAATGTGGTCAAGAATTCAAAAAGGAAGGCAGAAGCACAACATTTTGCTCTCAGAGTGGAGAGCCTGCAGATAACAGCCCAGCATGGCTACCATCTTGCCTTGCTTACACAGTTAGAGAGGTTCAGCTACTTACCACCTGCCAGCAGTGATTCTCATACTGGATGCTTTTCATAACATCTACAAATGCAGTTTCATTTCTCCAACAGTAGGTATTGACATCTCATTTCTCCAACAGTAGGTACTGCAATTTCAGTTCTCCAATAGGGGGTTTTGCAATTTCATTTCTCTAGCAGGAGGTATTTTTGCTCCTACAAGACCCATATGGTACCATAATCCTTTGGGCAGTCAGCACCACCCTTCACCCTACTTGCTGGTCTCCCTTGACACCTTCTGATTTCCTGGCTCCCTACATGTCCACTGTTCTTAAGTATTTATGATTTTGTTGGTGTGTGTCTATGAATAGCATATGTGTGTGTGTGTGTGTGTGTGTGTGTGTGTGTGTTCGTACATGTGCGTGCATGTGTGTATATTTGTGTGTGTATATGCATGTATATAAGAACAGTCTGAAGCCTGTCAATGTGCTACTAGAGTAAAAACACTTCAGTAGATGCAGGCAGCTGCCCTTGACCTGTGCACTTGTGTGCATGAGTGCACACGTATGTGCATGCATGTGTATGTGTATTTGTGTGTGTATATGCATGTATATAAGAGCAGTCTGAAGCCTGTTTGTTAAGTAACAATCCAGTAAGTGCTGGGATCTGCATTTGACCTGTGGGTGTGAGTGTGCGCATGTGTGTGCATATGTCTGTGTGTATTTGTAATTGAGTAATGACAATTCAGTAGATGTGGGGAGCTGCACTTGACCTGTGGGCTTATACGCATGTGTGTATGTGTGCATGTATTTGTAATTGAGCAATAACAATTCAGTAGGTGCAGGGAGCTGCACTTGACCTGTGGCTGTGTAAGCATGTGCGTGTACGCGTGCATGTGTGTGTTACGTGTGTATGTATTTGTAATTGAGTAACAACAATTCAATAGGTGTGGGAAGATGCACTGATCTGTGGTACTCTACTGCTATAATGTTCTGTCATAAGTCTATCAGTGTCTCTGGGTGACTCAGTGGCAGGACTCTTGTTCCTTGGTTTAAAAAACTGGGTTTGAATCCCATACTGTGGTGTGGGTTCATACTATATGCAGACAAAGTGACTAAGGTTATCACCCTTGAGTTCTGGCCAACAACATTTCCTGTCTCAGTGTCTCAGTCAAACAAGTTTCAAGTATCCATGAATGTGTGTTAGGCTCTGCTGACATACCATTGTTTTGTAAAGTGCAGTATGAGCTACTGTACTAACTCATTACTTTGTAAAGTGCTTGAGATGTGGTGTGCTGGAAAGGAGCCATAAAATATTATTCCACTCCTTTCTAATTTACTTCAAAAGTCCAATAAGTAAACTGAGATTTTAACATGGCTGAGTAATAAAATACTGGATCAGAAACAACACTTGTGCTGAGATGTTCATTTGACAACATTTTACCCAGGTTTGTCACCATTGCAAGTAAACAATAGCCAGAGATACCCCGTCATCCTTATTGGAGCCCCACCACCTGTCAAGAAGCTGATTGGTGTCACTCTCTTGCAGGAGTGGCACAGGGCAAAGAACAGGGGCGGTACAGCTCTCTATGTCAATATGTAACAGACAGCAGGCTAAATATACATTTTATGATCTCTACCTTTGGACCTGTGCTGCTCATTTTACCCAGGGCCTGCTGTCTGTTTTCCTGCGTAACAGTTCCACCTTTTACCCTCTGACTGCCCTAGGGAGAGGCTCTAGTTACAGGAGGGCAACAGATAGTGCAACACAGGACTGCTACTAGCAAGTAATTACCTCAGCTCTCAGTTTGAGAATGTGTTTCCCTGTAAACGTTGCTCCTGAAACAACAAACATCTGAGCTGTGACACCTCCTCACGGAAACCAGCAGATGCTACTTGGAACCAGAGAGGTAGATGGTTTTCATCATATTTATATGTTTTTTTCCAATAAAATGTTTTTTAATGTTTAACAAATTCAAGCAAACATTTGCACAAATAGGATAAAAATGCAGGTATCTTTGATTCAAAGTCAAAAAAGAACAAGAACAGTAAGTGCAACAAAGATGAATCAACTTGAAATATCAAGTATTTCAAGGGAGTTTTTCAAATTTAAGAAGGGTTCCAATACTTTGGTGAACAACTCCGTTTTATCTAACATTTGAAAACCATTGCTTTCATTATTTTTCAAGGATCCCTAAATAATCTATCCATTCTTGAATTTGTTTTTTTTTATCTTTCCAGTACTGGAGGATTTAACTTTTTTTATATAAAAAGGCTAATGATAATACTCACATTTGGTGGGGTCTATATAAGTATTAAAGTACATTTTTATACGGTTTTGAAACACAAATGACATAACTTGTGTATCCAGGAAGTTTGGGGGAAGGGGCTGTAGCAGTGTGGCGTTGCAGGTGAAGTACTTGGGAGTGTGTTTTATTGGGAAGGAACTGGGGAAAAAGGCTTTTTGATGATCAATATGCTTCACATTAAATATGTAGATGTTAGTTTATCAAGATGCTTAGTACCCCACTGTAAATAAGACTTACACACACACACACTTATATAACTGATTTCCAATAACACAAGCTTCCAATTTCCAAACCAATTAACCTGTTCTGGTCAACGTACAATACAACACAATACAATACAATGCAATACAATACAACACAATACAATACAATACAATACAATACCAGTAAATTTATTTCAATCAGTTTTCTTTCTGTTCAATGAGGGAGACATCCCAATCAGTGTTCAAGGTGTCAAATTATCTTTATGAGAACCAGATCAAACCATGCTAACTTCCCTGCAATAAATATGCAAATTTCAATGTGAACATTTGTTTGAAGTTGTGGTGCTGTATTCTTGTATATTTGTTGAGTTTTAGAAAATGGTCTTGCACTTGTTCATTTTCCCATGAGAATGCTAAGGGTTCTGGGAATTTGGGGTGAAGATTAATCTGTAAACAAGATGGTGGGCTAATGTTTGCTTATTGCTGGGTTACTGTGCAGTTAAATATTTTCTCAGTGATTACACATTGTCAGGGAATGGTGGATTGGGTCTTTCCGTGTGAAAAATTAAAGCAATTAAGTAAAAATGAGGACAGCGTTTGCGGATTGCCTGTATATATGAACATTTAAATGTAGGTGTCTAATTTCATAAATCCAAAACCCCAGCGAGTGAAATACTGTACCAGACCATTTCAGGATTTATATAACTGCTGTGCACTAACATCAAATTGGGCTGAAGACTGTCTTGTCCAAGATGTGATATTGGAGTGACTTTAATTAGACAAAGCATCAGTGAGGACTGACTGGTGCCAGTATTTTTTAATTTTTTATTTTATTAAGTTCTTGGAAAATATACCTTTGAGCCAGCAGCTCTTTTACAAAGATTCCACATCAGATAAAAGACAAAACAGTTTACATTCTTACAATGACAAAACAGTTTACAAATTACAGTGCCACATCAGATCAAATACAAAACAGAATATACAGTACTGAGACATAACAAAAATGTGGTGCACAGTACATTATCAAAGGCTGAGAAATCAAATTAAAGTGCACATTTTTGGGTTACAGCAGCCAAGAGGAAGGCTTTGCAAGAAAGAGGGGGGAGGGTAAAGAAAATCGGGGGGGGGAGAAGGGATGGCGGGGTCTGAGAGACAGTGGTAAGGGCAAGGGGAAGGAGGAAGAAAGAGGAGCAAACAGGGGCAAATTGGTGTGAGGGGTTGAGGTGGAACAGAAGGGGGTAGGATGGGAAAATAACAAGGGGTAAGGAGGTAATAGAAAGTAGGAGAGGAATTTAAGTGCAGATAGGTTGTGAGTATGGGGAGAATACAAACTGGTCGGGGGTTAGTACGGTGATAGAGGGAGGGCAAGGTCTAAATATGGGGAGAGCCACATTAGGGGAGACAGTTGCAACTGCACTGAGCAGTAAGGTGCTGGTGGAGTTTATGCTTAAAGGGGCCGATCTTTGGTTGGTCACAGATTAAAGAGGGGAGGTCACTTAGCCCATTAGGTGCCCTAAATTTAAATGAGTGCTGAGCCATGGAGGTTCAACAGAAAGTGACTTGGAGGGTTTGGTTGGCCATTCTTCAAGTGTGGTGAGAGTTTGTAACTTGATTAAAGGTTTTGTTTTTTATCATATTATATTTTTTCTGCCCTGCTGCAATGCGATTGGCAGGGGCATCTAGACTTCGGCTTGACTCGCCCGGAGGGCAGCAGGCTCACTCACTTGATGATGGGTCGGTACGACCATTCTTCAACCCACTGGGAGGCCTCCCATGCCTTCCGATTCCAGGCCGAGATCGAACCCCTCCAGTGAGATTCCATGACAGACCTCCAGGTATGCCAAGCGCAGCCATCAAGCTGCGCGCGCGCGCCCAGCCTTTTTCTCCATTATTTGACCCAAGTGGAGTGCGGATGTGCAATGACATCTGGGCACTGTGTGCCTATGTCTGCCACACTCCACCCACATACACCAGCATTAGTAGTGCCCCCGGTCATCACCAGGGGCCACTACAGCACAGTGGAGTCTCTCAGCCCTCCCCAGAGATAGGACAGCAGTTTACAGATGCTCAATCCTAACCCTCCCCTGCCAACCCCTGCCAACCCAGGCTCATCCCTGAACCTGAGTCACCGACGTGGAGCAAGGTGTGGCATCCAGCACCTCAACCCTCAGAACCACTGGGCCAGCTGATTAAAGGGTTTTGGGAGGACAGAGAGGGTTAGGCCAAGGCATATTTTTTTTGCTAGTGGACATGTCTGTTATCTTATCCTGCCCTAGGGATGTGGACAGTTTGGCCAGGCATACAGCTCACGGGTGTGTGTGTGTGGGTCTATGGGCCCCCATAGCTAGCCTACGGGTCTGGTTGGGGGCTGTATTAACTCTTTTGAGGGTGTTGTTTGTGGCTGCCCCATATATGACAAGACCGTGATCAAAGCACTAGCAAATGGGCAAGAAGGAGGGGTGGAGGAACAATGGGGAATAATCAAAACAGCCATCGCAGGGGCAACAAGCCTTTGTGTGAAGCAAATCAATAAAACAAAATGAAGGAAAAAAACACTATGGTTCTCAAAAGAGGTGGCAGGGATGGTTAAGGAGAAAAGGATAGCATTCAGGAAATATAAGGAAACACAGAAGGAGCAGGACAGAGAACTTTATCAGTTAAAGCAGAAGGAGGCAGGAAGGCAGTCAGAATAACAAAGGCACAAACTGAGGAAAAGATAGCCAACTCTGTTAAAAAGGGGGATAAAACCTTTTATAAGTACATTAGGGAGCAAAGAAAGACCAAGAGAGGGATACAGAGACTTAATAAAGGGGAGGGAATGTGGGCAGGGGGTGACAGTGAAAAAGAAGGGATACTGAACGAATATTTCTGCTCAGTATTCACAACAGATGAGGGGGGGTGCCTAAACCAAACAAGGGAGAAACTCTGAATAGGTGGGTCAATACCAATCCATTCACAGAAGAAAGGGTTTTGAAAGAACTCTTGAAACTGAGAGTGGACAAAGCAATGGGGCCCAATGGGATTCACCCAAGAATACTAAAATAACTAAGGGTAGAACTAGTAACACCACTGACTACTCTCTTTAACAAATCATGGGAGGATGGAGTGGTACCTGAGGACTGGAGGAGGGCAAATATGATTCCACTTCACAAAAGTGGGAGCGGGGCAGAGGCAAGAAACTACAGACCAGTTAGTTTGACTTCAGTGGTAGGGAAAATGATGGAATCACTTCTGAAGGAAAGAATTGTTGAGTACCTAGAGGCCAGTGGGGCACAGCACCCAAGGCAGCATGGTTTCACAGCAGGAAGGTCATGTCAGATGAACCTAATAGATTTCTTTGACTGGGTGACCAAAGTAGTAGACCAGGGAGGGGCTGTGGATATGGCCTACCTAGATTTTAGCAAGGCATTCGACACAGTCTCACACAAAAGATTAATATACAAGTTAGCCAGCCTTGGAGTGGGTCCCAAGGTGGTAGCCTGGATAAAAAATTGGCTGGACAACAGGACGCAAAAGGTAGTAGTAAACGGAGTCCACAGTGAAGAAAGGAGGGTAACTAGTGGGGTACCGCAGGGTTTGGTACTGGGACCGGTCCTCTTTATTATCTTTATGAGTGACATTGGAGAGCACCTGGAAGGAAAGGTATGCCTCTTTGCAGATGACACAAAGATCTGCAACAGGGTTGATACACAAGGTGGGGTGGAAAGAATGAAAAGGGACTTGGCAAGGTTGGAGGAATGGTCAAATACATGGCAGCTTAGATTCAATGCAAAGAAGTGCAAGGTAATGCATCTGAGAAACAAAAACCCAGGGGAAGAGTACACGATGGGGGGTGAGTTAATAACAACAACAAAAATCGAAAGAGACCTAGGAGTAATTATATCAGATGACCTAAAGGTGGGCAAGCAATGTGAGAAGGCAGTAAGGAGGGCTGGGGGATACTGGGATGCATAGGGAGAGGCATCAACAGTAGAAAACAGGAAGTTGTTATCCCTCTCTACAGACAGTTAGTGAGACCCCATCTGGAGTACTGCGTGGAATTCTGGAGACCCCATCTCCGCAAAGACATAGACAGAGTAGAGGCTGTTCAGAGGAGGGCAACCAAAATGGTGCAAGGTCTGCACCAGAAGACATACGAGGAGAGACTAAAGTAGCTTAATATGTATACCCTTGAGGAAAGGATGGAGAGGGAGGACATGATAGAAACTTTCAAATATCTCAAGGGAATTAACAAGGTACAAGAGGGTAGTATCTTTCAGAAGAAGAGATGTACAAGAACAAGGGGGCACAATTTGAAGATAGAGGGGGACGGCTCAGAGGTAATGTTAGAAAGTATTTTTTCACAGAGAGAGTTGTGGATGCATGGAACAGCCTTCCTGAGGAGGTTGTGGAGTCAGGAACAGTGGGAGAATTCAAGAATGCATGGGACAGGCATAAAGCAATTCTAGTGGGAAGCAGAAGGAAGTAAGCTGTTGATTAACTAGAATCTGCAGCTTATCCATCAAGTATGGAAATGGGCAGACTGGGTGGGCCAAGCGGTCCTTATCTGCCATCAAATTCTATGTTTCTATGGTGGAGGGTATTGGGCTGGTGATTGCTTGGTGTGGTGCATCAGGGGTGGGACAGTGCCTGTGCCTGTATGGGAGCCCTATCCTGGTGTTTACTGCCTTTGCAATATGGTCAACATAGGAGGTAAATGACAGGGAAGGGTCTAGAGTGATGCCAAGGTATTTGAGCTGCTGAACCTGTTCAAGGGGAGAGTTCAGGCTGTTTAGGATGGTCAACTGGTGTAATTTGTGTCTATTGTGTGGACTGGAGAAAAGCATGGATTTCATTTTTTTACAATTCAGGAGGGGTTTATGGTCAGTGAATCAGTCTTTGACAGCTGAAATGTTATGCTGAAGTTATACTTCAAGGTGGTGGGGGGTGGGGTGACTACAGAAATTGACAGCATCATCCACATAGAGTAATAAATTAGATGAGCATTTTGGGTGTAAGCCAGGTTTCCATAGTATAGTTTGGAATTCTCCATCAACTAAGGGCCTCACTTTCAGCAAATGGGGCAAGTGCAGTGCAAATCTTTGCACTGTGCTTCCCCTGCACTCTCTACCCCCCCCCCCACTGCTGCAATATTCAGATGGATAGCGACAGGCATCATCCAGCTAAATAACGGTCCATGTCAGTGCAGCACTAAGGGAATCTGTGCTGATCCAACATAAACCAGGGCTGTACATGGCCCACAGGGAATAGTGCTGCCTGAAATGGAATAGTTCCAAGTCCTCAGTGGGCTATATTCAGTCATAGCATGTAAATGAGCCTAGTGGGCATGCAAGACTCTAAGGGCAATTGGCATGCCTATTACTGACTGGGTACACTTGCATGGGATGCAGTAGCCCCTTAGCACCACCTACATAGGTCAAACAAGAGCCATAGTGGTCCAGTAGTCCCCCCATCAGCTGCTGTGCCATTATGAATTGTTCCCTGGTGTCCAGTTGTTCCCTCTAGCCTTTGATCTCAAATTGCTGTATGAAGTGTATGCCTTGGTATCCAGTGGTTCCCTCCTGCTCTCCCATTTCCTCTAAATACAGCATTCCATAGTGGTCCAGTGTCCTCCAAAAAGCACCCCACCCGATCTTCCCACTGATATTCCACCACCCTGTATCCTTCCCCCTTACCTGGGTGTCTGGAGCTCTGCACAACTGGTACAGCCCTCTTCTCACATCCATGGCAGCCATCCTACAAGCTGTCAGTGGATGCACGTAATGTAGAAACAGCTGTTTTTGCAGTATGTGCACTCACTGACAGCTCATATGGCAGTCTGCCATGGAGGTGAGAGTAGGGCTGTGCTGTTCAACATACCTAGCTATACAGAGCTCAGGACACCTCAGTAATGGGGGGTGTGGATGGTGGGATGTCAGCGGGTGGGTGGTTGATTTGGGTAGGGGGCTTTTTGGGGGAGATACTGGACCACCAGGGAATACTGTATTTAAAGTAAATGGGAGACCAGGTGGTTGGGGGAACCACTGGACACCTGGGCATACATTAAATATAGCAGCAGGAGATTGGGGATGGGGGAACCACTGGACACCAGGGTACACATTACATATAGTAATGGGAGATTGGGGGTGGGGATAACCACAGAACCACCAGGGGATAATACATATGTAGCAAAAGGGTGATGGGGCGAACTACTGGTCCACCAAGGTTTGTACCATGCCAGGGAATGGGAGAATGAGAGGATAGCTGCAGTACAGTCACCCTGCCTTCAGGGGATGAGGACACTGGTTTAGCACTAGGAGGTACTTTTCAGCAGTGGCAACCAGTTCCCCTTGGGGGGCTGTTTACCACCACTGCAAACCTTTGAATATCCTGCTGACCAGATGCATGATGGGGAACTCCCCCCCCCACCCCATTTACACACAGCAGTGGTATTTTTAGCACCTTGGTGCTGCTGGGTTTGGGATGTGCTCTGGTGGCTTTTGAACATGGCCCTGTCCAGAGCACTAGTACAAGCCCAGGTAAGTGCAGGCACTAACCACATTTACACCAGTGCTAACCTTTGAATATCCAGCCCTAAATCCTTCAATGAGCCCCTAATTGCAGTCATTAAAAAGCATTTGGAGGTAATTTTAAAAAATTCTATTACTGTTTAAAAGCCCTGATCGGGCATTTTTGCAGCGGCTGGGAAAAGTTGTACCTTTTCCATTGTTTCACATTAAGCATGACACAAATTATTTGCCCCACTGTAGCTCATTTATATGAAAGTGGCCTGGTTAAAACAACTAAATAAAAAAAAAAAAGGAGGATCCGTGCCAACTAGACCTGGTCTCATGTGGCTGGTGGTCTATATCTGACATCATTACTTATGACATAATATTAATTGCCACAGCTACAGGCACTGATGTCACAAATAGTGGACTGTGATCCCTTGTTAATGTGTAGTCATGATGAAACCTAGGGAATAATTGCTAAACATTTAACATTAAATAAAACATACGTGGGTATAAAAATTATATTATTCAAAACTGTACCTGAAACATCAGGGACTTTTTAAGATGCAGTGGGGCTGATATTCAACAGTAAGTGCCTGCACCAGAATGGTTAGTGCAGGTGATAACCCGTGTTTGCACGAGTGTGCCACACTGTGCCATATTCAGAGGCCCTGGGAGAGCCCTCCAAAACCTGGCAGCACCAAGACAGTAAAATACTGCTGCATGTATGCAAATGAGGGGGTTTCCTCATGCATGCAATGAGTGGAGTGGTCCTGATGACCACCAAGCAGGAAAGAGACCTGGTGGTAATCAGAACGGATGACCTAAAGGTGGCCAGGCAGTGCAACAAGGCAGAAGGGAGGGCTAGTAGGATGCTGTGGTGCATAGGGATGGGTGTTACCAACAGTTCGGAGGAGGTTGTGTTGCTTCTGTATAGATCATTAAGACCCCACCTAGAGTACTGTGTCCAGTTTTGGAGACCATATCTCTGGAAGAACATAGAGTGGAGCAGTCCAGAGAAAGGCAACTAAAATGATGTAGGGTCTGCATCAAAAGCCCTATGAGGAGAGACTAAAGGACCTCAATATGTATGCCCTGGAACAGAGGAGAGAGAGGGGGATATAATGGAGACCTTTAAATACCTCATTAGGGTAAATAAGGTGCAGGAGTGAAGTATTTTTCAGAAGAAAAAGTGCTCAAGAACAAGGGGACATGCTATGAAGCTAGAGATGGGTGGATTCAGGAGAGATGTGAGGAAGTCCCTCTTCAAAGAAAGAGTGATGGAATCCCAGAACAGCCTTACAGTGGAGGGACTGGGGGTAAAAGCAGTGGTGGGGTTCAAGAATGCATGGGATAAGCACAAAGGAATCATAGTGAAAAGGAAGGGGTGGAGAGAGAAAGCCTGTAGATTGGGCATGGTCTGGGGTAATAGCATAAGCAGGGAGAAATGGGCAGACTGTATGGGCCAAGCAGTCCTTATCTGCCATCAAATTCTATGTTTCTTTGTTTCTATACCAGCACAGTGGGATATTCAAAGGTTTGTGACAGCAGTAAACAACCCCCACAAAGTGGTGCTTTTTTCCACTGCTGAAAACCTTCTCTTAACTGGGCACCAAGTTGTGCCCCCATGAAGTCAGAACAGCTGTACTGCAACTGCCCACTCTGATCTCCCATTCCCATGTCCACTGGTTCTTCCAACCCCCTGATCTCGCAGCATATGTTAATACAATACTCCCTGGTGTCTTGTGGTGCCATGTACCCCCATCTGCCAGCATATGTTAATACAATACTCCCTGGTGTCTTGTGGTGCCATGTACCCCCATCTGCCAGCATATGTTAATACAATACTCCCTGGTGTTCAGTGGTTCTCCCTACCCCTGATCAAGCATTTTCTCTTTTTAATATATTCCCTGGTGGTCCAGTGTTCCTCCCGAACAGCTTCGCCCTGGTCTGCCTGCTCACATCCCACCTCCCCGCTCCCACTGTACATGGTTGTCTGGCATTCCTCACAGCTATGTACAGGGAAGAGCACAGCCCTCCTATCATCTTTCTGGACAGCCACCATATGAGCTGTCAGTGAGAGCATGTACTGCGGAAACAGTTTCTATAGTATGCATGCTCACTGACAGCTCATACAGTGGCCAGCCACTGAGGTGAGATGAGGGCTCTGCCTGTCTTATGTAGCTATGGGGAGTGCCAGACACCCGGGTAAGGGGGTGGGGAGGTGGGATGTGAGCAGGAAGGTCAGGTGGGGGGGCTGTTCGATGGGAACACTGGACCACCAGGGAATACTTTAAAAAGAGAAAATGCTTGATCAGAGGTGGTGGGAGCCACGGGACATCAGTGAGTATTGTATTAACATATGCTGGGGGATCAGTGGGTGGGGGAACCACTGGATACCAGAGAGTATTATATTAACATATGATGTGGGATCAGGGGGTGGGGGAACCACTGGATACCAGAGAGTATTGTATTAACATATGCTGTGGGATCAGGGGGGAACCAGTGGACACAAGGGAGTATTGTATTAACATATGTTGGGGGGTCAGGGGGTGAGGGGAACCACAGACTACTAGGGAGTATTGTATTAACATATGTTGGGTGATCAGGTGGTGGAGGGAACCAATGGACACCAGGGAGTATTGTACTGCATCCAGATGGAAGCGATTTTACCTTTTATTCCTGTAGACATGATTCCTACATTAGACTTGATCATTTGCTAGTCGCCAAAGGTCTCAGTTCAGCTTTAATATTCACAAATATCAGAAATATTGTAACATCAGACCACAGTTTAGTCACAATGCATCTTAATCTTGACAAGGAAATCAGCAAGCACCCACAATAGAAGTTCAGTATATCCTTACTTAATGTTAAAGATTTTAGACTATATAAGAAAAGCTGTCCAAGAATACTTTTTATGAAAATGATAATAAGCAAACATCATACGCAATACTATGGGATACTTTTAAGGCATAGTGTTGTATTTCTTGGTACTTTGTATATATAGTGCTATTTACAATATTGTTTGAGTTCATACGACAAATGTGCCTCTTTAGGAGTACTTGTATTTAAGATCTGACTGTAACATAGTGCCACACTCCCTGATGACGCTTTAAGTGAAACCAGTCTGAGGTTATTCAGCTGCTGTGCTCCTGCAGGTATCTTCTCTTGGGGCTGACAACACAGGTACCCAGCTTTCTGCAAATAAAGGTTTCTGATTCTGCAGTTACAAGGCTTGTGGTATCATTGATTTGGTGGCAGTGACGTTGAATGGTGCTGGCTTTTCTCGTTTGTGGTTTTGCCTTGATTCTTAGCACACCCGTGCAGTAAGGCAGCCATTCCAGTTTTTTACCTCCACAATTTTGACATTTTTTCTCCTCCCCAATTCTCAACATAGTCCATTTTATCTAAAAAATATGAGATTTTCTAGAGTGCAAGGCTAATATGTTCTGTATTTGGTACATTGTCTCTTCAATAACTGAGATATGATTTTCTGTGACCTCAATGCAATTCTTCATATCCCCATTTTCAAGCTGAATTTTTGCCACAGCCTCTTTTAAGTCAATAATGCCCAGATTGATCACTAACAAAATTTTTTTTATGGTGGCTAAATCTAATTAATTCTGCCCAGAAGTTGTGAATGCAGGTCAACTTGGTTGTGGCTTAGGTTCCAATGGATGTCCTCCTGCCAGCGACATATCTCATAACACCGAGCATTTTATTTGCTTATTTATTTTTATTTATTTATTTAGCTTTTGTTGACCGGGTAAGTGCACTAGACAAATCCTGCCTATTTTCAGGCACGACCCGGGGGAGGGGATACAGACAAATGCCAACTGACCTTGAACCAGATTAAGCTGTTGGTGGTATTTTTAGTGAATGAGGGAAATTTGGCCAGGACACTGGGGAAATTCCCTACTCTTCGATAAGTGCCAGTAGGATCTTTAACATCCACCTGAACTACCACCAATCCAGGCAGATGGGACCTCGGTTTAACGTCTCATCCAAAAGACGGTACCTCAGAAGTGCAGCACCCCTCTCATGCTGCACTACAGTGTCAGTACTGGGATATTAACCCAAGTGCCAGATGTGGGAACTGAACCCACAGCCCTCTGATCTCCTGGCCTCAGAGGCAAGTGTGCTACCTACTGAGCCACTGACACTGACATTTTAATTTCAGTGAAAACAAATATTACAGAAAGCATGATTTTGAAGCAGATTTGTGGATTTATTAGTTAGCTGGACTTTTTATCTAATGAACACCACCATTTTCTCTTCAATTGTCCGACTTTTGTAGGTATTTGGAAGTGTTTCGAATTAGTGCTGGTTGGCAGCTCTTGTTTCAGGTGTCCATCTTCTCCACCACTGTGCACTCACTCCCCTGGTTTCTTACATCTATGCATGACTGTTTTATGTGGCACATGAAATAATTTTGGTGATTCCATGATCCTAACTAAATATCTTACTTTTGCTTTTAAGGAGTCGGGAGTTTCCTCTACAGACCATGGGATTCCCCTTGCCACTTATCTTACTTTACATTGTTGAATTGCCGTCTGTCACTTTCGTGTTTCATGTTCAATGGTTTCAAACATGGCTGGGACAGAGCGAAGGGCTTAGTGGTTGCTCAGGATGATAGCGGTAGGGTGGGGAGTATGGGGGTGGATAATGTGAGTTAGAACCCTGTATGGACAATAGGTCCTGGGTTTGTTATGGTTTTATGGGCAGATTGGATATGGTCTTTTCTGCCATTTTTGTCTATGTTTCTATGTTCTACATTGAATCCGTATAATTTTGGATCTATCACTATAGGTGGTTCCAGTGACAGACCCCACATCTATAAGGTTTCTCTCTTATTCCACAAATCCTGCACCTTTGGGTCATCTTTAACAATTACAAAAACCCATTCTTTGACATCTTTATTTGAAAGTCTAAATACTTTTAAGAATACTGAGATCCACATTACTATACTGTAATATCTAACTTTTTATGTCCTGTTAGTGTAATATTGACTTATTGCACCCCAATGGTATTCCCTTTAACTGTAATGAAGTCATTCCTATCAAGCTACTCTGTCCTCTTGTTTTTGTTTGTGTGTGTGTGTGTGTGTGTGTGTGTGGATCAAATAGAATTATGTTTGATGGATGGATTTTCTTAGTTACTTCTACTTTTCGGTTTTGATTCTGGAGGGGATATCTTTTCCCCTTAGTTTTCCTGAGGTTCCTGCTGAGCTAACCGGCGTGACTCTCTAGCTATAGTCATTCTTTTAAGATCCAATTCTTGTTGTGAAATGGGCCTAACTTCCTGTGTCTAGATTTATTGATTTATGGTTAATTTGGTTTCATTTTTTTCTTACCCAGTTTTGTTTTGTTCTTATTTTTTATTTTCCCTTTCCCTTACTTCACCACTGCCAGTGAAGGGAGTTTCCTTGTGAAAAGTGATAGGTTTATTTGTACACATTTCTTTTCTGTTACTTTGTTTGGATTCTGCTTAGTTTCAATTGTTTCCTTCTTAATGACTGACCCATTTTCATCTTCCAAATATTTTTTTACTGTATTCCTCCAATAATCTTGTTATCATATACTGATTTTCCATAACATTAGTTCTCCGTCCTGTGATTTCTTCCTTTATTACCCATAAACTTTCCAAGATAACTATGTTTGCATTATAAGGTGTCTCAAAAATGTAATAGCTCTTGTGATAAAACTGTTGCTATCAGGTCGTTTCCTCTTGGTGATTTCAGCAGGAGTGTCATGATTCCTCCATTCCCAGTTCCCATTTTCCCCTGAAGTTTATCAGGAAACGGTTCCCAATGAAATGTGGGGGATGCAATGTCTCCGATCTCAGGCAAACAAAATAATCATTTTTCATGCCCCCCCCATTATTTGTATTTATCCTTTGTTCCTTTTCCTCTGGTTGGTCTCTCCCATTCAGTAGTTCCTTAAGACCGCTGATAGTTACTCCTAATTCACTCACCACTTTCAATAAGTTAACTGATTTATTATTAAAAGAAAATACAAAATCATACGTCCATGGTGGGTTGCATAGACAAAGGTATGTTGATTTCTTAGCAGAATTGCATGGTGCCGAAGGCCCATGCAATTCTGCTTAAAGTTGAACCAGCATAACATTCTGTGGTGATTTGCATATGCAGCCCACGATGAATTGTATTGTGTGGGCATGTGTGATTTTGTATTTTCTTGAAACCTGGCTTCCCAGCCAAATGCCCTTTGGGGTAACCCTTGCCTCAGTGTTTTTGCACAGAGGTTCTTTGTGATTTATTATTAGCTATTTGTCACTGATCTGACACAAGCTGTTCATTTTTTTAGTCTAAGAATGTATAAAAAAAATTAATCATCTCCCCCGTTACTTTGACTCTCTTTCCCATACATGAGCAGCTTGAAAAGACACAGTCAGATCTGTTCTTATTAAACTATAATATTGAACCTTCTGTAGAAGGGTATAGTAATATACAGTCTGGACCCCTTGTATGCTTCTTCAGTGGGCCTTTCTGTGCTTCTGTTACTACAGATTGTATGCTATTGGGTTTCAGATTTATCTGTTCCTTTTGTAGCACTGGTTTGGAGGTCTTTCTATCAATAAATTGAATAATCATTGGTTAGGCTACATGAGATGAAATCCCTCCCATCTTTTCCCCTTTTTGATAATTTGGGGAACCAAACTGTTGAGTCTAGTCTATCAGTTCCCTTCCTTCTGCTTCTGGTGTTGAATGATATTCTTTTCTGTTCATTTTGTAGGAGGCACTCCTTTTTTTCTTCCCTTCCTTACTTCTCCTGTTACTTTTGGCTTGGTGGTCACTCTATCTGGGATCTCTTGATTATCATAGGAGGCAAAGGGCTTCATGGAAAGTTGCACTAAAAAACAAAATTATGGTAATAATAAATGCCTAAATGGTTAAAATCAATTATCCTTTGTCAATTTTATTCATTTATTTTAACAAATAAAGTCTTAATTAGCTTCTAATTATTTCTTCCCTTTTAATAATGCAAAATTGCTAACATGAAGAACCATTAGCTTAGCATTCTTAATTCCCAGGATGACAATTTTGTATTAACCAATTTGCAAGTTTCCCAGTAATTTCATAAAAACATCAATCACTCCCTTTCGTGACTGTTCCTATCGGTGACTGCTTCCTTTATTAGCTGGATAGTGGCCAGTTCATTTATCCATTGGATCTATTTGATACCACAGTGGTTTATTGAACTGTATATGGGCATTAATCTATTATATTTATATCACTGTCTAATTCTAGAACATGGTTTCTTCATTTTTAAATAAATTTCCCAGTAAACTGGTTAAAACTGCTTTCTAATCAATATCAAAATAGTATTTCCATAACCAGTGTAGCTAAATGATACACTTGACTGATTTATGTTCTTTATGCAAATTAACTTACTGTTCAGTTCCAGTAAAAGGAAGTGCTTGCAGTTTAAATGCTGTTTCATCTACTGGTGCTTTAGAGATTGCTGGTATCTGGAATCTCCAACAAGAATTTGTGTCAACAAAGCATTTCACGCCATGTCTGGGTTGCAGCTCTGTGTGATATTCAAGATGTACTCAGACTCAGATTCATTGGGAACTAATGAAACTGTTTGAGCACCTAAACAATGTAGGCTCAAGATACTTACTTGCTTGCTTTTTAAAAAGCTTAACAGCCTATACTTTTTTTTTAAACTTTATTTCTGTAATTATCATATATCATCATACAGACAACTTTGCCTTAATCAGGACTTACCAATAACATAGATACAGACCATAGAGAGAATTTTACCTCTCCCATTAATCTTAGGATTGATGCTTCCCAAATATTTTGATACCACATAGAGGGGAAAGCTTAAAGTTTTTAACTAGCAAGTACAATAACATTAATAAGCTGTGTTTACAAGACCATGAGCAGTGTGACTATATCAGTCTACTAAAAGACCATATTTTAAAGTCCTTCGTGTCACACTATATAGCTACAAGTGAAAAAATATCCTAATAAAATAAAATAATAAAGGCAGCATTTACCACAACAAGCACCCATTGTTTAACTAATATACCCCATTTCAAAAGTGGATTTAAGCACTGATATTGCTTTACTAGTTGGTAGCATAAAATAGATACTACAGCTCTATCACATTAAAATAAGGCCATAAAAATATAATTATATGCTAGAGCTTGGTTCAGCAGCTTTGTTTATGTATAGTAGTCCAATACCCCAATATTCCAAGGATTGTCCACTTTTCAAAGAGAAAAAAAAAGGTTGAGACAAACTGTTATACAAAGTTATTATATGGAGTGTCATAGAAATTTGCCTCACTGCTTTTCAGCCATCTTCATGGTCTTCCGACTCACTGCTGTCTTCTCCATGGACCCTACTCCGACTCCGACTGGTATCAACAAAATGAGAGGCCCATTTGCCTGCCTCAACAGGATCCAAAAACACCCAAACTTTACCATTATGTATGATTCATAAACCAGCTGGAAACACCATCGCGTGTACAATCTTTGCCTCCCTCAGCCGTTTTCTCACCCCATCGAATTTCTTCCGTCCGGTTCGGGTAGCGTAACTTATATCAGGAAATAAGTAGATGATCGCTCATCCTGTGTAATGGAGCCCACTTATTGAGCATATCGGAGGATCCTGTCCCTGGTTCCTATACCATCTGTAACAATAAGCAGGGTACGAGGTGTTTCCATATCCTCCTGATACCCATGAGGAGTAATTCTATATGCCTTTTGTAATCCAAAGGATACATCATGATTCTCCAGGACCAGTTTATCTTCCAGCCAGTCCTGTAAGAACATTAGAGGATGGTCCCTCTTGATCTCTTCTGGCAAGCCGAGGACTTGAATGTGTGAGGAGAGGGCCTGGTTTTCCAGAGTCTTGAGTCTGGTCCTCAGGTGTGTATTTTCTTTCACCATTAAAGATGTGGCAGCCATAGCTGATTCAGCCTGTTTCTTTATCTCCTTGACTTCAGATTGAATCCCCTCTACCATCTTTTCAACCATTGGCACCCTTGTACCAAATGAATCCATCTTCGGTTCAGGTCAGAGACCAATGCGATCAGCCTTTTCAGTTTAAGGCCTATAGATGCCATGGTTTCCTCTGACTCCTGTTGGGATACAGCCTGTGCATCAGAGGTAGGTCTCCGAGGTTGCAATGTGCCAGCTGATTTAGTGCCTGTGCTTCTGCCTCTATCTTTTTGAGGGTTACCCATATTATATTTAGAGGGTTCCTCTTTCGACTGGTGGTATTTGTTTGAGTCGATTGCTGGTGGTAAAAGGAGATTTTTAAAAAGTTTTAAAGTTTGATTAAGGAGCTGTTGTAAAATGCTGATGTTCTGCTCAGGCTCCACAGTGCCCCCCAAGAACCTATACTTTTAATAGCTGTCAATGTATGGTCATGGATATGCCAGCTATCATCGGTTGTTAGGTTTTGTGCATATCTGCTGACTCGTTACTCTTGCTGTTTCCAGTAAGCATTTTTTAAATGGTGCTACCATTAATTTAGCATGCTAGTCAGCACAATTTGCTCTTACCTGCTAATCTCTCCCCATGTGACCACACAATATAAAATGCTATGCATGCGAGAGCTTTTTTTATCAGCATGATATGACATCAGAACATCATCACTCTGGAGATATATGATTCTCACCTTTATTTTATGTGGCAAATGCCAACCCTAAAGCACTAGGAAACACTGGAGAACTTTAAGCAACTTATCTGATTTCAGTTGCAAAGGTTGGTGGATCCCCTTCAGTTTCAATAAAGAATATAGCTTGGGGCTGGTTAAGTGAGTTTCCAGAAAAGTAATAGAAGGATACCAACCACACAACAAAAGTGTGCTTTATCCAGCTATTGTTGCTGCTTTATTTTCATCAAGCAAGATCCCCCAGTCCTAGCCCGATATTTTGCCCACATGCAGGATTCATCAGGAAAGATGATCTGCATTTAAATCATAAATAACTTATTTACTATATACAGTAGGTACAGTCAATTTTGTGTAAACTGCTATCTTAACACTCTTTGTTTCACCATAACTATCCACTTTTCTCCACTGTATACCATAAGCCCTAGATATTTTATGCAGATATATGCCATTATCACTGGGAAACAAATAGCATAAATACTGTAAAAATACAATTAAATATAGAATAAAGTTTGGGGTGGTGTGTGTAACAAGAAGTTTACACACACCCGAGGGGTTTATGTCAGCATCTAACCCCAAGGGTGTGTGTAAACTTCGAGTTTACACACCACCTCATGTTTTATTTTATATAATTGATGGCTATGATTTTTTGCCACAGCAATTAAATAAAATAAAATATCCCTCTGCAACTGCGCCTCAATCCCAACTCAGTTCGCGGTCAGAAGCGGCTGCTGAAGACACATCATTTTTTTTCTTAAACAGTAGCCTACTTTTAGCCCTGAGTTCTTGTATTTATTTTTTGGACTTACCAACCAGTTAGAGTTTACTGTGTGATCTCCAGCGGTAAGCCTCGGTCTCGGCCTACCAGGAAGAGCAGAGCGGTACCAGGCACATGTGCAGTGGTAGGGAAACCCGGCACATGTTTGCCGTTATAAATGCTCCTTTATAACGGCAAATTATGCCATGGGTTTCCAATGGAAAAAATCATAGCCATTAATTATATTAAGAATAATAATTAGTCGCCATAGTGTATACATTAGTGCAAATAATTAAACTAATTAGGACTATCATTGGTTAAATAATTCAGAGATGGAAATTACTTGTAGGATGCTGGCGATATACTGAAGTTGATAGACAGACTGAATACCATGATGACCTTTGAGAATGCAGTCCATACCTCTCAACCTTTTGTCCTCCAAATGTGGAACATTGCCTGCCAAAATGTGGAACAAACAGGCAAAATGTGGAACACTTAATCAAATCTTTACCTAAGAAGCTCAAAACACTGTTAAAATGTTGCATTTATGTTCAGAAAGTCTGTTATTAATTGAATAATATATTTTTTGCATCATTTACTATGGATTTTTGCTTTAAAATGTTGACTTTGAATGTGGAACTAGTCCTCACAATGTGGAACAGGGAGCTTTTGTGAAGTAAAATGAGGAACGTTTCTTGTAATGTGGTACAGTTGAGCAGTATGATGCAGTCCCATTCAGCATGGATGTGAAAGACCTATACATGTCCACACTCCAACAGTATTCACAGCATGGAGGTAGCCCTTTATAAACTGACTGAAGAGGCACACCCCCTGTGAGCTGCTTCTTTGAGCTAGCCTGGCTTGTCCTTGACAGTAATTATTTTTGTTTTGAGGGAGTATATTACAGAAAGAAACATTGGGCTAAGACTTGGGAATCTTGCTTGATGAAAAAAAAGCAACAAGAAAAGCTGGATAAAGCACAGTTTTGTTATCTGGCCGGTTATCTTCTGTCTCTTTTCTCAATTTATCTGATTTAACAAGGTTAATGTAACATTTACTTTTTTAACTTAATTTCCTTTTAACTTTAGATTTAAGTCTCCAGTTGTAATTTCTCTTAGTTGTTCATTGTTACTTATTGTGACAGGGTTGGTTGGGCCTTGTCCCATTGGTGATGTGTAGGGAGAGTTTGAAGCAAGGATTCTGCCTACTGTCTCTGTCGTTTCTATTGGACTGTGCAATCAACTCTTGCCTTTCTTGCTGCTGTTTCTTTTTCCCTCTTTGTTGTCTCTGTAAGCAATAATACCCAACAGGGTGGGCGGTGTTGTGCTATACCAGACCGCCCAGGGGCGTAATGAGGTCGGACGTCAGATGGAGGGCCTTATAGCTCCTGGAAGAGTCCGTATAGCACAATACCGCCCACCCTTGAGGGTATTATTGTAGCTTAGAAATGGGCAGTCAAAAATAAGTTAATAAGAAAATGTTGAAGAAAAATGTATTTAAAGTAAGATTTTTAATAAAATAGTTCCTCCGCCTGCATTCTTGGGAGGTGGTTGCTATGGTTACACACACACACTCACACACACACACACACACACACACACACTGGGCACTTAGTTAAAAATAAAAAATAAATAACGAATTACTGCAAACCACTTTAAAGTGATTTTCTTGGTAACATAGTCTCCCGATTAGTAGGACTATGCATTAACCATTAAGCTATACTACCTCCTGGTTTCTCTACTAAGCAAGTGACACCACTTGTGATTGCTCTGGCTGTAATACAGCATATCTGCTGTGCTCCTACATACCATGTTAAGGCCAAATTATTTTTTAACCCCTCTGTTTTTCCCCCCTCCCAGCTGTCCTTCAGGGATATACCCTGTCCAGTGACATGGGCCATGCCTGCATTGGCTTCAATATCACAGCATCGCTATGGCAAGAGCTAAACTGTAAAGTTTAAAAACTAAATGCATCAGGGAACTCAAGAGAGGAGAAGAGTGGCGGGCGGGCCGCCACACTGGAGCAGCTGAGTATGGACAGAAGGTCCATGTTTTTTTTTCCCAAAGTGTCGCTTTGTGAGGTGGGAGGAAAAGTAAAACAAAGCCTGCAATTAAAAATGAAGTTTTTTTGATACGGCGTGGCAGGGCATGAGGGAGAGGGTCTATCCGACAACCGAGAAGACACAAACGATGGTACAGAGCTTTGGATCAAGGTAGTTGATCGAGCATGGATGAGGAAGGAAGGAAAAAATAATATTTGGACAGAGGTACATTTCTGTGATTTCCATGGGTTTTGATGTGATAGCAGCTGGGGTTCAGTTTGGAAAGGACAGGTGCTCAACTGAATAGTCCTTTCCTGGTTTGTGATGTTGATGACGGGCTGTATAGGTGAATGCGTGTGAGTCATGGAGAGACACACAAAGCGGCAAGTAAAATGGAGAAAAAGACGGAAAAGGTACATTGGTTTGTTTTGGGCAGTTACTGAGTGGTGATGTCTGTGCTAATTAGTAAATACTGGCGACTGTACTAAGTAAACTAGGATTCAGGGGCCAGTGTCTCGCTAAGCAAGACTAGAAAATGGCGGCGATTTGAAATGGAAATGAGGAGAGTTTAGCCAATTAGAGAGCAGGGTGGGCAACAGGATTTTGGTGATGGGGTTGGCTGGGCTGGTACTTTTAATAGCTGGGCATCTGTTGTCTGATAGATGCCCAGCTAGAGAAGTGCCTCAGCCAATCAGAAGGCTGAAATACTTTGACCCATTTTCTAAGCCTTGCTTATATATAGTTATAAACACATATGCATGAAACGGGGTTCCCTGATTTGTATGCAAGATATAGTTATTAATGTTGAAATGATTATGGAAACAGCACTTTGAGGGCTGAATTCAGAGAGGTCCGCCACAAGCTGTGGCAATGGCAGCTTGCAGTGACCTGCCCTGTGACCTGGCCCATGCACCCGATTCAGAATCAGAGCGGGTGTAGCGATCTGCATCCTGTGACTTGCAGTAGCAGCGCAAAGTAGGGCACAGCAC
Source organism: Neoceratodus forsteri (assembly GCA_016271365.2). Classification (NCBI taxonomy): domain Eukaryota; kingdom Metazoa; phylum Chordata; order Ceratodontiformes; family Ceratodontidae; genus Neoceratodus; species Neoceratodus forsteri. The sequence continues at coordinate 81,871,035 of JADMNL010000029.1, read as the reverse complement.
CCGGAATGCCGCAGGTCTCAGGACAGCAGTTGTGCTGGTCGAGGGCTGCCATGGCACCCCCATGCCCACCTCTGAGGCCCTGTATGGTGTGGGTGCCAGCCCCAAGCCCCCTTGCCATGGACCCCCCCAGATCATGGACCCTTACCTGTCCTGTTGGCCCAGTGGTCCCCCAACCCCCAACACACACACACGGCAGGTGCGTTGGTGTCAGGCCCTGTTGGTGAGGGAGGGCTGTGACAGTCGTCGGTGGGGTACTGGGGAGTGTGGTGGTGCTCACACTGTGGGGTGGGGGATGGGGGCCACTAGACTACCAGGGTACTATGGTGATGGTGGGGGGATTGTTTCCCAGGGCATGGGGGGGCTCGCAATGTGTGTGTCTGGGGGTCTGGGCATTGGAGGTGTGCCACACACCCAGCCTGGCATGGTGCGTGCCATGCCTGGGATCCAGAGCCCATGGGGGATCTATAACCCACAGGGGTTGTGGGGCTGAGACACAGTGGCAACCTCCTGTGAACAGCAAAGACCAGTTAGACCACCTTTTTATTGGCGTAACTGGTCTTTGACAGATGTTCACTGGTGGTTGTCTCTGAATCCCATCAGTGGACATAGTGGCCACCCTACCTGAATAGGGTGCGAATGCTGCCAGAATCCCCCTTAAGCCATTTCACAAGGGGGTTTCAGGCACATAGGTGCTGTTGGGCACAGGCAGCCTGCTGCATGTCGCAGACTGCCTCTGTGAATCCCGCGGGTATGCAACACAGGACACAAGTGCGACTTGCACCATATTTTCTGGCGCAAGTTGCTTTGCATCCTGCTTTGGCTTCTCTGAATCCGGCCATGAGTTTTTTAGCAAAGTGTAACAGAGAATGACTCTTTTATCTCAGACTGGTGGAATCTGTCAGTGAAAGAGAGCTTGTAGCTGGGTCACAGTGCTCTGGAAGCTAGGATCTGACAAGGTTCTGAAGCTCTGTGTCACAACGCTCTTGTGGAAGTTAGAATCTGTTAAGGTTCCATAGTTGTGTATTGTGTATGCCAAGAGCAGAGCAAGTCTCTTCAAGGATTTTGGAGACAAGATATAACAGAGAGCTGGATAATTGTAGATTTCAGCTCTGAACTCAGAAATTGGACTTTGTTTTTGGTCTGCCTATGCTGAAAACCAATCGGTGCAATTCTTTTTGTTTTTATTCCCGTTATTTATAATAATAAATCACTACTTGCTGATTTTTCCAAATTCACCTGATCTGCTTATGCTTCCTGACCCAATCCTCAGTTACACTTATCATTAGAGATGCAATAAAGTTTTACTTCGATCACAAAGTTCTGGTGAAGTCATTTGCTTTGACTTCTTGAAGGACTTCATGAAGTTGGCCATTTTGTGGCAGCTTCAACTTCGAAAATATTGGTGGCTGGAAGAGACAGCAGGAATACAGAAGCAGGTTCACACAGTACTTACTGTGTCTAGCATTTCCACTCGGTTAAGAGTTTGGGTTTTTCTGGAGGCATGCATGAGATGGAGGAGGAGTAGGAGGAGGCCCAAGCTGTTCCCAGGTGAGGAGGACTGGAGGAGGACAGAGTGAGGAGCATCATCGGGCGGGGGGGTCAGGCAAGGCAAGGCAGCAGGTTCACATTAGACTGGTGCCTGGCATTTCCACTAGGTTATAAGTCTGTGTTTTTCTGGAAGTATGCATTCTCTCCTCGTGAAACTGCCAGTGTACTAGCTAGACCTATTCCCAGGCCCAGCTTACTCCAGAGCTGCCCAGGCTGGCCCATGACAATGTCTTTTCCAAGGCAGCACCCTCCAGTCTGCTCCCCCAGCCTACCGGCCTCTGGCTAATTCAAGTTGTCTCTTAAATTGTCTGATTATAGGCTACGCTGAATATGCGTCTGTCTCACAGCTCCCAATTGTTAGAGCTGTAACAATGTGTATTGCCACTATTCTTCGTTACTGCCTGTATAGGACAACTATCGATCTGGTATCTGTGTTATGCTATCTTGACAATGTCTCCTTGAGGCTGCACCTGCTCTAGGACAGTACTATTGTGTCCCCACCACTACACTTAGCTACAACCTGTATAGAGCAATATCTACTCTATCATCTATACTGCACTATGTTTGATATTCGCCATATTTTTCGTTCAGCCTTAACTGTTTGTGACTGTTAAAACTGCTGTGCTGTAATTAATGTATGTACTGTTATCTTTGACGTGGAGTCTTTGTAAATGAGTCCTTGACTCAAAGGTTTATAATTCCTATGATTTGTTAAATAAATAAATAAATGAGATAAAGGAGGACAAGGCCCATGTTGTTCTTTGATAAGAAGGACTAGAGGAGGAGGAGGAGGACAGAGTGTGGAGCATCATCAGTGGGTGTAGGCATTGTAGTAGGTTCACATTAGGCTGGTGTCTGACATTTATGCTGGGTTAAATGTCCAGGCTTTTCTGAAGGCATGCATAAGATGGAGGGAGAGAAAGCTTGTGTTGTTCCCAGTATGAGGAGGACTAGAGGAGGACAGAGTGTGGAGCATCATCAGTGGAAGCAGGCATGGCAGCAGGTTCACATTAGGCTGGTGTCTGGCATTTATGCTGGGTTAAGAGTCCAGGTTTTTCTGGAGGCATGCTTGAGATGGAGGAGGAGGTCCATGTTGTTTCTGGGTGAGGAGGACTAGAGGAGGAGTGGAGGCCAGAGAGTGGAATTACATTCTCTTCCTTCTTTCTGTGTCCTCCAAATTAATCAATCTACTGCTCCTAATCCCCCACAAGAAATAACCCCCTTGTATCCTCAATATCTGAATTTTCATCACATGGCAATTCTACATCCATTCAGTCCATATCTGCCTCTGTGGTGGGTGATTGTCCATCCCCTGCTTCATCCTCATGTGTCAGTGGTGCCCACAGTGATGCATTTCCATTTGGAGGTACATGTGCACCATTCATCTTAACGAATATCAACATAACAAAAGCTTTGGGGTGGGGGCTAGTACTTTGGTCTGCTATGATTGTCCCAGTTGCACTGAACACACATTTTGACATTTTGATACAGCTGCAGTGCAGGCCACTTTTTAACTTTGCTGTTCCAGTACTGCAGGGGTTCATCATCAGCTCCAAGGTGCTTGGGGTCTGCCACATATACCTCAACAAATAAGGCTGCTGCCTTTAGTCTGGCATCCTCTGATGCTTCTTTCTCCTCCTCATAATCTGCAGTGCCAACCTGTGCAAGAACTGCCCACAGAGGATTTGATTTTGGAGGTTGTTTTCTAGCTGTCTTACTGGCAGATGTCGAAGCTGCATCTCCACATCTTTCACTTCTCTTGCTGACTGTTGGTGAGGGTGACACAGTGCATCTCATCTCAATGTTTTTTTTTAACATTTGCAGAGCGTGTATGTGACTCAGCAGCAGTTTTTGCAGATGCTTAACTTTCTGTCTACCACCATCAGCTTTGGCTGAAAGACCCTGTTTGTACTGTGGGTCCAGCATTGTTGCAGTACTGAAATCCACAGAAGTCAGGATAGAATTCAGGTGTCTGTCATGATCCAATACATTACGCATGTGTTCAGATAATGCACAGCTTACAGAGATACCAATTGTCTCACACTGCTACAGCACATTATAGATGGTCTGCCTCAGCACCCGGGGCAGTGGAATGGCCTGGCTATAGAGGCAATTTCCCCACACACTGCCTGTGTGGCATGATCAAAAGGCCTCGAGATCAAAAATCAACCCATCCGTAAATTTCCACCGTTCTGTTGTTAGCGACATAGAATCTCCAAAGCTGTCATGGCTTGCATGAAGTAGCATACTGTATACTCTGATAAGGCCTTATACTGTTCACACATCCACTCCAGCATATACAGGGTTGAATTTCACCTCGTGACAACCTCCTTCTTTAATTGATGCTGAGGCAGGCCATTATTTAATTGCAGTGCATGTAATTTGTCCCTGGCCTTTCTGGACCATGCAAAAGACCCACAAATTCAACAGCACAGAGTGAGCACTTTATTTAATGTCACACTGTGTTAAGGACTCTTGCACAACCAGGTTTAGACAGTGTGCAAAGCAGGACACCTAACAAAACCCCGATCACCAATAGCCTTGACAAAGTTTTGCACCATTGTTACTGGCTATTAAACTTGCCTTTAAGGACAGTGGGTTCAACCAAGTGTCAATCCCACCCACTATTGATATCAAAATGTCCCCAGTTTGTGAATCAAGCATGCTCTCCATAGCCAGTGTTCCATGTTTGCGAATTCTAGGCATGTAGCTTCCATTACCTTCCAGGTCATAATGTCGTCCGCTTAATAGCGTACGGCATTATGTGCAAACCCTGGATCTGTGCAGTCTCTGTGTTGGACCCCAACCCCGGAGTTAGAATCCTAAGTGGTGGGGCCAGGGGGTGTTGGGGGCAGACCACCCCACAGAACAAAATAAAACTAGAAAACGTGCAACGCGATTAAGTCGCACGGCAGAATGCTGTGCGACATTTTGACCCCATGCCCTTCTATTACAATTGGGTTGCTTGCATTTGCTGCCAAGGTAATGAGAACCCCCTTCAGTTCTACCCAATGTGCTGCTACACACATAAACAAACTAGCAGCTGTTTTCCCACTGCTTCACCTGTCTGTGTTTGGATGGATGGATGAACTGGAGAAATGCTGCAGGGCATGTGAAACTTCTTTTGCAACAACATCCTTCAGTTCAGGTTCAGTTTGATAAAGCCTATGTAGGTGAAATGTCAGAGCTCATTTGAGTTCCTGTCACTGACCCAGGAGGGTCAGTACTGTTGCTGGTGATTGTAGCCAGCTCATTAAATGAAGAGCTGTTTAAGCCTGAAACTGTGGACTCCTCCATTTGTATTTTTTGTACATGCTGGTGAGTACCATAACTTCTACTTTCCTAAGTACGACTGTTGTCACTGGGCACCTCCGCTCACCCTGGTGCAGCTCTGTTCTGCTCCATTTTATAACACCACTGAATTTACTCCCTGATGTTGAAGGGGTTGAGGAAATTACAGACAACAGAGCTTAGCTCTGGCTACCACCTCCCTCAACTAAGACAGCAACCAAATCAAATGCTGTAAGTATTTTTTAACAGTGCCACTACTGTCACAAACTGCAGATATCCTCTTACATCCTCCATCCATACCACACCATTGTCCACCTTGACTGGTGGTCACCACTACTGCATTCTCTGTCTTTCCTCCCTGTCTACCCTTTCCTCTCTCTCTCTCTAGTTCTCATTCTAATGTGGTAATGTGTAGCAGTACTAGTGACTTGAACAATAATAAAAATACTACAAATAGTGAAATAGTTACAGTCAAATTACCAAAAAAAATCAAAATGACAAGAAAGAGTTAAAGTATTATAAAAATAATAACAAATATTAAAATACTAAAGTTCTACAACTACCTGCTAGAGCCCTGGGCAGATGTTAGTATTTAAGTAGATCTGGAACACAGAGTATACAGAAATTATGGGACTTGAAGAAAAATGAAGTGTCTGAGAGTGACAGTGAAAACTGAGAATGCACCAAAACTAAAGCTGTTGCTGGCTGCAGACAAACGTCTGTCCTTTCCCCTACACAGAGCACTAGAGCAGCACAGCAGCACCACACAGATAGAGAAAGGGGAAAAACTAACTAAACTGTAGGCAAAAACATTCAAAATTAAGTCTACAGATGCCGAATGCCAAGTAGAACTTTTTTTTCTAAAAAAAGTTTGTTTTATGCAATAAACAGCAGTACAAATTGAGTCAAAACTAAGCTCTAAGTACAGTTGCTGCCTGCGCCAAATGACTGCAATGCAAGTGGCAAAGTTTGCAGCCATCCTGATTTTCGAATGCAGGCTGCATCAGAATTGGGATGTCTGGTACTGAAGCCGCCCTGTGCCAACCTTGAGGCAGAAATAATCTTGCACCAAGTTGGAAGGGGGCTAGCACCATGGCTGCACAATCTCCTTTTTTGGAATTTTAGAAGACCTGCCATGATTGCAACAGGTGGCTGAGTTTAGACCAGCCAGGGACTGCTCTATGGGTCCTGTGACACTGCCAGGCAGGGAGGTGACTGGGGGGAGCCAGGATAGTGGGGACCGGGGGCAGGAGGAGCAGTAGGGTTTCCATGGGGGGTGACAGGGGCATGGCAGCAGTGAGAGGGATCTGAGGAGGCACCTGGAGGAGGTGCCATGCAAAATGGCATAGAGCCGATCAGTCCAGGTAGGGGGTGGCACAGTCATAGCATCAGGACCCAGACACCAAGTGGCAACAGCCTTGGCACCTGCCCCATAGGTGCCACAGTCCTCTACACACAGTGGGTGGCAGTGGGTACAGGTTGAGGGGTGCAGTCAGTGGACAGGTACATGCCCTGGGCACTGCAACATTCCCCAGGTACACAGACCTCCACGTGGTGGCTGACAGATGCCCAGCTAAACTGCTTGGGACTGTGACTCCTGTGGGGGAGGTGCCTGAGATGTTGCCTCCTGGGGTCCAGGTCATGATGCTGCAGCTGTGCCTAACCCCTACCCAGGCCATTCGCCTATGTGCCACTTCACATGGCACCTCCTCAGATCCCTCTCACTAATGCCATGATCCCGTCACCCTCCATGGCAACCCCACTGCTCCATCGGCCCCCGGTCCTCACCTTCCAGGCTTATCAACCCCCCCACCTCTGCAGTTCGTCTAGGCTTGTGCCAGGTGGGGGGCCTGACAGGATCCTCCATCAAACCACTTAGGTGTGCCTAATGTTTGGCATAACACTGCAGCTGTGGCAACTCTTGGGACTTTGGTGCAGAGACCCCCATCTTTATAAAATAGGGTGCAGGGTCCCTGATGCAGCCTGAGGTTGCTGCATTATAGATCAACGCACCTTGTGCTTCTCTAAGGGCCGACTGAAAATTGAGCCCCCTGTACAGCGCTTCAGGTCTGTTTCTGGCTGCAATGTAACCATGCGATATGCAGCTCACATGGGGCAGCAACAGCACTGAATGATTTGTTTCTGGCTGCAATATAACCATGTGATATGCAGGTCACATGGGGTAGCAACAGCACTGAATGACTCAGCTATTTTGTGAAGTCTCAATAAGTTTTCTAAATGTCACATACCTCTACTTATCATATAATTAACTAAATAATCTTGTTTTATTTTGTTTTATTCCTGTTTTTATTTTGTGTCCCTGTATCCTTACTTCTGTCTCAAACTAAAACTAAAACCTGCAGCCCTGTAATTGTGTTTCAGACCTGTTTTTCAGCGGCACAGTTTCTCTCTATACTGATTAGCATAGGGGACTTTGGCACTGGAGTACCAAGTCACTGACTCGCCCAATTACATCTCTGGGTGTCAGCTCCATTTCCCATCTCCTTTGTCTCCCCTCAAACTACTACTGTCACCGATGATGCCAAGAACATCAGAGTAAAAACAGCCCGGGAACTGGGAGCTCAGTACGCGATGCAACCTGTGGACAGCTATAGTGAACCTGTGAGACTAGCATATGAAAAACAAAAATCAAATGTCCTGCAAAAACACTAACTCAATAAACATAAAACTTCCTGAAAATGCAATTAAAGAATGTCTAGCAATAAAATGATAAAATGAGTGAAGCAACCAAACACAACAATCAAACTAAAATATACAAATTATGCCAATCCTTTGTCTTCTCTCAGGACCTCCGACCAGTACTCGAGTAACGAAATGCCATCCGGGTAATCAGTCAGTGGGACAAATTCTATTTGACTCTGAAACTGGCCAAGACTTATCACATGTGAGTGCTAGCTTTTGGAAGACAGAAATCTTGCTTTCAGAGCAAGGAGCAGTTGCATACAAAACTAGAACTTTTTTACTAATAGAACACTTCTATCTCAGCAGGAGTCAGTGCCTGTTGGGATTAAGAAAACATATACTTTATTAGAAGTGGGGGGTCTCATTTAGGGTAAAAAAAAGAAAGTCAGTGTGTTTTTCTGTGTTAGGGAAAGGGAATTTGCTAAGTCAGGAGGGGAGAAGTTAATTGGGGGTGTGGCTTAGGAGTACAAAAGCAGGTGTCTCCAATTACAGTTCCCTAGTGCTAGCTTTTGACAGACAGAAATCTTGCTTTCAGAGTAAGGAGCAGCTGACTACAAAACTAGAACTTTTTTTTACTAATTGCCCTCCTTCCCTCCACTCCACCCTCCCACGCTTAGCCAGTTCTGCTTTTATAGACACTGGTTTTGACTGACAACAGGAACTTCCAGTTTGGCAGTAGGAAGGGAAGTATCACTGAGACACATAGGCTTCATCATCCTTGAAGGAAAAGAGCAGCTCTCCCTCTCCCCCTAGCTGCTGGAGATCTAACTCTGAGCAAGGAAGAAGGAGACTACTGAAGAATACAGGAAGTTCCTGTCCCAGAATAGGAAGGGCGACAGCAGTAAGAGCACATAGGCAGAAGGAGGAAAAAAAACAGGGAGGAGAGAGTAAGCATACAAAGCAACAGGAGAGGGGCCACAAAATAAGACATGATGGGAGTGGTGCAGTACAATGGCTGTGAGGTGGCAGTCTTCCGGGAGACATTCTGGAGGCTGCAATGATTCCCTATTTGTAGGCACCTCTCTGGTCTGAGGGAGGAGGTTGCTCATCTCCAGACTGACATGGCTAGGATTTGTAAAACCTCCTCCCCCACCCAGGGACCACCAGGGCCACTGCCACTACCTTAGAGGTTACCAAGAAAGAGGAACAGTTGAACCAAGGTGAGCTCAGGGAGGGAGAGGGTGTTGGAACAGAGGTGCATTCCTCCAGCTGTACCTCTCCACAATTCATACACTGCTCTGGTGGAGAGTGGTTCCTCTATGGAGGCACCTGCAATGGAGACTAAGGAGGATGCTGGGAACCTCCACAAAGGAGACCCACAGGAGGGTGGCATGGGACCCCATGGGGAAGGTAACAACTCCTGGTGGGGGACTCAAGTGTTAGGGGGGTAGAACTGGGGGAGGAAGTGGAGATGGAGGTAAGGTGCCCACCTGGTGCCACAGCTTGGAGGGACAGGGAGCGAATCCTCAGGATCGTGGGAGCTGCTGCACGAAGGAGGGAGGGAGCTGGATGCCTTTGTCCACCTAGGGACAAATGAACTGGCTGGGAATGGGATCAGAGCAGTGCAAGAGGAGTTTGAAGAGTTGAGGAGGGGCCTTAGACAAGTAACATGGATGGTAACCTTCTCAGAGGTGTTGCCTGTCTATGGCAAGTGTGATGCTAGGGTACTCTGCACCATGGTATTCAATGAATGGTTGAAAAACTGGTGCAGAGCTCAGGGTTTTGGCTTCATTGGGGACTGGGGGTCCACCTGAAGGGATGCAGGCCTATACTGGCATGATGGTCTGCATCTGTCCAGAAGGGGAACCTGGATCCTAGGTGATAGGTTTAAATGCTTCATTGGCAAGCATTTGAACTAGCCAAGGGGGAGGCAATGAAAAGGAGCAGGGAAAACCCAGCCTCCCCCCACAAACCACAGTACTTAGAGAGGTAAACACCAATGTAGAGAAGTTATTAGGGAGCAGGAGAGGAGTAAATGCAGAAAAAGGCAGTAAGGAGAGGGATGGAGCTAAAAGGGGTAAGGCCATCAAAAAATGGAGGGTGATGGGTACCAATGCCCATAGTCTGTGTAACAAGCTCCCTGAACTAGTGGCCTTGATGGAAGAGGGACACCTGAATATCGTGGCAGTCACAGAAACATGGTACACTGAGAACCATGACTGGGATGTCAACATACCAGGGTACACAAGCTACAGGAGGGACAGGGAGGGTAAAAGAGGAGGAGGAGTACCTCTCTATGTAAGGGAAGGGATCAAAGCAATGGAACTTAAGGATAAACAGGGAGTAGAGGAGGCACTGTGGCTCACCCTGGAGACAGAATATGGCACCATAATCTGCACAGGGGTTGTATACAGACCCCCATCTCAGGGGGAGGCAATGGACAAGGAAATGATAGAAGGCATCCTTAGAATGGCAGAAAAAGGGGAGATATTGTTGATGGGGGACCTGAATATGCCAGATGTTAACTAGAGCACCTTTGCTGCAGTCACATCCAAGAGCAGGGTTATTCTCGATGCCCTACAGGGGGTATGTCTCAGACAGCTAGTGGTGGAACCCACTCAGGAGGGAGACATCTTAGATTCGGTACTGTCCAATGGGGCTGGAGAAAGGATCTCAGATTTAGAAGTGGGTAGCCATCTGTGAACAAGTGACCACCAAACAGTGTGGTTCACAATAAACACAGCCATAGAGTCAAGCCATACAAAAGCAAGAGTACTGGACTTTACGAGGACTGACTTTGGGAAAATGGGAGAGTGCCTCAGAAAATCACTAGCAAATGGACAAGAAGGAGGGGTGGAGGAACAATGGGGAAAAATCAAAACAGCCATCACAGAGGCAACAAGCCTTTGTGTGAAGCAAATCAACAAAGCAAAATGAAGGGAAAAAAACACTATGGTTCTCAAAAGAGGTGGAGGGGAAGGTTAAGGAGAAAAAGGTAGCATTCAGGAAGTATAAGGAAACACAGAAGGAGCAGGACAGAGAATTGTACCAGTTAAAGTAGAAGGAAGCAGGAAGGCAGTCAGAATAGCAAAGGCCCAAACTGAGGAAAAGACAGCCAACTCAGTTAAGAAGGGGGATAAAACCTTTTATTGGTACATTAGGGAGTGAAGAAAGACCAAGGAGGGAGGGATAGTGAGGCTTAATAAAGGGAAGGGAGGGTGGGCAGAGGGGACAGTGAAAAGCAGGATACCGAAAGAATACTTCTGCTCACAAAAGAAGAGGAGGGGGAGGTACCTAATTCAAAGAATAGAAATAATCTGGATGGGGAAGTTGATACCAGCCCATTCACAGAAGAAAGGGTTCTGAAATAACTCTTAAAACTGAAGGTGGACAATGCAATGGGGCCTTACGGGATTCACCCCAGAATTCTAAAAGAACTATGGGTATAACTAGTGACACCACCGACTACCCTTTTTAACAAATAATGGGAGGATGGTGTGGTACCTGAGGACTGGAGGAGGGTGGATGTGATTCCCCTTCACAAAAGTGGGAGCAAGACAGAGGCAGGAAACTACAGACCCATTAGTTAGACCTCAGTGGTAGGGAAAATGATGGAATCACTTTTGAAAGAAAGAATTTTTGAGTACCTAGAGGCCAGTGGTGCACAGGACCCTAGGCAGCATGGATTCACAGCAGGAAGGTCATGTTGGATGAATCTAATAGATTTCTTTGACTGGGTAACCAAAGTAGCAGACCAGGGAGGGTCTGTGGACATCTCCTATCTAGGCTTTAGCAAGGCATTTGACACAGACCCAAACAAAAGATTAATATACAAGTTAGCCAGCCTTGGAGTGGGTCCCAAAGTGGTAGTCAGGGTAAAAAATTGGCTGGACAACAGGATGCAGAGGGTAATAGTAAACGGAGTTCACTCTGAAGAAAGGGGGGTTACTAGCGGGGTACCTTAGGGTTCAGTACTAGGACCGGTCCTCTTTAATGTCTTTATAAGTGACATTGCAGAGGGACTGAAAGGAAAAGTGTGTCTCTTTGCAGATGACACAAAGATCTGCAACAAGGTCAATACAGAAGTTGGGGTGGAGAGGATGCAAAGGGACCTGGCAAGGTTGGAGGAATGTTCAAATGTATGGCAGCTTAGATTCAACGCAAAGAAGTGCAAAGTAATGCACCTGGGAAACAAAAACCCAGGGGAAGAGTACACAATGGGGGGTGAGATACTAACAACAACAAAAATGGAAAGGTACCTGCAGGTAGTCATATCAGATGACCTTAAGGTGGGCAAGCAATGTGAGAAGGCAGTAAGGAGGGCTGGCTGGATACTGAGATGCATAGGGAGAGGCATCACCAGTGGAAAACAGAAAGTTGTTATCCATCTGTACAGATAGTTGGTGAGACCTCATCTGGAGTGCTGTGTGCAGTTCTGGAGACCCCATCTCCACAAGAACATAAACAGAATGGTGGCTGTCCAGAGGAGGGCAAATAAAATGGTGCAGGTTCTGCACCAGAAGAGATACAAAGAGAGATTAAAGGAGCTTAATACATTTACCCTTGAGGAGAAAAGGGAGAGGGGGGACATGATATAAACTTTCAAGTACCTCAAGGGAATCAACAAAGTCCAAGAGGGTAGCATCTTTCAGAAAAAGAGATGTACAAGAACAAGGGGCACAATTTGAAGACAGAGGGGGGACGGCTCAGAGGTAATGTGAAGAAGAATTTTTTCACAGATGGGGTTGTGGACACATGGAACAGCCTTCCTGAGGAGGTAGTGGAATCACAAACAGTGGGGAAATTAAAGAATGCATGGGGCAGACATAAGGCAATTCTAGTGGAGGGTAGGAGGAAGTAGGCTGTTGGTTAACTAGGATCTGAAGCTTATCCATTAGGTAGGGAAAAGGGCAAACTGGCTGAGCCAAGCAATCCTTATCTGCCATCAAATTCTATGTTTCTATGTTTCTGTGTTCTACATGGCCATTTAATCATTTCATATTAATGCATGACAACATGTTTCACCTTCTTTATATGGCCACAAAAAAACATTTACCAGACCCAGTCCATACACTTATAATCAAAACAGCAAAGATAGCATCCTGAATCAACATATTTAAAAATAAAGCCTCATGCCCCTTACTTCCTCATGTACTTAAAATCTAGAGTGAACAGTCCACAAAACAATTCTGAACGTAGTCTACAGCAAGCTGTCAGAGCCGTAACAACAAAGCGAACTGAAAACAAATGGACAGCAACTCTGTTTACTTGTCATGACATTAGCAAATGCACAAAGCACATTAGGCCACAGCAAGAGTTAACAGGAAATACTGGTGTCTATCAAGAAACAGGTCACAGAGTAAGGACTTTTCACTAGCAGGGTGCTGAAGCTACTTTCTCAGTGGTCAAATAACAACCACACAAAAATACATAAGTCTCAGGTCACACACAAAGTAATCATCCAGTGCTGAGTTCTCATCAAAGTGGGAGCCACAGTTTTGGCCATCAAGTTGTCTGTATATTTTCAGACATTTTACAATATGTCTAAAGGAAATCTCTCTCTGATGACTTTACAGTCATATTCCATGCAAGTAGGAAATTATTCTAGAGATATCACAGAAATTGAAAAAAAAATACCCAAGTATGCCAGTAGCTGCAAATATCAACCCACTGGCTGAAGACAAAGAAAACAGGTGAGGCAGATGTCAGACTGCAGCAGCACTCAACCAGTGCCAAGATCATACCAAAGTCTAAACAGGATGTCTGCTATGCTTTCCTGGCCCTAATCCACCCGAATGTTTGTCATGCAACTTAGAAGATATGGAACGTTTATGGGGATGGCAAGATACAACAGGCCTTCAGTGACGGTGGGCAAAAAATGTCACTCTAAGGTGGCAAAATAAATCCGTAGGACTTACAATGCAAAAGCTTGACTGTGAAAAGCTTTGAGTTTTTAGTAGGTCCATGATTGTCCTTCAACTTGGGTAGTAGGGCAGTCTTAAACAAGCAGCTGTGGTATTGGCCTGTGATGGTACAGTACACATTTGGATCATTTGCATGTCTTTATCTAAGCATCACCCAGCTATAGTAATAACCAGATAAACATTTACTGAATATAACTTCACTGAGCAATAGCAGCATCTTGTTAAACGAAAATGTTTATTGTATATAACATTAACCCCAAAGTAATCCTTCTTAAACAGACATTTGCTTCGTATAACATTGCCAAGCAATAGTAATAAAGTGCAGCCCTCTTAAATGCACACCCCTTTTTACACACAAAAATTTGCATTTAAGCAGACTGTGCACTTATCCATATCTACATGATTCGAATGGGAAAGGCTAAGATCTGTATTTTTTTTTACATTTCTGTAGTTAGGATAGCATAAAACAAGTATAATATCAAATAAAATACATTAATGTGATTAAAAATCATGTTAGTGTATTTATGCTTTCATTTTAATTTACTGTATTAGAAAGGCATTACAGGCAAGATGCTCACTAAAATAGTTTTCTCACCAGCTGAAAAGAAGCTGTGCACATAACAGGTGGCAGTGCATCACAGGTGTTCACTATAAAAGAAATTCATTATAGAGGAGTTTGCTATAGCAAAAGAGCTCTGTGTATGTTAATAGATGCATTGGTGAATTGTGAAAATGTGCACTGTTTTTTTGGTTCATATTTTCTCCCCTGGATCTCCAGTCGGCGTTGACATCCTGACCAACCCCCTAGTCCTGACACTGACATCAGGCCATCCTCCTCATTACCCCCATGGATTACCCTCCATGGAGGGGTGGAGAGGAGCAATCCAGCTCAACCCACTGGAGCAGGATCTGGATGAGGAGGTGCCATTCGGGATGGGCGCGAGGGTCAGAAGCTCATGCTGCCTGACTGGAGCCCGATTTTCTCCTTTTTTCTCCTTGTGGAGTGCCAATGTGCAGTGACATCAAGGCTCGTAGCCAACGTCTGCAGTACTCCACCCCCTATTGCTACATCACTCTAGTAGTGCCCCCGGTCATCACCAGGGGCTGCTACAGAGCGATGGGACCCTGGATCCCTCCCTGGGATAGGAGAGCAGTCCTCCGGATGCTCCATCCTATCCCTCCCCTGCCGACCCCTGGTGGTCCAGGCTCGTGTTCGAACCCAGGTCACCAGCATGGCGCGAGGTGTGGCGTCCAGTGACTCAAACCTCAGTACCACTGGGCCAGCTGAAAATGTGCATTTAACAGGAATATGCACTTAACTAGTGTGCACATAACCAGAGAATTTAACATTGCAGAGATAGGAAAAAAAACAGGAACTAGAAAAAGTGTGCATTTGACCAGAATGTGCACTTACAGTATCTGATGTGCACTTCAGTGGACTCCACTGCACCTTGATGAATAAAGATTTATTGTATATATAACATCACCCAACTAAAGTAATAGCTTATCAAGATCTAGCCAGGTCATGCCTGTGCTCCGTGATCTGCACTGGCTGCCCATATATTGGCAGATCACCTTGAAGGTCAGTTTACTGACCTACAGAGCCCTACATGGGCAGAGACTGCAGCATTACCTGCAAGATCTCCTTCATCCCTACTGCCCCCCATTGTCTCCGGTCCTCCGACGAGGGATTGCTAGAGGTTCCCAGGGTCCATTTGAAAACTTCTGGTGCTCGTTCATTTGCGTTTGTAGCACTGACCCTGTGGCACTCTCTACTTCATCAGCTCAGAGAGTGCCTGACTGTTGAAGGTGTTAAATCTGCCCTAAAAACACATTTATTTGCCCTAGCATTCACTGATTGATTGGGTCATATATATTGCTAGTATCCTGTTTTATAGATTATTGTTTTATTATTTTGTATCTGTTTTTATCAATCTTAATGTTTATATACTGTATATACAACACTATGATCTTTTTTTGGAATATCATTTAAAAAATAAAATAAATGCTTACCATATAATAACATTGTCCATTTATAGTAATCCTTGTTAAACAAATGTTTGCTACATATAACATTGCCAAGCAATAGTAATAGGTTGATAAAGGTTTATGTATATAACATCACCCAGCTAAAGTAATAGCTTGTTAAATACATGTTTATTGTATGGTATGTAACATCACTCAGCTATAATAGTGTTTTTAAAAATGTTTCCTGTATAAAATGCTGCCAGGCTACAGTAATTGCTTGTCAAAAAATGTTTACTGTATATAAAGTAAAAATGACCCAGCTGCAGTAATAGCTTGTTAAATAAAAAATTACTGTATATAACATCACCCAGCTACAGTAATAGTTTGTTAGATAATTGTTTGATTTAGCAATAGTAACAGCTTGTTGAATAAATGTTTATACAACATTGCCCTGCTTAAGTAATAGCTCTGTTAAACATTTAATGTATATAACACCACCCCACTATAGTAGTAGCTTGTTGAATTAATGTTTACTGTAGGTACCATTACCTAGCTGTATTAATAACTTGTTAAATAAACATTTACTTTATATAACATCAACCAGCAATCGTAACATCTTGTTAAGCTAATGTTTATTGTATATTACATTTCCCTGCTATAGTAATATATAGTAGGGTATCCAGAGAAGGATGACAAAGATGGTGCAGGACTTGCAACACAAAACATATGATGAGAGACTAGGGGGCCTCAATATGTACTCACTGGAAGAGAGGAGAGAGCAGGGTGACATGAAAGAAACGTTCAAACATCTCAAGGGCATAAACAAGGTACAGATGGGGGACCTTTCCAAGGGAGAAAAAGTACTAGAACAAGGGAGCATGATATGAAATTGGAGGGGGTAGATTAAGGGGTAATGTGGGATAGTTTTTCTACACAGAGAGGGTAGCCAACACTTGGAATAGCCTGCCACAAGAGGTAGTGGGGGCAAACACAGTGGAGGGGTTTAAGCATGCCTGGGACAGGCATGGGGAACTTTGAGAGCTGAGGGAGTGATGAAAAGCCATTGATGGCATAGGGTCAGTGGTCATATACACTGTATAGGGCCTACGGGCAGACTGGATGGGCATAGTGGTCCTTATCTGCTGGCAATTTCTATGTTTCTATGTAATACTGTACCTTATTAAACCAATGCATGCTGTATATAACATTGTCCATAATGGTAATAGCTTGTTAAATAAAGGGTTACTATATAAAATATCACTCAGATATTGTAATAACTTTTTAAATAAATGTCTACTGTATCTACATCAGCTATAGTAATACCTTGCTAAATAAACATTTGCTGTATATTGCCCCACTATACGTAGTAATAACATGGTAGCATGTTCATACTGTATAATATTGCCCAGCTATATTTTGTTAGATACATGTTTACTGTATATGACATTACTCAGCTATACTAGTAGCTTGGTAAATAAACATGTTCTAATAATTTAATCACCCATCTGTAATTAGAACTTATTAGATAATATTTACTGTATATAACATCACAAAAGTATAGTAACAGCTTGTTAAACATGTATTGTATATCACATTGTCCCACTATACATAATAATAGCTTGATGAAAGGTTTATTGCATATAGCACTGTCCTGCTATAGTAATAGCTGGTTAAAAAGTTTACTTTATATAACATCACCCAGAAACAGCAATAGCTTCTTAAATAAATGTTTATTATATATCACATTGCCCAGCTATAGTAATAGCTTGCTAAATAAATGTTTACTGTATATAACACTGCCCTGCTATAGTAACAGCTTGTTAAATATGTTTTCTGTATTGCCCACCTATATTATTAGCTTTTATTTATAGCGTGTTTAATAAACATTAACTGTATTTACAATTACGTTGCCAAGCTATAGCAGTAGCTTGTTAAAAAAATTTGTATAGTTTGGAACTTAGAAGGCTTAGAGGAGACACATGCCTGGTTTTTAAGGTGTTCCAAAATAAAGACCTATGGAAGTGCTTAGGTTTGGAAGCAAGGGAGAAAATTTTCCAAGGGTGACAGCACGCTTAACAATTAAGGGGTGACAACTATAGAACCTCTAAAAGAGCAGACTGGTTTACCCAGAGGGTTGTCAGCATGTAGAACTCATTCCCAGAGGAGGTTACAGCATGCCAGTCAGTAAACAGCTTTGAAACCTTACTGGATATATACCTGAAAACAAGAGGTGTTAGGTTTTTTTTCCACTGAGAAATTGTGAGCATAAGTAAGATAGGCTCTAGTAGTCTGGTGTGCTTATATAAAGTCTTATGAATCCTATTAAATATTTACTGTACATTATATTGCCCCACTAAAGTAATAGCTTGTTAAATTAATGTTTATTGTATGTAATATTGTCCCACTACAGTGGTAGCTTGTTAAAACATTTACATATAATGTTGCCCAACTATAGTAATAGCTTTTTTATGTTACTATATTTCCCAATAGCTTGTTAAATGTTTACTGTATATAACTGCACATAAAATGCATTTATAATCCTCCTAAAAGTGGGAAGACAGACTTAACAAATGTTATTCATCACCTGTCCTCAGTTATTGGCAAAAATGAAGTCCTGTTAATGGGAGACTTCAACCTTGATTGACTTGAAAAGAACACTAAATCTTATGAATCCCTACTAAGTAAACTTCACCTCACCCAACTCATCTCTGACCCTACAAGATGAGCTACAAAGGTCAAACACCATTCCCCTAATTGACTGGCTCATAATAAACAGAAAGGGCAGGATCATTGCAGCTGGCACCATCGCAGATGTCATTAGTGATCACTCACCTGTTTTCTATGTTTGGAAAGAGCACTCTCCCTCCTGCCCCCTAGGGCATTTGTTTTATGTGATTTTTGTAAGTTTGACTAGGCAGCATTTTTGCTGCCCTATGTCAAACAGACTGGTCCCGTGTACATCTCACCAATGATGACAATGAAGAGCTGCACTACTTTATCTCCAGATTCCATGCTCTTCTGGATTCACACATCAACCTCATCAGGCACTGAGTAAGAGGGACAGCCACTAGATGGCTTCACAGTGATCTGCTAGCCTTACTAAAGGCCAGAGATAAATGTTGGGCCAAATTTGAAGCTTTGGGATTACCTGCTGACTGGCTGAAATATAGGACTATGAGGAATGCTTGCAAAAAAGTGATTCATGTTGCCATAAGTAACTATTTGAAACATCTATTACACACCTCAGCTGGTTACTCCAGGAGATTCTGGCAGCAAATCAAGGGGCTTATGGGCCGTAGTGCAAGTTACACGATGTCTGACATGACACTAAATGGTGTAAACTGTAACAACTCTGGGGCAATAGCTAGTGCATTTAACTCCCACTTCTCAGATTTAACCAATACTCTGACTTTATGTCCTGTACACTCAGTCATGCCTAATCAACAGAGCACTCAATCTCCCCCCCCCATTATGTCTCAGAGTAGAGATGCAGCAAATTTAAACTTCATTGGCGAAGTTGCCTCAAAGTTGTGAAACTTTAACTTTATGAAGCTTCACGAACTTCCTATTGGCATCACCAGTTTTGAACTTTGTGATTCCACAACGATTTGAGAGGTGAAGTGACACTTTCTTCCATGAAGTGGCAACTTTGCAAATGAAGTTTGGTCACTTCACTGAAAACAATGTGCCATTTCATCTGGCAAAAACATTGCAAGGTCAGCACTTCAAACTTCATGAAGTTTGTGAACTTGACAAAGTTCTGGTGAAGTGAAGTTTCCTCAACTTCACACATCTCTATCGAAGAGCTGCCACTGCTGCTGAGGTTTTTTTATACTTAACATTTTTATTTAATCATTCAGAAACATGTGTAGCAGACTTTTTACCATGTAAATGCTTAACATATTTCATAGTTAATCTTATATTCATTTTTAACTGATACCAACATTACATCTAATTTCAGGTATTTACCAGATAGGCTATATTTCTAAATTGTTACACAAGGTCCCTGCACCCTAATTGATACCCCAGAGGTACACTGCAGACAGCTAGCATTTATGTATATGTTATACTAACATATAGGACTAAGGACATCTACTGTACAAGAGTTGATGTCAGGATATGTATGCACATGATTGCTATACACTTTATATTCTAATACACACACACTTGTGTCCTTGTAGTGTTATGATATATGAGTCAGCATTGCCATCTTCTGATGATTTGTGTTACTACATGGCTATGTACGAAGTGATAACTATAACGAAATTGTATAATGTTATCTAGGATTGTGGAGCCACCTCTAATTTAGACAATAGGGCTCATCTCTGTAACTAGAAATGTTTCTATCTCATAGTAACTATGGTAATTATCTTAGGTATATAATGTAAGACATTACGTCTTTTACCTCAGAGACCTGGAGACATGGATATTCCTCGAAGAATAGGGAATGCATAGCATTGGCTCCCAGTTCCTAATGGTAAGAGCTGCTTAGGGCAAATGTGATTTTTCTTTTGGTAGTAATAAACAAGATTTATTACTCTTAAGCAACGTGTCTGCGATTCCTTGCATTCCCGTTATTGCCAAGAACCTGAGAGTGGGGGTTTAGACTTCCTGACAAAATCAATAACATTATGAAATAATCCAAGAACAGTCCTAATTGTATTAGTCTTACCCAATGCCTGAGTATCCAAGATTAGAATCTTTCTTGCTCCATCCAAGCATGTTATGACTTGTTACAACTATCTCCCCATAATGCAGTGTTAGGTATTATGGGCTTGAACCTAGAGGCCTGAAGGGTGCTGCCCCCTGTCCAGCTTCCTTCCTCACTCGACTGTTTAATTTATCCCTCACCTAAGCCACAGCTCCAGAGTTGGAAGGCTGCCAAGACTGTGTCTGTTTTCAGAAAAGGGGATCCTAAATGCATAGAAAACCATCAGCTTATATGCAATACTCCTGGTCCTTAGAAAATTGCATGAGTAGCTAGTGGCCTCTCAAGTTATGGATCACCTCCTTACTATCCTCTGTTCAACATGGGTTCAGACAGGCTCATGGCACTACCACAGTCTTCATTCCATTCACCAAAGGTGTTAGAGTAGCCATAGACAGGAGTACATACAGAGGGTTGGTTTTCATAGACTCAACTAAAGAATTCGACCTTGTGGACCACATCATTCTTAAGTCTAAGCTGTCATCATCCATTGGCTTTTCCTCTACTGTTATAAACTGGTTTGCTAGCTATCTCAGTGATACACAGCAATTTGTAAATGTGAACCAGCCAAAATCTGAGCTTACCACTACAAATATTGGGGTCCCACAAGGCTCTATATTGGGGCTCTTACTTTTTGCTATCTTTAGTAATGATACCTCCAAGGCCCCACCCTCCTGCTCCACCCTGTTTTATGCAGATTATATAGTATTCTAAATTAGCACCAAGTCTGTTAATAATATTAACTCGTGGCTCAGTGCTGACTTCAACAGTGTTTGGATGTGCCTGTCTCAAAACAAGCTTCTCCTTAATTCTAGTAAGTTCCATGCCATGCTTTTTTGATCACCACCTATGTTGAGGGCTAGTACTACAGACCTAGCCATCCTCTGTCTGGATGGCTTTTTTCTCTATAGCTGACTACATTAAGCATCTAGCTCTTTCACTAGATTCTGCCCTTGATTTCACCTTGCATATTTCAAACACCGAAGGGTTTATCTGTTCTGAAGTCCTCCAGCTCATTCATTATTTGTGTACAAGCTCACTATGTAGTTCTAATAAAGTATTTGTATTATGCCTGCGGATCCATGACGCCTGTATTCTCAAGTGCTTCAACTTGTTCCTATATTTCAAAGGCTTGCAGATCTGTTAACATTAAACTGGGCTCGCTTATAAGATTAGACACACCTTGATTCCCACTGGTAGACTTGCTTTTGCCCAGGGTGTACTGCTGCCAAGTTTTACTCATGGGTTCATCCCTATCATGCTAGCAAATGTAATTTGACCAAATGGGACATTACATATAATGACATCTGTTGTTCTGCTTCGTCTGTTACCTGACTGACCCACCATTGTACTTTTTACAATAGTTTAGGATGGCTATCTCCACCCTCACAATAACGTTACATCACAGGCTGTACTGTTGACAAAATGATTAGGTTATCTACACCTGCCACCTTGGCTTCCTTGTTAACACATACTGACCAAGCCTACCCCCTGAGGTTCAATGATGTTTCACTTCTTGCTATTCCTAAATGCTTTATTAACATGGGTTAGCAAGTTTTCTCCTCCTTTGCTCCAAAGCTCTGGAACTCTCTCTCTTTCTTCAAACCATAGGCTTTCTCAGTCCCACCTATTTTTCAAAAGAGTGCTTCCTAACTTCCTAATTTCTTTTGATAGTTTTCTTGTACATGATGTACTGTATTAGTGTTTGTAATGTTGCCTCCCTGCCACAACCAATGGACTTATGCTTGTTACAGTCGAGTTATAATGCACTACCTGCTTTCTTATGTATTCTGTACTATTGATCATTTTTGTCACAATTGTTTTCATTGTTACCTGCGCCATTATGTAGAATTTGTAAACTTGTTTGATGCTTGTAATTCTCATGGGTTGTGCCTGAAAATATGCATATTATTGTCTCATGCACTTACCCGGTTAACATCACCTAGCTATAAATAAACAACACCTAGCTATGGTATGAGCTTGGTAAATTAGTATTTACTTATATAACAATGTCACACTATGCTAAGTATTTTTAAAATAAACATTTACAGTATATAATATCACCCGCTAAAGTAGCAACATATTAAATAAACATCTACTACTGTATATACTTATCCCACTCTAGTAATAGCTCGATAATGAAATGTTACTATATCTAATATTGCCATGCAATAGTACTAGCTTCTTAAAAAATGTTTACTGTATGTAACTTTGCTCAGCTATAGCAACGATAAACAAATGGTTACTGTATATAGCATCACCCAGCTACAGTAATAGTTTCTTAAGCCAACATTTGCTGTATATAACATTGTTCCACTACAATAATAGTGTTAAACATGGCCCCCATTTTCAAACGGTTAGCGTGGCACAAACTGGGTTTGTGCCATACTAACCTGGAATAACACCAGCTGTCAGGGACATGCCCATATTCAAAGGACATACATGTGCCACGCACCCCCAACAGCACTGACTCACACAATATTGTGCTGTGCCTATGCAAATTAGGGATCCCACATGCATATGCAGTGTAGCACAATATTGAAAGGTTTCAGAAATGTTAAATGCCAGCCAGTATCAGCGCATATTAACGCTTCTGAAACCCAGCCCTTAACAGTGCATGGGGGGGGGGCTATGCACCTTGTCTATGCACTGTCAAGGGCTGCTAGATCTAATCCCTGTTCACATAGATAAAAAAAATTGATAGTTCAGTGTCCCTCCCCTGCCCCGATCCCCATACACATAGATCAAATAAAAACATTGATAGTTCAGTGTCCCTCCCCATGTAGAAGAATGGTAACATTGGTGGTCCCTCCTCCTCCTCCCCATTCCCCAATCATCTCTCCCGTTCCAGGAAAAAGTGGTGGTTTCCACTTGTGACCGGGCTGCAAAGGGTGCACATCATAGCTTGTGATGTAATCGTGCCTCTGTGTGTACACCTAGCAGCACGGCCCCTTCTACACCTTCAGAAAGAAGGTTTCACATGCTGAAAAGGCATGGCATGTTGAGTAATGATGCAGTTAGTATTTTCTTTGGGACTTTGTATAGGTAGGAGCCATACCTCTCATTCTGTTGGATGGACCAATGGAAGTGTGTAAAAGAAATGATTTTTGAAACAAATTTATGATAAATATAGTAAACAAGGGCTGCAAGGTCCCAAAGGATGTTTAAAGTTTTATTTAAACTGCATTTCATGTTCTTTTAGATGAGCCCGTGAAAGCAGTAGAAAACTTGGTGAAAACTGCAAAGTATAATCAAAATTCAGCATTCGGAGACACAGGTAGTAATTAGGAGGAATTCACATATAACAAGGCACATATTTAATATACTAGAATCTTGACATTTAACAATTTAATTATATGTCTCCATAGATTAAAAGAGAGGCATGGCTTCCCAAACACAAAAACACTGAGGGGGAGATACTCAGACTGTGCCAGGCAATGGCACAAGAGGGGGCACAGCACAGCTGAGATGTGCCTGGGCCAAGACAGGGAGATATTCAAAGGTGATGTGTCATGGCACATCACCATTGAATATGGCACAGAATGTGCATGGTGCGATGACAATGCACCGGTGCATTCCCTGGACAGGGAGGAATGGGAATGCTCCAGTGCAACACCCGCGATATTCAGACTTGGGCATGGAAATGGGGCCATACTGTATGCAAGGCACAAATGGGGCCATTTGCATGCCATTATGTCCCCATTTGCATGCGTTGCAAAGGGCAGCCCAGCGAACTGCATCTGGCATCCTGTACAGACAGTTGTGCGGACTGAGGGGGTCTGGGGCCACCCCCAACCCCATAACCATGATCACAGTAAGCATGAACTGCACACAAGCCCTGGTAATCCAGTGGTACGCCCCGCTCCCTCCCATAGCCACGATTGCCGGTAGGTCAAAATACAGGAACATGCCCTGTCAGTCTAGCTGAAAACCCCCTCACTCCCATACCAGATCATGGGTGATAGTGAGGGACATTAAGCCCTGGTAGCCCAGTGGTCCCTCCACCCCACCCATAGCCCTGATCCCCATAGAATAGCAAGTAAACAATTCACTGGTGGACTAGTGGTCCCAAGCCCCTCCTGTAACCCCAATCATGGGCACACTACTACACATATATGCCCTGGTGGTCCAGTGGTATCCCCCACCCAAACAGGTCACCCAGCCCACCAAACCCCCATCATTGGCGAGTAGCTGCAACCTGCTTGCATACCATCCATCCACCTGCCAACTGACAGCTTACAGTATGTGCTATAAGCCTATTGGTCCATGGTGTGGACCAATGGGCTTGTGAGACATACTGTACTGTACATTCAGGATTACATGAATGAACCCATTCACATATTCCTGACTGCATAGTAGTATAGCATACCTGCAAGCCCATTGGTCTACACCATGGACCAATAGGCTTACAGCACATACTGTAAGCTGTCAGTTGGCGGATGGCTGGGTGGTATGCAGGCAGTTTGCAGCCACCCACTGATGATGGGGGGAGTGCTGGGTGGGCTGGGTGACCTGTTTGGGTGGGGGATACCACTGGACCACCAGGGCATATATGTGCAACAGTGTGCCCACAATTGGGGCAAAAGGAGGGACCACTAAACCATCAGGGTATGACATATAGTACATTCCAGATGATTGGCACTACAGGAGGGGTGAGGGCACCACTAGTCCACCAGGAAATTGTTTACATGCTATTTTACAGGGATTGGGACTATGGGTTTGGTGGGGGGACCACTGGACTTCCAGGGCTTATATGTCCTTCACTATCATCCTCAATCTGGTATGAGAGTGGGGAGGGTTTCCACTAGAATGACAGGGCATATTCTTGTATTTGGACGTACCCACAACTACGGCTACAGGAGGGAGGGGGGTACCACTGGATCATCAGGGATGGGATGGGTTCTTGTGGACAGTGTTCTTGCCTGGCAGGTGGCCACCCATGGCTGGTGGCTGCTGTGTTGCACCCTGCAATACAGCAGCCTGCCTGTCGGTGGCCAGCATTTGATCCGGGATTTTCTGGCTCACTTTGTATGCAGCGCATCTGGGGGTTGTGCCAGCAGATGCACCGCACATCCCGGGCTGAATATTGGGATGTGCTACATATGCATGGGTATGTCCCTTCAAATGTGCCGCATACATTAGCAATGCACCCTGGCATATCGGGACTTGCGCTGCACCAGTCACCCTTTTGAATATCACACCAGGGTACATTGCAGGGTTGCAGTGTAACCCCTTTGAATATCCAGCCCTGAGAATTTTATCAGAATAAGAAGGTTTGTTCCCACCTTCATGGAAATAAACATAAATTAAGGAAAAATTATGAATTAACTCAGAAGAAAGAGTAAGAGGTGAAGGTTAATATGTTATGTTCGTGTTATTGCAGTTACAAAATTAAACAAGGAGCAACTCATTGAGTCTGATGAAGGGATGAAGGGGGTCCTGAAATGTAACTTTAATTGGAAAGAAATAATGAGAGCTTGAGAAGAAAATCAGTACATTAAATGACAAAAAGTTATTAAAAACTATATAGTGAAGAAAGTTTGACCTGGACAATCTCTTTTTTGGGGTTGAGGACCACAACAACTTTTTAACTGTACTATGGAACAATCCAACTGTGGTATACTCCCCTAATATACATGATAAGGGGACAGAGAGAAACATACATACAATACGTGTGGGCCATTAGGCTACCAGGGCATTGTGGATGGTCAGCGATCGGTGAACAGGGAGGTGGGAGGTACCACTGGACCACCAATGTTACCATTCTTCTGTATGGGGACATGAGGACAGGGATCAGTGCTGGGAAGGGACACTGAACTACCAATATTTTGTGTTTATTTATGTGAATGTGGATCGGGGCAGGGGAGGGACACTGGACTACCAATAAGTTACTTCCAGGGATAGGGGCTTGGGAGGTGGAATCCAGCCTGGCACACTCGGAGGGTGCTCATTTGCATTTGAACCCATAATGGACATGCAAATGGCCCCTTAGTGACATGCATGCCAATGGACTCATTTACACGTTTGGGCTGAATATCGCCCATGGTGGTTGTGGTGCTAATCATTGTGCATCCCGCTTTGCCCCATGGGCAGTCTTCATCACCGCCGTCTGGTAGTTCTTCATCAAACATGGTGACCACTTGCTGTGCACCATGCTACCAGGGTCTGATATTCAAACAGATAATGCGGTCAGTTCAGATCACTCTATCTCTTTGAATATGGCGCCAGTGGTACCCAGCCCTAGTTTTTTGCATGGGCACCTGTTTGTGCTTGCAGCCAGTCAGCTCTGAAAATGGGGTCTATCCATGTACATAATATTGCTCCATTTCAGTAATAGCCTGTTAAATAAACATTTACTGCATATAACATTGCTCCACTATAGTAGTAGCTTGTTAAATAAACATTATACAATGGCAAGAAAAAATACTGGACTCTGATTGGTCAATCTTGGGCTGGCCCCGGGATGTTATCCTGGTATAACATCACGGGTCTAGTCTCAGCCTCACTGTGAACCTGCAGATGAGCATTTTATGGAGCTTTTGATTGATTGTTTCATCTTCTCTTAAAAAACCAAAGTATTTTTCCACACAAAACATCTTTAACATTATTTTTATTCTGTATAACAACAAGCCATTGTATATAATAATAATGCTCTCCACGGTGTGTGTCATTTGGGATAACGTCCGCCTCAGTCATTGGCGGCCTTTTCGACCTGCGATTCCATGCACGACACACACCCTGTCGGGCATTATTGCTTAATTAACTGTATACTCTGCTGTTGTAATATGTATGACATTGCCTGGCTACAGTAATGTTACTGGATGGACAATCAGTCTTTCGTTGCCATCATTGTCTATTTTCCTGTTTCTGTGACATTGCTCAGCTATAGTAATAGCTTGTTCAATATGTGTTTACTGTGGATAACATTGTCTCAGATTCCCTTGCGAAAGAAGTTCATGTTCCAGTTTTATTAAACCAGGAACCAAAGAGCAAAGCTCATTTCCATTCCAGCATAGTATTATATTACATAAAATACATATAGTGTAACGTTTTTTTTATCCCTGAGAATTAGAATCTCTTGATGTATAGATCTCTGCTGTTGCCCTTTATCCAGAACTGTTTTGACAGCATAGCCATGCCCTGCATGTTTCCACTTTATATCCCAACATATCTGATATTTTCCCATTGTCAGAATTCACTTTTCTGGAATGGTTTTGTCGGAGTTATTTCAGCTCTGGCATTAGCAGCTGTAGGCTTCCTTCCTCATACATTGCAATTATATCTGTAACATGAACCTGGAGGGTTGAACAATTTATTGAGATGTTTCATTAGTGTAAAGTAGAAAATCTGGAATAAGTTAGCACAAAAACTTTAGTTCTTAATCTGATGCACAGCAAAATTAATTTATGTAGTTTACTACAGATGACAAAAATGTAACCTATCTTAATAACAATTACAAATATTTTTTCAAAGACCTATAATGCCTTGTTTTGTATCCTTTGAAAAGTATAAATGTGATAGCTAGTTTAAAAACATTAACTAACTTTTTTATTAAATAAAATATTTAAATAAAAGTTTTTTTCCAAAACAGGTGACTTAATTTAAGTGGCTAATTTATTTACTTCCAGATAAACAGAGTGATTTTGGGGCTGGATTGGATGGCCATTTTTTAAAACTTATTTCTCCCTTCATAGTGCCCCCTTTTCCATAATTTTTTATCTATCTTTAATTTCACATCAATTTCCTTTAAGCTGGAAGTGTGCTAGCGTCGTTCCTGTGCCAAAATACAAACAAACACTCGCTGCTGTGCCTGAAGATTTTTTGCCAATATTGATTTTGAATCCCATCAGTAAATTGCTGGAGTTTCTGATCAGATTAACTGTTATTTAGAAAAATAAAGGTTATTAGGTTCACAGCAGCATGAATTTCGCAAGGGGTTTGACACTGGTACTGCCTTGGTCAGGTTCACAGATGCAGTCCTTAATGCTATGGACTTGGGTCACGTGGCTGGGGCTGCATTTGTGGACCCGACCAAGGAATTTGACCTTACTGATCATAATATGCTTTGCAATAAATTGCCGTTTTTTTTTTCCTCCTAACATGGTTTCTTGGATATTTGATTATTTAACAGATTTCGGTTTGTGGGTATTAGTTCTGTTTACTCTGGTCATCGTGCTATAAGCAAGTGGGTTCCACCGGGGTCAATTCTTGGTCCTTTAATGTTTAGTTTGTTTATTAATTTGTTGCCTTCTTTTTTAAAATATTGTGTATCTTTGTTGTATGCTGATGGTCTTATTTGTTTTCTGTTGAAATGTGGCTACTGTTACTAAATATCTAATGTCTGATTTTCTTTCTGCTTGCACAGGGATTTTGGACAGTTCATTGATCCTCAACTCAAAGAAAACAAAGTCAATGCTTTTTGGTTCTTGTGGGTTGATTACTGATGCCCCACTCTTATGTTTAAGGGATAGTTTTGGTAACTTAATTAAGCAGGTGTCACAATTTAAGTATTTGGGGGTGCTGCTGGACCCTAGGTTATTTTTTTCGAAACATGTAAAAATGGTCTGTCAGACAATAAAACAAAAAATTAGAATACTATACAAATTGAAAAGTTTTTTTTTTTTCATTGGAAGCATGGAAAACTATTGCCATTGGACTCTTTTACCACATTTTGATTTTGCTGCCACAGCCTTTTCATTGGGTTCAGGGTCAAAGAATTCCAAAACCTTTCTGTTGTATATAATAATATTTGCTGTTTTGTTTTGTTGTCTCTCATGCACACTCATCATTGCACATTGTATTCTCAGCTTGGTTGTCTTTCTCTCTTTTTATGTATTAAGTATTTTTTTGGTTGCTCAGTTTTAAAAGAATTTTCTCTTGTGTTTCTGGGGCTCTTTCAGATTTAGTAACTCGAAGGTCAATGCTTCCAAGCCTGAGATCAGTAAAGAGGGTTGTTTTAGTTGAAATGTTATATAAATCTAAGGCTGTTGCATGTGCTTCTTCTGTTGCTGCTCTCCTCAGTTTTGGAATAGTCTACCTGATTCATTGCGATCTGCTTCATTTTTTTGTTTAAAAATTTTTTTTACAGTATTTATATACTCAATATAATTTTAATTTTGCCTAATGTACTTTGTTTATGTCTTACTGTATTATGCTCTGATTTGTTTCTATTGTTTCTGCAGTTTCTGGCTGGCCCCGGCCTGAAAAACGATCTTTGGTCCAGCATCTCTCTCCTGCTCATCAAATAAATAAATAATGTACAAATTTATACAGAAAAACAACCCCCCTAAGCTTTGTAATGCCAAACTGAGAAGTATGTAGGATTTAAGGGGTTTCTGTCGCCCAGATTATCAAAATGCTATTGGTTATTGCAAGTGGAACATACCTCACGATGTTTAAGCCAAATAAAAAAAAATCCTCCATGTGGGTTTGACATAAATTTAAATTATT
This sequence comes from Neoceratodus forsteri, assembly GCA_016271365.2. Classification (NCBI taxonomy): domain Eukaryota; kingdom Metazoa; phylum Chordata; order Ceratodontiformes; family Ceratodontidae; genus Neoceratodus; species Neoceratodus forsteri. Next base: position 81,841,503 of record JADMNL010000029.1, on the reverse strand, counting down.
GTCCCATTGATTGAATGATAATATTGTAACCATGCAAAAATGTTGTTTACATTTTTTGTATACTATCAAAAAAGCACAAATTATAGATAATGTCACAACACAGTTTTATTATATTATAATTTAACTACATCAATAATCCAAAGATGTTTAAAATAAGGTAAACATAGTTATCTAAAATACATTAATACATGTTAGTTTAGTTAGTTTTTGTTGAGCAGGAAAGAGGACTGAACAATTTTTTTGCCTATTTTCAGCCTTGTCCTGGGAAGAGATATACAGATGAATGGCAACTGAAATTGAATCAGATCATAAGCTGTTGGTGGTATTTTTAGTGAATGGGGGAAATTTGGCCAGGACACCAGGGAAATTCCCCTACTGACCTGTAGAGGAAATTCTGGCCGGTTGGAGCATGATGGCCACTTGTCCTGAGACAGCAAAGTGAGAGGATGTGGTTGTGGCAGGTGAGTAGGCCTCCTCTCCTGGCCACAGTAATCTAGAGGCCGTGGAACATCAAATGTTGCAACAAGAATTTCAACAGGAGAAGAATATGCTGGAGAAGCAAAACGTGCAAGAGGATAACCCAATCATGGATATTCATGGGAATCAGACTTGGAGGTATGTCAGGTTATAGAATTGTCTTCAGAAAAAGACAACGCTGCTTTTATAATGCATCAGATGCAAGCAGAAGAAGTAAAGTATTTGCAAAGGAAAAAGGGTTTACAGAGACAACTGGATAAAGCTAAACATGTCTGTAATACTGTTGAAAAAAGTTATAAACCCTCTAAAACACAAAATTTAGTCAATTCTACAAGTACTGTGATTCCAGTATTATTGCAGACAGATGTGGAGAACCTGCTTAATGCTACAGCGGCTGGCAGTGAAAACACTAGAGCTTCTGTGTGCTGAGAGTCGTGCGGGCCTGAACTGTTGCAAAATGTCTAGTCTGTAGATCTAACACTAACAACAATAGCCCAAATTGACATACCTTTCCGAGAGGAAACATATCTTAAAACAATTAAAGATACTGACCGTTTACCTGAAGAACAAGATTGAACTGAAAATGAGCTGGGTACTATTGCATCTGACAGACACCGAATTGATTTTGACATACAGGCCAATGACGCAGGTACTTCAAAGGTTGTGCCATCTGTTGACTCATCATGTAGAAATGCTGAAACCGAGAAGGAGCCAGAGCGCTCGGCGGCAGCAAAAAATTCAAGTGTTCCTTTAGAAGAATAAGGTGAAGACACCAATTTACCAATTGTACAACAAACTGCAGGTCACAGACTAGGACTTAAAAAAGGAAGGTCTGAGACAATTTTGGGCCCCATAACAGGGAAAATGCTACAATCTCTTGAACAGACATTGCAAGAGGCACAGTGGAAAAAAGGGGATACTAGACAATGGATACCTAACCCAAAGCACAGTCCCATTCCAGGAGTCTCCTCAAAACAAAATCAAAGCTCTAATATTAAAACAGGAAAGTTACAGAGTTTATCTAAAGATTTTTCAATGAACTTTGATTTGAGTCTTAACGCTGAGGACATACAAGTATCCCCACGAGATACTGAGAACTTAGAAAAAGTTACAATACTTACAAGCTTCTCTTCTGAGGATGAAGGGACAAATAATGCACAGAAAACATGGGGCAAGTGTATGGACCAGGACAATGCCCCTCCAATTCAAGAGAAGAATCCAGAACTAAGTGGGAAGAGTTTCGTCAGAAAGATCACGTCCCTCAACAGCCACCTTCTAACCAGAGAGGAAATGCTGTACGGCTACAGTATTTAGGAGGACTAGATATACAGTCTGACAGGATATATGTGGGAAAACATTTAATGAAAGAGTCTCTAGGTTTTTTTTTACAAATTAGATTTACACATTGTTTCACATTTCAGGGGACAGTTTCTTTGATATAAGTTTTAAAACCCCACAGAACCTAGATAGATTCTGGGTTAAATATGATGAACTGTGATATTCTGCTTTGTGGTTACCATTCAGAGCTACCCCACTAACAAAACCTACAATAAAAATGATAACAATTTTGTTCCAAAATGAAGCAGTATCAGTACAAGATATTTCTCATTGGTTGCAGAAAAGGTCCGAGCTTCTTGCCCCCCCCCACACCCAACCCATTTTTGATGAGCAGCACCTCTGGACAGGGAGGTGGAAATATAAGGTTAGATTAAGAAACAACAACCTTGGCCCAGAACATCTTCCAAACAGTTTCTTTTTAGGCAGGGAAAGAGGTCACTGTTTTTACTTTGGTAAACCTAAAACCTGTTTCAACTGCGGATTATATCAACATCTGAGTTCAGCATGTGACCACTTAAAATGCAATTTATGTTTCACTTTTGGGCACGCTAGTACAGATTGCCAGAATGAATTAAAATGCAATCTATGTGACAAAGTAGGACATGCTTTTAGAGCATGTCTGTGGGCAACAAATAATAGAAACGATGGTCCTGGCCAATATAGGATAGTAACAGAAGCCCCCAAAAAAGATATTTCAGCACAGAAAGAGGTGCCTGAGGATCTGCCCCCCCCAGAGTCGGAGGAAAGACCTCCTCCAGAACAAGCATTAAAGTTTCAGGAACCCCAAGAGTCCCTTCCTGAAGTAATGAATATTTCTCAAAACCTTGACCCAGTTAGTATGGCCCCTGACACCTTAGAAATAGAAGGTAGGGAACAAGCTGCTATGCCTCCCTGATAGGATTCCTGTGTCGAGAAAGAGGGCAATAAAGCAAAAAAGATCGAAATCAAAAATTGCTGAAGCTTCTTCCCCTATTCAGGCTATTCCACTCCAGAACAAATATGAAGCAGTTTCACGTAGCTCACAAGAATCTGAACAGGGAGGAGATTCTGAAACATCTTCGCAGTCCCTGTCTTCCTCTGATTCAGAGAAAGAGGATCAGACTTGTAATAAATTTAGAACTAAAAGATTGGGGGTAAGTACCAGAAGCAGTGCCCATTTTCATAATCCAGGCTGAAAGAAATTAATATGAAGGAGGCCCTTCTGGTTGGCATATTATTCCTATTACTCATGTCTACCCTACACATAGCTTTATTAAACACTAATAGCGTAAAAAATGCAAGGAGCTGCTTAGTGACCTTTAACATGTTAAAAGTTTTAAAGATTGATATATGTTTTATACAAGACACCAGATTAAATACTACAGCATTAATACAATCTGCCAAAAAACTTTGGCATTGGGAGCTTTCAAATTTTTCTTTCAGAATAGATATATGTGATGGGGTTGGAATTATGCTATGGGGAGATAATTTTAAAGTTTCCAAAATTATGGATATAGTACCAGGGAAGGCATTATTGATTGACTTTCGTAGGGGTAACAAGGAATGGAGCGCAATTAATCTATATGCCCCATCCAAGAAAAAAGAGAGAGTACACCTATTCCAGCTGAACAAACCATATCGATTCACAACTAAACATATCCTATCGGGGGGAGATTTCAATTGTGTGATATCCAGAAAAGATAGAGGGGCAAGCACAGACAAAGACTTCTGTGACACCATTTAAAAAATGTTGTACCAACAGTAGGGTTGCAAGATGTATACAGAACGTGTCATGAACAAGGTGGTCATACCTTCTTTAAAGGGGAACTCTCTACAAGAATTGATTTTTTATTTGTCTCCAGTTTAATTCAGGTTCATAATGCTAAAACAATACCTATTGAAACGTCTGATCATGTCATTGTGCTAGCAGCTTTACAGGACAGCATGTCATATGGAAAAGGATATTGGAAATTAAATGCCACACTGTTAAATGATCCTTTGATTACTTTACAAATCCAGGATTTATTAAAAGCAAGGATGTCTATTGTAGGATTATATTAAGATTTGAGTCATTGGTGGGCTGATACCAAAAATGATATAACACTTACGTTATATCAAATTTCTGTATCTACACACACAACTCAGTACAAAAAATATTTCATTCTTCAATCCCAATTACATAAGTTATATAGCGTAGTTAATACTCAAAAGAATTAACCTCACATCACAAATAAATAACATTAAAAAGGAGATAGAACATATCCAATTTTCAAGAGATTCCTCAGTGCGATTGGAACATAGAATTTGTTCCCCAAGGAAAAGTGGTTTCGGAGAGCCCTTTGCTTTGAGTACTAACAGAGCAGTAGACAGGAGCACGACATCTATTAAAAAACAGGAAGGTAAAATTTTAACTACAACCCTGGATATATTGAAAGAAGTTAATAGCTATCTTGCACAGATGTGTATGCCACCCCACAGTTAGATGAAGGGAAAATTAAGGAACTATTACATTCCTTATCCCTCACTACTGCCCCTAGTGAAATACTAAAAGTATTTTAAGACCCTACTAGTAAACAAGAAATTGACTGTACTACTAAAACATTGAAAAATGATACTTCCCCAGGGTGGGCCAGCCTAACAACAGAATTTTACAAACACTTTAAGGATGTACTTTTGGATATCTTAGTGGAAGTATACAATTGGATTCTGTCAAATAATAAAATAGATTTTCACTTATGTATATCTGTCCAAATTTTCATTCATAAAAATAATGAACATAGTAATTTAGATAACTGGAGACCATTAAGTTTAATGAATTCAGACTTAAAAATATTAAGGACAATATTGTATAAAAGACTGTCTATAGTAGCCCTATATTTAATTTCAACAACACAAATGTGTACAATAGCAGGTAGGAGTATTTATAATAACCTTATGCTATTCAGGGAATTAGTGGAAGAGGGGAAAGAGAATATTCTACCAGGTTACTTAATGTCATTAGAAAAAGAGAAGGCTTTTGACAAAGTTCCTCATCGATTCATAATACAGGTGTTAAAGGCATATGATATCCCGAATACATTTTGTGAATGGATAAATACTGTACACAAACAAACCAAAACAATTCCTTTAGTGAATGGGCATCCAGGGTCCTATATTGCAGTATCACATGGAGTTAGACAAGGTTGCCCATTAAGTCCTCTTCTATACATTTTTTGTTTAGTCCCTTTATTAAGACTTATAAATCAGGATGAGCATATTAGAGGTATTTCCCCAAAGGATGGGCCTTTGAGATTAAAACTTATGCATATGCGGATGACTTATGTTTATGTATTGCAGATTCTGTTTCAGGAGAAAAAGCACTGGCAGCAGTGAAAAGATACTCTACTATAGCAGGTGCAAAAATAAATAAACAGAAGAGTACTATCTATCTTTTAAGTGATACCACAAAGCCTATCAATTATTTAGGTAACATCCTAGTAACAAAAGAACCCCTTAAAATCTTAGGAATCTACTTTGGGAGAGATAATAATAGTGAACTAAACTGGGGAAAAAAGTTAGAATATGCAAAACAAAAAGTCAGGTGTGGAAAGCTTGGCAGCAAACAAAAAAGGAAAAAGTACAGCTAGTTAAAACTTTTTTACTTCCCATCTTTACTTATTTAAATGCAACTGTTTCCCACATCAATAGTTCACCTATTTTCCAGTTTCCCTCTTGACCATCCTGCCTCCCGCCCTGCCTCTGCCTCTGCCCCGCCTCTCTCTCCCTACCAAAATACCAGCTTCTCTGCCTCTCTTTAGCCATGGCCAAGTTCCATCCCCTTCCCTGAAGTATGCCAGTTAACTATTCCAACCCCGTCATTTCTTCCTAAGCTGGTATCCCTCTTCTTGCCTTTTCTCTCCTTTTAAGTGAACATTCCGGCTGTACCCAGTTATGAGCCTATCTGTTGTAAAGGCCCTCTCACTCAAATGTTGATGTACATATGTATATTTTTCTTCTTTGTATAATATTGCATTATGTTTTACCATGTTACTGTACTATGATTTTTGTATAACCAGGTCCATCTTGCAAATGAGCCCTGCTCAATGGTGCCCACCTGGATAAATAAAGATTTTGATTGATTGATTGATTTAAGTGTCATATATCCTCTTCCTCCAGCTTATGAAGTAACAATGCTCAGTCTAGTTTTTCAAGTTATCTGGGGAAGGAGATTGAACCTTACTAAACTGGAAATACCGTATCTTCCAATCCAACAAGGTGGGCTAAATTTAATGAATCCAATATCCTTTTACTATAGTATGTTTTCTTGTTGGAATTTAAGAGACCCAGAAATTCCTAATACAGCTTTATGATCACTTTTTGCTGCCCCATGGACACATTCTTTTTTTCGGGCTTGGACCCAGCAGGGGACCCTTAAAACAAGGCTCACACATAGCCCAGAATTTCTCAAGCCAGCAATAATCAAACTAAGAAAATGGAAAATAGAAAAGAATCAAATAGTTAATAAAACTAGAAAATGTATATATAATTGCATACAAGAACAAGCTTTTACTATAAGTCCAGTATTTAAAGGAATATCTGAGGAACATTATAACAAGGTATGGACATTATTAACAGATAAACTTATTCCCCCACGAATGTGGGACATTACGTGGTTGACCTGCCATGGAAGGTTAAACGTTAAGGCAAATGCCAAACGCAAAAGTGTGACGGAAAGAATGTATCCAAGTAAGACATGCATAGCACAAGAAGAAACCATGGACCATTTTTTGTTGACCTGTCCCTTTGTAAAACAGTTTTGGAAACTGTTGGCTGCACAAGGAAAAGAACAAAAGTGGGCAAAACTTACTTATGAGGAGATAGTGGGAGGATTCTCTTTAAAAGGATTAAAAGTGGAAAAGGGGGCACTAAGATTAATAATGTCTTGTATCAAATTTACTTTATGGCAAGCTCAAGTTAAGTTTTTTTACAGCAGATAAGTTAGACTTCAGAGCAGCTTTTTCAAATATTGGAATATAAATTAATTATGCAACTTAATATGAGAAAAAATTTGCAATAACTCACTATGACTGTCTAGATGGAAAACAGTGCCGTTGTTGAAAGAAGAAATAGGATAAATATATGATAATTAGGCAATAATGCACGACAGGGTGTGTGTTATGCTGGGATAACATCACACCTGGGGTGATTAGGCACGAGGCCGCAGGCCGAATGTGACTAATCACCCCAGAACTGACGTTATCCCAGCACAACACACACCCTGGAATGCATTATTGCTATTATACAATGACTCGTTTATAATAATAATAAAAAAAAGATTTAAAAAGCATTTCTTCTGCAGATATTTAGTTGATTTATCAATGTGGAGGTGTATGAAGTAAAAAAATTGTTCCCTTTTGGCCAGTAGGTTGTGCTACTGTTAAATGAGTGGATCTGTGTTTTTATCTGACTGTTTCCTACACACTCTCTTCTGTTTGTGGTGCAAGTCTGGTCCCCCGTGCCCCATTAAACTTTTCTTTTCTGTTGTTTGTCACTTCGCTTCCCCCTCAAAGTCAAAGACTTTCATTTAACCAGTCCTGCTGTCTGTCTTGTGACCCAGTGTCTTGTATGAATGAAAATCGCAAATCACAAACAAGGGAGGAGTGGAGGGACAGTTCTGGTTTTCTGAAACAGGTCGGGTAAGTGTTCAGTTGCTTCTCTGCAGGAAATGTTCATTTTTATGTGGTCTGGCAGCAAAAAAAGGAAAAAATGTATGATTTAAAACTAGCAAGCGGAAGTGGAATTGCGGCTTGTAGAAGAGACCAAGTAGCACGCAAAGTGCCTCTGAAGTCATTGCACCAGTGTTTTATGAAAAACACTCCTATTTGTCTGTGTGCTTTTTTATCACTTCTACTTGGGAAGGAGGACTGCAGCGACTGTGAGTTATTTTGGCTTAGGAGGGTGGTGACATTGTCGGCAGTGGCAGGGGGTGGAGTTTTGACAGTTGGCGCTCATAGCAGCAGTTACATGTGGAATGGAATGCATGATTCTTTACTCAGTCATGCAGTCAACAGCAATAACTGAAGTGGTCTGTCAAGCCAGGGTAACTGAAGCGGGATGGGTGGAGTGATTTTGACTACAGCTGATGCAGTCATCTGTGGCCTGGGACTACAGCCATGATGTTGTACTGGGATAACATCACAGCTCCAGTCCAAGACTGACCAATCAGAGGTCAGGATTTTTCATTGTCATTGCATAATAGGTAATAATAATAGCTTTTTTTTGTTTTAATGATTTCCTGTTTGCATATGGATAACAATTTGTTTCTTTTTGTTTTGGAAAGATGGACTTTTAATACTATTATATGAGTTGATCTGGCTCTATCACGCTGGTTTGACATCTCTGATGTCAACTGGCGTTACAGCGACAGGAGTCATGTCGACCGCAAATCACAGTCGGCATGATTCCTTGACAGACTCCCAGTCCTGCTTTCATCATGGGGGCTTTGCCCCCCAACCCCCCATGTGGGGGGCTGCACCCCCCCACTAAAGGATTCTTAACTCCAGTCGGAGTTAAGTTGGGGTGGGGTGCTGGACCAGGAGACAGCATGCCCCTATCTCGGGCACACCAACACAGCGACCTGTCGGCAAAGTGTTGAGTTTGCTGACAGGGGTGTAGTTCACTGTGTTGGTGTCACCGTAAGGTGGGGCATACCAGTAGATCTAACTGTTACAAATATTTTTTTGTTGTGTATTTTAATAAAACATTCCCCTACTCACTAGTAGGGGAATTGCTGGCCATTTCCAAGATGGCCACTAGCAGTGTGGTGGTGGAAGGAGTGGATGTGACAGAGGCAGAGGAGCAGGCCTCCTCTTCTGACCCTTTTTCTCAAGAGGCTGAAAGCTGCAAAATTGATTTCTCAAAACCAAATGAGGAGGAAATGGGAAACAAAGTTTTGGGGCAGATTTTCAAATGCTCATTAATGCCGCACACCCCCTGTGCACCGAACATCCAGTGCATGGGACTTGCGGCATTCATCAGCCATCATTCGGGATTTTCAATCCCTTGCACCCAACGCCACACTGTAGATGGTATATCGATGGCACAGTGATGGGAATACCACAAAGACCATCACAGCGACATTTTCGGCAGTTTGCTGTGATGGTTTCCATGTATTCCAATACTGTTGCCGCTGGAGTGTTTGCCCCCCTCCCGGAACTAACTCCGACTGGAGTTAGTAATCCTTAGTGTGAGGGGTGCGGAGGGCAGAGCCCCCTGCATGGGGGGTGTGGGGGGGTGAAGACCCCCTCAGAAAACACTTGTTACCCCAGCAACGGCACGACACCAGTTGCTGGTGTCGCGTTGTCGCTCTGCTGACGGTCGACAAATTTCTTGTCGCCGCAGCATAGTGGAACCTCCATAGACCACAATTTCTTAGTCTAGTGTGCATCACTCCTGAGGGACAAAGTACCGGTGCTTGAACCAGATATGTGGCACAAGCTGCCAGAAAGCAGGGATACTGTTGCAACTGCACCTGATAATGGAAAATCTGGTGCAGTTGTGGCAAAGGGAATCAGTGCACAGCCAAATTCAGAGTCTTGTGGCACAGGACTGGATGCACACCCTGCACCACCTTTTGAAAATCCTACCCTTTGTGTCTACAGAAGACCTAAGTTTGAATCAGGACCAACTTATACTGAAACAAGGTACTGTCAATAATGATGGGAAAAGTAAAGAGGTGCATGAATTAATGCTTAAAAATGAAATACTCAAGCAGATAACTTGCAAAACTGAATGTAGCCCCATCTCTTGACAGCGGGCATGGCGGTTTTGACAACTGGAGCTCTGTCGTACATTCATCAAAGGAAAAAGCCACCCTGAAACTTGGTCCAAATGCCAGACAATGGATAAAAGCTTTTTCTCAAGACTTTACAGAAAAAAAGTAAAGACACTAGCAATAGCATGTGCCCAGAGCCACTTGGGGAAAAGACAAATGTTTTACATGTTTTCGATAAAACCGGCAGTGAAGTACAAATTAAGGGGGCCGATAGTAAAAAGGCAGTGGACAAGCCAACAGGGCCACCACAACTGAGAGAGAATTCTGGAGCACAGACAGAAGGTGCCTCTCAGATGGGGCCAGACTTATCTATACCAAACTTCAGTCCTACAGACATCAACCCTCAGGGAATCTCTGCTCGTGGTAAATCCAAAGACCAGAATACTAAAACTAACACTCTTCTGGCACAGGGAGAGAACAAGATAGTGTACCAATCAGACCCGCACAACCAGGTGGGAGCTTCAACCTTCATGTTCTCAGTCAAAAGTCAAACATAAAAGGAATAACAGAACTGCTCAAATGCTAGCTAACCAGAACATTTGTTTTAATTTAATTACTCTTAGTGAAGATTCAGCTGATGACTCAACCTCCACATTGGAGGCCCAGGGACAGCCTCAGACTACTCAGCAGCCATAGCAACCACTTTTTCTTTACAACCCTTCTGCCCAGACTCCTTTTCTAAATGGTCCCCGGAAAAAGCTTTGGTTGAAGCAGGCTGGAGGAAAATGCTAGATGGGAGGTGGCTCTCTGAAACAGACTGACCATCTAAAGACCCTTTGACTTAGAACTCTCCTGAATGGCACCCACCAATACAGAACCCAATACAGACTACTAACATTCCCAGCATGATACTTGTGGGAGGACTGTCACTAGATTCTAAAAATGCTGGTTCTGAGGAAAACGTTTACCCTAGAGGTTAGAGGAATGAGGTGTGAACAAGTTTGATACATCCAGCAGAACAGACCTGAGTTTGATTCTCACAACCTCCACTTGCATACTGTGTGACTCTGAACAAGTCACTTAACTGCCCAGTGCTCCCAGGTCACCCCTGAAAACAGGCACTTGTGCCTAGTGGGCCTTAACCAGTTACCAAAGACTAAAATTAAAAAAAAAAAAAAAAAAACTAATGTAGAGTCTGACCTACATCCCAAAATGGTGCACCCTCCTGAAAACAATATGGCTAGCAATGTCACTGGTGAGTTACAGGACCCTCCTTATTGCAGAGACCATTGCTATCCAAGCTATTTGCTAGATCTAAGAAGGAAGCAGCTCCAAGACATAATGCAATAAGAATAAGGTATAAAGGTGGCTTAGAGATCAGACCTATAGGCATTATGTAGGGAAAAAATGTTGAAAGAATCATACATTTTTCTCCAAAAGAGGTATTTGCTTTCGTCAACATTTCAGGGGAAGACAACTATGATGTTAGTTTCAGGTCACCATATGCTTTAGAATTATTTTGGCAGTGATGCAACCAGGTGAAGTTCTCCCCTTTATGGTCACCCTTCCTTGTGATTCCCCTAACCAAGCCCCAATAAAATTTGTCACTATGATGTTTTGGAATGAGGGGGTCCATGTCGATGACATCACATATTGGCTATCACAAAAGTGTAAAGTTTTAAGTGCACCTGAAACTATATTAGATTCAGAGTTATTCTGGACAGGAGGATGTAAGTACAGGGTAAAGTTATGGCAGAATGAGAATGTGGTTGAACACATCCCCAACTCCTTCATGTTAGGGAGAGATAGAGGGGTGTGTTTTTATGCAGGGCAGCCTCATGCATGTTATAAATGTGGGGCACAGACCCACCTCTCCAGTGTATGTGACACACCCCGTTATGACATCTGTGGAGAGGTGGGACATATTAGCCATCAGTGTGCCAACCTTACAAAATGCAACCTGTGTGAAGAATCTGGTCATTCCTTCTCTGAGTGCCCTTGTGGCTAAAAATAAGGCAACAGTTAGCCCTGAATTGCTTATTCAAAAAGCTCAGAATACTGCATCTGACCCTCCTTTAGCAGATGTAGGGGAACCAGAGTTTTCACCCCCAGCATAAAACCCAGGGTCCCCCCCCACCCAGATAGTCCCCCAAGAGGGAGAAGCAGGATCCATGATCAAGTCAGAAGACCCTAGAGGACCAATTGCTCTTCTCCATCAAAATCAGGAGGATTTCCCACTGGTATGTTACAAGGACACTCCAGAAAGGGCCAAGGGGGAAGACCAGAACCTATCCCCCAAAACCAGCACCCCTTCCCAGACATAGGGTGACTAGAAATTCTAAACCCCCTTCCCCTAAGATCCCTCTAAGGTAGAGACAGAAAAACCATATACAGCCTTAGCAACCTCATGGGGGGTAATCCAATATGGACATGGGTGAACAAGACATTCCTTCACAGAACCCAGAGAATAGCCCTGACTTTTGTAGTTATAAAGGGAAGAAGAAAAAAAAATAGAAGAAAAAAGGTCCCTGAATTTGAGCCATGACTAAGTTACATCTAGGGTCACTTAATTGTTATAGTTTAATAAACAATGAGAAAAGACACGCCTTTTTCAGTCTATACATGAGACAGGTTTAAACATAAGTTTCTTACAGGAAATTTGGATGTACTCTATAGATCATGCTAGAGCCTTTTAAGCAGATTGGATATGGGGGCCTTCCTACTGGTCCTTTGGGCCAGGCAAAGCAGACAAATTGGGTATAATATTTAACTCCTTTTCATTTAAACTACAGAAACTAATCGATCTAATTCCAGGGCAGTTACTGATTATTGAAGGGAAATGAAACCAAGAGACATTTAGATTAATAAATGTATATGGGCCACACACTAAAGCAGAAAGTGTTACACTAATAAATCAGCGTCAGCCCTGTTTATACACCACCACATATATAATCCTGGGAGGGGATTTTAATTGCAATTTACCCAGCCCTGGCAAACCTAGCGAAGGAAAGAACTATTGCGATTCCAATGCACTAAAGAAATGTATAGATTTTGCAGACCTGTCTAATTGTTGAAAATTTTTATCTCATGGTCACAATTACACATAAAAAAGAGGTAAGCTGACCTCAACTATTGACCATATATTTATTTCTAAAAGTTTAACGGACCCTCAGCTAAAGATTTTCCGGTGTGAATTCTCAGACCACCTATTTCTCCATATACTGTTCCAGGATCTACCAATCCCAAAACCAAAAAAAATAGGAGTTGGAGACTAAAGACATCCATCTTGTCAGATCCTATGGTACAAAAGGGTATATCATCCCTACTTTGGGCCAGAGCCTCTGTGTGGAATCTATATGTGGACTTAGGAGAGTGGTGGGCTGACACCAAACAAGAAATAGGGACCTGGTTTCAGAAATATGGTAAGAAGGTAGGGAGAGAGAACTTCTTCAAATATCTAAAACTCCAGAAACAGTTACAGTATTTGTGTACAGAAGATGCCACATCAAAGCAGAACCACAACTACAAACTGAAAAAATAAAAGTAGAGCTGAGGAGCCTTCAGTATGGTAGAGCCAGAACTTTGAAGGCAGAGCTCCAATATGGGACCCAGAAATTGCCAGTTGGGGACCCTTTCGAGGCATGGAAAACTCAGAAGAAGGCACTTGCCTTTCAGTACTTAGTAAATGAACAGGGAGAAACCATAACCTCAGAAGAAGGTTTATGTCAGGAAGTGTATAAATTAGTGCAGTCACACACTATGACCCAGCCCCCAGAGGAGAAAGATTTTACAGTATTTAGAAGACATTCAGGTTCAGACATCAGAGGAGGACTTGGAAACTTTAACTACCCCCATCAAGGCAGAAGAAATTGAAACAATAATAAGGAAACTGAAACAGGGCACCTCCCCAGTGCCTGACGGCCTACCTTATGAATGTTGTAAAACATTTATAAAAGAGATAGAGTTATGTCTTGAAGTAGCCTTCACATGGTTCCTCCAGAGTCAGATTCTTCTCCCTCAGTTTATGACAGGCCTTCTGATTTTTTTATTTAAATCAGGTGCTAAAACAAACATTTCTAACTGGAGACCGAGCACCATTTTAAACTCAGATTTTAAAATATTGGCACAAATTTTAAGCACCAGACTACGGAGCATAGCTAACAAACTGATACATCCAGCCCAGTTTTGTGGCTTACAAGATAGGAAATTACAACATGCCCTAATCATAATCAGAGATATAATAGAATATTTTGCAACACAATAAAAAACAAGGATATATTATTTCACTAGATCAAAGCAAAGTATTTGACAGGGTATACCACCCCTTTCTCTTTCACACACTGCAAGATTATGGTATTTCAAAAGAGTTTATTAGGTGGATTCGATTACTGTACACAGCAGCATCTGTTAAACCGGTTATAAAGGGACAATCTACGAAAAATATTACTATCAAATCAGGAGTTAGACAGGGATTCCCCTTGAGTCCCCTCTCATATATTGTGTCCCTAGATCCTTTAATCAGGAAACTGCATAATACCACTACCTGGCAAGGGCTGGTAGGGCCTCGAGAAGAAGGCAAAATTATAGTGCAGGCATATGCAGATGATATTTGAATATTTATGTCAGAATATTCAAAGGTTCCTTGTCGTCTAAGAATTCTAGAAGACTGCAGTAGCTAACTCAAAACTGAACTTTGATAAGTGCAGAGGCCTAGCCATGGGGCTCCCATACCGAAATCCAGTGGGAACTGATACGAATTTAATTTCCTCAAAACCTTTGAAACTTTTAGGAATCACCTTTGGAGTTCAGAACCTTCCTATGGATAACTGGGAATCAGTTTTAAAAGGTGTGGAGGGTAAGGTTTAATGTTGGAAAAACTGGAAAGTATCAAAAATCAAAAGGGTACATATTATAAAAATGTTCATCATACCCTGTATACTTTATGTACCAATGATTTTCCCCCCAACCCTTAACCTGGAGACAAGATTATATGCTGCCTTTTTTCAGATGGTATGGGGCAATAGACTTAACCCATTTAAAAGATGTTACACGTACCTGCCCAAAGCTCACGGAGGTCTGGTGATGATTGATCTGATAACTTTTTTTTATTCCCTTTTCTTTTCAGAATCTATAAACATAGGACTGCACCCAGCAAACACTTTATAACATTATTGGAGCCACCTCATAAGCAATAAGGACGTGTAACAGAATAACCCAAACATTTAAATGGAAAAGTTTCCTGTCCTGATTCATTCCACATTGGAATAACCATAATATCCATTTTCAGGGTAAACTCCTGGGCAAGCATGTTAATGGCCTTTGCAATGTGCACTCATGGTTTGTGTAGACAAACTGAGGATTGCACTAGTGTGCAATGAACATCCCCTATTAGAAGGCTCACTGTGCACAGTGCAAAGTTGTCTGCACAGGAGCTCAGATGCACCCCAGGCACACATGTACATGAGATGGGATCTCATTAATATGCGCACACTGGAATACTGGAAGCATTTTTCACGCACTAGTAGTCTGCCTGAGCAGGGCTAATTCACATGTGCCAAAAGCACGTTTTAACACCATGCAAAGCATCTACCACCGTCACCCAATCCATCACAATTGTGTGAGTTTGGAAGGTGCTTTACACCCTGTCAAACCACTATCTCCAGTGCCAGTACATGGAAGACTAAATGTACCATCCCTGGCATCTAGTGGTTCTCCTCCCATCATAATTTCTTTTGCCATCAGAAACAACTTCCTGATGTCCAGTCACCTCTCTTCCCTTCCCTGTCTACATGGCATTATAAACAACTTCCTTGGTGTCCTGTGGTTCCCCCGACCCAGTCCTTGCTAAATGTAAGCCCCTGGTATCTGGTAGTCTCTTCCCCTTCCAGTAGTCTCTGCACCCTCATGCCACCCCCTCCCCATTGCCCTGAGATAATGGCCAACACTTACCCTCTTCTTACTTCCTTGACTGGTCACTACCTGCCTTATAAAATTCCTGCATCACTATATACTGAGTAATACTGATACAGAAGTTGTGGTAGGAAGAAACCCAAGTCCACTTGAAGCAGTACTGCACAAGCATGTGACCTTAATTTTCTTCCAACTCAATGATTCTTTGATTAATAACTTTGACATTTCACAAGAGCTTTGTACCAAACTTGTATGATGCCTTATGGACCACCCTCTCCCCATGATCAGATTAGTGGTGACTCAAAGCTTCCATCCAAAATAGCCATGTAGCAGTTGCCTACTGATCACCCATTTAGGATGAAAATTACTTATCACCACAAATAAAATCCTGGGTGGACACCCAGCGGCATAGGTGCTGGAATCTGGGGGGGGGGGAGAGAAAGGGGCGGTAGCCACTCCACTTTTTATTTCTGTATGGCAAAAACCAGTATAGAAAAATTGCCCTTTGTACCCTCATAAGTGCCCTTTTGATTCTCAGCCTCCTCAGCTTTTACTATCTTCCGGCACCCTTGCCCAGCGCCCACACTTTGGTTGGGTGTTCAGTGGCCCAACTTTTGTGCCCATCAGACGGGGGTAAAATACTTCCTGGTTTGGTGCTATTCCAGCTTATAGTGCCAGAGTTATGGCTAGTACACCACAGTAGCTGACTGAATTCAAGGTTCATGTGCATGCACAGTGATAGTGAATCCAGATTTGAACCTAGGTACATTTGATAATGATGTGCCTAACAGATAGCTGTGAGAGCTGGGTGAGATCCAGACATCATATCAATGCCATTCAGGGGATTGGAAGGGACAGGTGAGTGGGTAGAGAGTAGGCTCTCATGGTTACTGGCTGGAGGGCACTAGACTATCAGGGAATACTATGTGCAAAACTGAAACAGTGATTGGGTGGGGGGCACTAGACTACCAGGGAATACTACATGCCACAGTGCAACAGTGATGTGGTGAGAACATGAGACTATCAGAGAACACTGTATGCAACACTAGAACAGTGAACCACTGAGGGGGGCACTAGACTATCAGAGAATACTATATGGAACATTGAAACAGTGATCAGGCTGGGAGGGCACTAGACTATCAGGGAATACTGTATTGAACACTAGAACAGCGATTGAGCTGCGAGGGCATTAGCCTACCAGAGAATACATTGGAACATTGGAACACTGATCAGGTAGGGGCACTAGACTATCAGGGAATAGCATATGCAAGATTGGAACAATGATCCGCTGGGGGGCACTAGACTATCAGGGAATGCTGTATGGAACACTGAAACAGCGATTGGGCTGGGAGGGCACTAGATTATCAATATACACTATCTGGAACATTGGAACAATGATTGGGCATGGGGGCACTAGACTACCAGGTAATGCTATATGCAGCACTGGAACACTGAAAATGTGGGGAGCACTAGACTACCAGGGAATACATTGGAACAGTTATCTCTTTTCCAGTGAAAATAAGGCTGCCTTTGCCTGCCTTTCCATGTAACTCTGATTCTAAGTTCCCAGAAACATTTGGTTACCCCACACTGCCCCTTCTCTAGAGAAACAATATCCTTTTAATGCTAACCAGAGATGGATACAATCCTTCAGCTGTGGTATCACTAGGATCTTAAATTGCAAAAATATTGCATACTTTGATTGGTGTTGTATTTCCTACAGTTTGTTTATTTATGTGAATTTATTTGACTGGGAGAGTTGCATTGAACTGAAGCTGATATCCAGGTGTGACCTGGATGGGGGATAAATTATCACTGTGAGTAGCCGATGTAAGAGTATAAATATAGTTACAAAGCATGTGATATGATTCCAGTTACAATAAGTAGATATATAAGGAGAACATTTTGGAAACATTTAAAAGTATAAAAAAATTAAGAAATTAAGAGCACAGATGGAGAGTACAAAAACATCAGTGTAAGGGGAGAAAATGGGAAAAGAGGCAGCTAAGCTTCTGCAGGGTGAGGATCACCTCCCATTTCTTAGTACTGTATAAACTTTTATTTTATTTTAATAAGCAATGTAAAACAATTATAACAAGCAGTATATTGAAATAGTCTAAATTATATTACAGCATAAATGGTGCACATTGTCATATTACAATTATTAATCATTATTTAAAGGAGAAATACGCTAAACCTGAAAGTATTTTTTTCTCAGTCAAGGCTTCTTTTTAAATACTTGTTCCATTGTCACATCTATATGGGTCTATTAGTAACCACAGAGTGTGTTTCTGATGTGCAATCTGGTGTTAAGTACCATTTTAGAACAGCATAATGTAGTTTATGCCCCTTTCAACCACAAAGATTTATAGCAAACATGCATTGTGCCAACAGTGGAAAATCTGAACAAGGGATAAAAAGAACATCATACTATTCTAAAATAGTACTTATTACACATGTATAACAGAAAAGTCCATTGGAACAATTAGAAAACCTTTAGAAATTGAAGAGTAACAGAATTTGGAACTGGTATTTATCTGCTTTTGTCAGGAAAAGGCTTAGTGCAGGTCACCTTTAAAAATAATGCATAACTAGGCTGATTTACAAGATGTCTATTCCTCTTTTCCTGCCATAGAGATAATACATAGTTACTTATTGGTGTCACTTGCTTCCTTTACACTCTAAAAGGGGACTCAAGTGTGATTAATAATGTTAGGAATTCTATTTGTTTTCCCTCTGGATAGTAACGTACTCTTTACAACTTAATAGGATGTCAGCATCTACAATTACTGTTCCTTATTAATACATAGAAGAGCTAAAGTGTCCCCTAATATGAACAGAGAAGGGCTACATGGGATATTTCTTTGCCTTTGAACAACCTTCTCACATACAGTATATTGTGTACCTTTTGTCAGCTAATATCCTACGTCAACACGAAACATATGACTCATATCTCTTTGACTTTGTCCACAGCATGAACAAGCCCGATTAAGAAGGTTACTTATCTAATCAGGTCTTTTAAGTATGAAATGAAAATAGTGTTAAACTTTAAACTGAATTAATCTCCCATGAACCTCTCTACAGCACCACTAAGCAGTCTCCCAAAAGATGAGCATATCCAGATCCCAATCAACTTACAAATGACTTTACATAACTTGTTAAAAAGAATTGTATATAGAATTTTATAATAACTGTTTAGCAATGAGCTTAGTCTACAACTTGAGCATTCCAATACTGTAACACTTGAAATTTCCACTGTCAAATAATTGTCGCTATTTTTGCTGAAGCACTAATTATGGTTGCATTTGTGTTTGTGCCAAAATTACTTTACATGAAAATAACTGGTTTTACAGTAGATTTCCCCCACTTTGGGCAGTACACAAATAAGAGCTTGCAAGGATGTGATTTACCCACCAGTAAAATCATGTCCATATTTTTATTTGTTTATGTCTATTTATTTCAAATGTTTCACCAGGAAAACCATACTGAGCTGAAAAATAGCTCATTTGTAAATGAGTCCTGGGGGGAAGGGGAAGAGGGATGTTAAAACAAAACAGAACAATAAATTATACAATAAAACATAATACAGAGATACAAATTAAATAGTACAAAATGAGGTTCATCAGACAGGTAAAATAAGGCTAACATTTTTACAAGGGCAGGACGAGGGAACTGTCCCATAGGTTTAGTCAAAAGTACATTTCAATGGTGAAGGCACCAAGGGATAGGGCACTGTAGGAAGAAGCCCAGATTGGTAGGGGGGAAGGGAATATCCAGAGCAAGTGGGGGAGAAAGAAGAGAAGAGAAGAAGGAGGGTTGCTGAGAGGAGGGGTGAGGAGTAGGAGGAAAAAGAAGGCAGAAGGGTAGATTGAGGACTGGGGAAGGGCTATGGCTCAAGGGCAGGCACAGGAGAGAGAGTATTGTGGTCATGGGGCAGAAAGGAGAGATAACATTTAGAAGAGGCAGAGTGAATTGTAAGGGAGAGAGAGTTTCAAAGTTTTGGAAAGTAGAAAGAGAAGGCAGCCTGACCAGTGAGGGATTTTCGAGAGGGAAGCACGAAAGAAAAATAGCCAGAGTTACAGAGGGAGTATGTGGAGGGAGGTGGGGGAGAGGAGAGAGCTAAAGTAAGGAGGGAGGGAGGCCAGTCAAAATTTAGAGATAAATGAGGAACAGTTGACTAGGCGGTGACCTTCCAGGGAGGAGAGGGAGAAGGCAGAATATAAGAAACAGTGGTGAGTGTGAGGTGGGCAGTCCAAGACAAAGTGGCAAAAGGAGTCAGAGAGGAGATCCAGTCTGATCTGGGTGGATTTTGGGGCAGCACTGTAGACAGTGTTAACATAATTGATAATTGGAAGGATAATTTTTGTGATGATGTCTCGGCAAGCAGGAAGTGGGATGCAGCATTTATTCCTATATAGTGCATGGAGTTTGGAGTGGAGTTTGTACTGAATGGCATCGACATGCTGCCAAAAGTCAAAGTGCAGTCTACCCAGACCTCAAGGTACTTAATTGAGGGCACGTCATCAATTGTGACCCCATCAAGGGTGTGGAAAGAGGGGAGGGATGGGAGCATGGAAAGCCTCTGCTTAGTGCCAAAGGTCATGGCCATCTTTTTGAGGGGCATTTTAGGATAGCTGATTTGACCTGAATCATCACTGGACATTGTCAAAATCATGTTGAAGCCTGCCCATTATCTCAGAAAGAGAGGAACAAAAGGTAAAATTGACCATGTTGTCTGTGTAAATGTGGATGGGTGCAGATGAGCAGGCAGAAGGAAGGTAATTTAAGAATGGGAGGAGGGGAAGGGAGGGTGGCCCTGCAGGGGGACCTGGAGGCTCTGGAAAGATGGTCTAGAAAGTGGAAGCTGAGGTTCAATGCAGGGAAATACAAGGTACTCCACCTTGGGGCCAGAAACCCAGGCCAAGTGTACACCCTGGGAGGGGGAATACTACAAGTCTCAATGGCTGAGAGGGACCTGGGGGTGGTGGTGGATGTCAAGATGAACAACTCTGAGACTTGTAGGAGGGCAGCAGCCAAGGCCAACAGGATGCTGAGATGCATCGCTAGGGGGATCACCTCGAAGGAGGGAAGTGATACTCCCTCTGTATAACTGCTTGGTGAGGCCGCACCTGGAGTACTGCATGCAGTTTTGGAGGCCACACTTAAAGAGGGACATTAACCTCCTGGAGAGGGTCCAGAGGAGGGCAACAACCAAATGATTTGGGGCTTGGGGGACAGGACCTATGGAGGAGAGGCTCAAGAGCTAAATATGTACACATTGGAAGAGAGAAGGGACTCGGGGGACATGATAGAGGTCTTCAGGTACATGAAGAGGGTAAATAGGGGAGGAACAGTCAGGGTGCTTGAAGGAAGGAGGAAGGGGCCACTAGAGGGCATGGGTGGAAGCTGGAGGGGGGAAGATTCAGGGGAGAAAGGAGGAGGTGCTACTTCACTGAGAGGGTGGTGGAGCCATGGAATGCACTACCTAGGGGACTGGTGGAGGCAGAGACAGTGGAGGGGTTCAAGAGGGGGTTGGACAGGTACAGGGGAAGGGTTCAGGAAGCAAAATCCAATGCAGCAAGAATATCCGGAACTGGGAAGGGAGAAGCCAGAGAAGGCGAAGGGGACAGCAAGGTCAGCACCCAGGGTGGGGGCTGACCAAACGAGCAGACACGAAAGACCGTTAGGCCTATTCTGCTGGCATTTTAGTATGTTAGTATGTTAGTATGTAAGAATATCGAGAAGAGTAACAGGCCAAGGACTGAGCCTTGGGGGACACCGGTGTAAATGGGGAGGGGAGGATACGGATTTGCCAGTTCCAACAGGTTGTGATCTACCCACTAGTTGGAGTGGAACCAGTTAGTTGCAGGGTCTGATAGACCCGCAGAATTGAGCTTTTCAGGGAAGAGAGGGTGCGAACCACTGCCCTTAGGCTAGCTCTTCACAAATCACAGATGGTAGTTCCTTACCTTAACCAGGATTTTTGTATTTTGTGAAGCGATATCTAACAATGACTGGAAACAGCTTCTTAAACTTTATCAGTCTTTAATATCTTCAGATTTAATACATCTCAGTCAATGCAAGTTGCTTCCAGAGTGAAGCTTGTTTGCAAGGTGAGAGACTCAAACGGGTGCATGCATGCCCATGTGTGTACAAACCTGCAGACATTTCAGCACGCAACATATGTATCTTCCTCTGAACTCTATGAATGCTGAGATACTGATGATTTCAATATTATAAGCAAGCTTTAAAGTAAGTGAACCTCCAATAAATGAAATTAGCAGACATAGATTATTGAATATTAAAAATCTGACAAGATAGTCGTGTGGGAGCAGGGGGTTGCTTTGCACAATAACCTCATTCATTGGTCTGTCTAAAGTGAAGGAATCATGAGGATAGATAAGGATTTGTTCAGATGTGGCATCATTACTATCCCTACTATAGCTCCTGCTCTGCTTTCTACTGGCTGGTTTCTCTATCAGGTCCCTGTTTCAGTCTTGTGCTCAGTTGTAGAGTGGATTTGCCTTACTAGCAATGGTGAGCAAGTTGAAGGACCATACATAGTTTGTGTTTTCTCTTCAAATGTGGCCACAGTACGAGGTGGGCAAAGTGTGAAGGGTTATCAGGAATCCTTGAAATCTCATGCAGTGTCTCAAGCTAAAGGACTGTTGTTCAAGAATGGAATGAAATTGTGTCCACCATTCAATCACTCAAAAGTTAGCTGACAGAGTAGAAAATGAAGTTGGCCAAACATTTTTATTTTATTTTTTTAACTTAATTTTTACATTTTTAGCAACAAAAACAAGCAAAAAATTCCACAGCTACAGATCATAGAAAATATACACATTTTCAAATAATGAATACAGAACATGACGGTCTAGAGTTCAAATAATTAGTGCATTTGCAGGCCAAACAGAGCTGCAGTGCAGCAAGACTGTGGAAACACAAAACATTGTATTGTCCATCAGAGTTCAAAATTAACCCACTACAGTGTGGTTATAATGTCTAGTGAAATACGATGTGAAAGTCCAAGACATATAGTTGGTATTTTCCAGTATAACTTGCAGAAGATTGCATGTAAATAGGTAACAAGTATATTTCTAAACTCTCAGATGTTTCCTTTTCAAACTTAGTAGAAGGAAAACTCCCTCCTTCACATTAATCTGAAGTAGCAAAATTCAGTAAACACAGTGCAATAATATTGGCTTGGGGCACCTACCCACGAGGGGACACACTAATAGGAGGGCTGCCATGTCCTGGGATATACCACCAAACTAGGCATTTAGCCTCTGCAGGGTCAGTGTGATTTCTCACAGCTCTGTATCAATTTTGGTTTTCTGTATGGTCTTGGAGGCAACCACCACGTGCCACTTTCCTTCTCTTGCCGGAGAAACATTAGTCACCACGTGGAGCACCACGCACTTAAAGGTTTGCTTTGTGAGAACAAAACCTATCAATTAAGACTTCCCAATCACACAGCCATGAGAAGAAATGACGAAGTGTGCACTTAGGATATACCATTGCTAAGTATCTTGTTACGGATGTTTCATAGCCCTCCCCCAAGCAACGCCCAGCCATAGGAATTATTAGAGGCACATTTTGAAAAACTCTGTACTTAGTATAACATAAGTTAATAATAGCAGCCCACCTTAACTCATTTTAATACAGAAAACATTTGTTGTGACAGACATACACTGAAGTGTTTTACCAATGTAGTGGGTTTAGCATTATAACAACAGTCACCTCAGTCTCAGCTCATGTGTTTGATTCCTCTGTGGAATCATCTGCTGCATTTGAGCCACCTGCCTTGAAGTCCATCTTAATTTTGCTGACAAGTTTTCTGTATTGTGAGGAGTGTAAATGGATATTGTCTTCCTGCATATCAGAGACGTAGTCAGGCTAGCACCTGTAATGAATACACCACTTGCAGTCCGCAGAGTTCTTCCCAGACCACATCAAGCTTCTTCCAACATTCCTTGGTGGAATAGCTCAAACCCAGGAGTAGAAATAGCTGGTCCCTTGTAGCAGTTTTTAACCTACTCTATGTTCTCTTCCCTGTATTCTTGCAGCCTTAAGGGTGCTGTCTCATTTATGAGTTCCCTCTGTTACAGTGAGTAAAGTCCTAGGGATGGTGTTGTCCAATGGACAGTGGTTTGGGGATATTCTGTAGGTTTATTGAACTTTAATCTCCATGTCAAGATTAAAAATGTCCATTAAAAATGCCCTTAGAAACAGCACTAGATTCTGGCATTTATCGCCTTCTGGCTGCCCTATAAATGGAGGCTAGGGCTGTGAATTACATCTTCCATATGCTCCATGCAGGCTCTCAACAATACGTTTTCTTTCACCATGCTAGAAGATGCAGCCATGGCTTTTGTAGCAGTATTCACTGCTTCTTGGGTTTCTGCCACTGGTCCCTACAGTTTAGTTTCTACAAGCGTGATGTGATTATTAAAACTGCTAATTTTTCCTTTTTTTTCTCTTTTAGTTCCATATACCATATCTTTTTTCCTTCTGGTCAGCTCTGGCAGGCTTGTCAGTCCTGTCCTCCACTCAGAATTCTACCTCAGACACAACTGGGACCCCTGAGACGCCCATGGATTGCCAATTGCCATCCTCCCCCCACCCAGAGACACACGTCCAGTAGTGGGGTCCTGGTCAGGCAGCAACACAGAGCAGAAGGCTGGGGGAGGTCTTCATGGAGCCTGAGCTGCCATTTTCTGTTTTCTTCCGAGCCATAGCAGCATGGGAATGTATGCGCGTGGAGGTGCAGGCGCATCCCAGAACCGCAGCTCCCCCTCCCTTGACCTCAGTCTGTTGCTCATGCACTGGCGCTACCACTAGCCCTCCACCTGGTGGCAGCCAAGAGCCAAGTAGATCCACTACCCTGATCTGGGGGAGGAGAGAGAGACCTGAAGGCCACACAGTCCACTTCCAGCCCTCCCCACCGCCGACCCCCTGGAAACCCGAGCTCATTCCCTAACTCGGGTCGCTGGTGTGGTGTGAAGTAAGGTACACAGTGCCTTAGCCCTCTGCACCACTGGGCAAGTTGTATCTTTTTATGAAGGTCTCAGACTGCTTGGAGAATCATTTTATTCGATGGCTCCTGTTCTAACAGTAGACCCTTCCCCCTTTAACTGCCACATCCTGCAGTCACAGCCTGCTGCTTGGACCTCGAGGAGTCGGTTTATTGCTTTGGATGAGTCATTTCTCAGTTAAAAGTCAACATATTTGGTATCAAAATCTGTTCTTTCTTGCAAACAATGAAACATTAACATTTATTTGAATGAATCTGACTGGAAAACAATAAAAGAGCTATTTTATGTAGCATGCTTGCCGAGCTCCTGGAAAACCCCTCTTTCTAGGTCACATGCTAACCATGCCCCTGGCCAAAAAATTTTAATAAAGAGCCAGACCTCCTGTGCAGTGTTCAAGCATGAGACCCCTCTACATATCATTAACACAGCTTGGTATTTAGTCCCTATGAACCTTCATTGCACAGCAATCAGATATTCATTCTGCCTATGTGCTGTGCTTTGCAGTGTCTGGCAGTTGTGTGTAGGGCCCTACATAAAAAAAATGTACTGCGTCATTCAGTTTATTGCTTTGTTTCCCTGTTTCACAGCTTCTCAACAATGAACAAAAGCAATCAACATTCCAGGAATGCCAGCTATGGGGAAACTTCTCTGCAAAAGTAGGTTTTTGCTTTTTCTACAGTCTTTGTGATTTGAGCCTGTTAGGCAAGAGGTGGGGTAAAACCTATGATGTAATAGTTAAAGTCATGCAACCAAAATCTATGTTCACCAGTTCTGTCCACCTACCTTTTTTCTGTGTTGGAATTAAGTTCAGAGAAACCAATCTGCCAGAGTTGTGGCTTTACCTAACTTTCAGCCTTGTGTGGCCCGATGGTAGAGGAGGAAGTGCAGTCAAGTAACTCATTAGAACACTGAACTTTGAACCAGGAGATCCTGGGCTTGCACACCAAGGAAGAAGTGTTTACAGTGATAACGGAGCACTCTGGGCCCCCAATGTGCTTATTTTCTGACTGCAGGTATTATGGTACACTTCACATTAATGCAAAAGCATACTGACAAAAAAGGGTTGGTGCACTGGGGGTTGGTCTTATGATCTCTTCTGCGATCCCCAGTAATTGCAAAAAATGCACAAAAGGGGGGACAGAGCTCCCCCAATGAAAAGAGATAATACTTTCTTGCATAACAGAACATTATTGACTGCTTCCATGGTGTTCTGTTCATTTGTTTAAACTGCCCAAACTCACACTGATCCACAGATTCCAGTAGTGATAGACTCCATCCTAGTAAGTGGGCACCACTGCTGTCTGTGTTCCTTTCAGTGGCTCTCCATGGCATTATAGTCATATTGCTCCACAGTTCCCGGTACTGATAGCCAAAACGGGGTGTGAGGGGCAGAGCCCCAACAAAAGAGAAACAGAAATTAAGAAAATTCTAAAAGGTTAATAATAAAATGGGGGGGGGGGTGAGAGAGGAGAAAATGTGTCATTAACTACACTCCTTAGCTAGAAATAAGTCACACTGCAGATGTAAATGTCTTTAACTTGCTGTTAATGGCAGCTATTTTTAAATGCCATTATAATGTGTTTGTGTTATGATGACTGTGTGTGCAATAAACATTGCATTGTATTTCTGTTTAGTTGGGGTGCAGTTATTACAACTGTGTGTAATATGGTACTAGGCCGAAGCGTGTGACTGTCTATGTGAAAATGTCAATGGAAATACCGTAATTGATCCCCCAAAAAGAGAAGTGCGCAGGGGGCCTTGAGTGCTTTAATAACGTCATCTTCACAAGACAAACACAAACAGAACACCAGGCTGAAACAGTTTAGCATCTGTTCTGAGAGTTCTGCCTTTTTCACAGCTGATAAAAGGTGATTAAATACACAGCAGATTCATACTGGCTGAACTTTTACCCAGGGTAAAATAGTTCCAAAGTCTTTTTATAAATCTTCATAAATAAAACAAAATAAGCTTTAACTAGGACATGACATCAGCATGATAAATGAGATTTCAAATTGTGAAATGAGGTGATCTAACTTTCCAAAGAACAGCAGGTTCCCACAGGTAAGAAAAGTGGTATTTATTGTCCAGCTGAGCTCAAAGCAATATAAAGGCAGAACAGCAACGCTGACTCAATCACTGAACTAGGGATACAGAAGGTGTCTGTACAGAGTTACCCAGTGACGTCTGTGATTTATGATCATACCAATTTAAGAACTAATGAAGCTCATCAGCCCACTGAGTTGTTTCCTTCACCAAATCAGTGAGAGCACCCTGGCACCCCTTTGTATTCAAAATGCTTATCCATTCTGAGCTGGAAGGCATGGATGGTGTCAGCTGACACTACCTGTTCTGAAGCTGTATCCCAATTGTCCACTGTAGAAACACAGAAACATAGAATTTGTTGGCAGATAAAGACTGCTTGCCTACACAGTCTTCCCATTTTGTCCATGCCTATACTGTCACCGCAGACCCCACCTGATCTTCAGCTACTCTCATCCCACTGGTTTCCTACCAAGAATCATTTCTGCCTATCCTATGCATGCTTGAAGCCTACCACTGTTTCACCACCTAGTACCATCACTGGAAAACTGTTTCAGAAATCCACCACTCAGTGAAAAAGTACTTCCTCACATCCCTGCTAAACTTCCTTCCAGCCTCATTGCATGCCCCCTTGCTCTCGTGCACCGTCTCTTCTGAAAAATACTCTACCTTCTGTACCCTATTCACCCCCATGAGTACTTATAGGTCTCTACCATGTCCGGTCTTCAATCCTCTCCCCAGGGTGTATATATTCAGATCACTGAGTCTCTCCTCATAGGGCACATAATGCAGCCCCTTTACCATTGTAGATGCCTTCCTCTGGACAGCTTCTACCCTACCTATGTCCTTCCTGAGATGTGGTTCCAGAACTGGACACAGTACTCCAGGTGGGGTCTCAGCAATGATCAATACAGTGGTAACACCACCTCTCTCCTTCTGCTGGAGATTCCCCTCCCTGTGCACCCCAGCATGCCACTGGCCCCATCTACTGCCTTGTCACACTGCCCTGCCACCTTGAGGTACAGTAATCTGATACGATAATCCCAAGGTCCCCTTTCCTGAGCAGTGACCATCAATACCTCTTCCCCCATTCTATACATGGCCTCTGAGTTTCTGTGCCCTAGTGCATGATTTTGTACTTTTCGCATTGAAACCAAGCTGCCGTACTCTCAATCACTCCTCAAGTTTTCCTCAGGGCTCTACTCATTGCCTTCATCCCATCTGGAGTATCTACCCTATTGCAGATTGTGGTGTCATATACAAAGAGGCATACCTTCCCTTCCAGCTCTTCTGTAATGTCATTGGAGTAGAGAAGTTCTTTCTGATATTTCTCCTGGCTCTTCCTCCTTTCAAGGACATTGAGTGTTTCCTTGTTTTTGCATTGCTGTACATTCCAAAGAACTGCATTTGGTCTGACATTACCCCTTTCTGATACTTGAATGCTATAAATATGTCTTTACTTTCTTTACCCTTTACCCACCCCCTAGAACACTCCCTTAGAACCTTCCCCCTCCTTCTTATGCTCTACCAGCCTATTTCCCTCCTCACCACACTTCAAGCTTGTCCTTACTATGTGCCCACCTTGACTCTCCTTCCTATAGCTGCCCAAATATTTCTCATCAAGCATGCAATTCCCCATCATACCTCCCTTCCCAAGATCAACCCCCATCACCTTACCATTTCTCCTTCCTCCCCTTACTCCTCTGGGGTCCTCCCAAACATTTATTTTCTTGTTCAAACATATTTGTTCTCTTGTACTGTTGCTCCCAAGATAATGTCTCATATAGCTCTCCTGCAATTATGTGAAAGTGGGTGACTACACTTAACCAGGTACCTCCTAAGAGAGGTATTGCTATCCCTCTGTAAACTGCATCTCAAGTTATGCAGCAGCAATGCTATTCAGATCCTGTACCTCCTGTTACAGTCTTATATAGTTACTTCCATGATGTATATATCATATTGTTACTATTAGGTATTAGTTCTCTACTGCTGTTTACATTGACTGTCAAACAATCGTGCATAGTTACTTCCATGATGTATACATTATATTGTTACTGTTACGCATTGGTTCTCTACTGCTGTTTATATTATCTGTTAAAGCTCTGTTACTCCCCTCCCCCCAGGACACATCTGGAAATTAGCAGTTCTGTTCAGTATGCCTTTCCTGGTGAAACTTTTAAATAAATAAATAGAATTTCTCAGCATAATCTTCTGTTAGCCATGGAAAACAGACCCCGGTTCTGCTAGGCTGTCTTAATAGCTCATGTTTTCCAAGTCTTCTATGACTGTGCTTGCTCTCCTTTGCACCATCCCAATCCTACTGATACTGTTATGGGCACCAAAACTGTGTACAGTCCTCAAAATGGGGGCTGCCCAGTGATTTGCCGCACAACGATATCCTTTAATCTGCTTACAAAGTCTCTCTTGATGCACATCTTGATTTTACTGGCTTTGCAGGCTGCTTCCCCACATTGTCGTCCCTATTTAAATATTGTTTCATTGCTTTAGATGTTTGATAGAAGTCTACAATGTACAGAGTTATGCATTTACAGCACTAAAGAACAAATCCAACACTGTAATAAAAAAAAACACTTAGGAACAATTACAACTGTAAAGAACAAAACTACCTGAACATACTTAATTCATAGAAACACAGAATTTGATGGCAGATAAAGGGCTGCTTGGCCCACCTAGTCTGCCCATGTTCCTATCTACTGGGACACCATAGACCCTACTTGATCTCCGGCTTTACTCATACAGAAACATAGAAACATAGACTTTGACAGCAGATAAGGACCGCTAGGCCCATCTAGTCTGCCCATTTCCCTACCTACAGGATAGGCCGCAGATCCTAGTCAACCAACAACCTATTTCTTCCTACCCCCCCCCAAGAATTGCCTTATGTCTGTCCCATGCATTCTTGAATTCTCCCACAGTTTTAGACCCCACAACCTCCTCAGGAAGGCTGTTCCATGCATCCACTACCCTCTCTGTGAAATAATACTTCCTCACATTGCCCCTGAACCGCCCTCCTTCTATCTTTAAATTGTGTCCCCTTGTTGTTGCAAGTCTCTTTTTCTGAAAAATGATACCCTCTTGGACTTTGTTGATTCCACTGAGGTACTTAAAAGTTTCTATCATGTCCCCCCTCCCTTCTTTCCTCAAGGGTATACATATTAAGCTCCTTCAGTCTCTCCTCATACGGCTTCTCTTGCAGACCCTGCACCATTTTAGTTGCCCTCCTCTGGGCTGCCTCTATCCTGTCTATGTCCTTGCGGAGATGGGGTCTCCAGAACTGGACACAGTACTCCAGATGGGGTCTCACCAACTGTCTTTACAGAGGGATAACAACTTCCTGTTTTCTGCTGCTGATGCCTCTCCCTATACATCCCAGTATACCCCCAGCCATCCCTACTGCCTTCTCACATTGCTTGCTAACCTTAAGGTCATCTGATATGATTACCCCCAGGTCCCTTTCCTTTTTTGTCGTTGTTACTACCTCCCCACCCATTGTATTCTTCCCTGGGTTCTTGTTTCCAGGTGCATTATTTTGCACTTCTTTGCATTGAATCCTGACTGCCATACTTCTGACCATTCCTCCAACCTTGCCAAGTCCCTTTTCATCTTTTCCATGCCTCCTTGTGTATCAACTCTGTTGCAGATTTTTGTGTCATCTGCAAAAAGGCATACTTTTCCTTCCAATCCCTCTTGCAATGTCACTGATGAAGACATTAAAAAGGACTGGACCCAATACTGAACCCTGCGGTACCCCACTAGTAACCCCCCTTCCTTCAAAATGGACTCCATTTACAATTACCTTCTGTGTCCTGTTGTCCAGCCAATGTTTTACCCAGGCTACCACCCTGAGTCCCACTCCCAGGCTGATTAATTTGACTATTAATCTTTTGTGTGGGACTGTGTCAAATGCCTTGCTAAAGTCTAGGTAGGCCATGTCCACAGCCCTCCTGGTCTACTATTTGGTCACCCAGTCAAAGAAATCTATTAGATTCTGCCTGACATGACCTTCCCTGTCAGAACCCATGCTGCCTTGGGTCCTGTGCTCCACTGGCCTCTAGGTACTCGACTATTCTTTCCTTCAGAAGTGACTCCATCACTTTCCCTACCACAGAGGTCAAACTGACAGGTCTGTAGTTTCCTGCCTCTGTCTTGGACCCACTTTTGTGAAGGGGAATCAAATCCACCTTCCTCCAGTCCTCGGGTACCACACCATCCTTCCATGATTTATTAAAAAGAGTAGCCAGTGGTTTCACTAGTTCCTCCCTTAATTCTTTTAGAATTCTGGGGTGAATTCCATCAGGACCCATTGCTTTGTCCACCTTCAGTTTTAGGAGTTCTTGCAGAACCCTTTCTTCTGTGAAAGGACTGGGATCGACCCCACTATCAAGAGTGCTTCTGTTAATTGGATTAGGCACTTCCCCCTCCTCTTTTGTGAATACTGAGCAGAAATATTCATTCAGTAATCCTGCTTTTTCACTGTCCCCCTCTGCCCACCCACTGTTCATTCTATTCAGCCTCACTATCCCTCCCTTTGTCTTTCTACGCTCGCTGATGTACCTATAAAAGGTTTTATCCCCCTTCTTAACTGAGTTGGCTATCTTTTCCTCAATTTGGGCCTTTGCTATTCTGACTTCCGTACCTGCTTCCTTCTGCCTTAACTGGTACAGCTCTCTGTCCTGCTCCTTCTGTGTTTCCTTATACTTCCGGAATGCTATTTTTTTCTTCCTGACTTTCACAGCCACCTCTTTTGAGAAACATAGTGGCTTTTTCTTTCATTTTGATTTGTTCATTTGCTTCACACAAAGGCTTGTTGCCTCTGTGATGGCAGTTTGATAATTCCCCATTGTTGCTCCACACCTCCTTCTAGCCTGTTTGCTAGTGCTTTCTGAGGCACTCTCCCATCTTGCCAAAGTCAGCCCTCCTAAAGTCCAGTACCCTCACTTTGTGTGGCTTGACTCTGTAGTTGAGTTTAACGTGAACCACACTGTTTGATGGTCACTTGTCCCCAGATGGCAACCCACTTCTAGATCTGAGATCCTCTCCTGCCCCCGTTTGAGAGTCACGAGGTCTAAGATTGCTCCCTCACGAGTGGGTTCCAAAACTAGCTGTCTAATGCCTGCCACCTGTAGGCATCATGATGGCCCTGCTCTTGGATGTGGCTGCAGCAAATGTGCTCCAGTTAACATCTGGCATATTCAGGTCTCCCATCAACAGTATCTCCCTTTCTCTGCTATTCTAAGAATGCCTTCTATCATATCCTTGTCCATTCCTCCCCTGACATGGGGGTCTGTCACAACCCCATGCGGATTGTGGTGCTCTTCCAGTCTCCAAGGTGACCCACAGTGCCTCCTCTCTGTTTACTCTTTTGTTCAGTTGCTTTTATCCCTTCCTTTACATAGAGAGCTACTCCTCCCCCTCTTCTCCCCTGCCTGTCTCTCCTGTAGGTTATGTACTCTGGTATATTAACATCCCAGTCATGGTTCTCTGTGTACCATGTTTCTGTGACTGTTACGATATCCAGGCATCCCTCTTCCATTAAGGCCATCAGCTCAGGGAGCTTGTTGCCCAGACTATGGGCATTGGTACTCATTATCCTCCATTTCCTGATGGCCTTACTCCCTTTTGCACCATCCCTGTCCTTCTTGCCTTTGTCACTTTCTCCATTTACCCCTGCCCTTCTCCCTATCGACACCTCTATGTTGGTGTTTGCTGCACTTACTACCATGATTATTTGGGGGGTCTAGGATTTTCCTGCTCCTTTCCAGTGCCTCCCCCCTTGGGTAGTTTAAAAGCTTGCCTATGAAGCATTTAAACCTGTCACCTAGGATCCTGGTTCCCCTCCCGGACAGATGCAGCCCATCATGCCAGTATTGGCTTGCATCACTCCAGGTGGACCCCCAGTCCCCAATGAAGCCAAATCCCTGAGCTCCACACCAGTTTTTCAACCACTGATTGAATCCCATGGTGCGGAACACCCTAGCCTCTCCTATGCCATAGATGGGTAGCACCTCCAAGAAGGTTACCACTGCTACTTGACCAAGGCCCTCCCAATTCCACAAACTCTTCCTGCACTCTCTAATCCCTTTCTTAGCCAGGTCATTTGTCCCTAGGTGGACAATGATATCCAACTCCCTTCCCTGTGCAGCTGCTCCGGCAATCCTGAGGATTCGCCTCTGTCCCTGCAAGCCATGGCGCCAGGCAGGCACCTTACCTCCATCTCCCCTTCCTCCCCCAGTTCTACCTTCCTAACAATGGAGTCCCCCACCAGGAGTTGTTTCCTTCCCCTGCATGGTCCCCTGCCACCCTCCTGTGGGTCTCCTTTGTGGAGGTTCCCAGCATCCTCCTTGGTCTCCACTGTGGGTGCCTCCATAGAGGAACCACATTTTGCCAGAATGGCATAGGAATTGTGGAGAGGTACAATGGGAGGGATGCGCCTCTGTTCCACCACCCTCACCCTCCCTGAGCCCACTGTGGTCCAACTGCTCCTCTTTCTTGGCAACCTCTGAGGCAACGGCAGTGGCACTGGTGGTCCCTGGATGGAAGAGGAGGTCCCACAATCCTGGCCAACTCAGCCTGGAGATGAGCAACCTCCTCCTCAGCCCAGAGAGGTGCCTGCAGATGGGACAACACCGCATCCTCCAGAACATCTCCCGGAAGACTGCTGCTCCACAGCCACTGCACTGCACCACTCCAATCATGTCTTATTTCTGGCCCCTTAACTGTTTGCAATCCTTACTCTTTCCTCTGTTTTTTTCTCTCTCCTTACTTTCTGCCTGTGTGCCCTTTAAGCTCCTGATTGTCCTGTTCTGAGACAAGAATATCCTATATTTCACAGTAGACCACTTACTTGCTCAGACGCAGACCTCCAGCAGCTAGAGGGGGCCGGAGAGCTACTCTTGCCCTTCTAGGATGGTGGGTCCTTGGTGGTTCTGTGATCACTCACTTCCTGCCCCTAAACAGGAAGTTCCTGTTGTCAGTCAAATTCTGTGCCTATAAAAATAGAACTAGCTTGCGTGGGGGAGTGGAGGGGAGGGAAGGAGGGCAATATAGTCCCAGCAGAGAAGTTCAGTCACACAGCAGTCCTTTCTCCTGGTGTCTTCTGCCAAGTTATTAGCAGAAACTTTCTAAGGCAGTCTTTAAATGTAGCTTCCTTCTAGCTAAGCCACTCCCCCTACTTGCCAGATCTTTCTACAAGTAATTTAAACCTCACAGCAGTTAAGTCCTTTCAGTCACCTGAGATTTACACCTAGATAACTCTTCAGACACCCATTCAGTTCAGTTAACCCAAACACACACTTTTTTTTTTGTATGTTAGTTTTTTTACCCTAAATTAAAGGTCAAATACAAAAGTTCTTCTACTTTAGTCCCAGCAGAGAAGTTCAGTCACACAGCAGTCCTTTCTCCTGGTGTCTTCTGCCTCTTTATTTGCTTCTAAGGTTCCCTTATAAGTATTCCATGCCTTCTTAAATCCCACTATAGTTTTTGCTCCCACTATCTCCTCAGGGAGGCTGTTCCAGGCATCCACCATCCTTTCTGTGAAGAAGTGTTTCCTTACATTTTCCCTGATTCTATCCCCTCTAGCTTCATCACATGACCCCTTGTTCTTGTGCATCCTTTTCTCTTTGTAATTCACCTTCTTTCTCATGCTGCCTGAATGCATAGCAGACCAACACAAACTTTCTCTGGTGCATTTGACTGCCAAAGATTAAGCATCCACTAACAACCTTCTTATAGGTAGCTTTGTACTCCTGTATTACTTGGAAGACTGAAATTAAAGGGGAGAGGAAATTATTTCTGATGTGCAGTTGTTTATGTTCATATTTTGATAAATTACTGTATATTTATTCCCCCAAAGGATGCATATTTAACTGTACCTGAATTGTGAAACATTTTTCCCTTTTTTTCTTATAGACATTTTTTTACAGTTCACTTCATTGAACCAGGTATATGGATTTGTGGATTCAGAACTCTGACCATGGATTGTTGACCTGCCAGAGAAGTGCCCAGGCTTTTTAATCCATATAGTACCATAGGCAGCACACCCAGTTCTTGGTTCCATGAACAGAACTGTGCAGAATAGCTTCCGTTTCATGACAACAATACAAAACTCTGTTGTTCTCAATAACTTTTGTTCAGATTCAGGTACAGTTACATATGGATCATTCTGGGATATGACTATAATTTTTTTTTTATAAGTAAGTCTTTATTAAAAATGTTCTAAGTTATTTAGATACACTAAATACAAATCCATACCAATTAAATTACTACAATAAAAAACAGATTACTTCATCTTAGAAAATACAACACTAAAGTATGTAATCAAAGATCTCATATACCATTGTAAACAAACACACCTATGACCTATACAGCACTATAAAAATAAGACTAACATGAAAGAACAACGTTATTAAATAGAGTGAACAACCATAAACCTCATAGCTTATATTTAACAGAAGCAAATTTCATATAAAAATTGATGACAAATGACAATAACTTTTGAAAATAGGGACATTACAAACTGCTGCGTATTAGAAATCATTTTCTGTTTCCTTTAAGTATCTGACCAGGTAAACTTCCTGAATGAGTAATGGAAATTCCCTGGCCTGAATCGGAGGTGCTTTCTGTGACTATGCCTGCCTGGTGTGTGAAAGTAGGCATCCTTCAGATCCAGTGACCCCAGTCAGTCTCCTGTTTGCAGTGATGAAATCACTAAGCCCAATGTTACCATCTTGGACTTTTCCTTTTTAAAGTGTTAGTTCAAAGTGTTCCTTTCTACAGAGAAATATGTCGCAGGAAAACAGGCTGCAGGTAAGTATGTTGCAGATACACATGCTGCAAATAAACATGCCGTGGGTAAACATGCTGCAGGTAATCATGTTTCAGGTAAACACATGATAGGCAAACATGCTGCAGGTAAGCATGTTTCAGGTAAACACATGATAGGCAAACATGCTGCAGGTAAGCATGTTTCAGGTAAACACATGATAGGCAAACATGATGCAGGTAAGCATGTCGCAGATAAACACATGATAGGCAAACATGCTGCAGGTAAGCATGTCGCAGATAAACACATGACAGGCAAACATGCTGCAGGTAAGCATGTCGCAGATAAACACATGATAGGCAAACATCTGATGCAGGTAAGCATGTCGCAGATAAACAAGCAAGCTGCACTAAAACAGCTGGATCAGACCTCTCTTAGTAATTCTGTTTTATTGCATTTCAGCCTTTATTGTTTGAAATCACTCAGCTATTTCAAATTGTTGGAATACTGGCTATAAGGCAAGCTGAAAGCTATAACAACAACCGGACCAGATCATTCTTTCCAGTGCTCCAGTTTCAATCTGGTTTTCACTCTGGCCATAGTAAGGAGACTGCTCTGGTCCCTGATGCCATGATCTTTTTATTTCTAATGACAATAGCTCCTTTATCCTCCTGATACTATGGCCCTCAGCACAGCCTCTGGCACTGTTGATCACTCCACCCTCCTTGTTCACCTTTGAAACTATGCTGCTGTCTCTTCCCCATCATATCTTGGTTTCACGCTTACCTTTCCAATTGATCTTGTGCCACTCTCAGTAATTTCTCTGCACTTTCCTAACCGGTCCTATATAGAGTGCCTCAATGATCCAGCTACTCTTCTCCTTCTACCTTTTTTCCCTTTGTTCACCTCTTTCAGCCTTGATCATCAAAATTTATTTCCTCTTTATCTCAACACTTTGTGACATGAAAGCGGCCTCCTGCTACCCATTTGGTCTTTGCCTGTGCTGGTAAACAGTTGCACCCTTTCCTGCCAGCAAGTCCACTGATACCACCTCTGCTCAAGCCCCAGCCCCCCACCCACATACACACAATGGGTCCCAGCAGCTGGGCACCAATGCTGACTCAAATGGATCCAATATTAGGAAAGCAGTAACAGACCAGACAAGGAAAGGATTTGAAGGATCAGGCCACTGGGACATTGGTAGAGAACCATGTTTTTCTTAAATAAGAAATAACAAGAAATTCAAGGTATAAAAAAATTACAAGAAATTCAAGAAGTAACAAGAAATTCAAGGTATTAAAAGAAATAAAAAATTCAACATATAAAAAGAATAAAATGAAAACAAACACATGAATAAAGCAAAAAAATTGCTTTTTGAGGGGCCAAAACTAAATAAATGCTTGCAGCAGTCGTTATTTAGGCTCCTTTGTCACCACAGAGATGGTCCACAAGGTAGCAACAGCGGAATTGTTTCATCCACAGAACTTTTCAAGACCGTAGCATAATTAAGCAATGAGGCATGTGGGGGGGCATTATGGTGGGAAAACAGCCCACCTTGGGTGGGTTGAAGTACAAGGCTATCCCACCATAACACACCCCCTGGAATGCCTTATTGCAATTATGAAATGGATCATTTTTTTTGTACATTTTATGCAATTTTTTAAACATATTACTTTCAGCTGGGCCACCGTTCAGGCATAACGGCCCAGCTAGAAGCAGCTCTCAGTCAATCAGAATTCAGCATTCTTTCTACCCATTTCATAATGCTGCTTAATACAATGTAGTACAGTATGCTAGGAATGTGCTTTCTAGTGTGTATAAGGTCATTTTGAGGTAGTTTATGAACGTAAATGTCGTAACAAGAAATAAAACTAAATTTTCAAAGAATAAAAAGAAATAAGAAATTCCAGAAAATAAAATGTATAATTATAAAAAATTAAAATAATTTCACAGGACTCCAGACATGGGGGCCTGTCCACAGTCATACTGATTTTCTTCTTTATTTTCTCCCTTCCCTCTGTGCCATTGGTTGATACTACCAGCCACATCCTCCTTGATATGACAATGCTCCAGTGTTACCCTGTCCCACTGTGCCCCACCTTGCACTGACTCCTCAGGCCCCTGAGACACAAGGGGGAAGTCAGACAGTGGGATGAACATCACTCCCTCCCTCCCTTCCTGGTAAAGAGCAGCCAAGTGGATTCTCCTCCCTCTGCTGTACTGCTCCTACTCCCCAAGATTTTTAGTTTGACTGCTACTTCAGTATTAGTTCCAATTTAGCATGATTTGGAGTGTGTTTATTTTGTGTAAATGGTCTTCCTCTACTGCCCAGCTCTGTGTGTTTAGCTTACTCCAAGTTAATAAACAGCAGCTGTGTTCAGCTTCAGTATGTACACAGTATCTTTCGTGATAGTCATGTGTTGGACCCAAAATGCTACAAGTACACACCCATGTCAGCGGTGTGCCAGGCAGCTCTGGTGCCTACAAGATGGCACCTTGGCTATTATTTTATGCAGTCAACACATAGGGTGTATATATTTTTATTCCTTCACTGATGCCTTCATGCTCATTCATTCTGCTGCTGGGATCAGAATAATTCCTGGAACTTTCCAAACTTTCTCCAGCTTAATGGCCTGTATATCAACTCTGGGGTGACAGCTCTCACTAGTCCAGTTCCACAACGTGCCACTAAATGACACTGGAGATTGCTGAATCTTGTCAACAAGGGGGATGATACTGGAGTTAATGTTCATGAATAGATGCCAGTGTGTCTAAGACAGAAGCACTCATTTGGGTTTGGAGAAGCACCCATAAAGGAGAATGGCATTTAACCTACAAACCAATATTTTCTGTAGAAGCTGTTTTTCAAATACTGGTTCAATTGCTCATATTGTTCCATCTGTCCTGGCCTTTGACAAACTTGATTGGCAATTCTGATTTATAAACTGCTGGTATGGACTATTTTATAATAGCTGTATGGTGTATAGTAATTTATGCCCTTGTTTTGCTTTTTCATTGGTACCACAATGCATCTGTGTTCTACTACATAACTCTGCTGCTGAAATGGACATAAACTACATCGTACAGTTTAAAATGGTATGGACCACTTGACTGTGATGCGGAAACGTTCACAGAGTTCGCTGCAAGGCCTGTAACGACAGAACAGCAGCAGCATTAGAACCAGGTTTTAAAAACAGCTGCAATAGGACAAAAGTACTTATAGGTACAGTACAGTTCTCTTTAAGAGCAGCTTTATTTCCCATCATCTCCCTTCTAGACTCTGAACTCTCATTTTCCTTTTTCAATACCTTTGGTATCATCACTGAACAGGAACTCTCTTTTTGTGCTCATCTGTCTCCTGGCTATAGATCTGCCTATTACCACCGCCCATTCACAATGGGAAAAGCCACTCCACACTACAGCCCTTAAATAAGACATATATAATAGAGTGACCTCCGTTGTTTCTCTGGGTGGGCTGTTGTAAGTGTGTCCAAGAAGACATACACAGTCCGAGGTCAAGTACAACACTGCAGTTTATTTAAGGCAGCATTGTTTCCAACTAACTGGGGTCACAGCCCCTTTAACAAACACACACAAAAATCCTACTCCTGTCTGGAGTTCTAACTAAATGAAGTGATTCCCTCACTGTGATTGCATCACAAGTCCTATGAGGACAGGTTGAAGGCACTGAACATGTACTCCCTGGAGGAGAGGAGGGAGAGAGGGGATATGATAGAGACATACAAGTATCTTACAGGGAGGAACAGGGTGCAGGAATGCACTATTTTTAAGCGAAAAAGATGTTCCAGGACTAGAGGGCATGGGATGAAGTTGGAGGGACGACGATTCAGAGGAAACGTGAGGAAGAATTTCTTCACAGAACGGGTGGTGGACAAGTGGAACACCCTGCCAGAGGAAGTGGTGGGGGCTGAAACAATCACGGGATTTAAGAATGCATGGGGTAGACATAAAGGAATTCTGGAGGTCAGGGGTTAGGGGCAACAGACTTCCTGGAAAACATAAACTGAACTTACAAACTTAAATGGGCAGACTGGGTGGGCCATAGGCCCTTATCTGCCGACACTGTCTATGTATCTATGTATCTATGTCTCTGGTTACCAACTACTCTGGTTCCCAGGCTCCGGGTAGTATAACAAAGTCCACTTACAATCTTCACAGTCCTTTCCAAAGGTCTCTGTAGCTTGAACTTGCCCTTTGCAACACAGGTTCTAGCATTGCCTTGGTGTCTCTCTCTCTCTCTCTCTGCTGTGTTGCCTGGGTAGGTTTTATAAAAAGAATAAAATACTGACACTTGAAACACTGCCCCTAATTAACATTGACTGCAGCTGTGCCTCATCAGCTTCCTACCTGGATATTTCCAGAGGTTTCCCTACCTGGATGCTTTCAGAGCTTTCTATGGTTGATTAGCTCTGTGTTTGATTACCTCCCTACCTGGATGCTTCCAGAACTTTGTGTAACCCTTTCAACATTTCTAAAAAGGAAAGATAGCTTTATCCACACTTCTGCTGACATAAACTGCCCCTACCACTCTGCCACACATACATATGAATGGA
Source organism: Neoceratodus forsteri (assembly GCA_016271365.2). NCBI lineage: Eukaryota > Metazoa > Chordata > Ceratodontiformes > Ceratodontidae > Neoceratodus > Neoceratodus forsteri. The sequence goes on along the minus strand of JADMNL010000029.1, from coordinate 81,801,612 downwards.
ATTAGTGTGCCTGCACTTGACCACCCAAAGTCCACATACACTCAAGTTTTAGCAGCTTAACTACAGTATCGCACTGAATAGCACTTAGTTTGCACTGGTTTTACTTGCTTTGAACCTATGAAGATGCTGAAGACCAATAAATGTTTTTTTTTTTTGAAAAGTTTTAAGAAGTCATTAGTGAATAATTTGAATGTATGTGGACCATGTGCAGTCGAATGTGGGTGCACTAATTCCAGGCATTACTATTTTCATCTTCATAACACTGTCGTATCGGGGAAGAAATTAAGAAAATAATCTGGTGTGGGAGGCAGAATGCTAGAAACCAAAATTTGGTGTTCCCTCTCAAAGTCTGGTATTCCACCTATCCAAAAGATTGTGCTATAGACTTAATTGCAGAGTTGGGGCATAGAGGACTGGTATTTCAGTCAGAATACCAGCACTATGAAAATGATATTCTGCCTTGAAAACTGGTATGCAAAACAGGGTGGAATGTCATAAATTCTAGTCCTGTGTATGAACATAGGGACCACAGACAGTAACATGCCTATTAGCCCATGCTGGTCATCCCCTGCATCTCAGCAGCTGTAGGACCATGGTGGTATCATCTAAAGATGCTTTTCACTATATCTCCAAAAGGAATCCTAAACCACGTCTTGGAATTGATAACTTAGATTATCGGATACTAAAGAGTGTTGGTTATCATTTTGCCCCTCTATTAACTAAACTTTTAAGTATAGTTCTATGTCATGTGTCTTCCCTAGTAAGTGGAAGAGTTCCATAGAGAAGCCTGTCTTAATATCAGGCAGTAAATCTAATCTGAATAATTATCATCTCACCTGACTATTAACCCCACTGTCTAAAGGTTTAGAAAAGATAGTGTCTGACCAGGTGATTGAACATCTCAAGAAATATGAACTATGATCAGAATCTCAGCATGGTTTCTGCCCTAAACACAATACTGAGACTGCCTTGGTAAGGTTCAAAGGCCATGTCATCAAAGCAACTGATGACGGAAAATATGTTGCTTTGGCCTTTATGGACCTCACCAAGGCATTCAATTTGGTGGACAATTCTGAGCTCCTGAAACTGCTGCCTGGTGTTCACTTCTCAGATGAGGTGATTTCCTGGTTCAGAAATTACATATCTTATAGGAATCAGACAACTTTAATTAATGGGTCAATTTCCAAAGAATCCAATTTTTGTTTTTTTTTAATGTAACTGTTTGGTCCCTGTTGTCTCCTCCCGCCAACTTGCTGACAGGGACACATAGGTATTTTGCAGGTTTTCTCCCCTTGCCACCCCCCAAGGCCCTGGCACATGGCTATGTAAGTGTGTGGAGGCATGCATGCACCCTGTGGAGCCAACTCAGCCTCTTCCACCTCCCGTAAATTTTTGATGTCCCCTCTATGCCTACGCTATGCACTGGACCCCCACCCAGTGGGAGCGGAACTACAGGGGGGCACCAACACACCCTCACCACCCTTGGGAGAGGAGAGCTGACTATCAGAATGCTCTGTCCTGCTCCACTCCCTCCCCCACGCCAGCACCTCAATGACCTGATGTTGTTCCCAAAACTGGGTCACCGGTGTGGTGCAAGCAGTGGCGTCCAGTGCCTCAACCCTCTGCGCCACCAGGCCAGCATCAAAGAATTAGTTTTAAGGTGTGGAGTCCCACAGGGCTTGATGCTAAGACCATTACTGTTTTCTCTTTTTGTTAATTCACTTTCAGATTTATTTAAACACACAGAATTGATTTTTTATGCAGATGGAACTGTTCTTTTTTGTTCTGGTAATAATTTATCACCACTGCAAAAAACTTTGCAATCTGAATTTAGTCTCTTACTTCTTTGGTTTGAATCACACAAATTAGTATTAAATTCAGTTAACTCAAAGTCAACGTTTTTTTCAAGTATTAAGAAAATCTCCACTTCTGAGTTACTGTTATGTGACAATTTTGGAAAGCCCACTGAGCAAGTAACAGTTTTTAAGTACCTTGGCACGACTCTCAACAGACATCTCACTTATGAGCAACACATTACTGAATTAATAAACAAGTTGCATAAGAAACTGGTTTTCTTATATAGAATATGGAGAAATCTCACAACCAAAACCAGACACATTGTCATGCACAGTCATTTATTATCAGTTCTAGATTATGGTTCTGTAATATACTCATTTACATCTGAAAGCATGTTAACTAAACTTAGGTCCACATACCACAGTATCCTATGCTTTGCCACAGGTCACACTAGGTTCACGCATCATTGTTTTCTATACAACTCTTTTAATTGTTTATCTTTGGCTAAACATTTAAATTTTTGATCCCTCTTATTTTTGCACACAGTTCACTTGGGTCTGCTTCTGAATAGCATTACAAGTTTATTTTTCATGAAGCGTTCTTCAGGATATACAAGAATGCAAAGTAGAAATGCATTTATAGTTCCATTTTACATCCCAAGTTTGCCCAAAATTCCTTAACTTTTTCCTTCTACAATACTCTATAACAAACTGCGCAGTACTATAGCTGGCTGTCCAAAGATGTCAATCTTTAAGACAACACTTAGAAGAAATATATTTATAAACTCTGTTTGTAAGTGTTTTACCTGATTTTTGGATTGTTATATACCTATTTGTTGAGTTTACATTGTTTGTGTTATTGTGTTTTGTCAAAACTGGACATCTGTGAAAATGGGGTTTTAGTCCACAGACCTTTCAGTATAAAATAAAAAATGAAAAGAATGAAAATCCCCATCGTGTAGAGAACTTCTGTCATCAATCTTAGATGAGTTAAGAGCCTTGCGCTTAACCACTGAAGTATAGAAGCTATTTCAGATACCCACGCCTCTCTGTGTAAAGTGCTTCACTAAACCCCAGCTGCTCACTTATAACTTTGTGTAGACTGTTAATTTTGTGTTTTTGTGCCATTTTTAATTTTGAAGTTTAGGCCTTTAAGCAGTGCAGCATCCTTCACAGTTTTGTATACCTGAATTAAATATTATTTCATCCTCTTTTTCCTCCACCCTGAAAAGATTCAGCTCTTGTAGTCTGCTATTATCACTCATACCCCCAAGCTAACAGAGTTCCCCAACATTGTACCCTCTTTACTCATTTGATACCCTTCTAATACTTTGGTGCCCAGACCTGACAGCAGTGTTCCAAATGAGGTTTCACCTGGGATAGGTAAAATGTCATGACAAAGCACATTTATCCACATTCAACAGCATTTTCCATTTTTCTGCCCATCCTGACAGTGTTTTAAATGTCTTTGTAATGCATTTACTTGATTTGGTGTCTCTACTAAACCTCTTTGTGTACTGTTATCTGCAACATTTGCATGCCAGCTATCTATTTTTCATCCATATTGCTGATGTACAGATTAAATTATCAAGATCAGCATTAACCACTGAAGCACTGTGCTGGTTATCCTCACCCAGTTCAAGATGAATCTATTATTAGGCCAGCCTGGTGGTGCTGAGGGTTGAGGTGCTGGACGCCACACCTCACACCGCATTGGCAACCTAGGATTGGGAGTGAGCTCAAGTGCCAGGGGTTGGCAGGGGAGGGATTGGATTGAGCACCCACTGGGCTGCTCTTCTCTCCCTGGGGGAGGGTACTGGGATGTCTGGTACTCCAGTAGCCTCTGGTGGAGATACAGGGTGCGGCAGAGTGCTGGACTGCATGTAGACAGTGTGGCCTGATGCAGGCAGGGTTGCCATGTGCCACAATGTCCGGACGTGTACCACACATGGGAGAGGGGGTGGAGGGACATACAAGGGGAAAAAATCCCCTCCTGCTAGATAGGTGATGGCTCCTCCGGTGCCGCCACCACACGCCCAATGCTGGTTCTCCCCCACTGCCCCTTCAATCTCCCTGGGGCTGTAGCCCCCATGTCCCCAGGGAGTAATAATGACTTTGAAGATGGTGGGGAACACAGTGGGTGGCAGAGCAGTTCAGGTGAGCAAGGTAGCCAGAGAGAGTTCCGGTCAGGAGGAGAGAAAGAGATTTGACAAAAAAAAGATGAATCTATTAGTTCTCACCATGTGCCTCCTTTCAGAAAGCCAGCTTTCTATATCCAGCTCAGTAACTGATTCTAATTCCCATAAGTTCTCTATTAATTCAGAAGTGAAGTTGGTGGGCAGCTTCAAAAGAGGCTGGGATAGACATAAGGGTAATGTAAGGGTCATGGGAGGGGAAGATGGAAAGGATAGAAAGATTGGAGAGGAGGGGTCAGGGTCAGAAGCTTAAAGCTGTGGATCCTGCAATATGAGCACACTAGAGAGCCCAAATGGTCATCTTCTGTTGCATTCGTCATATGTTCAGATGTAGTTGCAGAAATAACACCAACCAGGTTTATGTTATCTGAAAGCATATATTAAACTTTCAACACGTGCTACAGATTGGTGTTACATTCTACAGTACATCTAGAGTTACATCAAGTTCAGTATGTGCAGCAGGACGTGTCAAGAATGTTTGTTTTTTTTTTACTTTAGTAACATCGGTTCTTACATCCTATATACAGTATACAGCTTTACAGCCAAGGATAGTGATTACACTATCAACATTGGATGCTGGAACATTGAGTGAGCATTCACCAACAATAATTTATGCTTTTTCTTCTTGCAGTGGGTATTCAGATGATTCTGGTTTCATAAGGTCCAACAGCATGTCCAGGCCAAGTGGAAAATCCATATACCGTAAGCACCTCTCTTATTTAAATACTTAACATCAGACATGTTCCAATGACATACAATAATTGAAAGGTAAACAGCAAACAAGCAACTAAGCATCAACAAAGAGGAACAGCAAATACAAAACCAATATAATCACTACAAAAGATGTTGTAGTCAACCATAGTCAGAAAGGCGACTCCTCAAAGAACTGTGGCCCTGAAGCAAGGCAAGAAATAGGTACTCACAGACAGGCAATCTTGGCTTCCTGGTTTCCACTTCACAGAAAACACACTTGCTGCTATGTTCCAGAATAACAGACTTTATTGTTAGAACAGCAGTTGGTTAGTCCACGCACCCTTCCTCAACAGCCAAATGTTTTCAAGCGATACTTACGCTTTCTCAAGGCTGTGTTAGTGTAACCATGATCATCATTTTAAAGTGCATACTTAAAGTGGCAGTGCACCAAAAACAGGTAAAAAGCTTGTTGATATGACAGCACCAAATTGCACCAACCTAAACCCAGGCAAAAAAGAATAGCATAACTAAGTACATAACAGACACATAGATATATAAGTATAGAAATTTAAAGACAATTCATATAAAAGACTATATATAAATAAATATATATATATATATATTACACTGGCACAGTAGTGCCAGTATAGTTAAGGTTAGTGGAAGTGTTCAATCTTAAAGAGCAATCTGTCCTGGTTAATAATTTTGAATTGGTTTCTTAGAGTTTCCTGACATTTGGCATGCAACACCGGCAGAGGTAGGTCTGTTGATGTGCCAAATTTGGGTTGAATCCCTTATGTGGTTTCTGAGATACAAATTGTTGAAAAAACAGAGATTTTCCTGTGTTTTGCTGTTTCTTCAGCCACCTGTATCTCAGAAATAGCTTTAGGTGCAGGGCTGAAATTTTCAGTGTAGAATGCCTTGGCCTCACAGATGCACCTTTTGAAGATTTGGTGGGAAAATATACATTTGTTCCAAAGTTATGACATGTTGAATTTCCCATTATATCCTATGGGGAAAAACAGATGTCCAACACAAATCAGGGTTCTGCTTAGAACTAGGATAGTGCTTCGAACTAGAATTCTGCTTCAACCTAGGATTCTGCTTTGAACTAGGATTCTGCTTTGTAGGAGCCCTGTGGAAAGGGATTCTGAACTGTACAAGGATGCTATGTTGCAGTACTGAATCCCTTTTGGTGAACAGAACCAATGCAGAGAAGGAAAGGGAATGGACAGTCAACCAATCCTACCTGTTCCACAGCCCCCGGAGCCTCAACCCAGGCTGCATAAATCACCTAGAGTTTTTTTTTTAAACATAATCTCCACTCTGGGGTGATCTGCCAGGTTTTCCTTTCTGCAACACCGTGAACTGAGATTTGAACTGACTATATAACCAATTGGAGTGCTGACCTTTTTGCTGGTTTTCCAACTCGGTGCTTTTCTACTGGGTTTTACACCCTGGTAAGTGCACCTTATGCTTGAAGGCTAAAAGATTTGTGCCACTGAGATATTGTCTTTTCTGCTTTTTGCCATTTTAATATCTTATGCACCCCACCAGCACTGTAGGACACTGCAGAGCCCATTCCCAATGTTCCAGATAGAAGCACCCCTCCCCCCACTGTGCGACACTGGGGAACCCACTTCCAGTGTCCTGAAATATGTATGCAATGGTTTTGCCAAAAACAGAGTGCCCCATCCCCATGGCAGCACTACACTCACCCCCACCAGCAGTGTGTGACTCTTGGGAGCCCACTCCCAGTGTACCTAGCATACTCAGTTATGTTGCATCCCCCCAAAGTAGTGTGAGACACAGGGAGCCCACCCCCAGCCCACTGAGAAATGGTTCTGCTGTTCCTGTGAAAAAAGGAAACAGTCCCCAATGTCTTTTCTTAAACTCCTGTAAAAAAAAAAAAAAACAGGTCTCTCATCTTCTCCCCATCCCCCTTCCCATCCCGACGCCCCCACTGAGCAATCAACCACCCCACACCCCCTTGCCCTATACTTACCAACAGAGGTCAGTGGCTGTAATCTACTGTAGACCAGGACACATCTGCATGCTTCAAAGTCGAACAGCGAACCAAAGAATAAAGGTAAGTGCCATATAGGGGCTGTCAATGGTGTTCTGAACATATGTTAATATCTCAGTCATTTTTAGATATTTTTTGCACCACTTTCAACATGGATTTTGGGACTACTAGTAACACTGGCACTGTCATTTTAAAGGCCTGTCCCGAAAGCTGATTTCACTGTCGCTGCACAAAATCACCTTTCAGGACTGAGTAATGAAATGACAGTGCCACTGTTTATGAGGTGGTGTCCCAAAAAGGCCATGTGGAAACTTTGGTGCAAAAATACAAAAAAATGCCCAAATTATGGGCGGTCATTGAAATTTTCCTACACATGCGTATAACTCTACCAATTTATATTTTCACTCCCAGTTTTCAACATACCCATTTTTCACACTACCTTGTGAACAGTACCGCTGCATTTCTCACATCCTGCCCAAAATATGCCTTTGCACCTGTGGCACGGAATGGTGTGGTTACTGTGTAAAATCACCTTTTGGGACTGAGTAACAAAATGACAGTGCCAGTGTTCATGAGGTAGGCTCCCAAAAAGGCAATGCTGAAATTTTGGAGCACAAGTAACAAAGAATGCCTGAGTTACACACGATCATTAACATTTTTCTATGCATGCGTGTAACTGCCAATTTTTTATATTTTCACTCCAAAGGTTGAGCATAGCCATTTTTTCACAGCACCTCATGAACCCTACAGCTGTCATTTCTCACATTGTGTCCAAAATATGATTGCTTAGCTGTGGCATGGAATGGCATTTTGCCATGGATTAAGAAATTTACACCTATGGGGGTTATGAGGTGGGGTGATAAGAAGACTGTGTTGAAATTTTGGGGTCAAATGTGAAAAAAAATTACAAAGTTATAAGTATTTGTTGTAATTTTGCTACACATCTATCTCAAAAAGTAAGGAAATTCATTGAAAGAAATCTTTATTAATGCATCAGTTAGGGTTGTTAATTCAGAGAGAAAAGCAGAAACTGACAGGCATTGGGGGTGCCTTGGATGTCAGTCCTAATGCCCCCACCCCCTTCCTGTAGAGAATGACAGGCTTCAGTAGGTGCCTTGGAGTCCTCAGCCCTCACTCTCACTCCATTCCATAAGTAAATCAGCTAAGATGGGTACAGTACAGGAGAATGGGGTGAGAGTTAGGGCTGAGGACATCACTGCACCCCCGGAGCCTGTCATTCTCAACAGGGTGGGGGTGGGGGTATTACAGCTGACATCCAAGGCACTCCCAACACCTGTCAGTCTCTGCTGGGTTGGGTTAGAGTTGGAAACCTTAACACCACATTTCCCTGCTTTTCTTGCTGTAGTAACAACCCTAACTGATGCATCAATTAAGTTTTTTTTGCAATGAAAAAAAAATATATATATATATGTGTGTGTGTGTGTGTAGGAAAATAATCTCTGCTGATTGGCTGAAACACATCACATGACCATGTGTATATTAGAGCACAACCACACACCTGCACTTTCATCCCCTCCAAAACAAGTCTGCTATTTTATGAGCTAGATAACCCACTTTAGGGTATGTGGTCATGCTCTGATATATGCACACCTTGACTGGTTGACACACCTGGCCAGTGGCCTCATGCATGACAATGCACACCAAGGCATGCATATATATTATATATATATTATATATATAGATATTATATATATATATATATATATACATACACACACACACACACACACACACACACACACACACATATATATAAAACACTCACACCAATAGTATGCATAGTAGGATGACCTAGACAGGTAGGGAACAAATGGTGGGGTGGGAGGGTACAGTTATCCAAAAAAGATTTATCAGTTTAACTGAAAATGTTCTTCAACCTAGAAGACATGAAAAAAATAGCATACTTATTTGTTAAAAAAGTTAACAGTTAAGAATCCATCACATGTCCTTTAATATAGAAATGTATCTGAGAAACTGTTTAATATATTGTGCTTTTATAAATGTGGAGAAAATGGAAAATGGTCATTTAAACCAGAGTGTTCATAATATTTCATTTGGTACTGCTGACACGTTTCCCCCCTGTAAAAACTTCCTATCCAACTCTCCACCCCTCATAGATTTATGGATTTTTTCAATAACTTGAAAGCTGACACAATGTTCTCTACCTTTCTTTTCCATGTGTAGTGCCAGGGCACTTACACCATCCAATTTTTGGATACTTCTCATATGCTGATCAATTTGTTGCTTCAGCTTCCTTTTCATTTTGCCAATATAGCAGGAATGGCATGCACTGTACTGGGCTAAATAAATAACATTATTCATGTTCCCTGTAGAGAATGACAGTATGTAGTATAGGGAAAGGGTGGAAGGTAGTCCTGCTAAATGCCAGGAGCTTGGGAAATTAAATGCCTGAGCTCCAGGTGATGCTGACTGAGGGAGAAGTGGATGTGGCAGCAGGCACTGAGACCTGGGCCACTGCAGGACATGACTGGGACCTGAACCTGGAGGGTTACACTATGTTCAGGAAGGACAGGGGGAAGGAAGGGGAGGAGGGGTAGCAATGATAGTCAAAAACTGCATTGGCATAGGGGGAGTAGAGGAGGCAGAGGGAACCGTAGAGGCAATTTGGGTCATCTTGATAACAAGGGGGGGCAAGAGAGTAAAAATAGGAGTGGTGTATAGACCCCCTGCACTGGCGGAGGAGCTGGAGGAGAGTCTGGTGGCAGATGTTGGGAGACACTGCAGACTGGGCAGAGGAAGGGTGGTGGTGTTAGGGGACTTAAACATGCCAGGAACAGACTGGGAGACCATGACATCCTCTGTGACCAGGGAACAGAGGTTGTTGGATGTCTTTCAAGATGCGTTCCTAACTCAGCAGGTGGGGAAACTGACCAGGGAGGCACAGGCACTGGATGTGGTTGTGGCAGACAGTGACCAGATTGGGGGCCTGGAGGTAAGGGACCCATTGGCGGGGAGTGACCATGCCACGGTCTGGTTCTGCCTGGACCTAGGAGGGGTAGAAGGCTGCACAAAGACGGAGGTAACTGACTTCAGGGGGACGGATTTTAAGGAAATGGGAAGAATCCTTAAGGAGCATTTGGATGTGATTGGGTCAGACATGGACACTGATAGCAGGTGGGAAATCATCAGGAGAGGGGTGCAGGATGCTACCAGCACCTGTGCAAGAGTACAACAAAAATGCGGTAGGGCCTGAAAACCCTGCTGGTGGACCAGGGAGGTCCAGGAGGTGGTGCGGGGAAAGAAGGCAGCCTATAGGCAATTCAAGTGCTCAAGGAGTGAAAGAGATCCAGGGGAGTATGAGCCGATGGCTAGAAGGGCCACTAGGGTGGTGAGGGTGGCTAAGGCAAGGAAGGAGCAGAACCTGGCCAGGGAAATTAGGAGAGAACAAGGGGTTCTTTAGATACATTGGGGAAAAACGAAGGGTGAAGGGGCAGATTAGCAGGATTAAAACAAGGGAGAGATGGGCACAAGACCCGGGGAGCAGGCTGAGGTACTAAATGAGTACTTCACCTCAGTTTTCACCAAGGAAATGGGGGGGGCTGCATCATACATGGGAGGAGACAGAGATACTGAGGAGGGGGGACCTTACCGATCGGCGGGTCTGGGGAGACGGAGGCATCACTGGCAGGAGGGGGGACAGCTAAGCAGGGAGAAGAGGTAGCTGAAGTGGAAATCACAGCAGAGAGAGTGAGGGAAGCCCTCAGGTCCCTTAAGATGGAGAAAGCACCGGGCCCAGATAAATTACATCCCAGAGTGCTGAAGGAACTTGCGGATGTCCTGGCGAAACCCCTGGCGGAGCTTTTTATCATCTCTCTGAGGACAGGGTGGGTGCCCCAGGACTGGAAGGTGGCGCATATAGTGCCTATCCACAAGGGGGGATCAAGGGAGATGGCAGGGAACTACAGGCCTATCAGTCTGAGATCGGTGGTGGGCAAGGTGATGGAGGGCATTGTCAAGGAGAGGCTGGGGAGGGGGAACCTGGAAAAGTCAGGGTGCCTGGATGATAGACAGCATGGATTTGTCCCGGGGAAATCGTGTCAGACAAACCTTGTGGAGTTATATGACTGGGTGATGAGTGCCTTGGACCTGGGTAGACCAGTGCACATCCTCTTTCTAGACTTCAGCAAGGCATTTTACTCTGTTCCTTATGTGGGCCTGTTGGATAAGCTGGGAGAAATGGGGGTTGGGAACCAGATGATCAGATGGATAGGCAATTGGCTCCAGGACTGGACCCAGAGGGTCATAGTTGGCGGGATAGTCTCATCCCCAAGGAGGCTTATTAGTGGGGTCCCACAGGGATCAGTCCTTGGGCCCCTCCTGTTCAACACTGATGTCTCTGATATAAGGACAGGAATCAGGAGTGAGATGAATCTCTTTGTGGATGACTCAAAACTGGGGGCGGTGGTGGATGGGGAGGAGGGGGGTGGCCCTACAAGGGGACCTGGAGGCTCTGGAAAGATGGTCTAGAAAGTGGAAGCTGAGGTTCAGTGCAGTGAAATGCAAGGTACTCCACCTGGGGGCCAGAAACCTGGGCCAAGTGTACACCCTGGGGGGGAAATGCTACAAGTCTCGATGGCTGAGAGGGACCGGGGGTGGTGGTGGATGTCAAGATGAACAACTCAGAGACTTGTAGGAGGGCAGCAGCCAAGGCCAACAGGATGCTGGGATGCATCGCTAGGGGGATCACCTCCAGAAGGAGGGAAGGATACCCTCTGTATAACTGCTTGGTGAGGCCGCACCTGGAGTACTGCATGCAGGTTTGGAGGCCACACTTAAAGAGGGACATTAAACCCTGGAGAAGGTCCAGAGGAGGGCAACCAAATGATTTGGGGCTTGGGGACAGGACCTATGAGGAGAGGCTCGAAGAGCTAAATATGTACACATTGGAAGAGAGAAGAGACCGGGGACATGATAGAGGTCTTCAGATACATGAAGAGGGTAAATAGGGGAGGAACAGTCAGGGTGCTTCAAAGGAAGGAGGAGGGGCCACTAGAGGGCATGGGTGGAAGCTGGAGGGGGGAAGATTCAGGGGAGAAAGGAGGAGGTGCTACTTCACTGAGAGGGTGGTGGAGCCATGGAATGCACTGCCTAGGGGGCTGGTGGAGGCAGAGATGGTGGAGGGATTCAAGAGGGGGTGGGACAGGTACAGGGGAAGGGTTTTGGAAGCAAAATTCAATGCAGCAAGAATATCCGGAACTGGGAAGTGAGAAGCCAGAGAAGGCGATGGGGCAGCAAGATCAGCACCCAGGGTGGGGGCTGACCAAACGAGCAGACATGAAAGATGTTAGGCCTATTCTGCTGGCATTTTAATATACTAGTATGTTGCAAGTGGCAAAGTCCCATATTTGATATTTCTTCCCAGATCTGGGTTCCTCAGATTTTGTCCACTGTAGTTGTATATTGGCAAAACCGACAATTGCCACATTTGTGTGTTCATGTCAGTAGGTGTTTAAAGTTGTTTCTCCCTCCATTTCTATCCCAATGTGTGCTATGTACAAGATGAACTTTTAGACTGGTAAGCCTACTTACTGGAATCTTCTGCAGGACTTATGTGTTACATCCTGAAATATTCAATGGAGCAAGATATTAAAACTGCACTTTTAGAAAAGAAAAAGCTGTGCAGGCATTCTCTAGTCATTTTGAATATAATGCCTTTAGACAGCAAGTTGACGAAACGATTAAAAAATGTGACGAGTGACTTAGAAAAGTTAAAACAACTAAATCTGAGAGTGACAGGAGAGACTACTTGGAAGAATACATTTTCAACTGTAAAGGTCACACAAGCCTAATGAATCAATTTTTAAAAAAGGCACTGACGTCCCAGCAAAGCCCTGGCTATCCAGCTGACACCTATACAAGCAGCTCCGATTCTGAAAACATTAACAATCCTTTTTTAGACCAAAGTCGGAAGGAAATCCTTCCCAACCTACAGGCTTTTGCAGTACAATGACAGGCACAAGCAAGCAATGCCACATACACCAGACCTCCACAAATACCTCACCCCCACCACCAAATCCTGATTCTGCCTGAACATCCATTGAGATGCAGCCCAAGGTTTATTTGATTCAGGGAAGACACACACGAAGAGGAACAAGGGCAAAGGGGAGGAGAGGAAAGAGGAGACAGGAGAGGTGCAAGGGATCACAAAGTATTAAGCATGAGGGGCAACAACACTTATTATCAGAGCACAAGAGGCAAATGGGGGATGAGGTAATAAATACAGATATGGTGGTCAACATTTCTAAATACCACCCAACAGAAATTGAACATACAGTGCTACAAAAGAGGTTGAGTTGTGTCACGACACAAGACCTTAATAATTTTGATATTGTGGTGGATTTATTTAAATTCACCAGGAAACTTCATTTAAAAGCATTTTTCTAGCACGATGAAGAGGATACTACACAAAGCCAGACATTGGGATAGTCCCTCTGAACCAGAAGTTACAACTCTGACTCTGGCAAAAACCATTCACAGATGTTTAAATCTAGATCTTCATTTATCCCTCCCCCAAATATGACTGTATCAATCTTTAAAAAAGCCTGCTTACAAGATCTAAAAAAGATTATTTTTAAACCGGCCCAATTTTATAATTCTCTTATGGCTGAAAAACAGGCTGAGACCCTAAAGAACAACAAAGTAATAATAAAGCTAGCGGACAAAGGCAGGTCTATTGTTGTTTGGGACGGAGGGATTATGAAGAAGAAATGCTCAAACAACTGAGCATTGAGGAATTTTACACATCTTTGCTAAGGGATCCTACTGAGCTGCTTAAAGAAAAGCTGCTGCCCCTGCAAACGTCACCCTCCAGTTAAGCTTTTTTGCTGAAAAGCACATTTTTTTATGCCCAGCAAAGTAGTTTAATTTAAAAAAGCAAAGTCTGCTACCTGGAAGTGTGGCGGTCTATTGGGCAGCACCATTAATTGTAATGGTGCGGCAACACAGCCTGTGCTTCAATGCATTTGTGTTGAAGTGCAGGGTGCAGCACCACACCGTTACAGTTAATGGAGCCATCCAACAGTCCACCATACTTCCAGGTAGTGGATTTTGCTTTCTTAAATTAAACTACTTTGCTGGGCATAAAAAAATTTGCTTTTCAGCAAAAAGCTTACCTGGATGGTGATGTTTGCAGGGGCAGGAGCCCCTGCAAACTATAGCTTTCCTTTTAAGAAGGAAACTAACATTTTGTTGCATGATGTCTTAATTAGAGGTCTTATCAATTATGACATTTTTAATGTCTTAATGGTGGATCATGCTGTAAGGGTAGTATTATGTGGACTGCCAAAAATTCATAAAAGTTTGGACGAACTGCCAGCACATCCGATTATGGCCAGTATAGGTTCTATTACTGAACCTTTGGTACAACTTGTTGATGGCCACATCAAACCAGTGGCACAAAGAACAAGGTTCTATTTAAAGGACACAACAGACTTACTTAACATCTTGGGAGATATGGATATGCAGCCTGAATGGTTCCTTGTAACGCTTGATGTTTGGGTGCTATACACTAATATTGCCCATAATGAAGGCCTTGAGGCCTTAATTGCAATTTTGTATGAGGATACTGAATATTCTACACCTCTTGTGGAGTTCCTCATAACTTTAATAGAGAAAGTTTTGAAGTGTAACACCTTTCTCTTTAAGGACAGAATGTACCTACAGCAAAATGGGGACCACCATGGGGGCAGCCATGACACCCAAGTGTGCTGTAATATATAAGTCCCAATAGGAAAGGGAGTTTATATATATATGGTGAGAAAAACATATTTTTGAACAAAATAGACATGCATAAGTGGTACATTGATGATATGTTCCTCATTTGGAAAGCAACAGAGGGAGAATTGTTACATTTTGTGGAATACCTTGAATGCACTAATAAGAACTTAAAATCTGAATCGTCATATAGTCTGGAGCAAGTCAATTCCCTAGACCTAACAATCAAGAAAGGGGAGGACAATAACACAGTAACCACATTATATAGGAAAGAGTCTAATAGAAACTCCCTACTACAGTATAATAGTTGTCACCCTAGCCACGTGATAAGGATTATCCCAGTGGAACAGTTTATGAGGACAAAACACAACTGCAGGATGATAGAAGATTATCAAAATCAGGCACACACACCTTGACAGAAACGTTTGTAGAAAAGGGATATAATAGGATAATCATTAATAATGCAAACATGAAGGTGGATGGCATGGAAAGGGAAACACTACTATTGCCTAGTGTTATGAAGAGGAATCATAGATGTGACACAAACACATGCCTTCATCACTATTTTTAGTTCCCAGGCGCATTTAGCTAGAGACACCATTTCACAAAATTGGCACATTCTACATATAGAGAAACACTTGTAAACGGTGGTGCAAGAGACGCCAAAAATGTTTTTTAAAGGGAGTACCAACCTAAAAGACCATCTTGTACGTAGCACATATTGGGAAAGAAATGGAGGGAGAGACAACTTTAAACACCTACCGGCAGGAACACACAGATGTGGCAATTGTCAGTTTTGCCAATATATGTCTACAGGGAATGAATTTGAGGAACCCAGATCTTGCAAAAAATATAAAATATGGGACTGTGCCACTTGCAACATGACTAATGTTGTTTATTTAGCCCATTGCAATGCTTGCCATTCCTGCTATATTGGCAAAATGAAAAAGGAAGCTGAAGGAACAAATTGGACAACATATGAGAAGTGTCCAAAAATGAGATGTTGTAAGTGCCCTGGCACTACACACGGAAAAGAAAGGTAGAGAACATTGTGTCACCTTTCAAGTTATTGAAACAATTCATTAATCTGTGAGGGGTGGTGACTTGGATAGGAAGCTTTTACAGAGGGAAATGTTTTGGCACTACCAAATGAAATCTTATGAACACTCTAGCTTAAATGACCATTTTCAATTATCTACATATTTATGAATGCACAGTATATTAAACAGTTTCCCAGATAGATTTCTATATTAAAGGGCATGTGATGGATTCTTAACTGTTCAATTGTTTAACAAATAACTGTACTCTTTATTTAATGTCTTCTAGGTTGGAAAAGATTTTCAGTTAAACTGATAACAAATCTTTTTTGGAAAACCATTCCCCCAACCCACTCTTTCTTCCTTGCCTGTCTAGGTTATCCTGCTATGCATATTATTGGTGTGAATGTTTTATATATATTGTCTTTTGTAAGATTTGTCTTTGAATTTCTGTGCTTACATGTCTATGTGTCTATGTTATGTCCTTAGTATATATATATATATATATATATATATATATTTACATTTTCTTTTTTGCCTGGTTTTAGGTTGGCACAATTTGCTGATGTCATATCAGTAAGCTTTTTACCTGTTTTTGGTGCACTGCCACTTTAAGTATGAAGATCATGGTTGCACTAACATAGCCTTGAAAAAGCACAAGTATCGCATGAAAACGTTTAGTTGTTGAGGGAAATTATGTGGACTAACCTACTGCTGTTTTAACAATAAAATCTGTTATCCTGGAACACAGCAGCGAGTGTGTTTTCTGTGAAGTGGAGACTAGGAAGCCAAGATTTCCTGTCTGTGAGTACAAAAGATCTTGTAATCTTATTCCAAGCAGTTACAACTTGAGGAGACATTGGGACAGTCTCCCAAGCAGTTACGACTTGGGAAGGCACTGGGACACTATCAGAAGCAGCTACAACTGGAGGTTCCTGTGACATTCTCCCAAGCAGTTACAACCCAGGATGTGCTTAGCACAAACTTCTAAGCTCATGCAAGTTAAGGAGATTTTGGAGTACTCTCCCACACAGTTAAAACATAAGGGGCTTGGGATACACCATAAACCAATTTAAATGTGAGGGAGCTAAGGGCACATTCTTAAGTAGTTACAACTTGGGAAAGCTTAGGACAATCTAAAAAGCAGTTACAACATGAAGAGTTTGGGACCCTCTCCCAACCAGTTAAAATATTGGGCGAGTTAAGGTACTCTCCAAACCAATTAAAATGTAAGGAGACATTGGGATGCTCTCTCAGGTGCTTACAACTTGGATAGAGCTTGCAACACTTTCCCACTCAATTACAATGTAGGGAGTGCTTGGGATACTTTCAATAAGTTTAAATTCGGGGGGAGCTTGGGAAACTCACCCAAGCAGTTCCACTGCGTAGAGAACTTGGGATACTCCTCAAAGCAGCTACAATACATAGAGCTCTTTGTATATTCTTCTAATGAGTTACAATCTGTGGAGACATTGGGACACTTGTTGTAGGTATTTGAAAAGAACTCTATAGGCCTGAGACACTGTGTGATAGGTTAGGCATTTGCAAAGCATGCTGTAGGCCTGAGACAGTGTGTGATGGATCAGGTGTTTGCAAAACCATACTTCTCCATGACTTTGATACAGCCTAAATCTTTAAAGTGGATTACACAACAAGAAACCATACTATGATATATCGGTACAAAATGGAGAAGAGGAAAGTAAGGGGATGGATAGTGAGGATTAGAAAGGTGGAGGTGGGAGACTGCAGAAGAGGACCAAGAAAAAGCAAATGCCCTAAACAGATAAAGAATGAGGGGTGAGGGGTGAGGGCACAAGTCCATTTTCAGAGGAAGGAGTCTGGAAAGGACTTACAGCTCTAAAGGTGGGCAAAGCGAATGGACTGAATGAGATATGGCCAAGAGTTCTAAAAGAACTCAAGGAGGTGCTAGCTGCCCTGCAGAGATTCTTATTCAGGTTTGCTGGAAACAGGCACAGTTCTGGAGGACTGAGGAAGAGCTGATATGGGTCCTCTACATAATAGCAGCAGTAAGAAGGAGGTCAGCAACTATGGGCTGGTTAGTCTTACTTCAGTGGGGGCAAATTAATGGAAAACCTGATATGGGAAAGCCTGGCAGAGTTTCTTAAATTTAGTGGTCTGCAAGACCACAGGCAGCACAAATTCACAAGGGTGAGGTCATGCAAAACAAGTCTTTCTTTGACTGGTGGACCAGGAGACTAAATCAGGGGTGGGCACTGGACATGACCTATCTGGATTTCAACAAGGCCTTTGACACTGCCACCCAGGAGGCTGATAAAGAAAAGCAGCTTTGGCATGGGATCCAAAGTCATGAATTGGGTTAGAAACTGGTTAACAGATAGGAGATAGAGGGTGGTTGTAAACAACACTCACCCTAATAATGGGAGGGTGACCAGCAGGATGCCATTGGGCTCAGTACTAGGACTGGTCCTCTTCAATGTCTACATAAGTGATATCGCTGAGGAACTGGAAGGGAAAGTACGTCTTTTTGTAGGATATACCAACATCTGCTGTAATGTGGAAAATCAGGAGGTGATGGAGAGAGTGCACAGGGATCTTGGGAAATGTGAGGAGCAGTCAAGAGCATGACTGTTGGGGTTCAATGCCAAAAAGTGCAAAGTCATTCACCTAGGGCATAGGAACCCAGGTGCTGAGCACAGGCTGGAAGGGTGTTTTACTAATTGTGTTGAGTGAACAATCCCAGCTCCCAGCTACATAAGCGTGCTCGTTGCAAAAAATTCAAAAAAAGGGCAAGCAAAAGCACTACTCAGTTCAAACGGCAAACAACTAATTTTATTAAAGTGCACAGTATAGGTCAGATGGAATTGAAGACAGTCAGTCTTACCTCTTACAGGTTTCAAAACCTAGTTTGTCATCAGGAGAGCCTCCAAATGATGAACTAGGTTCAAAACTGGTAGAGGTACAGGCCCGAGCTGTGGCAGTTTCATGCTGTGTGCACTTTAATAAAGTTGCATGTTTGAACTGAGTAGTGCTGTTGCTTGCACTTTTTTTGGGTTACTAATTGTCAGTAAAGAAGAAAGGGATCTTGGGGTTATATCAGATGATCTTATAGTGACGGGGCAGTGTAACAAAGCAGTAGGTAGGGCTAGTGGGATGCTGGGGTTCATATGTAGTGGTTTCTCCAGCAGAGGGAGAGAGGGAGGTGGTGTTGTCACTGTATCGCTCACTGGCAAGATTGAACTTGGAGTACTGTGTATTGTTTTGTAGGCCACACCTCAGAAAAGGCATAGACTAGGTGGAGGCTGTCCAGAAAAAGGCAACTAAAATGATGCAAGGTTTGCATGAGAAGCCCTAGGAGGAGAGACTGAGGTATCTCAACATGTACATCCTAAAAGAGAGTCGAGTAAGAGGCGACATAATAGAGACCTACAAGTACCTCATAAGAGTGAATAGGGTGCAGGAGGGGAGTCTCTTTCAAATGTGAAAGAACACTAGGAGAGAGGCATATGTGATGATGCTGGGGGGGAGATTAAGAGAGATGTGAGGAAACATTGTTTCAGAAAAGGGTGGTAGATGGCTGGAATAGACTGACCAGAAGGAGAGGGTAGCAGCTCAGAACATCACAGGACAGAGCCAAGAAACAGAGGTCACAGATAAAAAAGCAAAAATGTCAGCTCTACATCCAGGGAAAGTGAACACCAGTGCTTGGGTACAACAATAAAGTGTGTATTTGTTAAAAACATACTAAAGTAGCACAGCTTACTCTGGTACCACAAAACATGTAGCACGCCCCCCAAACCCCTCTGGAACAGACTGGTAGCAGAAGTGTTGAAGTCAAAAACAGCTGGGGGCATCAAGCATGTATAGGATAGACATAGGAATATGTTAGAAAACAGGAAAGGAGGAGGGAGGGTCACCGGCGACCAGTTAGGGTCTGTGGTGATGGATTAGGCAGGGAACTCTGGGCAGACTGTGGAACAAGTGGTCCTTTTCTGCCAACAAATTCTATGTTTCTATGTTTCTAAACGAGTACATGGGAAGACCTCAAAACCCAGGTGCCCAACTCATGAAGTAGAACAAACAAAAAGTGAAATTTGATTAAATACCATCACATGCTCAAATATGTTAGACATGATGGACCAAGAGTCTCTTCTGAGCTTATATTACTATTATGCTTGCGCTGGGCAAAATTGCCTTGTGCATTGTCTCAGAATTATTATTACAAAAATTGCAAACTCCAAGAAAATGCCCTATTGTTGTGAAATAAAATAATGCAAAAACGTGCACTTTTTGCACAACAAAATGTTTTTGGGCGATTTGTTTTCTGTGAAAACGACAATTTTTTCACAATTGTTTCTTAATTTTTCCATTTGTATGAAAATGGCCAGATCCAAAATGGCTTCTGCCATTTTTCACCAGTGAAAATAAAATGTCACCCAGCACAAGTTACTATGTTTCTATGTTTCTATGTTCTATATACATATAGTATACAACATCAACAAACGTAATAGAGGGAAGTGTGTTCAAGTGGTTAGAACACTAGCTTAAGAACTGGTAGGTCACATGGTCAACCCCACCAGTGCTAAATACTCACTGTGTGACTGAGCAAGTCACATAATCTCTCAGTGCTCCAGTTTGCCCAGCTGTGGAAATTTTTATTTATTTATTTTTTTTTTATTTATTTCAGTTTGGGATTGATACCTTTGAGTCAAGGACTCATTTTCAAAGGTTTCTCGTCAATTGTTAAAAACAGACATAACAGTATAAAATAGAGTTAGTAAAAGGAACATTGAATCATATACACAACCAGCAACAGAACAAGTCTGAGGTTTTACACATCAATTTAGTACTTAATTACACAAGCTTGATTCAAGGAAAGAGAAGGGGGGGGTCAGCCAAAAGGTGGCATCATCAGAGGAGGGGGAAGGAGTGTTCAGCCATGAGGCGACATCATCACTTACAAGGGAATAGGGTAAGGGGGGTCCCAGGGAAGGTTATATTCAGTGGAGTGATAATTGAGGAAAGGGGTAGGTACTGGGAGACTGTCAGCTGAGTCATTACCACATTAGCACCGGCAGGTACAGGTCACCTGTTTGAGCCAAGGAAGGTTCTGAGCCCAGTTTTGAAAGTACTAATCTTTGGTGTCTCAGAGAGGTCAGTGGGTAGTTCATTGTACCACTTCGGTCCCTGATACAGGATGGAGTTTTGGGCAAGTTTCGTCCCTTTGAAGGGAATCATCATCCTGTCAGTGGCCGTACTTCTGGTCGATTTTGTAGGGACAGCCAGCCTAAAGTGGCCTCCCTGTCTGGAAGATGACAGACCCAGCAGCACCTTCTTTAGAAACAGGCAGGTTTGATATTGCCCTCGAAAGCTGAGTGGGAGCCACCCAGTGTCTTTGTAGAGCATGCAAGTATACGTGTCAATGGCAGTCCCCAGAGTGAGGCAGCAGGCTTTATTGAGTGAGGAGTGTACTGATCCTGTTTAGGGCTGTTTTTGTGCCCGCCCCATAAATAGGCAATCCATAGTCTATGGTAGACAGTACTGAACTACTAGTGGCTAGTTTGAGAGCAGCAGGAGTCATTGAATGTCTATGACGGTAAAGCATGCCCAGCTTTGCATTTGCGGTCTTGATAACAGAGTCTATGTGGCTTGAGAAGGTGAGAGTGTCATCAAACATGATGCCAAGATACAGTATTTGAACTTGGTGACTTGATCTAGAAACTTGCCCTTTTGGTTATGTATCAGCAGTGGCAAGTACTTCTTTTTGCTTTGGGAGGTGGTAAAGAGCAAACTCTTAGTTTTTTGATGTTTAACAGTAGTTTATTTTCTGTGAACCATGATTCAAGTTTAAGGAAGCTGCTTTGAAGATCTGTCCTGATGGAGAGGAGGTCTTTACCACTGACTGATATTACTGAAATGGGTAAAGGCAGGACCACCCCTAGGAAATAAAATGTTGCATGTCAGTTGGACTATCCCTGGTATAAAAAATGTACAATAAAATAAAATAATAACCTCACTCTCTATAAGGTGGCTATTTTGTGTAAATTTTAGCAGTGCATGTTCAGGCTTCTAAAACCACTATTGAAGGAAATGTAGTACAGTCAATGTGAGACACAATCTCCCTCTGGTGGTCAATAGCCATAATGAAATTCATGTCCATATTTTGTTGCCAGGTAAACTGAGCATTCATTCACAACTCGTTAACATTTCCAGGTACACGTGCGTGTGCACACACACACACACACACAAACACACACAAAACAGTCTGCATGGCGCTTGCATCTTAACTAAAGTAAATCTGTGCACCCCTTGTAACTATGAACACCAAATCTTGGAGAAAGTTCAGAATATGTATTGACCCTACTTGCACAAGTCCCGCTTTACACAATGTGCAATAAAGAGGTAACACAACAACAACACTGTCCTTAGAGGTCATCCACCTCCTAACCAGAAAGTAAGACACATTTGGTTTTGGCTTAGGCATTCGGTTTCTCTGAGACTCCATCATCACTAGGTCCAAATTCCTTTGCTCTCTTTGCTACCCACCTCTTGGATCAGAAATGAGAAGTTTTCCCTGGTATGCAATACAGAGGTACGTAGGAAAAAGTAAGGTGATCATATCAATAAATGCAATCAGACATTAAAGAAAGAATTTGAACAATATTCAATATTAATATTACTACAGTACCATCCCATTTTAATCCAGATGAAGAAACTCCTCCTGAAAAAGAGGGTTTTAGACTAGACATACATAAAAGTTGAAAACAGCAATGCATGTTACTGAGAAAATGTTGTACCTATATAGCACCCTATATGCTACATTACATTTCTTTTTCTGTTCCTCCTGTTTTGTAAGATGCCACTCTTCCCTTGTGTCATATCTGTTTTAGCATTCATTCTACATTTGAAATTATTGAAGGGAGTACTCCCTTAGTAGAGGTATGCTCAAGTTTTAACAATACCTTCAGCTATATTTGAACACCCACTGCTTAACACCCCTTTTCCAGTGACTAGGGTAAACTTGCATGCAACAGACACTGCTTCCTCACCTTATGGTGAATTTCATATTTAGAAGTGGGTAGCCATCTGGGAACAAGCGACCACCAAACAGTGTGGTTCACGATAAACATAGCCATACAATCAAGCCATACAAAAGCAAGAGTACTAGACTTTAGGAGGGCTGACTTTGGGAAAATGAGAGAGTGCCTCAGAAAAGCACTAGCAAACAGGCAAGAAGGATGGGTGGAGGAACAAGGGGGAGTGATCAAAACAGCCATCACAGAGGCAACAAGCCTTTGTGTAAAGCAAATCAATAAAACACAACGAAAGGAAAAAACGCTATGGTTCACAAAAGAGGTGGCAGGGAAGGTTAAGGAGAAAAGGACAGCATTCAGGAAATATAAGGAAACACAGAAGGAGCAGGACAGAAAACTTTATCAGTTAAAGCAGAAAGAGGCTGGGAAGGTAGTCAGAATAGCAAAGGCCCAAACTGAGGAAAGGATAGCCAATTTGTTAAGAAGGGGATAAGACCTTTATAGGTACATTAGGAGTAAAGAAAGACCAAAGGAGGGATACTGAAGCTTAATAAAGGGAGGAATGTGGGTAGAAGGTGACAGTGAAAAGCAGGGATACTGAACGAATATTTCTGCTCAGTATTCACAAAGGAAGAGGAGGGGAGGTACCTAAACCAAACAAGAGAAACACTCTGAAGACGGGGTTGATACCAGTCCATTTACAGAAGAAAGGGTTCTGAAAGAACTAATAAAATTGAAGGTGGACAAAGCAATGGGGCCTGATGGATTCACCCAAGAATTCTGAAAGAACTAAGGGTAGAACTAGTGACATCGCTGACTACTCTCTTTAACAAATCATGGGAGGATGGGGTGGTACCCAAGGACTGGAGGAGGGCAGATGTGATTCCTCTTTACAAAAGTGGGAGCAGGACAGAGGCAGGAAACTACAGAACAGTTAGTTTGACCTCAGTGGTAGGGACAATGATGGAATCACTTCTGAAGGAAAGAATTGTTGAGTACCTAGAGGCCAGTGGGGCACAGGACCCAAGGCAGCATGGATTCACAATGGGAAGGTCGTGTCAGACGAATCTAATAGATTTCTTTGACTGGGTTACCAAAGTAGTAGACCAAGGAGGGGCTGTGGACATGGCCTACCTAGATTTTAGCAAGGCATTTGATACAGTCCCACACAAAAGATTAATACACAAGATAGCCAGCCTTGGAATGGGTCCTAAGGTGGTAGCCTGGATTAAAAATTGGCTAGACAACAGGACGCAAAGGGTAGTAGTAAATGGAGTACACAGTGAAGAAAGGAGGGTTACTAGCGGGGTACCGCAGGGTTCAGTACTGGGACCGGTCCTTTTTAATGTCTTTATAAGTGACATTGCAGAGGAACTGGAAGGAAAAGTATGTCTCTTTGCAGATGACACAAAGATCTGCAACAGGGTTGATACACAAGATGGAGTGGAAAGGATGAGAAGGGACTTGGCAAGGTTGGAGGAATGGTCAAATGTATGGCAGCTCAGATTCAATGCAAGAAGTGCAAGGTAATGCACATGGGAAACAAAACCCAGGAAGTACACAATGGGGGTGAGATACTGACAACAGTAAAAATAGAAAGGGACCTGGGGTAATTATATCAGATGACCTAAAGGTGGGTAAGCAAATGAGAAGGCAGTAAGGAAAGCTGGGGGATACTGGGATGCATAGGAAGAGGCATCAATAGTAGAAAACAGGAAGTTGTTATCCCTCTGTACAGACAGTTGGTGAGACCCCATCTGAGTACTGTGTGCAGTTCTGGAGACCATCTCCTGAAAGACATAGACAGAGTGGAGGCTGTCCAGAGGAGGGCAACCAAATGGTGCAGGGTCTGCACCCAAAAGACATACCGAAGAAAGACTAAAGGAGCTTAATACGATACCTGAGGAAAGAAGGAGAGAGGGAACATGATAGAAACTTTCAAGTATCTCAAGGGAATTAAAGTCCAAGAGGGTAGCATCTTCCAGAAAAAGAGATGTGCAAGAACAAGGGGGCACAATTTGAAGATAGAGGGGGGACGGCTCAGAGGTAATGTGAGAAAGTATTTTTTCACAGAGAGGGTTGTGGATGCATGGAACAGCCTCCCTGAGGTGGTCGTGAAGTCAAGAACAGTGGGGGACTTCAAGAATGCATGGGACAGGCATAAGGCAGTCCTAGGGGCGGGTAGGAGGAAGGAAGCTGTTGGTTAACTAGGATCTGCAGCTTATCAGTTAGGTAGAAAAATGGGCAGACTAGGTGGGCCAAGCGGTCCTTATCTGTCGTCAAATTCTATGTTTCTATGTTTCTATGGGGCAACGACTGTTCAAAGATAGCAGAGAATATCAGTGAAAACATGGTAATGACCATACTACCATTAGCACTCCTTTTAATTACTTCAAATGTAAAACAAATGTTATGAGACAAATAGGAAAACAGGCATCTTACAAGTTACAAGGAGAAATGCAATTCAAAGCTATAGGTTCAACATTTTCACAATTAGATTCACCACTGCTGTACTTAATTAGAATGAGAGATTTTCTCTAAAACAGTGTGTCAAATTATTGAATTGTCCATTCAATTTTTACATGACGAAACAGTCCCACAGCTGGCTAGGGAGTGCAAATTGCCTTTCATTCTTCTACAGTATGGCACAACAGTCCTACAGCTGGCTAGGGAGTGCAAACTACTTCTTTTGTTGTACAGTATGATGGAACAAACAATATGCAAGAGAGGACAAAGTGCCCCTTTTATTGTTATATGATGAAACTGTCCCACCATCTCTGAGTGAGCGCAAACTTCCCTTCCATTGTTATATGATGGAGTAATCCCATAATCAGTGAGGCAGCACGGAATGCCAAGTTCCTTGTTATATGACAGAACAGTCCCCCGATCTCTGAGAGAGCCCAAACAGTCCCTTCCATGGTTATGTGATGGAACTGCATGACACTCTCTGAAAGAGCACAAACTCATTTCCATTGTTATGTGATGGAACAGTACAACAGTCTCCAAAAGAGCACAAACTGGCCCTTCCATTGTAATGTGATGGAATAGTCCCACATTCAGTGACAGAGCACAAATTGACCCTTACATTGTTATGTGATGGAACAGTCCCACAGTCAGTGACAAAGCCAAACAGCCTCTTCTTTTGTAATATGACAGAATAGTTCCACATCTGTGAGAGTGCAAAACTGCCCCTTCCATTGTTATATGGAATATTTCCATGGTCTGTGGCAAAGCACAAACTGACCTTTTCCATTGTTATAGGATGGAATAGTTCCACAACTGTGAGAGAGCAAAACTGCCCCTTCCATTGTTATATGGAATAGTCCCACAGTCTGTGACAGAGCACAAACTGCCCCTTCCATTGTTATATGATGGAATAGTCCCACAGTCAGTGACAGAGCACTAGCAAAAAAAACACCTGCCATTTCCCCAACATCCAACAGAAGCACCTCGACTGCAGAGGGTAGTTGGTCCGGGAGGTTGGCAGGTGGTTAGGTGAGGCAAATCGGGTGCCCCATCACTAAGTGCTCTCCAACAAATTACCTACACAAACCATATAAAAACTACAAACAGGTATCTGCCTCAATCTCCAAAATCAAATAAAGGGGCATAGGACACTGCAGCACAGGAGCTAGCACAACAAAACTCACCCAAAACAGGAACCAAAACAAAAAAAGCAAAAACGAAATCCAAAAAACTTCTAATCATAGGAGACTCCATGATTCGGGCAGTTGATACCCATCTCCAGCCAGGGGTAATGGTCAGATGTCTCCCAGGTACATCAGCGTGGAGAGATACTGACCGCATTGCTAAAATTGTTCAGGAAGCAGGAGAAAACATCGATGTCCTTGTACACATAGGGACTAATGATCTCACAAGCCGGTCAATTGTGAAGACCAAGCTACACCTGACCAGGCTGGGTGACAAACTATCATCCATTTTGTCTGACATCTCCTTCTCTGAGATCCTGCCAGTCTGGGAGAGGGGGGCAGATGAACGGAAGGTCAGAGAAGGGAAGATAGGAGAGCTAAACATGTGACTCAAGGGCTGGTGCCAGGAAAAAGGACACAAATTTGTAGGGAACTGGCAACAATTTTGGGAGCGAAAGTTCTTTAAATTTGATGGACTGCATCTGACTAAGGAGGGAGTCAGTGCATTGGGGCAGAAGTTTGACATCTTTGCAGAATATTTAAACTAGCAAATGGGGAGAGGGGTACAGCACCCCTTATGTCGAATGGGAAGAACACCCCTTCCCCTCAGCTAGTGGTCAAACAGGAGTTCAGCATGTTTGCAGTTCATTTGCATCACCAGGTAAGGAAAAAGGTCCAGCTCCCCCATACAATGCACAAGGGAAATGCAAGACCTCACACAGCAACTAACACACCAAAGCTGGCCAATGGAAAATCATGTACACAATTGCTCGCAGTCTGGGAAACAAGATCCCAGACCTGCAGGCAATAATGACATAGTAGTAATTAGTGAGACATGGTTTACCAGTAACCACACTTGGAAAACTTCAGTACCTGGCTATGTACTGTTCAGAAAAGACCAAGGTGCAAAAAAGGGGGGGGTGTGGAGTGGCCCTGTATGTTAATGAAAATATCAAAGCCACATAAATTCAGAATACACATAAGGAGCCGGAAGAACTGTGGGTCACCCTGGAAACAGGAAATGGGACAGCCATATGAACTGGGGTTGTCTACAGGCCCCCAGACCAGGGGGAGGACAAAGACACATTACTGTTAGAAGATATACAAAACATGACAGCTAAAGGGGAGGTTCTGATAATGGGAGACTTCAACATTGCAGATACAGATTGGTCAATACCAGCAGGAACATCTGCCAGAACTAGACATATGGTGGATTTCCTGCAGGGGGAGGACCTCAAACAATTAGTACAACAACCCATAAGAGACAGGGCTATCCTAGATCTAGTACTGACTAACAGGGAAAGGATCACAGATCTCCAGGTAGAAGGTCACCTGGGGGCCAGTGACCATCACATGGTATGGTTCAATTTAACCACTAGAACTAAATCATCCCATTCCAAGGCAAAAATATGGGACTTCAGAGGAGCTGACTTTGATAAGATGGTCAAAAGAGTTAAGCTAGCTCTGGCAAAAAGAAATACAGGTGAGGGGGTATAGGCAAAGTGGGCAAGCATTAAGGATGCAATACTTGAAGCTACATCCCACTGTGTTAGAGAGAAAAGGAAGTGCAAAAGGAAAAGGAAACCACTTTGGTTCTCAAAAGCAATAGCAGAAAAGGTCAAAGTCAAAAGGCTGGCCTTCAGGAAATATAAGGGAACGCAGCGGGATTAAGACAGGGAGGCATACCAAAGTTCCCTAAGGGAAGCAGGGAAGGCAGTAAGGCAGGCAAAGGCCCAAACTGAGAAAACACTAGCATGAACAGTAAAAAAAGGTGACAAGACTTTCTATAGATACATTAGTGAAAGGAGAAAGTCCAGAGGGGGTATTGCTAAGATCAAAGGAGATAAGGCAGCGTGTGAGGAGGAGGAGGACCATGTAAAAGCATCTGTCCTAAATAGATACTTCTGTTCAGTATTTATGGAACAGAAAGTAGGGCAGGGCCCACAGCTCAGCACCATGGACACGGGGGGGGGTGTGCACTAGTCCCTTCACAAAAGAAAGGGTCCAACAAGAGCTTGATAAGCTCAGGGTGGACAAGGCAATGTGACCGGATGGCATACATCCCAGGGTACTAAAGGAGCTAAGGGTGGAACTAGCAGAGCCATTAGCAGAACTGTTTAGTGAGTCTCTGAGCACAGGAGAGGTCCCAGAAGACTGGAGAAGGGCTCATGGATCCCGCCCACAAGAGTGGTAGCAGGAGGAGGCAGGGAATTACAGACCAGTCAATCTTACCTCAGTAGTGGGCATATATGGAGGCACTCTAAGAAAAGGATCGCAACACCTGGAATCCATAGGAGCACAGGACCCAAGACAGCATGGGTTTACAAAGGAAGGTCCTGTCAAACTAATCTCATAGATTTCTTTTGACTGGGTAACCAGAGTGGTGGACCAAGGGGAGCAGTTGATCTCACTCTTACCCTGACTTCAGCAAAGCTTTTGATACTGTTTCACATAGAAGATTGATTAATAAGCTGGGTAGGCTCGGGTGGTCAGAAGTTGGTCAACTGGGTGGCAACTGGTTGACGGGCAGAAAACAGAGAGTGGTGGTAAATGGTATACAGTCAGAAGAGATGAAAGTCACAAGTGGGGTACCTCAGAGATCAGTCCTGCGGCCAGTCCTCTTCAATATCTTCATCAGTGACATTGCAGATGGACTGGAGTGTAAGGTTTGTCTGTTTGCAAATGACACCAAGATCTGCAACAGAGTAGATGATCCAGATGGGGTGGGCAGAATGAGAAGAGATCTGGATAAACTAGCAAAATGTTCGGAAGAGTGGCAACTGGGGTTTAATGCAAAGAAGTGCAAGAGCATGCACATAGGGAAGAGAAACCCTGAAGCCACCTATAGGCTAGGAGGGGAGTTGCTGGCAGTCACAAGGGAAGAGAGAGACTTCGGCATCATCATCACCGATGACCTGAAATCATCCAAGCAAACCACTAAAGCAGTAGGTAAGGCTAGGGGGATGTTGGGGTGTATTAGTAGGGGTAATGCAATTCAGAAGAGGGAGGTAATAATCCTTCTTTACAAGACACTGGTTAGGCCCCATCTGGAGTATTGCATGCAGTACTGGAGGCCACACCTTCACAAGGACATTAACCAAATTGAGGCAGTCCAGAGAAGGGCAACCAAAATGGTGCAGGGACTGCATCAGAAAACATATGAGGACAGATTAATGGAGCTCAATATGTATGCCCTAGAGCAAAGGAGGGAGAGAGGTGATATGATCAAAACATTTAAACACCTTAAGGGCATTAACAAGGTGAAAGAATCCAACATGTGTCAATATAAGAAAAATAGCAGGACAAGAGGACACAGCATGAGATTAGAGGGAGGCCAATTAAGGGGTAATGTGAGGAAGTTCTTTTTCACAGAAAGGGTGGTGAATGCATTGAACGGACCACATCAGGAAGTAGTGGATATGAACACAGTGCAAGGCTTCAAAGATGCATGGGATAGGCATAAGGGAGCAATCCAGATGAGTATGAATAGATAGGCTATTGACAGAGCAAAGGCCTGAGGCACATTTATAAGGTAGAAAAAGAAATGGGCAGACAGGATGGGCCTTGTGGTCCTTATCTGCTGTCAACTTCTCTGTTTCTAAACTGCCTCTTCTTTTGTTATATGATGGAATAGTCCCACATCTGCGAGAGAGCAAAACTGCCCCTTCCATTGTTATATGGAATAGTCCCACAGTCTGTGACAGAACACAAACTGCCCCTTCCATTGTTATATGGAATAGTCTTACAGTGTGTGACAGTACAAACTGCCCCTTCCATTGTTATATGATGGAATAGTTCCACATCTCTGAGAGAGAAAAAACAGCCCCTTCCATTGTTATATGGAATATTCCCACAGTCTGTGACAGAGCACAGACTGCCTCATCCATTGATATATGGAATAGTCCCACATCTGTGGGAGAGCAAAACTGACCCTTCCATTGTTATGTGATGGAATAGTCCCACAGTCAGTGACAGAGCACAAGCTGCCCCTTCCATTGTCATATGATAGAACAGTCCCAAAATCAGCTTGAAAGCATGACTGCCCCATTCATTGTTATATGATGGAACAGTCACATAGTCAGCTAGAGAGCACAAACTGTACACAGCGTAAAAGACAGGGGGTATCTCAAATCATGTTCTCTGACTGGCTGCTGGACCTTAAAATTATTTTTCAATTTCCAGCAAAACAAATATCACTATTAGCATCTGCTGGACTGAGTTATGCAAAATTGTTGTCCATGGTATTTTCCAATATATTTACCCAGGATTGGATAGTCTCGCTGAAATGCAATATCTAATTTTTGATGAGGCCCTGCTTTTTGCTGTGTGACCAGAAGCACTGGAAGGTGATTTAGCTTGCTCAGGATCACACTGTGAGAAAGGGCACTGGTAGCATTTCATCCTGGTACTTCTGCTTCCCAATCCTGGACTCCAGCCACTAGATGACTCCCACCCCCATCACCACCACTGCCTCCCCTAAGTTTCAAAAATGAAACAGGGGCTATGTAACACATTCAAAATATGTAATTTCATCTTCACATGTCAGGACACAGGACCATAACATATGAGTGGCTATGTCATGAGTGAATTATAAAAGTCCTGACCCCTTGCAAGTGATGGTAAACTGCATAATTTGAGTCAGCCTATTCCATATTTAATTTATACATCAGTTTAATTGACATATCTTTTAATTAATCTGTGTTTATGAAGATTTAACTGTTTCTGTTTTATTTCAACTTCTAGCTTCAGTGCTGCCCATGGTATTGTGATGTCATCAGCACTGCAAAAGTTGTTCTCTGATTGCTTCAGTACTCCACTGTGATGTATTCAGCTTTGATAGATATCAATTGTGACTATGAAATACAAGATATCATGACATCTTGCAGTGTGGGTCCAAAAATATCAGCTTTATTCTGTGTCACTTCTGTCCACACTTGTGGAGTAGGTTGTAATCTCAGAGCCTTTTTTTTTTTTAAGATGCTTGCATTTAAATTATATTACCTGCCATGAAGTCATAAGCCTTTGCTTATGACATCACAACCTGTTGCCTTGGAAATTATTCTGATGTCACAATCAACAGAAGATTATGACTTCAGGCAGGCACAGCAGTGGTAACAGGTAATGTTTAAGGGTCAAAAAGTTGTTTTATACAAATTTGTTTAGTACTAAAGAATGGACTGCCCTGACATTTGGGTTGTGGGGGAATGCTATGAGTTTTGAGTCCTGTCGATGCCAAGTGAAATATTTTTTTTTTCAAAATACTGGGAAATAAATTATAGTAATTTCTTTGTTCATTAATATGCCAGCATTTATCTGCCATTTTGTTTTGTTTGCCGTATAGAACAAAGGAAGGAGTATGCACAGTCACTTTCCAAGATGCCTGACTTCCTGGAATACAGAGTTGAGGTACAGTATAATAGAACCTTAATGCCAATAAACTCTCTGCTCAATTTGATTCAGCCCCTACAGTACTCCACTCGGAATCTACACTTCCCAGTTACTACCCCCAGTCCCATCCATTCACAGAAGGTTGCACCGAAGACAGGAGATACCTCAGAACAGCCAGTCACTGTCTACAGATATACTTTTTACTCTGTTCATAACTGTTCATATCAGCAAAATACTGAAATGTTTAGTTTTAAAACAGTCTTCATTTCAGTCCTTAGTGGCAAAGTAGAGCCTGAGATTTATACCTTGTCATGAGTTTCTTTGAGTAGCAGTATGTTAGGAGCTTAGAAACAAAGCCCCCCCAAAAAGTCAAAACCAAAACGCAGCAAAACAGAAAACAGGGAAAGACACAAAACATAGGGAAGCACATAGCCAGAGGAAAGATACAAACCAGAAGCAAAAAAAAATAAACACCAAAGTCCAGCAGAGACACACAAAAATGGGTTGGGGGGTAGGCCCAAGCAGCTAAGAAGACAAACAAACAGAGCCTCTGGCTGCAAAGAAAAAATGCTTCACAATGAGGATGAGAGGAACTGCTTATATAGCTCAAGAAGTGGGAGTGGCTGGGAGGTAAAAAAACAGGATATAAAAAACTATAGGCCTATTAGCCTAACATCAGTACTGGGTTAAACTTTTGAAAGACTACTACAAAAGTACATCAGACAACACTTAAGAGATTTAGGCTATCATGATGTTACACAACATGGCTTTATATTAGGTAGATCCTGTCTAACTAATTTATTGGCCTTTTTTGAATCAGTTAGTGCTGCTTTAGATAACAGAATGCCAGTGGACATGGTCTTTCTGAACTTTTCGAAGGCCTTTGACACAGTGTCTATTAGGATCTTAATTCAATAATTAATCAGACTTAAATTCCATCCAAATATCATAAATTGGATCAACTCATGGCTGAGTAAAAGATCTCAATGTGTATCAATAAGAGGCTATACGTCTCCCTTGGGGGCTGTGTCCAGTGGGGTGCCCTAAGGTTTAGTGTTGGGACCAACTTTATTTAACATATTGTTATCCTCCATGCAAGCACCAGTGGGTACCTGGTGTTGCAAATACGTAGATGATTGCAAAGTAGGTGGCATTGTCTATAATGATGAAACAGCTAAAGCATTTCAAGATAGTTTACATCATCTGACCCACTGGGCACATGAACACAATTTAATCTTTAATGAACAAAAATGTAAGGTCATGCATCTCGGAACCAAGAACTTAAAATATCAGTATAACATTAATAATACTAAGCTTGAGATCTGTATGGTTGAAAAGAACTTAGGTGTCTGGATCTCCGATAATCTAAAATTTGATTTTCACACAGATAAAATGGATAGGAAATGTAACCAAATTTTGCATTGCATCTTGAGACCGATAAAAAGCAGACACTCTGCTGTTATTCTCCCATAGTATACAGCTCTTGTATGTCCGCACCTGGAATACTGTTCGCCTTTCAGTGCACCTTATTCTGTACAAGGAAAAATGAGAATAGAAAGAGTGCAAAAGAAAGCTACTAAGCAAATCAAGAAGGTTAAAGGTATGCAATACCATGCTAGATTACAGCATTTACAATTATATTCAATGAATTACAGACGTCGAAGGAGAGAGTTATGTTTGACCTTCAAGGCTTATAACAACCCTGAACTATTCGAGGTCATTGGTCTAAATAAAATTACACATCCTATAAGGACACAAGGTCACATAAATTAAGACTCATCAGAGAAACTAATAATACTATTAAAAGGAGTCAGTGGTTCACTCAGAGAATTGTTAACACTTGGAATACACTACCATGTCATATTGTAGAATGTGAAACCATGTCAGAATTTAAAAGTAGTTTGGACATTTTAATGGGTGTAAACAATTTTTTATAATCCACCATAAGGAGTAAATGGTGACAAGTTCATTTATGGACTTCTGTCTTTTGAACTTGAATCTAAACTATGAAACTATGAAACTACGCTTGGCCACTGAACTCCTGGCAATGTCTTTCCAATTATTGTATGTCTTTTCCAACCAGATTCTCAATTTTAGACATCAATAAAGGTCCAAACTATTGATATTATCAAGAAAGAGTCAGAACTGGGTCACTAGCAGATCAGAACCTGGTTAATAATCTGGAATAGGTCAAATCAGAGACCAGTCACAATGATTTTCAAAGCAGGGTTTTAAATAATTGATTAGCAGTTTTTTTCTTGGGATGATACTAACTGTACAGAAAGTATTTAAATAGATTTTCTAGAAGTGCTGTGTTTGTTATACACAGTGAGCAAGAGCTGTTCATTTTCACAAAGTTTTAGCACTTTTATGAGCAAAACGCTAATCAATTTTTAGAGTTAAATAAAACCCTGCAAAGTAACATGAAAGATTGAAATTTAATGCCAAAAAAAGTGCAAAATCATACACCTGGGGTAAAGAAATCCTGCAGACAGCTACAGAATGTGGTGGGGGGGGGATTGCTGACAGTCTCCAGGGAAGAAAGGGATTTAGGGATAATCATCTCAGATGACCTAAGGGTGGCCAAACAGGGGAAGGCTAGTGGGATGTTGGGGTGCATAGAAAGGGGTATCACTAGCAGAAGAAGGGAGGTGGTGATGCCCTCGTACAAAATGCTGGTGAGGCCTCATCTACAATACCGTGTTCAGTTCTGGGGACTGCATCTTCACAAAGACAGACAGGGTGGAGGCAGTCCAGACCTCAATATTTATACACTTGAAGAGAAGAGGGAACTGGAGATATGATAGGGACCTTCAAGTATCTTAAAAGCCTGAACAAAGTGCAGCGGGGTGACATCTTTCAGAACAAAAGCAGTACAAGGACATGGGGGCACAGCATGAGATTGAAGGGGGGCAGTATAAGGTGAAATGTGAGGAGTTTCTTTTCACAGAGAGGGTGGTGGATGCTTGGAATAGCCTTACCCAGGAAGTGGTGGGTGCTAACTTGGTGGGGGGATTCAAACATGCACGGGATCGATATAAGTGAACCCTAGATGTGGGGGAGTGATGCAAAAGCCAATGACCAAGTAAGGCCAGTGGCAGCTGATGCAGGCAGGAAACACGGGCAGACTAAGTGGGCCTAGCAATCCTTATCTGCCATCAACAATTATGTTACTGTGTTACCATGTAAGGTAGAGTTTGCCATTTTTTTGAGGGGGGGAGAGTCCAGATCTGACACCGAGTCAGCCCTCCCATCCCTAGTTCTAAGTGTGATCTTTGGTCTGCCCAAGTCCACTGCAGATCTGCAATAATCTAATGGGTCAGGGATAGTTGTTATAGGCAAATAACATTAAAAAATCCTCTAAATATAAGGTTTTCCTCAAGAGCCCTGATTGTACTGTGCATCACAAATCCAAAATATTACCTCTAGAGCTTCTAGTATGTATTCCTGCATAATACAGTGTTACTGTATGTATTCATGTATGCATAAACTAAATGGAAATCTTTATAAAAAGGAAGGGAAGATTATGCCAATGGTCTCCCCTAGTTAAACTATAAAAATGGACCAGATTACCAAAACTCTGTGTGGGTGCAAAGTGAGGACAACATTTGGTCATTTTGGTAAAGAATTGGTTATTTCAAAGAGACTTCTTAAAATCAGTGTCTGTTCCTGCTACGATATCTGATCTGCACTCCTGTTACATATGTCACCACTGTGATCAGTGATCTGCACCCATGTTACAGCTGTCCCTGCTACAGGCTGTGATCTGCACCCCTGTTACATCTGTCCCTGCTACAAGCTGTGATCTGCACCCCTGTTACATCTGTCCCTGCTACAGGCTGTGATCTGCACCCCTGTTACATCTGTCCCTGCTACAGGCCGTGATCTGCACCCCCTGTTACAGCAATCGCTGCTATGATCAATGATCTGCACCCCTGTTATTCCTGTTATTTCTGTCCCCATTACAGACGAAGAAGCACCTCCATCCCTCCCTGGGAAGCAAACTAGGAATTCTTACCTTTCCTCATGTGCAACAACCTCTTGTGTTCATTTTTGAGAAACAGTTTCTGGAAATGGTTGCCAACAACCATACAGTGTCCAGGAGTGTCACAAATGGGGAGAATCTAAAAATTCCTTCCATGTATCTAAAACACTGTAGTCAGAGAAAGTGCACAACCTCTCAATATCATGAGTGAAGAACAGTCAAGAATAATCCAGACCATCACTTCACACGTTCTTGTCTTTTTGCAGTTTATCAGCTGACTACTAAAGCCTGCAGGCAAAGGGTTTGTGGAGGTGCACACAAGCACAGTACTGTTTCTCTACAATATGTCCTGCAAACTCTAACAATCCCACTGATGACAGTGTACATTAATAGTATTTAAAAACAGTGATGCAAGCTGACACTGAGTGTTAAAACTAGTTGCACCTGAGGAAATTAGGACAGCAGCATTCAGAAATCTTCCGTTATGAGGAAACCTGATGCTGGACATTACTGCAGGTTACTCCTGAATGGGTAATTCCTCTAATATACTCAGCGGATTCAGTATCTTCTGACAGGTAATCCAATATCTATATGTACTGTGGGTTATCCCTGGTTGGGTATCACCTCTAAAAACTCCAACAGATAATGAATCTCCCAACAGGTAATCCATAAATTCACACTCTATGGGTTACCCCTGGTTGGCAGACTTCTCTAATAACAGCAGATGCAGCGTCACCCAACAGGTAATCCCATAAATGTAAGAACAAAAAACCAAGGTGTTGCATCAGTATGTGGTCTGAAAACAAAGCAAAATGGTAATACTATCTGCACTCTCAAAAAATTGAAAATAGAGTAAAAACTGATGCTTCAACCTCAGGTCTTCTTCAGTAATTGTCTAAAGAGGAACCAACACCTAACTTTGTTTTTTTTCCCTCTTTTAGATAATTCCTGAAGAAGACCTATGGTAGAAACACTGATTCTTACTCTAGTTTCTCTTTTCAGTGTGCATTTAATATTACCATTTTGTTTTCTTAATCCCATAAATGCTCACTCTAGGGGTTATCCCTGGGTGGGTAGCTTCTCTAATAAACTTTAGCAGATATTGTATCCCAAACCATTAACCCATACATGCTCCCTCTATGGGATAACCCTGGTTGGGTATGTCCTCTATTATACAATGGCTACAATAATACTGAAACCTGATTGGCTGGCAGGTATCTTTCAGCAGTGGTAAACCCTGGCATAACCCATGAAAAAGGTGCTGGTCATCTGCATCTCGAACCCCCGCATAAAATTACTCTGACCCTCCTGAACATTAGACACACAAAACACCATATTGGGTCACCACTAAACCCTGATGGCAAAGCAAAAGATTCAGAAGTGGACTGCTTTCTTAAACCAATACACGCTAGCCTCCCAAAACCACTCAATGTAAAAAGTTTCAAAATTAACAATACTTTAGCTGACAACAGTTACTCCTTCCCACCTCAGTTTTGCTGATAACTGGCTCCTGTGAGACTCGCTCCCTCCAGCCTCTGTTCAGCTCATACCTCGGTCCTGTAACTCTCCATCCCACCTCCATATCAGTGTCATTACCTCCCAGGTCCCAGTAAAGCAGTCCTATCCCAAACAAACCCTTAAGGCACAAATGAACATTCTAAAAAAAAAAAAAAAATCATCTCCCAGTGGAGCTGGACAGACACCGGGACTGACTTGCTTGTCGCATGGCAGTGTGTTGTGCATGTGCAGACTGCACAAAAATGGAGCCAGTGCGCCATGCTTCAAAGGGGCCATGCACCAACTTTAAAAGCCTGTCCCAGCACCTACAAATAAAAAATGAAACCTGGACACAGTAAACTCACCTGTGGGAATCAAACCCAGGTCTGCCAGCTGTACCACGCTCATTTACATCTTGCTATTCTAATCTCTAGACTATACTACCATCCCCCGTAGCAACACTCTAGCAACACAGGAGTAGTTTTTTTTTGGCATAGCAATAAATGTAATAAAAATAATTTAAAATGAAAAAAAAAATGTTTTCTTTATTTTGTTTCTGTCACAAAAAAGCGGGACAGCGTATAACTGCAATATACCACTCCAGGATGTGGGTGATGCTGGGATTTACCCACTTCTGATGTGGTTTACTCACTCAGCCTGCAGCCTCATGATCAAACCACACCAAGTGTGGGTAAATCCCAGCATCACCCACACCCTGTCATGGTATATTGCTTAAATAAATTTCATCAGATAATGGAAACCCATAACTGCTCCCACTGTGGGATAACCCTGAGTTGGGTAACCTCTAATGAAACATCAACAGCTGCCGTATATCCCAACAGGTAAGCCCATGAAGTTGCCCTCTCTAGGTTATCACTAGTTGCGTCACTTCTCTGATAAGTCTCTGCTTTGCATTTGATGCCATTTGGTCAGTAGTCCTATGGTTGGCTACTTCAAAGCCTAGTGAGATACAGGATTAATAGAAATGGAAAGTCTCTTTGTTTTGTGATATGTTCCACCTGGACCTTTAATAGAGAGGGTCACTCTTCAAACTGTCTAATGCATTGTGGTCTCTGTTTTCAGCACCTGTTGACATGTGATCTCGACTCCAGGGAGCTACAGAATGTGGAGGACTGCCTCGCAAGGCTTAAACTGCTGGATGCAAAGGGCCGGGTGTGGGGACAGGACATGATCATCCAGATCCAGGGTAACAACCTGCTACTGATGGACATCGAGACCAGGGTGAGTGCACGCAGCACACGGCACCATAACTTACTCTGTTCGCACAGCACAGCACACAGAACAGCCTCTGCTTTGATTCTGTTTGGGTAGTTCAGGTGAACACCACTTTTGCTAGAGACATATCTGTATCTGCATGTATTCTATTATTCAATCAGTCATGTCGAGCAATATAATGTATATGGCGGGGGGACACTCTCCTGGATGTGAATGAGGAGGTCATAGAGTCAAAAACAGTGGGGGAGTTTGAGAATGCATGGGACAGACATAAGGCAATTCTAGTGGGGGGTAGGAGGAAGCAGGCTGTTGGTTAGCTAGGATCTGCAGCTTATCTGTTAGGTAGGGAAATGGGCAAACTGGGTGGGCCAAGCAGTCCTTATCTGCTATCAAATTCTATGTTTCTATGTGACCCCAGGATGAGCTAGTCTCAGTTTGGTGGGGGTCTTGCTTGCTGCTGTGGCTATATGAAACAGAAAGTTATGATAAAGCACCTGGAGGGACTACAGGGAGTAATAGGTTCCAAATTGTCTTCTCACAGGGAGCACAGATTCAAATCCAGGAGCCACCAGCATATATCAACACATATCAAATTCAAAAAGAAGCCAAGTTCTACAGTTCAGGCAGTGCAATGCCTTGACAAAACGCTAATCAGTATGAAACATTGGTGGTGGCAGGAGGGCTCCTCTGTTGTGATGTTATACAAATAAAATGTTGTAATCCTTTTCCAAAGTTTTGGATTAATTTTGCACTGCCTGAACAGAACAGCCCGGCTTCTTTTTGAATGTGAGGGAGTAATAGGTGCAATTCCCACTTCAGATCCATCTGTCCTTTCCAATTCAGCTGGTAGAGTAGCAGGAATTTAAAGGATCCTAGGCACAGTCCCAGTTAGGTCACTGTAGTTTTATGTGACCACTGTCCCCAGTAATTTGGCTAGTAGAGCAGAGAGATTTTAGAGGTCATTGGGTTTAATCTCTAGTGAGATTAGATTGCCTATTCTGTTCTGACACACTGCAGAAAAAAATATGTTGACTCAAAGAAGGGTACCAGGGTTATGTGGAATTTTCAGACTCCAGCTGAATGAAATTTCACAGAATTTTCGAAATTCACAAGAAATGGAACAGCAGAATTCTGCAGCAGAAAAATGTGAAATGAGTCTTTCCACAACATTTCTCAGTACTTTCCACAGAAATGTTTGTGGAATCATTTTCTGCAGAAAAATGCTGTTTCATTGAATATTATTTTGTGGATCAGAGCAGGTGGAAGTTTGCAGAAGAACCAGCAAAATTCTGGCAGAAATTCTGCCTGCAGAATGGTCATTCCACACTAATTCCGACGGCAGAATTCTGCATTCCACATAGCACTAGAGGGTAAGGAAGATGCTAACAAGCTAACACGTTTCTGCTGCTATTAGCCAAGTTGAACAGCACATAAATGCTCCATATATCATACACAACTCAATTAAGCAGGTTATAGTTTATCCAAAATTCATAATATTTTTATTAAAAACATTTATTCTTAGACTGAGAGGTTGTTAATAATAAAGGGAAAATGACAACATAACTGGGAAACATGTTGATAGTACCTGGGAACATGGTGACTTTACCTGGGAACATGAGGTACTGGGTTAATACCGTGCACGTAAGACAGCATGGTATTAACCGCGCTGTACACGCAGTGCTTGAAATCACAGTGACAGGGGTAGAACAGTGACAGGAATTTGCCGCTACCCCTATCGCTGCACACTGATATGAGGAGAGGAGAAGATGCTGTGTGCTGGGTGCCTGGTTGAGCTGCTCCTGTGGTGGAGTGGTTAGGGGTACCAGCAGTTGGGAGACTTGGGACCATGGTTCATGTCACCCTGCTGCAACTTTTGCTGGCATGTTTTTTTTTCTTTTTTTAATCAGACTTCACCCCTCCTGAGTTTCTTTCCCATCCCCAAAGTCTGTCACCCCCCCCCCCGGAGTTTGTTATTTAAGTTCCAGGGGTATAGGCAGTGAAGCACTCATGTGAAGGGTACAGGGGGTGAAGCCCCCTGCAAGAAAACACAAAGACTCATTGTTGTCAATGGGCACAGTGTGCGGAACAGGTCAGTGTTTTGCCCGACTGTTTTTGTGGGGTACTGTTTTGCTGTGGCATTTTTTAGCCTTGTGGTTTTGTCATATGGCAGTACGACCCCATGCTGGAACATGTTGATATTACCTGGGAATATGTGAACATTATCTGGGAATATGGGGAGATTAGCTGGGAACATGGGGACATTTCCTGGGAACATGCTGACATTACCAGAGAACATGTGGCCATTGCCTGGGAACACATTGGCATTACCTGGAAAGATATGGACATTGCCTGGGAACATGCTGACATTACCTGGGAACATGTGGACATTACCTGGGAACATGCTGATACTACCTGGGAACATGAGGACATTACCTGGGAACATACTGATACTATCTGGGAACCTGGACATTACCAGGGAACATGTGAACGTTACCTGTGAGCATGTTGACATTACAGGTGGGAACATGCTGACATTACATGGGAACATTGCCCAGGAATATGCTGACATTACCTGGGAAAAAGTGTCCTTCCTATCATAGTAAGGGAAGATATATATTAAGTCTTCCTTAAATGTTATGCCCTTTTTGCTTTTCTGTCATAAAATATTTGTCAGATGGGTAAATTTAACGGCTGCTTTTCCCCTCAAACTGAAGTTGTTGAAGACACGTTTGTGTCAGGAGCCCATGTTTTTCCAGGCCATTGTTAAAGAAACACCATTTCAGAATGTTTAAAACCTTTAAAACTAAAGCTGTTATAACCACCGTAGACTTCAGTCCGTACTCATTCCCCAGTGAGGCACATCTAACCCTCAGAGATTATTGGTGTGCAGATGTCATGCTGTTCAGATGTTCAATTTTCCAATGTACTACAGACATATTAATAACTGACAACTGGGCCCATAGATTTAACAGAGATGGCAACAGTTTGCACCTGTATCAAAACAGTCTCTACTTGTAGATTTTCTGTTTGCTCTTTTGTAGTCCATATCAGCCAACAAAAATGAGCTCTCTAGTAACTGCTCCTTCAGAGCTGCCAACATTATGACAATTGTAATGCCAATATAATCTACAGTATGGTATCTCCAGAAGTGAAGCGTGGAAGTTTCAGGTTTCAGTAGAAGGAAATGCCATGGAATTTTGGAAAATTCTGACAAATTCCATGGAATTCTGCCATGAGTGAAGTATCAGAATTCTACAACCAGAATTTATTCATTTATTAAATTTTGATGACCGGGTAGGCCCACTGAGCCCCATAGGTCCCTTTTTCAGGGGTGACCTGGGATAACATTACAGTATGAGAGACACAGATGGAAAAGGTTACAAAGCACAGGTAATAAACAGGTTACAGCAAATAGCAATTTTTCTGAGTCAATTAGACATTCCAGCAGTGATAGTATGAGGCAAGACCAAACCTTATAGTCTATTTGGGTGACATGAAACTGGTGGAGAACAAGGTGAGCGTGGGAGAGGGTTTGTATAGGTTGTGGGGGGGGGGGTAGGTTATCTCGTGCTGTGACAGTGACAAGTATTCTGCACTTTTGCCCCCGATTCCCCAGTTTGCATTAATTTATGCAGAAGACATTACTGCAACCATTTTATGTGAATTTTGTTTAAGCAAATAGATAAAGTTAATCATAAATGCAATTACTTGCTTTCTTAAGGCCCTTAGACACCTGCAGGGGATGTGGGGGTCCACCTGATATTCTTAAAGTCAGTTTTCTGTTAGAATCTGTCCACAAAATCCACAGCAGACTCGAACTCTTGAGTGTAAATTATTCCTCCATTTTGTCACAACTCAGTTTCATTTTCCATTATTCAAAATGTATTTATTGTATGGAATTATACAGAAAGCTTTGTGAAATTCTGCCTTGCATCTCAGAAACAGAATGACATGTCCATGGGAATTTCACTTGCAGAATTCTGCATCTGACATGACTCTAATCTACAGTCTTTAGTTAAAGGGCTACCGACACCTCAAAGAAAACCTTGACGACCTTAATAATTGAGTACAATTCTGCTTACATTTCATATATATTTTATACATCTTTCCTCCTCATTATTTATTAAGGAAATTTGCATTAATACATGAGTTATACCTCAGAGATCCTGTGCAGTTCATCCGCCTCTATAGCTTACTCCCCACTTCAAGTCACTCTTCTGTTGTCACATCACAGTCTGTTGACATAAGAGTAACTGTGATGTCACAAGCAATGCATTATGACCTCAGGTAAGGAAAAAGCAGCAGGAATAGATAAACTGTTCAGGAGCAAAGATTCTGTTTTCATGCAGATGACCTCAATAATAATTCACTGACTTATGCAGCCATTATAGTGTTGTGCTTGTGCAACTGTGTTAGTTTGGTTTTGTCTGTTCACACTTTCTATTCCAGAGAAAATACACCCTGTAGGGGTATAAAGCAAGGAACCCTCAGAGAGGGTTCCACCCCTAGAGGTGCCACAGGATGATTCCTGTGGCTAAAGGTACCTTAGGAATCCCCTTAAGGAGAGAGTGCTGCTGCTGGAGGAGGAGGAGGGGAGGATGGTGGGGCAAAGAAAAAATGCTTCACAGTGAGGCTGAGAGGAACTGCATATATAGCTCAGGAAGTGGGAGTGGCTGGCTGGCTTGGTCGTTGTTAAGCAGTAGTAGTGACAGGTGGACCTGTACAGACGTCTGCATAACATATTGTATAGCATTAACAGCACTGAACTGGGGGCAAGTCAGCCAGACATGAATTGCCAAATCAAGGTGACAAATACACAGAATTTTTCAGCAGCAAGGCAATTTTAATATCGAGGCTAATATTAACAGCCTCAGCAAGAGCTTAGTTGGCTGACCTCAGAGTTGTAACTGCAATAAAACAGGGAGACAATGCTCTGAAAGCAGGTGTAGCCAGGCAGTGCAATGAAGCTGCAAGTAGAATGAGAGAAGGAATGAGCAGCACAGATGGGGTCAGAGTAAACTGTGTCAGGTGAAAAGAATTGAGTATGCAACATGGAGCAGCTATGGCTGAGCTGGAACACACAGATAATGATTGCAGT
The DNA here is from genome assembly GCA_016271365.2 of Neoceratodus forsteri. Taxonomy (NCBI): domain Eukaryota; kingdom Metazoa; phylum Chordata; order Ceratodontiformes; family Ceratodontidae; genus Neoceratodus; species Neoceratodus forsteri. Next base: position 81,758,243 of record JADMNL010000029.1, on the reverse strand, counting down.
AGTTTGAGCATGGTGAGCACAGTGTAAAAACACAAGCACTGGGTACAATAGTAATCAAAGTAAACAGCAGCAGTGGCTACAGTTGTAGGTAACAAAGCAATAGCAGGAGCTCTGAGCAGCAGTATGCTAGGAGCTTAGAAACAACCCCCCCCCCAAAAAAAAAGGGAAGGAAGCACAGACAGTCGAAGGCAAAATACAAACCAGAAGCAAGAAAACAAAAACAGAAGCCCAGCAAAGACAAGTAGGGCAGGAGTAGCAAAAGAGGCGGGGGAAGCAGGCACCAGCCAAGCAGCTCAGAGGACAAACCGACAGAGCCTTCGGCTGCAAAGAAAAAATGCTTCACAATGAGGCTGAGAGGAACTGCTTATATAGCTCAGGAAGTGGGAGTGGCTGGCTGCTTGGCCACTGAACTCCAGGCAAAGCCTTTCCAAATAATGGGGAGGACAAATACAGAACTAATGTGAAATGCAAGCTAAACTGTGCCTAAATATTATGTTTTGTTAAAGTTGCTCTGAAGGTGTCAATTGATCTTTAAGCATAAATCACACCACTGCCTTGCTCTTCTTGATAAGCACCTACCTGGTACACCGATGTACCATTTGTAGGTGCGGACACCTCATTCACGTCATCTGATTCACAGTCTGCCTGCAACTCCTGACTAGCAATATACACAGGCATCACATACTTTCTCAGATTTCTGCTTATCTTGTATGTTTTTCAGTGCCTGGTACTGAGTTTTGGTCAGCTTATGAACATCTTTGGATATTTTCAGCTTGGCATCTATTTTAGGATCGTGTTATACTTTAAAACAGAACAAACAGTGTGAAACATAGCTGAACAACTTCCTCAAAACTGTTCTCAGGTCAGCGGCTAACCACAATCTCCCTCTTCTTTTGAAGTGAGACAGGATAATGTGGCTGGCTGTTGACACACTCTGCAAGCACGTCAACATTACCTGGGAACATGTCAACAATGCTGTTTTATGTCTTTATGTCAGCAGGGAGTGAAATTATATTGATAGTAATATAATCATGCTGAGATTCCCTAACCTTTCCTCTCCCTCACCCCCGAGCACTTCCCTTCAATTAGACAACATGCTAGCCTAATTGTTAGAGCACAGAGTGAATCTGGAGACACAGGTTTGAATCCCTCCAGAGCCACTTACACACTATGTGACCCTGAGCAAGTCACTTAACCTTCCTGTGATTAATCTATGTGTAGTTGCTAATACTGTACATCTCTGTACTGTTTAAATCTCACTGTGCACCTAATTCCAGCAGAATTTTTCTCTACTTCTCTAGGACTGGGGGGAGAATGACTGAGAAGAGACTGGTGGTGTTCCATAAAAGAGGGTAACACCAGCCTCTTCCTAGTCTGTTTGACTCCTGTTTCAAACACAACTCAAGTAGTGTAGGACCTGGATGGATTCCAGAGTCCTGTGTGCTACTGATCCCTAGGTAGTTCACGGCATTTCTTGATTTTTCACCTGACTTGACTTTTTCTGTTTTTCTCCTTGGCAGGAAGAGTTGGAGTGTTTTCCAGTTGAGTACATACAGGAAAGTCAGACCATCTCAAATAGCAGCATCTATGACTCCATCCTCACATTCACAATTAAGGACAGAAATAGAAAGAAAACCAGCATCTTCATGTTCCAGTGTGAGGAGGTGGGGGTGAGTATAAGCAGGCAGAGAGTTAAGTGGGCATGCTTTGAACAGTCTGCTAATATTGAGTGGCAGTTGAATTCATTCATTAATTTATTTTGTGTAATGTACATAAATGTCAGTGAAAGGGGAAAGACTGACAGCACTGGAGGCTGAAACCTGTTTATTATTTTTTTCTGTGCCATTAGTCTATTTTAGCCCCCCAGCAGAGCCTAACCCTCCAATGACCCCCCAGCCCTATCGTGAGCATCCAGGTATTCACCTCACCCAATCCTCCACCATGGTTTACCCACCGTGGCAGAGTGTCGATTGGGGGGCTCCCACTGCCAAATGAACAGATCTGGAATGCTTCCCCCACAGCTTACACATCATGGCAGGGTCCATTGGCAGAGGCCATACACTGACAGTACCAGTCTTGTGTGGGAGAGGGGTCCTGCAGTCCAGCATGGAGCCTGTTGGGGGTTGGCTTCATCCATGCTGCAATTGGCATATTTTATCTAATAATTCAAGGGGGGACAGATGTGCAATGTCATCCAGATGCCCCACGCACGCTACTGTGCATGGGATGTTGATGACCTCCAGCCTTCCAAATCCCATTATGCCAGTGCTGGCTACTGATCCTCAAGCCTCTGCTAGGGGACAGACAGGTGCCAGGACCCACTACCCTCCCATCCTCTGGATGCTCCATCCCCCGCCAACCACCAGTGAACCAAGTCCGTCACCAAACCTGGGTCGCCGGTGTGGGGGAAGGTGAGGCAAAATGCATGCCTCTGCCCTCCACGCCAGTGGACTAGCCACAAACCTGTTTATTGTTAAACCAGATACTGTATGAGCAGGTGCAGTGCTGGGTTCCCCACACTGATATAGTTAGTTCTGGTGAAATGTCAAGGCCTGAGAGCACTGTGGAGACCGCTGCCTTTTGTTTATCCTCAGGGCCAGGAGTAGTGAGAGTAGGCACAGTGCAGGCTTCCCCATAATATGGCATTAGCGCTGATAAAAGGAGAGAGTCTGATAGCACTGGAGACTGATGGCCTCTGTTAATACAAAGGACCAGGTACAGTGCAGGGCAGAGGCAGTGCAGAATTTTCTTCACTGTGATATATTTAGTGCTGATGAGAGGTAAGGGACTGACAGTACTGGAGGCTGAAGCCTTCTGTTTATCCACAGGGCAAAGTACAGTGTAGGGCAGGTAGAAGTGTGATGTATGTAGAGTAGGTGGAAGGTGGACTGACTGAACTTTATTTATTTTTTGGCAGTTTTGAGCAGGCAAGGCACACTGAACTGTGACAGCTCATTTACAGATGTGTTTTGGAGGGCTGGTTACATGGGTCTGGTTTATTAATTGAGGGAAAGTTGTTCAGACCAATAGGAAAATTCCCCTACTCTTCCTCCAGGGGGATTTTCTGCTTCCTGTCAGGAGGATGAAGGAAGGTGTGGAGAGAGCAGGAATGGTGGCCCAGGTGGAGCAGTCTGCTTCCCACCCCCACCCGTGTAACAAGAAAGCCCTGACAGAGGGAATAGCACAGAATATTCCAGTTAGATCAGGTACAGAGGGTCCCTATAGTAGTGGATGGTCTCATGTCTGGTCATGAAAAAAGAGAAGAACAGGTACCTCCTACAAGTCATGGTTGGGGAGGTACCATGCCATTTGAAGAAGAGCCACTGATCCAGACCGAACACTGGAGACTGAGCTGCATGAAAAGAAACAGCAGCTTCTATAAATGACAGCAGAGGAAGAGTGGCAACTGGGGTTTAATGCAAAGACGTGCAAGATCGTGCACATAGGGAAGAGAAATCCTGAAGCTACCTATAGGCTGGGAGGGTAGTGGCTGGCAATCACAAGGGAAAAAAGAGACTTGGGCATCATTATCACAGATATTCTGAAATCATCCAAGCAGACCACTAAAGCAGTAGGTAAGGCTAGAGGGATGCTGGGGTATATTAGAAGGGGTATCGCAAGTCATAAGAGGGAGGTAATAATCACTCTTTACAAGACACTGGTTAGGCCCCATCTGGAGTACTGCATGCAGTACTGGTGGCCGCACCTGCACAAGAACATTAACAAAATGGAGGCAGTCCAGAGAAGGGCAACAAAAATGGTGCAGGGACTGCATCAGAAAACATATGAGGACAGATTAACGGAGCTCAATATGTATACCCTAGAGCAAAGGAGGGAGAGAGGTGATATGATCAAAACATTCAAACATCTTAAGGGCATTAACAAGGTGAAACAGTCTAACATGTTTTAATATAAGAAAAATAGCAGGACACGAGGATACAGCATGAGATTAGAGGGAGGCCGATTAAGGGGTAATGCAAGGATGTTCTTTTTCACAGAAAGGGTGGTGGATGCATGGAACGGCCTACCTCAGAAAGTGGTGGATACGAATACAGTGCAAGGCTTCAAACAGGCATGGGATAGGCATAAGGGAGCAATACAGATGAGTATGACTAGATAGGCCATTGACAGAGTACAGGCCTATGACACATTCATAAGGTAGAAAAATGGGCAGACTGGATGGGTCTTGCGGTCCTTATCTGCCGTCAGCTTCTGTGTTTCTATGGCTGCAGAAACAAGTGCTGCTTCTACAAGTAAAAAGGCTCAGGCAAAAGTAATGATGCCAGTGCAAATTCAGCTGTAATGTCTGGAGTGTCAGAAAGAGCAAGAGGGCACTAGGTCTGAATCAGTGCCAGCTGATCCACCTAAACAGAATACAGGTGTCAGCTGGCCTGGACCACAAAGGGGTACTTGTCTGCAATTATTTTCTGATTTATTCGCTGCCTCTGTGGAATCAGCCAATAGGCAAAATGCAATGAGAATAAAATATAAAGGAGGGATGCCTGAGATGCCAGATAAGAGTGTTTGTGGGTCATACAGGCCTTAAAGATAGCCTTGAATTTTTTGCAAATGAGATACAGAAGATTCACTTATCCACACAGCTGTAGACACAGTATTTGATGTGAGTTTTAAAACTGTGTCTGGGCTGAAGGGTTCCGAAAAAAAAGATCATGAGGTTAAAAATACTCCTTTATGGTTGCCTTTTTAGCAATACCGTTATCAAAATCTGCCTTTAAAACAGTGACCATCCTCTTTAAAAATGATGGGGTCCGCATTATAGATATTTTGTGCTGGCTGAAGTCCAAATGTACAGTGCAGGAATCCTCGGACCTGATTGTGGACTCAGAGACTCTTTGGACTGGCGGGTGGAAGGTATGGATATGGTTGTTACATATCGAAGGTGATATAAAACATCTACCTAGCTGCATTTATTTGGGGAAAGACCATGGATTTGTCTTTTATGCTACGCAGCCTAAAGTAATGTTTCCAGTGTGGGTCCAGGTCACATCTGAACACTGGGTGTTATAAAGTAAAATGTGATATGCAGAGGGATATAGGACATTTGACTGTTTCCTGTCAAAATGCAATAAGATGTAATTTATGTGATGAATCAGGGCATTCTTTTAAAACCTGTCCATGGGCTGCTCACAATAAGAATGACATATGGATCAAGTCAGCAAGATTTTTATGTGAATAAAGCCCAGAAAGTAGGTCCTAGAAAACCTACAGAATCTAGTACTCATTCATCAGGATGACCACAATCCACTCCCCCTCCCCCTCTTCAGCAGTCTCAGTTCGTACCAAAAGAGGGAGAATTAGCAGGAAATATAGGTGATTTGGTGGCAATAAACCCAGATGAGGGGACATCTAGGACAATACAGGAAGGTGATGACCCAGGGGAATGTGTTGAACCCATGGCTAAGGATTTAACAGTGCTTCAGCCAACACAAACAGCTGAAGGTCCCCGCATATATAGTATGGAGGTTACACCAAATGCTGTTACACCCCCATCTGCCCAGAACGATAAGGATATTTCCCCAATTTTTACAACTGTTACAGAGAAATTCCACATGGTTACCAGGAAAAGAGGAAGCAAAGGGCCCCGTACAGCTAAAATAGGAAACAGGATTCCACACCCATTTTAAATCAGTTTGAAACGTTGTCCAGTGGACAAAATTGGGGAGGTACTGAGAAAGAGTCAGATGGTTCATCTATTGTATCTTCCCAGCCAGATCTTTCCTCAGGTATAGAAGAAGGTTGTGTGGAGTCAAGGACGTCTAGGATGCATAAATTTAGACAAAGAAGAAGTTCAAGAAATAGCACCACTTAAACATAGTAATGGTGTTTCTGTCTTTCCTCTTATACTTGATAGTGATTATAGGCATGCAAGTGTCCTCCATAAATGTAAATAGCATTATAAATCAGAAAACGTTATCAGCTGCCTTTTCAACTCTACATTCTATGAGGCGTGACATTATTTTTCTGCTAGATGTTTGGCTCCATACACTTAGGAATGTTGACAGGGCAGAAACATATTGGTATGAGGGTCCATCCTTTTGGAGAAGATGTATGATCAGTAGTTGGGGTGCTTTTTAGTTCCTCAAAAATAAAATTACAGAAGTGGGTAGATATGGTACCTGGTAGAGTCCTAATTTTGGATGTTTGTATACTACAAAAAAGAATTAAGAATAATTAATGTGTATCCCCACAAAAAAATAATCTAGAGTAGAGCTTTTTCAGCTCATCCAGCCTTTTTTATACATCTCTAAAGGGGAAATTTTAGGAGGAGATTTTAATTGTGGTTTTACCCTTAAGGATAGATGTGGTAGCACAGAGAAAACTTTTAATGATACGGCTTTTCTTTACCAGATGATAACATTGTCAGGTCTAATAGATGCCTCTTTTGTACATCAAACTCAACCAGAGAATACTTTCTTTAAAGGCTCATCATCTACAATAATAGATTTATTCTTATAGCACCATGGTCACCAGTATATAAAACAGTGGCTACACCACTACAGACCTCAGACCATACAATTATTATAATACAGCTTGGTAGTCCTTGTAAATCACTGAGAAAGCTGGAAATTTGGTGACTAAATGTTTCTTTACTAGAGCCACCAGAGTTGCAGCCTAAACTCATGACGTTCTTTTAACAGCTAGACTATTGGTTTTTGAGCTTCATAACAATCTCCTGTCTTGGTCAGAAGGTACCAAAGTAGATTTACAAAAGTTCTTACATCAAATTCAAAAGGCTAAACAAGTAATGCAGAAGTTTCAGTAAGAAATTTGGTGACTAAATGTTTCTTTACTAGAGCTACCAGTGTTGCAGCCTAAGCTCATGATGTTTTTTAACAGCTAGTCTATTGGTTTTTGAGCTCTGTAACAATCCTCTGTCTTCATTGGAAGGTATCAAAGGAGATTTACAAATATTGTTACATCAAATTCAAAGCACTAAACACCGAGTCAGTTTCAGTATTGTAGGGCAAAATCTTTACTTGTAGAATAGAAATATGGGACACAAGGAAAGGCCTGTCAGGTAAGTCCTTTTGAGAGTTGTAGAAGCGGAGTAAAAAAATAGAAATTTTTAAGTTTTCGGGGATGCAGAGGGTAACTTATGTTATGAGCAACAGAAATTAATGGGAATAGTACAGTCTTATGTAAAAGGAATGATCGGGAAAGTTTCAGATGCAAAAGGATCTTTAGATAGATTTTTGAAGAAGTGTCCCTCCCTACCCTTTCACAGTTTGATTCTTTAAATAACAGTTAGTGAAGTACAAGAGGCTTTACTTTCCTTGAATACAGAGTATCTCCTGAGGAAGATGGACTGCCAAGTGAATTATATAATAATAACACCAGTGTTACTTCCAGAGCTAGTGGCAGTATTTAATAGTTTATTAGGGAATGATTTCGGTTCTAGTGCGCTGACAAAAAGATTACTAATTTTCTGTATAAAAAAGGCACATGGTAAGATATTAGTCTTTTAAATGTGGACTGGAAAGCCCTAGCAAAAATCCTGAGGAAAAGAATAATCAGAGTAGCTGAACAATTAATTAATCTTGCACAAACATTCAATTCCAGAAACAAGTATTCAAGATAGTCTACTTTCACTTCAAGAATTTGTGGATATCTGTAATAGTAGGGAGATGGGGGCTTTCTCCTGGCCCTAGATCAGGAGAAGGCTTTCGATCATAATTCACATTCCCATCTTTTTTTGACTCTTAGGAGGTATGGGTTTCCTTCTACTTCTGTTTTGTGTTGAGAACAATTATATGCAGCAGCTACAGTAATCCTGGTGATAAATGATAAATTAGGCGTACAGTGTCATTTTGAGAGAGGTCCAGCAGGGATGTTATTTAAGCTCCCCTTTTATGTTTTAGGTACAGGTACAATATTACATAAAACTGAACAAGATCAGAGGATTTCAACTATAAAACTGCAGTTAGGGCCTTTCCCTCCAATTTGTGGCATATGCAGATGATCTGTGTCTGCTAGTTCCCAGTGTACAGGTGGGAGAGACAGCATTATCATGTCTGGTAGAATTTGACTGCATTTCAGTTTCAAAGGTCAACTGGAAAAAAAAAATGCCTGGTAGTAGACCAGTAAGGGATCTCCAAGCAGATATTCAAGAGGTGAAGGCAGAGGCAGGCCAGGTTTTTGATGGGTGATGCAGGCCTTCCATCAAGCCTTGCGCCAGACCCTTTTTTTGGCACAGCTGTGCCAACACCCTTACAGCAAACTGGGTCTGATTTTAGTATGTTGGGCATGGTTTCATCACTTAACCTGCTTTAAGGCAGCTTGTGCTAAATATTTGGGGCAACCCATGTAAAAAGGGTACCTGGGATTGCCACAAGCTAGACCCCAAAATGTTAGTTTATGGTGCACGTGGTCACAAATCCCAATCACCGTCTGGGAGAATGCCACAAGCCCCACATGCCACATGTTTGGCACACCCAGGGCTGACAGCATTCTCAGAACTTGGAAAATCTGGCCCCAGGAGTTCTTTAAAAATCTTAGGAGTCACTTTTGGGACAGGGGACACGGCTGAACTGAACTGGAAAGTGAAATTATCTGTAGCAAACAGTGAAGTGGCAAAGTGGAAAATTGTGGCCTATGACAAACAGAAAAGGGTCTACTTCTGTAAACATTTTTTATTGCCAGTTTTTTTTATACCTGAGTACTGTTTTTTCCCTCCACTCACAGTGGAAGCAAAATTATACAGTGTGTTTTTCAGATTACTTCGGGGCAGTAGACTGAATCCTGTTAAGAGAAATAAAGTTTATTATCCATTAAAAAAAATGAGGATTATCTATGATAAATCCAGTAATTTTCTCTTTTAGTAATTTTTTTTCATATGAATGTGTGGCCCATCCTGCTTGGAGAGCACAGATCATGGATCTAATTTTTTTGGTATCCCGTGTAATCGGTGACCGCGATTGAATGCTTTCAAAAAGGGCAACTCAATCACAGCACTTTTACACATGGCTACCAGCAGGGAGTGCAACAGGATAGGGGGTCAGTGACTATAGTGACAGGATGTCACTATGTATACATGCATGTGGGGGATGGGGAGGGACCACGCCGTGCAATGGGCAGAAAGGGTCCGGGAGGAAGGGTTTGTGGGACATTGAGTAGCCATGGGCTGTGAGCTGGCCATGTGGCATGGTGGGTTGGTGGCAGGCTGGAGTTGGAAGGGTGCCAGGTTTGGTTCTGGGTGCGCTCATGTTTTGCGTCAGGTCGCTTATTTTTTTTTTCCTTCATCTTGCACCCCCCCCCGACATGCACCTCCCTGGAGTTAAGAATCCATTACTAGAGGGCATGGGGGGGTGCGGAGGGCATAGCCCCCACATAAAAAATTAAACCCTAAGTGTCCAGCACTATCTTACTGGGCATCTCGCTGGGCTCACATCACCAACATTAATTTTTGGCAATGTAGACTCACCCAAACAGCAATCGCTATTACACGGTCGCTGTTATCACATGGAACTATTTTTTTCAAGCAAAATGCAGTTATTTTTGAAATAAATGGTGAAGTGGACCAGTAAAAACTCCTCTTATGGTGCAAGGGTATATTTTATCCTGCTTTTCAAAATTAAAGCAGTGGAGCTTTACCATCAGAGAGGTGTAAGATAACACATAAAAAAGATCTCTATGAAAATATGTGTTTTTGTTAGGATTCCAGAAAAATGGCTGACAGCTCAGGTTATGGAAAAACAAATTCCAAGACAACACGGGACACCTTGTGGCTTAGTTGCCCCAATCGGTAACTGTCCGGAATAACCATAAACATAAAAGTCTGGAGGACATACTCTGTCTCAGACTGTGGTGTGGTACACAGCTAGAAACAATGGAACATTTGTTTTTTCTATGTAACTTTATTGCTTCCTCCTGGCCCCAAATAGCATAACAATGAAAAGAACCTTTGTCCTATGATATAACCTTTGATATATTGCTGTATTGTCTTTTAACAAAGGAATGGTGAAAATATCATTTTGGAACTTTGAGATGTATTATGACATGTATTTACATCGACCAAAATGTTGCACCTCTCATGCTGGCAACACATTAAAAAAGTTCATTGCGTTATCATGCAACAGAAACAAAAGGATGTCAAAGCACAAATAAGATACCCTGCCAAACTTCTCATTACCTCATTGGATGGCACAAAACTGTACAACTCCCTCTTGAGTGCTAGCAAGTACCTCCAAGTTCAAGTTCAAGTTTATTTCACTAGGAAGGCTCCATTGAGAAAGGTCATTTACAAGGAGGTCCTGCCACAGGCAATACAATACAACACAGTACAATACAGTACAGTACAGTAGATACATTACACAGCATTAAATACAAGGAAGTATACAACACATATTCATTCAGGTACAGAACCACTGGTTACAATGAGAATATCGGTGGCATACTCATAAAACATGTGATTCAACTGTTTACAGTATGTGTTACAGCTATGTTATCAGGCAAGATGCACGATAATGGCACTGTAATAGGCAGGAATAACTCTGAATGGGTTATAAAGCATTAACTGTTGGGTGGCATTAACGTAGCCTAAGAGAAAATGCTAACTAGTGTGGCAATGGCAGTCTTCCTTAAGGGAACTGGTTATTAGGGATTTAGCAACATTGAAAGAGACAAATTCAAATGCCTAAGGGTGGTTTGCACTTTGTTCCAGACAGATGGAATAACCTTGCTAATGGAAGCTTTACCAAAGTGGGTGCAGTACGTAGGTATGTCTAACAAAATAAAGGAGTTTTTCCCTGCATGAATAGCAGCTATAGGAATGGTAGAATAGGGGCAAGATATATAGGGGGAGTTTAATCAGCAAGGATTTGTATGCCCAGGTACAACCACGTAACATCCAAAGGGATGTCCAATCCACTGCTGAATATAGGGCTTAGTGATGAGTCCTGTATGGGGTGTTAGTTATAAAACATACGGCACAGTAAAAAAGAATGTCCAGTTTGTTCAGGTGGAAGGCTGTGCGCAATTGGTGCATGTAATGTCTGCATAGTCAAGAAGGGAGAGGAAAGTGGCTTGGACTAGCTTTTTTTCTGATGTCTGTAGGGAATAGGGACTTGTTTCTATAGAAGAAACAATCTAGTTTTGAGGTTTTTAGTAAGGGTTTCGATGTGAGCAGCGAAGGAGAGGTTATTGTGTAGCCAAAAACCTAGATGTCTGAATTTATTTATGACCTCTGGTGAGTTCCCTAGTAGAGCTGTAATGGGTACCGGAGTATCATACTTAAGCAATGAGGTTGGGGAGAGTGTGGATAAGAAGTGCATTGCCTTTGTTTTATTTGCATTTAACAATACCTTTGATCTTTGAAGATTGCGCTGTAACTGATCAAAGTCAGATTGTAGCTGGGTGCCAACATTCGCTAGGGAGAGTTTCGATAAGTAAAGGACAGTGTTGTACACGAAGACATGAAGTTTGGCTCTGTTGATGTTGTCACTTAGGGAGTTAATATAGACTGAGAATAGAAGAGGGCCAGGATGGATCCCAGAGGCATACCTCTCAAGAGTGATAGCGGTGAGGATAGACGCCCATCAGCTTTGATGCACTGGACTCTTCCTGAGAGACAGCTAGAAAACCAGTTTACAGTGAGGTTGTTTAGGCTACGTGCTTTGAATAATGAGTTTCAGTAGAAAAAGGTTATGATCTACCATGTTGAATTCTTTGCTTAGGTCCAAGAAGATGGCTCCAGTGTAATATTTGTGATCTAGGGTGGTGAGCCAGTCATTTGTCACTTTAGCCAAGGCTGATACCAGGCATATTATTGGGTGGTCCAACTTCAAAACTTTATCCATTACATGAAAAGTTCTGAAATCTCTACCTGGGTCTGGATGGAACAGTACAACATACGCCAAGTTTGGATGGCTGATACTATTTATGCGGCAGGGGAATTTTTGAAGACCTTGCCCATACCAAATCCTTGGGTCAAACAAACTCTGGCAGTTTGTGAACTGGTCTGCAAAAAATGTAATCTTCATAGATACATTAGCAAACTGACACCAATAAGGGCTTGCATTTATTTCATACTGATTAAATTGGATGCAGGTCTCCGTAGATGGGAAAAGATGGGTCTTTGGACAAAAGGGTAACTCTATATGGGAGATAATATGAAATCCTTTCCCCAACTAGTCCAAGGGTTCGGGCTCCTATATCATGACCTTTTTCACTTCCTGCAACTTCATCACTATCTTAACACAGAACCATGATTCACCAAGCTCCAGGTGAAGGAAAATCCTCTGAGGACCTTGTACACTCCCTGGCTGCCCACAATCACACTTAAAAATTAATTTCTACTATATATGCAGCAAAAAGAAATTTGGAGGAAGATTACACCATAAATATCAAAAGAAAATGGGAGGGAGAGGAAGCATGCACATTGTCAGACAACGAGTTGGATAAGATGTAGGAACTCATCAACAAGACCACTGTTTCACCAACCTGGTGAGAAGTTTGCTGGCAAACAGTTGCAAGATACTTCTGAACTCCCATTATCTCTAAACATTATGAGGCAAACTGATGAGATTGGTGTTGGAGGGGTTGTGGGTGATGGGCACTCACACTCATATTTTTTCGGATTACCCAATCCTTAGGGATTATTGGGAAGGAGTGCAGCAAACTGACAGGCAAATTCTTGGGATCCCACAGCCAGATAAGTTCCAGAACTGGATTCTAAGTATTCCACTACATAGTCTGAGAAATAAAAACAAACAATCTACTTAATGCTTTTGTGGTTGCAGCCACAAAAGTCAGAACTCAACTCTGCCTGAGGGACACACCACCACTAATAGAGCACTGGCTGAAAAACTGCCAGAAGCTTTATGAAATGGAAATGGAAATGGTGACTGCCCAACTGAGGCAGCAGAATGAAAACCACAAAGATCGATGGACCCCATTATTTCACTATCAGGCAGAGAGAGAGAGAGAGAGAGAGAGAGAGAGGAGGGCAGTTCTCAGTGATTTAGTGGACCTTGATTGAAAATAAAAGGAAAACATAATCCGCCCTTTACCTCATAATAAGATAATCATGATGTCTCCTGCCCTCCAATTATCCTGCTAGTTCAAACCCCACAGTCTCCTATAGCCTCATACAGACAAGTCACGGGTAGACTGTTCTGTATGACTCTCATCAAAGGAATAATGCATGACAGGTGTGTGTTGTGCTGGGATAACGCCACGCCTGGGGGGTTGGGCACGAGGTCGCAGGCTGAGTGCATCCAATGCCCCAGGTGTGGCATTATCCCAGCACGACACACACACACCCTGGAGTGCATTATTCCTATTATACAATGGCTTGTTGTTATATATAAAATAAAAAAAAAATTTTGAAGAATGTTTTTATTAGTGTGGAAAAATATTTTTGTTTCTTAAGAGGAGATGCAAAAAAAGAGTATATCCTAATGGTCATCCAAATGGGTTCACAGTGCTGAGACTAGATCTCTGGCATTATGCTGGGATATGCTGGGTCCAGCCCCAAACTGTCCAATCACAGTCCTATATTTTTTCTCGCCATTGTATAATCTCATGTAAGCATCACCATCACATCTTCTCTTTTTTTCATTAAATCCCTGAACAGCTCTAACTGCTGCTTGTCCTTTTATCTATGCCAGGCTGACCTGATACACACTGAGATTGAAAATGTGATCAGAAACAGGAAGGAAGATCGAGAGGATCCAGATGTCCTCAGGTAAATATGGAGCTCAGAGACAATTTCCTCCACACACATGCATCCATGCACACACATAGATACATACACACCTGTACATATGTGCACACACACATACACCATGTACACACACAATATATGCTAATGCAGACAATTTATGTAAACAATACTAGACAATGGGGGAAGGGGTGTACTGTGTTTTTTTTTTATTCTTTGTTTAATGTTTTGAACCCCCAAACAGAGGGCTACAGGCAACATGCAAAAACAAGGCAACAGATCTATAACAGGGTGGTAGTGTGATACCAGGATGCCCTGGGGAATTGTGAGGCATGAGACATACACAAGTGCCTTCCATCCCTGGAAATGTGGTTATTTATCACAGTACAACCCACACACTGAATTGCTCTATTACACACATACAATGGGATTTTTAGACAAATATTTAAAAATTAATGCAATTTACAGTAGATATACTTTAGATATGCATACAGACAAATGTAAAAATCATTTCAGGAGTCTTTGTTTTTGGGGAGTGAACTGTTTATTGGGTGTGAAAGATGCCAAACTGATGGCACTGGGAACTGAAGCCCTTTATTTATCTACATGACAAGTGCAGCATGAGCGATCACAGTGCAAACCCCACAAAACTGCCCTGCCAATGTGCCTCAACCCTGTCATGAAGAGATCACCACATAGCTGAAAGGGTAATTCAGATTCCATGCCAATGAAATGCGGGGCATCTCATGTGAGACTGCCCACAAGGGTGTCAATAAGTGCAGACTGTGTTGGCAGTTTTATGATATGGACCCCTGCTCACTAGGAACTGTACTGAGACCACCACAATTCATTTCAAAACAGCCACTGAACAGTCCTCAGGTGATAATGGCTTTTGGTTACCACCAACCTGCACTGGATTTGAACCACTGACCTAAAAGTGAAAGGCTCTGTAACGCACCCTCAGCCCATTGAGACATTCCATTCCCCTCATTTCAGGAGTCTTAAGGATCTCTTCTGTATTTACATACTGACACACAAATACATTACATTATTTTGAGATGTGTGGATATTGGCATATATGCTGAATAGGAGCTACATAAGTCTCCATGCAGTCCACGTACACCAACATACTGTATCTGGCTACATTAAAATGTATAGCTCTGAAATGCAGAGCAAAGGGCCAAAATGTGTAGCACGTGTCTTAATTTATTTTCAGTTAGAATTTATTTTTTTTAATTACTTGAAAGTTAGTAAACTTCATTTTTATCTGGTTAATCCTGTCATTCCCCAGCCCAGCCATTTCACACAGCACTGTTCGGGCACAACCCAGAATTTCTCACATTTGACATCAGCCTTGGGAGATTCAGCTGCATAGACTACATGTAGGAGCTTTACAAGGGTATGATCAGCTGTGAGCAGCTGCTCATCAGTACCCATTGTACTCCCAAAGCTAAGTATGATTGCGTGCTCCATAACACTTGAGAGGTATGACTACCAGTATATAACTCATTGCTTGGGAAAGCACATTATAATACTTCACTTATGAAAGTGCTCTATAAGGGGTTATATAAGGTGCTATGGAGGTGCTATATAAGGTAACGTGTTATATGAGGTGCAATGAAACGTGTAATATAAGGTGCCTGGAAAATGCTACTGTATATAAGGTGCAATGCAAGTGCTATAAAAAAGGTTATGAAAGTGGTTATATCATAGAAATATTGACCTGTTTTTTTTTTTCATTATGGATCTTAACACTGGCATAACTAATCATCTAGTAAGGTTCGCTGACGACACAAAGATAGGCGGAGAAGTTGACTAAATACAGAAACATAATTCATTAAGTTCTGATCTTATAAAAATTGAGGGATGGTGTGAAAAAATAAGATGACATTAAACATTGAGAAATACATTGTCTTGCATTTTGGAAATAACAATCTCAAATACAATTATTATATACACAATATGCCCATAAAAGCAACACCCTATGAAAGGGATTTGGGAATCTTGATTAATTATAAATTAACCCCATCTGATCACTGTAAGCATACTGTACATTTAGCAAATAGTACTTTAAACAAAATTAAAAGAATTTTCACAAATAAGAGTAAATCCATTATCATTCCGTTATTTAGGACATATATTAGACCAATTCTAGATTATGGGTCCTCCTTTTAGAGTCCACATCTCATTAAGCTGGTGGAATCTGTTCAATGAAGAGCAACTAAAATAATTCCAAAATTAAGTAAATTCAGTTATGAAGAAAGACTAGATAAAATAGGCCTAGTAAGTCTAAATGAAAGAAGACAGAGGGGGGTATGTTCTTACTGTATAGAATAGTACGGGACAAAGAGCTGATCAAGACCTGTAACATCTATTTCATTAATAGCGATATTAATTTGAGAAGTCATAATAAACAATTATAGTTTAAAAAGCCAATATGGAAAAGAGAAACAACTTTTTTTTCTATTAGAGCACCCAGAATGTGGAATAGCTTGCCTCGGGAAATAGTGGATTCCAAATATATCTCAATAGTCAAAAAGAAATTAGATAAATTCTTAGGATGGTGAGATAGTTGCCCAATAGGTAATGGGAGACACATAAATGGGCAAATGCCTTCAGTGTCTAAAATTTATCAAGTTACCAAGGACCCCCTCAGGATGTGCTGTTGACTTTCAATTATTATACTGGCCAGAGCTGAAAGGGATCTGGTTTTCAACTATTCCATGAAACAAAATTGGTCTATGTATGTTTTTTAAACCTTTCAAACAGTAAACAAGAAAGATATAGTTACATTAAGTTAAAAAAATGTGAACTGTTCCACAGTTCATTGAATACCAAACAATTGTTGAACATGTGGTACAGAAAATGGAAAGTTATAATTTTTTAAAAGCTGGCTAAACCAGTGTAATCATAGGTTTTAAATAACATAGTTGAATCACTACTTTAAATAGGATAAATATTAGAACATTTCCAGAACAGTGACATTTTGATTAATTTACAATACAGTAATGAACATGTTTTAAAGTTGCATGGCTCAGAAGATCAATAAATATATAAATGAATTTAGAATGACATAATGAATATTTTTAAAATGTGTGTAGTTTTTTTAGAAAAATAAATATGGTAACCATAACTTTTTAGGTACCAGTATTACAATAAGGGAGAGAAATCGAATAAAATAATAGCTTGGCACTTGGAAAAAGATGGGAGAGAGAAAATGTTATGAAAATCAAGGAAGGCAAAGGTAATATATAGAATAAAGTATGGATTGGTGTCTGTAATGAGAAGTTTAAACACACACAAGGGATTAGATGCTATATAAACCCCGAGAGTGAAGCTCGAGGCCGTGGTCGCCTTTCTTTATTTATTTGTTGTTTTTTTTTAAATCTTGAGGGCAGCTGAAAGTTAACTGAAGTCCCTGTGGTACATTTTAATTTGTTTATTACTTACTGCTGACCCCCAGTGGTAGTTCAGTGTATGTTACTGGTTCGGTGAGCAGTGAGTGGTTGGGAAGCGAGGAACTGTGGTAGGCACATGTGCAGAGTAAGGGAAACCATGTGTGTGTTTGTTGTAATAAACACTCCTTTATTATGGCAAATTATGCTATGGTTTCCCTATGGGGAAAAGGGAAACCAGGTATTATATGGACAATAATCCACTCAAGGTCAATAAGACCTTCAAAAACTGTTATTCTCAATTGTATATATCAAAACAGTGCAATACCCCAGTGCTACACATTAATTTTTTAATTAGATTAAGTTCACAATCATAAGCAATATAGATGTAGACTCTTTGGATCAGCCTGTAGTGGCCCTGGAAATAGAAACTGCAATAAATGATCTCCCACCAGGAAATGCCTCCAGTTCAGTTGGACTCACTGTGGATGGTTTTTTTTTTCTGTAAAATCTTTTCATTGTTGTATTTAATTAAATACAAGACATTACATCATATAGAGGTGAGATACATTGCATGGAATAGGATGACATGTTATAAACAGGTATACTGCAGCACCTCTACTTCTTTGTTACCCCTTAAAGGTGTATACCTTCATATTGTCCAATAGTCAATATAAAAGTCCAAGACACACAGTGACTGCCCCTTGCCCCTGTGCTGTGGACACAATAAATTCTTGAAGATGTAAGTCCCAAATGTTCCTGCTATCTAAATACTGGCTTAATTATCCAAGTACTCGAAAAGTGTATTGTACAATTGTACCAGAATATGCTTTCATGCAGTGATCTAGCTAGGGTTAGTCCCACATTTAACAAATGTAGCAAAGCTAATATTCTAATAAATGAAAGAAAGAGGAACAGTAAAAGTAACTGCTGTTGCTACCATTGCTTTAAAACATTGAACTGCTGAAATTTTATAAAACATTAACTAGTAATTGCTATTGCTATCATTGCTTTAAAACGTCAAACTGCAATTTTTTTTAAAACATTAACTAGTAATCGCTATTTGCTAACATTGCCTTTAAATGTCAAACTGCTGAAATGTTATTAAACATTAAACTACTGTATTGCTCAGAAGCAAAATCTGACTCTTACTTAATTTCCCCACATTCTTGAGTCGACTGCTACAAGTACTTGTGAAAAGCAATGGCAGATCAAGATTGAGATTCAGCTTACTGTGGTAGGAATAGGAGTGCTGATGTTGGGATAGGGTTGTCACCACCAGACCAGTTACAGGTGCCATGTTATTGCAATGTTGTGCAGTTTCAAATACAAAAAGAACAATGATTAGGACTAGGTCACTTCAAACACCCAATCTCAGTCCTGCTGCGCCCCCAACTTTAGGTCCAAACTCCCCAACAAGGTATTAAGTCATAAACAGGACAAAAGAAAGTCAATGTAAGGCACACTGACTTCATGCCTATATTAGTTTAATTGATAATCCACAATAGTAGTTATCAAGACCTGCAGCATGATGTGTGAGAACCTTTAGGTTTCTGACTCCACATTTGTGCCTGCATTGCCCAGTCTGGAGGAGGATTCTTTGTAGATACACTCAGCCAGTTTTCCCACATCCTTCAGCTTGGAAAAGAGGCAGACTCTCTCCCCCGTGTTGTACCTAGAGCCTTGCCAGTAGGAGCATGTAATGATTTACCCCAGCTCCTGGAGAAGGGCCACAACACCATTCAACTACTTCCTTCTCTTTATCATGCTGAAGCTTAGTTCTGGGAAAAGTTTTGCCATTGACTCAACCAACCTGATGCCTCCAGAAGTCTTAGCAGCAGACAGGATCTTGTCCCACCCCTCCCACAACCATCAGCACTATACAGCTCATTCCTTCCTCCAAGGATCTTCTTCTAAGGATTTATAGGTTTACCAAGCTACATAGACTTGCATCCTTAATGCTTGCCTTGATAATCTTATATTATAGTGTTTCTATTACTACAGAATTTGTGTAGACTTATTTTGAATGAGTCCATTGTTTTGCTCGATACTACCTCCCCTGGCAAGGAATTCAATTCCAAAGCTGAACTCCTCTCTGACTAAACCAATTTTTCCACTTCAAAGTATTTCACTTGTCCTGTTCTAGTTGTAATTTATGACTCCTGGGTTCATACTGGTAATGCTTTCTCACCCTCAGTCCCAAATCCACTCTCAATTGCTCATCCTTCAGGGCCCTATAGATCATGCACATATCACTCCTTAACCTACGATATTGCAATGTATATAACCCTAGATCTTGTAATCTCTCCTGGTATGATTTATGTCCCTGACTAGTAATCCTCTTTGTTGCCCAACGTTGCACCCCCTTCATCCATCTAATATCAGCTTTTCTGCATGGGGACCAAACCTGAGCACAGTACTCAAGATGCGGCCTCACCAATGCACTGTACAGAGGCAAAATCACATTGCTATTTCTGCTGCCAATATGCCGTAGAATGCAATTTAGTATCTGGTTAGCTTTCTTAACAAGAATATTACAGTGTGTACCAAATTGTAAATCACTAGTTACTTTGACCCCCAGATCCCTTTCCTCCACAGTCTGGTGTAGTGCAACATCTCCCAGTTTATAGTCAGTTTTCCTATTGCTTCTTCCCAAGTGCATTATTGCACATTTGTTTAAATGAAGATCTAACTTATGCTGGGCTGTCCACTGTAACAGTATATCCAATGCCTTTTGTACATTGATCTGGTCTTCTAAGCTATTTACAATACCCCCAATCCTGCAGTCATCTGCAAATTTGCTCAGCCAGATATTGGGGAAGCTGAACCTGATTGAAAAGATATATAAATTAAACAAACATGGGCCCAAGACTGACCCCTGTGGAACTCCACTAGTGACCTTTTCCCATTTAGACATTACTCCCCTGATTGTAACCCTCTGCCTTCTGTTGCTCAGCCAGGCCTCTACCCAGTTCACTATGTTAGTAGGTAGTCTGGTGCTGGCCAGTTCCTCTACTAGTTCTTTATGTGGTACTTTATAGAAAGCTTTGGAAAAAAAGAGGGTAATGCGATAAGTTTTTTTGATGAGTATAGCTGAATAGTGATAGGGAACCTGGTAGGCAATTTGACAAATATCCCATCAGGTTATCTCCTTCACTAGACTCGGGAGTCACAAAATTCTAATATATGCAGATGTTCTCCAACTGTTCAAGAGGCTCACAGTAAAACATCTTCTTTCATAAGCCCCCCTGCATGTTACCAATACTTTTTCTGCCACTTGTCCTGCTTTTGTGGCATCTGCTTAAGCTGATTCAGCCTTTTTTTCAAGTAAGGTAGTGACAGCATTAAAGTCTACAACTTTCTTATCTAGCAATTGAACAGCTGGCAGGAGGGACATTAGAGCTGGTTCCCTTCAATGGGTAGAGTACAGCAATGGGCCTGCAGCAGTCTTTAGGTTTTGGGCCACCATTTTTGGAGCCTCATCTCCCACAAACTGTTTTTGTGGCTTAACCATCATTATTCATTTCAGTTTTTCAGCTTTCATTGTCAGGACCAAAATGCACTCAGGTATTACCAAATAGAATAGCAGTTTAGCAGTTTTAGGAGTATGTAATGTAAAACTGCAGTCTGAATCCACACAGCTCAGCTTTCATGTAACTGACTATCTTGGCAATCAAGCCACACCCCTCTCACCGTGGATTCTTTAAAAACATTTTGTGAAGCACTAACTTCCAGGCTCAGAGATTCATTTAGCTCACTAGAGCACTGTAATAAACTGCCTGACCCTTTTGTCAAAGCAACTACATTACTGTTCCACAGAAAGATAAATAGCCTTTAAACTGTGGCTCATTCAGACTTAAAGTACAGTATCTCTTTTAAACTCGGACATGAAAATCTTAAAGATTCCACTAACCAGATGGAAAGGATCACTATTAAACTTATTTCAACAGACAAAAATGGATTTATTAAAGCAAGAAAAACTGGGGAAAACATAAGAACTAATAATATTATAGAAAACATTACTTTAAAAGATGCACTGCTGGTATCAACACTTTATCTAACAGCTCCATATCACTCCATAAACACACGTTTAAACATGGTAGCCATTTTGGAGCTATCAGGTTTGGAATCAATTGAGACTAAACAGAAATGTTAAGAGTAGTTAACATCATATATTCCTCCACCATTACCTAATTGCCAGACCAAATTTGTAACAGAATGACATTTTAGGTATTTACCTATCAGCCTCCACTTCATAACTTTACTTACAAAATTGTCCATCCATTATTTTCCAAAATACAATCTGATCTACAGAAATTGATATCACTCCCATTGGAAATGATACAATGCGTAAACACAATTAAAATAAATATTCTTTCTAAATTTCTCTACCTTTTTCAAACAGTACCTGCTGATGTCCCTGACTCCTTCTGTTTAAATCCCCTACAAGAATAACCACTAAGTTCTTAAGTAGCAATAAAAAAACCTAGGTTATCGTACACCATATTATGTCTACCAGAGGAGAGAGGTAGCCTTGACATCCCAAATTTCCACTAGTATATCTTAGCTGCACAAATAAGTCAAATCAGGTGGCCGGGCCCATAGGTAAATTGAGTGACACTGAGCTAATGTTTAAACTTATACTTCCATGACTTACATCTTATATTCTAGTGAGTTTAAACACAATCAATGTTTGAAAACTGCTCTGCTACAAACATGTATAATTTGGCATAACGCTTATCACATACTAAATTCTAATTCGAAAATATAGTATTTCAGGTCAATTATTTCAAATCATCATTTCCCTCCCTCACTGAAAGACTCTGCCTTCAAACTGTGGGCTAATAATAGGTTACAAGAGTTTAGACAATGTTTCTCTGAAGGCAATTTGTTTGTTCCAAAAATTACAAATTCAGTTTTATCCATCCCATAGTCACTTTTCATATTACTTCCAGTTAGGGAATGCGTAACTAAAAAACAAGGCAACTTGGTGATACCATCCGAATCAGCAACTCAAAATATACTGACTTCATCAGAGACAAGCTTACATATGAAATCACAGATCCTCATCATACTCGTTTAATAGGGCTTAAATGAACCAATGGCACTGAGAGGTAGTTTAATACAGTTCATCATATTTTCTGCACTCCCTTAAACTTGCCTAGAATGAATCCACATACAGTATCTCTGATAAATGATCTAGATACCGTCTGGACCAATGCTCTATCACCCATCTAGACCATGGTTCTATCACCCATCTGGCATTGCATATAGCTGACTAGTGAACATACAAATATAGACATACAATAAAAAGTGCAACAATTAAAGATACAAATAAATGGCAATGCAGACCAAAATAATTCCATTCTGTGCTTTTGATAACTGTACTGGCATGCCAATAATTCTCTCAGAGAAGTTCTTGACTGAACACTAAAAGTATATTATTCTGCACTAATATATGAATACTGCCAGCACAGATAAAAGCAATTATCATCTCATATTGTAGTGCATGTAACTAGCAGTAGTCTGTATAGTAATAAATATGAGAATGCTTATACGTGTAAGAAACACAAGATAAGCAGTGGATATTGACAAACACACATCCTTAATATATTGTAGGGATCTTATAGTCATGGTATAAATAATGCAAAGCCACTGTATGTATATTATCCCTGCTAAAAGACATGACACAATTTTAAATGAAGGTAATAATTGCAATTTCAAATCACCATAATTGATTGCCAATGTAATACATGGCATAGGTAAGGGACGGTTGATTGAATCAAAAGAACAGGTTGGCAAGAGGGCAGTGCTGCCACATATATAATGCCTGCTAAAAGGCTTGGTATGGTTTTATAAATAAACCACTATAATACAGATCACTATGACTGACACACAAAATCATGTCAGCAAACTGGGGGCATGTGTTATACTTGCCAAAAGGCTAAGTAAGATTTTATATATAAATTAACAACTGGAAAGCTCCACCTATGGTTCAATGGACAAGCAGCCAGCCACTCACACTTCCTGAGCTATATGAGCAGTTCCCCTCAGCCTCCTTCTGAAGCACTTTTGCTTTGCCAGACAGAGGCTCTATCCATTTGTCCTCTGCAGCTGGTTGGGCCAGCCCCCGCCTTTGCTGCTTCTTTTTTCTGGACTTCTGTGTTTTGTTCTTTGGCTCTCCTGGACTTCTGTGCTCTGTTCTTCTGCTTTTGGTTTGTATTTTGCCTCTAGCTGTGTGCTTCCTTTTGTCCCTTCCCTGTTTTTCTCTGTGTTTGTGTGTCTTAGTTTTGTTTTGTTTTGTTTTTGGGGAACTTGATTCTAAGCTCCTACCATTTTGCTCATTTAGAGCTCCAGCTATTTGCTTTCAGTTATTCACATTGCTATTGCAATCAGTATCTGTGTTCTACTCAGATTAAAGCTGCTCCCCATGCTACACTCCTAATTGTTTTCACCTGATTCATGTTCCCTCTGAACCCTGGCTATACAGCTCAATCTTGCTTTCTCAGCTTAATCTACCTCCCACATGGTCATAGCTGCTTTCAGAGCATCATGCTACCCTCCATTCCATACTTATAGAATACTACCACTCATAGCTGATGCTGTTCCCTGTTTGTAAGCTACTGTTATACTCATGAGGTCAGCTAAGCTACTGCTGATGCTGTAAACTAGCTTTAGTATCTGCATGTGGTTCTCAACCCCTTCCATCACTTTCTTGTTTTCCTACAGCCGGGACTTGGAAGTGTTTGAGGAGTCGTGGCCCTATGTGGCTAATTACTGATGTTCTAAATCCTCCCTCCGCCGCCAAAAATCCTCAAAGTATTTGTCACTTTCATTGGCTTTTTTAAATGCCTGGCTGGCTTCCCTCACTATCATAGTGCTGCCTCTCCCACTTATATTCATGTCCCACCATTGCTACTATGTTTTGCAGACTCTATGTGCAGGTCTGACTAGTCCTACTGCTTACTGACCTATGTGCAGGTCTTACATTGTTACCCTGCCCTATTAAACTACTGTGCCTTACTGAACTACATCCAGATACATTGCTGCTGTCATCATTGCTCAATTTTCCCTGCCATCTGCCCTCTGCAAGGTCTCAGCACTTAATGCTCATTCAGCTCCTCATCAGTCCCTGGGGCATGCCAGCCATTCCATTCTGGTGAAAGGTTCCCCTGCAGCTGATGGTCTCACTCTGCACCTAGAGTCTGCAGCTTGAGCATGTGAAGCTTGGGGCGGGGTCCTTCTCACCTGGCCTATAGCTGGGAATGTCCTCACTCTGGGTGGACCTTCAGTTATCAACTGTACCGATGGCACCTCAAGTTGTAGAATTTTTAACTAAGCCATGAAGGGAGGTTACAGTGATTTCCTTTAGCGCTAGTGGTTTCCACTATAATGGTTGTCCATTGGCTTTAGTGGTTCCCTAGCAAGGCACCTTCACCGCATTCTCCCTGTGACCACCTCTGGTTCACTGAGTTTTTTTTTTAGATCAGTAAGCTGGATGAGTGCCTTGATGGTCGTTACTCTCCTCCTCCCTCCTTGGAATGGCAGTTGCTGAGCTACCATCTCGCATCTCTCCATGGCATTCCTGTTAGAAGGCTAGAGTGAGAGTTTCCCTTCAAATTTGAATATTTTCCACCTCCCTTTAATTGGGTTTCTAAATGGCAGCAGCAGAGCCATCACTAAATAAAATATCCCAAGAATGGAGGGAAGGCGACCTAGCCCTTGGATCCCCAGAAATTTCCTCCTCAAAGGGTTTTTTCTCTCCTCCATGTCTCAGGTCATAACTGTTAGTGTAGTGTTCCCTAGTTCCATAGGCAGGATCCACTGTTGTATGGAGGGGGATGGTGTCCCTATTGCCATTCCCTCTCTCCTTAGGAGGTCCCCTCATTCTCTCTTGCAACCCATTAAACCCATGCCATTGCTAACCTGTGCATCCCATTACGTTATGAAGCTGCCTGATGCTTTATCTAGTACTATTTTTCACAACTACTGATTGCTTATATGCTTCATACTACTACTACTTTCTTTTGGGGGATCCTTCCTGAGATACCTTTAGCCAAGGGAATCATCCTGCGACACCTCTAGGGGTGGAACCATCTAGAGGGTTCCTTGCCTTTGGTACCCCTACAGGGTGGTAATTCCTCTTGAATAGAGAGTGTGAATGGCCAAAAGCTAAGTAACCTAGTTGCACAAGCATAACACTATACTGGCTGCATAGGCCACTGAAGTGGAAGGATCCACCTATGGTTCAATGGACAAGCAGCCAGCCACTCCCACTTCCTGAGCTATATAAGCAGTTCCCCTCAGCCTCCTTCTGAAGCACTTTTTCCTTAGCCTACCATCCTCCCCTCCTCCTCCAGTGGCAGCGCCTCTCTCTTTGGGATACTTCCTAAGGTAAATTTAGCCAAAGGAATCATCCCATGGCACCTCTAGGGATGAAACCCTCTAGAGGGTTCCTTGCCTTTGGTATCCCTTCAGGATGTTAATTTCTCTGGACTAGAGAGTGCGAATGGACAAAACCTAAGTAATGCAGTTGCACAAGCATAACACTATACTGGCTGCGTAAGCCATTGAACTAGACCATAGAGCACCATTACTTGTGCTCAAAAGCAAGTCTGCAATCTGGGGGCTAGGGTGGGGCAAGAGGGATGAATCAAAAGAAGGGGAATAGATGAGAAGACAGAAAAAAATTGGTGCAGCATTAAAGGCAAAAATAGCCTTGCTGAAATGGCATAACAATATATAGGGCATGCTCAGAATAGTACTGCAGACTAATTGATCCCATCCTGGGTAAACAGTAACAAATACAGCAAATGTAAACACACTTGTGAATGATGTCGACAAATAACAGTATACAAAATCATTTAATATTCCACAACCAGAACTATAAAAAATAACCAATTAAAAAAATGTAAGGTCCCGAATGAACCCTGTACACCAACTAGCACCATGTATACTCCCAAGTATGGTATCAGGAAACTGGACCAAAGGGGGAATCAATAGAAAAATGCAGAGAAGGCAGAAAAAATTAGATGCACCATAAAACTAAATGACAACCCTGCCAATGGCATAGCAATCAATAGTGCACATTCAGAGTTCACTGCAGACTCATAATGGCAAAAATAACAAAATAATAAAATAAAAAAGATAAGATCCTATATGTCAAAAAGCAGATGTTAAACACTCAAGGGGAAGTAGAATAATTCCAAAAAAGGAGGAAATGTGGCACCAAAAATATTATCATGTGGGAAGTATGAGGGCAAGTGGAAAGGGAGGGAAATGAACAAATAAAAATAACACTAAAAAAGGTGGTGAAAATGGAGGTGCAACTTGGGAAATATTGCAGTCCTTGCCATTCAGCAGAGTGAAAAGGGAAGCATACTCTCAAAATACCATTAATTAATTGCATGAAAAATATAGTCAGATTAACTCATTTCAGCACATAAAATACTGACAAAAAATAGTGATAAAGAATCACAGTGATAATGAATAAGTTATTGACATCAAAAACATTTATTACCAGCAATTGTATGTAAAGGGATAAAGGCGAGAGAGGGGGAAGAGGGAAGGTTAGCTGTAATACACTGATATACAACTAAGTGTATTATTTTTGTAATTTAAAAGAATATTGCTTCCATAATAACTGAAAGTAGATATCAATTATAGCTAAATGGAATGGATTTAAGGCCTTCTTAAGAGGTCAGATAATTGCTTATGAAATAAAGGGTTAATAAACAAAAACGATTATTTTAAAAACTTGAAGAAGAAATTAAAAAACTTTGAATGGAGTCATTGAAGGACTCTTCAGATATTGATACTGAAAATTTTCTTCAGGAGGAAAATTAACAAAAAAGAGGATTTATTGTTAAATGAGATACATGTTGATTTATTTAAAATGAAGAATAAACTATACTTTTATGGTGATAAATCGGCTGGATGCTAGCCTACACATGAAAAAAAAATAACAACAGGGAAAAAACAGTTTGACATCTATCAAAAATATAGATGGGCAAATTATACTTACCTTTCAAGATATAGCTAAGGTTTTCTTGCAGTATTTCACCACTATATACAACAAAAATGATGATCCTAATATATCAGACAAGCATAAAAGCTCAGCCGCAGCGAGCTGAGCCATTGTGCACAGAAGTAACACACACAGAGGCAAGCACATGTCTACAAGTATCTGTCAATGTCAGCCAGGACAACCCACAACAATGGGCCAGGAATCTTAGAAGTTATCAGATTAGTGAGCACATCAATATGGCAGATATTGAGATGCAAGGGGGAGACTGGACAGAATGTAAATCATGCAAAAAGAGCAAAAAGGGGGCAACTGAGAGCAACTTTGTTTGTTGCAGATGTGTGCATATGCAGGCTTTAGAAAAGAAAATAAATTGCTTAAAAAAGAAACTAGAGCTTCAAACAGAAATCAGAGAAACTGAAAAATGTGTTCGCAATACCAGCCTATTACTACAAAATAAAAAGGGAAGTAAATGTAATGGAGGAGGAAAGAGCAATGTTTATGAACCATTATTACAACTTCAAGAGGATGATGGGGTCCAGGAGTTAACAAATATGGCATCTATCAATTAAAGGAATGTTGATGTGGACAAGGTGGAAATGAGAAGGCCCAACCCACCAAACCAGCCCCCTGCTGAAATGTAGCCAGTTATACAAAGGGCAGAAATGGGCCAACCCAAAAATGAAAATGGCAACTGTAGAACTGACCCAGTCATATATATATATATATATATATATATATATATATATATATATATCCCAAGTTCAGGAGGTACAAAGACAAATGCCCCAGAATAAAAACAAGAGGTACATAGTTGTCATTGGGGATTCTGTCATTAGATACACAGATAAAACAATCTGTAGACACAGGAAAGAATACACCACAGTGTGTAGTCTATCTGCAGCAGCCACACATGACATCAGCAATAATATACAAGGTTTATTGAAGGATACTCAAAATCCAACTGTAATTTTACATGTGGGTACAAATGATGTTGGAAGGAAAAGGATGCTAGACACACAGAGATACTATGAAGAAGTAGTCACCTATTTGAAGCAGAAAAAAAAACGGCACAGTGGCACTTTTGAAAACACTGCCAGTACTAAGAGCAGAAATAGTCAAAGCAAATGCAATTAGATCACTGAATGGTTGGACACAGACATGGTGTAGAAGAGAAGGTTTCTACTTTTCTGGAAACTGGGGGAGATTTAAGGGTGAATGGAGATTATAGGCTGTCAACAGTCTTCATCTAAACAGATATTCCACTAATGTTCTGGTACATAGAATAAACCAAATGATAAGAACACTTTTAAACTAACTTGGAGGGGGAAGGAGGGTGGAGATAAACAAATTAGAAAAGTGGTAAAAAATATAAACATCAAAAAACATAGTGACCAGGGGAAATGTAAAATATTAATGACTAATGCTAGGAGCCTATGGAATAAAAAAGAAAATTAGAGTATATTCTTTGAAATGATAACATCAAAACTTGTCCAGTAACTGAAACTTGGTGGCAAAATGAGGAGTGTGATACCTGTATAGAAAGCTATCAGTTATTTCATAAAGATAGATCTAAAAAAGGGAGGGGGGGCAGAGTAGCCATTTATATCCATTATAACATAGAAGTTACTAAAATGGAAGATTACAGTATGAATTTGAAGGTAGAACAAATACAGGTGAAGTTAAAACCACTATCTAATGAGAACGTAATTATAGAAGTATGTTATAGATCGCTTTCCTTAACAGTACATCAAACTACACATTTCCTCAACACGAGTAAAAAACAGGACACGGGAAATAAAATTATATTAATGGGGGACTTTCATTTCCAGGTATAAACTGGATGGAAAAAAGGGTAGTACAGCATCCTGAACTGACTTCCCAGAAATATTGGATGCCCTTAACTTGAAACAACATGTAATGGAAAGCAACAGAGGGGAAAAATCTATTGGATTTAATATTGAGCAATATGGAGGAGGACCTAATAGATTGTAGAGTTAGGGAACCCCTACGGGCAGCAATCATAATATGATATAATTCTAGATTAATAACAAAACAGAAAAGCAAACCAGAACCACCATGATCAGATGTTATAATAAGGCCAACAATACAACAAGCAAATATCATCTAAAAAACTGGAAATGGGAGGACAATTTTTGGGGACAGGACATCAACACAATGTAGGCACTTTTTTTCTCATTTAGCTTTTTTCCTGTGAGTTGGCACTGACAGGTCTATTCAGATTTGCCCCTTCCTCCCCCATCTGGCACTCACCCCCCAACTCACCCCACTCCATGGATTACCCCACCCTTCGTGGGGCCAGGAAGGGGCAGGCCATCCTCCCTCCACCTGGTGACTCTCATCCAGAACTGGGGGCGGTGGTCTGGTGGCAATGCAGGAATGGGGGCAGAGAGGGCTTCATTAAGCTGACAACTTTCCATTTTTGGTTTTCTCCCTTCCTCCCCTTTCTGCGGCAGCACTTAAGTGTGTACGCATTGAGGCTCACACACACTATTAAACCATGACCCCTCCTTACTACATAGTTCATACTCTGGTGCTGTCACCTGGCCTCCAAGGAGAGAGAGAACACATCCCTCCCCACCCCAGGAGAGGACAGCAGTCCTTTGGACACTCAATCCTCTCCCTCTCCCTCTCGGTCGACCCCCAATGCCCTGAGCTCATCCCTGAACTCTGGTTGCCAGCATGGGAACAAGCAAGATGTACTAGGTGTCTCAGCTCTCTTCAGCACTGGGCATGTGAACACTATTTAAAGCTAAACTGAATGTATTGTGGATTACATGCCAGTAAGGCAAAAATGCAATGCAATAAGTACAGTACCAGCTTGGTTTACAAAAAAATGTAAAAAAATAATTAAAAAAAGGAAAAAGAAGCCTATAAGACTGCAAAAACTAGAGGCTCACAAGCATTATGGGAAATTTACAAGAATCAGGTGAAGGAATGCAAAAGACACATAAAAAAGCCAAACAATAAAAAAGATTTGGAATATAAATTAGCATTGAACTCTATGGACAATAAGAAATCCTTCTACAATTATATTAATGGTCTTAGGAAAAGTAGAGTACAGATTGACAATAATTGAAAAATAATCAACAAATCATGGACAGCTACAACACTGCTGAAACCTTCAACACAGTTTTCCTTAGTGTATACCAGACTTGGGAGAACTTAAATGAAATTGAGGAGTTTACAAATGAAACAAACTGTCTCAGCATGTCAGTGTTAAAAGTTATAAATAGGCTGGAGAAACTTGATTCCAATAACTCTCCTGGCCCTGATGGATTCCATCCAAGGCTGCTTAAGGAAATGGCAGAAGTAATTATCAGAACCTCTAGCAATGATTTTTCAAAAATCACTAGATGAGGGTAAGGTTGTTGTTGACTTGAGAGAGGCAACAATTATCCCCATTTTCAAAAAAGGAGTTAGATCAGATTATAACAACTACAGACCAATACGTTTGACTTCCACTGTTGGTAAAATCTTAGAATGAATGATTAAAGATGAAATAGAAAATTACATAAAGGAAATAGACAGGGATGCTCCAGCACAATACCATTTTAAATAGAATAGATCTTGCCAAAAAAACTTCCTCCATTTCTTCAAACCTATAAGTAGGGTGTTGGATTGGAATATGCCAGTGAATGTATCATATCTGGACTACTCTAAGGCATTCAAGACAGTGCCACACTTTGAGTTAATAAAAAAAAATGAAGAAATGGGAATTAACAAAAATATAGTGAGTTGGCTAGCCTCATGGCTAGGCATGAAAAGACAATGGGTATCTATTAAGGGTTCCAATTCAAAGTGGGGCACAGTGAAGAGAGGGTCCATAGGGCTCAGTGCTGGGAACATTACTTTTTAGCATCTTTATTTCATCAATGCAATGTACCAGCATGGCTTGGCTAAGCAAATTTGCAGATGATACAAAGATGGGGGCAATAGTTGATGGTCATGAGGCCATAGAAAAGTTCCGGCAAGAAAGAGAAAGAGAAAGGGAACATTGTTTAGCCAGGAGTAGTACACTAAGCCGAAGCTTGTTTCCAGATGTGACCTGGGAGCACAAGGAAGTTAAGTGACTTGCTCAGGATCACACAGAATGTACCTAGGCAGCTGAGGGATTCAAACCCAGGTCTCCAGATCTGTAGCTCAGAGATTTAACCCACTGCACTATACTGCCTCCTACTGGGCTATACTGCCTCCTACTGCACTATACTGCCTACTACTATAAATAACTTAGCAAACTGACCAATCATAACAAACTAAGGTCCAATATTGACACGCATTGGGTAATGTACTTCAGAATCAAAAACAAAAGGACCAGATATTTTTCTAAATGGCAGAGAGATAAATTCCACAGAGAAGGAGAGAGATATGAGGATACAGATAATGAATAAGTTATCCTTTGAGCTACAGTGTCAGGCTGCCATGAAAAAAGGAAAAAGAATACTGGGCTACAAAGCCAGAATATCAGGAGTAGAGCCAGACAGAGGGTGATGCCTTTGTATGGAGCCATGGTGATGCCGCACTTGGAGTACTGTGGGCAGTTTTGGGCACCATATAAGAAGGGGGAATAAAAGGAAGCTGGAGGTAGTGCAAAGAAGGGCCACTAAATTGGTGGCTAACATAAAAGATTTAGCATATGATGAAAGACTAAGGGATTTAAATATATACACCTTGGAATATAGGAGGTTACAAGGGAAATCAATGTTTTGTCTACAGGGCTCTTAATAATAAGAATCTATGGGAATGTGTTGTCTTAGAAACCAAAGAACAGTGTAGATCTACCAGGTACCATAATATGTAGTTTAAAGGGGACAAATATAAGAAAAACTTAAGAGGTGCTTGATCAAACCAGAGAGTTATTTCAGTTTGGAATAGTCTTCCTGATCATGTGGTGTACAGTGCCAAAATGAAGCAATCTGAGGCATCTCTGGACACTTAACTGATTAGTAAGGGGATATCAGGATGTGTTTATTAATGATCCAAGTCAAAATGGCTAACACTAATGGACTCATACTGATCCTATGAATACTATGACATGAAGTTATTTTTGAATCAGAATTGTCCAGGATCATTCTTTTACAACAGAAGAAATAAAACCAGCTGTATTTTCTAAAATAAGAATTCCTCCCATGGCCCTGACAGTTTTACGTCAGAGTTCTTCATGTAGTTTATAGAGGACATATTGTATTGATTCTAATTTTTTGTTGGAAGAGATGATTGCCAATAACACTGTTCCAGATTGTTTATTACATTCAAATATTAGTTTAATTCTGAAAGAAAATAAAGATAAACTTCAAGTTAAAAACTACAAACCCATTACCCTACTTAATACTGATTATAAAACCCTTATCAAATGAATAAGTTTCAGAATCCAATCTGCTTTGTCTCAGCTTATAATATACATTTGGATCAATATGGATTTGTAAGAGGCTGATTATTATTTCATGCTCTAGAGAGAGTTCAGGTAATCATTTCTTCTTCTAAACAATCAGAAGAAGAATAAACTGCAATGGCACTCAATGCAGCCAAGACTTTTGATCTTCTTTCATGGCAGTACATGTTTCCCTGTTTACTTCAATGGGGTATTCTAACAGTTTTGCTATCCTATATACAATTGAGTTATAGTGCCCCAGGGCTTCATATAAGATTAGTAAGTTTATATCAGAACCAATGCATTTATACTGTATAATGGGGTACAACAGGGATGTCCCCAATCCGCAATTATTTGTATTTTAAGTTTAGAACCACTTCTTAAAGCCATCAGACAGAGTTGTATGATTCATGGTATAACATTAGGACCTGAGTAGGGGAAATTGAGTGTTCATGCTGATGATGTTATCCTACTTCTTTCAAAATCTAATATTTCGGTCCCTACCCTCTTACTGGAAATTGACAAATTTTTCCAATTTGCAGGTTTTCAATTAAATCAGTTTAAAACAGTCTGGGTGACTGTCATAAACTTCTGAGAAAGGACTTGATTGGTCCGAAAGCTAAAGTACTTTGTTCTTCTTGTAACATCTTTGTTGGTCCAATAAAAGATATCAAACCATTTGCTTTTGGATCTGTTCTTACAAGGACAAATACGCTAACTAAACAATTTGTTTGTCATCAGTTTAAAACAGTCATTCAACCAATGACTCCACTTTCTCTGAATACACTATCTACATTATCTCCAATGCAAATTTGAAACCAAATGAAATACTTATATTTACTTATTACCAATGAAGTGGAATTAATGGTTCAACTAAATAGTCATAGGATTCTGTAATACTATATCTACTTCCTGTAATGGATGGGAAAATCTGTCAATTTCCCTTTGAGGCAAAACTGAAGCATTAAAGATGATGGTGATTCCTCATCTGTTATTTTTGTGTCAAGTAATGTTGGATCACATTCTACTTCAATGATTTGAACAACTTAAGCTATTGTTTGTCAAGTTTATGTGGTGTAGTGCCTCTCCTAGGATTACTTGGAAGAAATTAATTATATTAAGAAGTCTTGGCAGTGATCCCTTATATTACTATATAGTTGTCAAAGTTAAGCAAGCTCTATGTTGACCCATTGTTGTTAACTCAGTGGTTATCTCCCCTATTCAAAATGTAGTCAATTCATGTGTGGATAAACTTCCTATTCAACATTTATTGGATTTCCATCAGTATTTCAAGATTTCAAAAATCCTATTATTAATTAAATCAGAATTGCCTTTATTAGATGGAATAAATAACTAAGCATCATTTTGGCTTATTGCCATCTGTTCTTAATAATAAAAATATTTGTACCAACAAAAACATATATAGCACTCTTCATGGCGTTGTTGATCAGTTGAAATATAAGAATTGGTTTGAACTGGTTTATAATAATGTGCTTATGTCATGGAAGTCCTTTCAAGCAATTATTAAGGAAGATCTAAACAAAACATGGTTGTCTTACTTGGCTCTTAGAAACACATTTTTCAAATTAAAAGATATATATGGTTGGGTGATTCCAGTTCATAGGGAACATTAGTTGATACAATTGAAGAAACTATTGCCTATAGTAAAAATTTTAGTTTTGTTGCCCAATTTTATCGCCATCTAATTAAGAACTCAATATAGGATCAGGGTGACATTTGTAAGTCAACTATAGACAAATGGAATGAGGATCTTACTACACTGCTACATGTATCTAAACATCTCAGTTTGGTTGTATGTGATTCCAGTAATATGGCCACGGGGTTTGTTAGTGAGTAGGCAACACAGACATTCTGGATATAGAAACTTAACATCTGCACTAGTTATTGGCAAAAATATAAATAAATAAAATCCTGAAAAAATATGGGGCCAGACTAAAGTGCACGAAGTAAGTCTCTGAATTTTAAACAAGTTTATGGTCTAGTTTTAGCTTTACTTTTTGTTTATAGAGGGAGTATATACTAGAGTTATATGAACCCTTCGGTATAATCTAAAAAATCTCATATATAGACAGTACTGATAATTCAGCCACTGATGACCTGCCTGCAATGTGTGAAAAGAAAACATCTGCATCAGCAAATGGGGATCAAGAATAACTAAAATACCCAGGGCCAGATATTCAAAAGAGTTGAGCCATGCGCAATAGGGTTGCGCCTGCGTAAGTCTGAAATGCGCCATTCTGCGATATTCAGCAGGAGGCAGTTGCACCCCCCAAATCATGCTGAGCAACAGTGCAATGATAATGAAGGCATGCACAACTGAAGGGGAAGGAACGATGCATAAACTGCACAGCCCAATATTTAGCCCGGGCCGTGCAGAGTTATGCAGGCGCAACCTCTACCTGCGTCTGCACAAAGTTACGCTGAAAAAAAAGGAACAAGTCGAGGGCCACCCACAGGTGAGCTGCCACATTGCAGGGTGCAACACAACAGCTGCCACCTGTGGGTGGCCCTCGACATGTTCCTGACGCACCTGGCAGTGCCCCCCATGCCCTGATCGCGGGCATCAGTATCCCCCCAAGTCCAATATCCCTGGTGATCCAGTGGACTGAGATTAGCCGATCGTGGGCATAACTGTATTCCCCAGTAGCCCGATCGCGGGCATAACATTGTTTCCCCTCCCTTGAGGTAGCCCAATCGCGGGCAGCACAGTATTCCCCTCACCTCGAGTAGCCGATCGCAGGCATCAGGACCTCTCCCCAAAGTCCAGTATCCCTGGTGGTCCAGTGGACCGCGAGTAGCCCGATCATGGGTGGCATTCCTCACCCCCAAGTATGTTATCCCTGGTGATCTAGTGGCCCCCATCCCACCCGCCTGGAGCCCCACCACCCCTCTCCCCATCAGCCAGTGGGCGGCAGCACACCACCTGCCGCTGCTGCCGCCGACAGACAGCTCGATGGGTTGCACACCCATTGGTTCAGAGCATGAGCCAATGGGCATGCAGCCTATACTGGTACAAGGCAGTCCAGATATTCATGCACATATCTGGACTGCTCTTAGAGTGGTATGGAGTTGCACACCCATTGGCTCATGCTCTGAACCAATGGGCATGCAGCCCTACCGAGGTGTCAGTCCCGTCACCAGCTGGACGGGGAGCGG
Source organism: Neoceratodus forsteri (assembly GCA_016271365.2). Lineage (NCBI taxonomy): Eukaryota > Metazoa > Chordata > Ceratodontiformes > Ceratodontidae > Neoceratodus > Neoceratodus forsteri. The sequence goes on along the minus strand of JADMNL010000029.1, from coordinate 81,722,574 downwards.
GGTGGTGGGCTCCATGGGTGGGTGGGTGGGGGCCACTAGATCACCAGGGATAACATACTTGAGGGGTGAGGGAATGCTGCCCACGATCGGTTCACTTGTGGTCCACTGGACCACCAGGGATATTGACTTTGGGTGGAGAGGTCCTGATGCCCACAATTGGGCTACCCGGGGTGGGGGAATACTGTGCTGCCCGCACCGGGCTACTCGGGGAAGGGGGAACACTCTGCCCGCGATCGGGCTACTTGGAGGAACAATGTTATGCCCGCCATTGGGCTACTGGGGACAATGTTATGCCCGCGACACGGGTAGGGGCGCGGTCCTACGGCTGCTGCCTGGCAGGTGCAAGTCATTGGGGATTGGCACACCTGCATGCTAATGGCATGCAAATGGGTCCGTAATCAGGTGCAAATGGCTCCCCATGCACCTTGCATAAATTATGGCCCCATTTACATGTCACCCTTTGAATATCGCAGGTGCTGTGCATGGCGCAATGGAACTTGCGCCACCGCATCTCAATGCTCCATTCTGACCACTTGCACTGGCGCAGTTCCACTGCGCCATGCACACTGGGTGTGGCCAGGGGGTGATATTCAAAGAAGTTGCACCATAGCGCAACTCTGTTGAATATCGCCCTGGCCACACCCCTGCGCAACTATTTTGAGCGGTGCAGGGGCTTTCGCCACTAAATGGCGCAGTTTGAATATCTGGTCCCCAATATTTTATAACTTTTATAGCTCCTCAAAACACTAGGAATGTATGCAATGCAGGCAGAATGAAAAAAAAAATACCTTCTGGTCTGCCATCCTGTCAGAGCAGGGATGTTAATGCTCTAAAGCTTTCTTCCCTTGGGTCACTTCCATTCTTTGCTAAGCTGTGCATGCAGTACCAGAACAGTACAATACACTTTCAAGAAACAGATCTCTGAATATAGTACTTTTACAAGAACAAATAGGACTGATAAGATGCATTGTCCTATAATGTTAAACAAAACAGACACAGTACTATGCAAGGCAATAGAAGGCTAAAAACACTCTTTCATACAATATAAATCACATTATGACAGTGAACAGCACAGCTATTAAAATTCGGAGGCGGGGGGGACTCCAAAAAATGTGAGCCTGCCAACTGAGAGTTTTACTATAAATTTGTTATTAGAACCAGACACATGACAGTAAATATATATATATATATATATATACATACATATACACTCTGTACTTTTATAAGACATCACCACGGACCCTAACAGAGTATGCAGACAGTGGATAAAGAAAGGCCATGGGACAGAGAATACAGCTGGGAGCGCTAAGGATATTATTGGTTTCTTTTCTTCAAAATGAGGGTCCATGTGAGGAACAAAATAACTTGAAGATGGAAGAACACATCAAAAATCCTTTACTGCTATTCTGAAAATGAACGCAAAGTAAGAAAATTATCGCATAGCTCTAACATTGTAAACAACTGTTTAAAATATTTGTACTTTGCAGTGGTTTATTTTTAATTAAAGATAACTCATTTAAAATTAATTGATTCATAAAAAAAATACATTGGGTGAGATATTCAGACTGCGCCAGGCTGTGGTGCAAGCCTGAGTGCAGCACAACTGGGATGCGCCAGGCATTGACAGGGTGATATTCAATGGTGCTGCACCATGGCTCAGCACCGTTGAATATGGCACTGTGGCCACCCGCATTGCGCATGGCACAGTGGCACTGCACCAGTGCAAGTGGCCAGAGAGGAGAAGGGGGATGTGCCAGTGCAACTGCCATTGTGCTAGGCGCAGCAACCATGATATTCAGCGGTGGATATGCAAATGGGGCCATAATGCATGCAAAGCGCAAATGGGGCCATTTGCATGTCATTATGGCCCCATTTGCATGCAGGTGCACCGATCCCTGGTGACTTGCACCTGGCGCCCTGCCAGGCTGCAGCCATCAGGGACCGACGCCCCCTGCCCCCGGTGGTCAATGCGCCCCAATGCCTGATCGTCGGCATTCAATGAATTAAAATCCCTGGTGGTCCAGAGGACCCGATCCCACAGCCAAATCACGGGCTTTCATTGAATAATATCCCTGGTGGTCCAGTGGACCCGATCCCACAGCCCGATCACAGGCTTTCATTGAATAATATCCCTGGTGGTCCAGTGAACCCAATCCCACAGCCCGATCATGGGCTTACAGTGAGTGAAATAACCCTGGTAGTCAAGCGGTACCCCCTCCAACCCGCCCAGTCGGTCCGCCACCCGCTCCCACACCAGTCAGCCCGTGGTGGCAGCACCCACCCGCAAGCCGCCCAGCCACTTGCCGACTGACAGCATACGCAGGCAGATGCCTATTGGTCCACAGGGCAAACGGGCATGCAGACTGTATGGTATTACACAGTCCTAATATGTGAATGAATGGATTCATTCACATTTTGGGAGACTACCAGGGAATGTCTTTCTTTTGGTCAGGACAGTGATCAGAAAAGTGGGGAGTGGGGAAGGAACACTGGACCACCAGGTATTAGAAATACAATACTGGGGAAGGGATCGGGGCTGGGGAGGAACCACTAGACCACCAATAATAATGACTACAATACTGGGGAATGGTTCAGGGTGGACCTGGCCCTGTGCACGTGAGCTGGTTGCTCACATGCAGATGAGCCCATAATGGGAATGCAGATGGCCCCTTAGCAGCGTGCATGCCCAATGGGCTCAACTGCATGTTTGGACTGAATATCACCCATGGGGCCACAGCACTCACTGGTGTGTGCTGCATTTTACACCTATGACCCCTATGGGCTGCCTTCAGTCCTGCCCCCTGGTAGCACTGCACCAAACATAGTGACTGCTTGCTGTGGGCCACACTACCAGTGTCCGATATTCAAACAGATAGCACAGTCAGGTCGGATCACACTGTCTGTTTGAATATGTTGCCAGAGCCATCCAGCCCTATTTTTTTCATGTGGCGCACCTTTTTGTGTGCGCAGCTGGCAATATGGGGCCCCATAACATTAAGACTCTAGCATGAAGTCATTATCCCGAGCCATTTCAGAAGCAGACATAATAGTGCACACTCGGGGTCAATTGCATCAGTGTCAGGAAGGGATCTTTCCATTGAAGAAGTCCTGTGTACTTAGGAAGTCTGTTACACAAAATACGAGAGTTTGAGAATATCGACCTGTCAGCTTCCCCTTTCCAATGAGCCACACTCCATTGCATTTAATGTGGAGATAGGTAAGGCTGGACGGAGGCTTAGGTTTGCGGCTTAAGTGAGGTAAACAACAAAGAAAATTAATTGCTGCACATTTCAGGATCCATTAAAAGGGATTCAGTCAAGGAGAGGCAGCCTGGAGGTAAATCTGTAGGTTTACTGTAACACCCATTTTCTGCCAACTGTATGACCGACTTTATTGCCCTTTTTCTGAACCAAGCCATGTTGCATTTGTCGAGGTGACAGATAAGTTCTTGTCACAGGTTTTGATTTTTGATTTATGGTGGAGTACACAGCCATTTTAGGGGCGGTTTACTTTTGACGATCGAGGCATACTGCAGTGGAGTACAAATATGAGGGGGAGTCTCGGGCACCTTGGGCAGCTGCTGTGAGGCATTTGCAGCATTTGTGGCATGAAGGGGTGAGCTAACAGAGACTTGTGTCATTCAGAGTTGGCATGGTTACAGCTCGAGATGACCCAGAATGCTGTTGAGAATTTGAACTTGAGGTGACAGTGTGTGAATGCAGAATCTGACCAGGGTTCTTAATACAATCCCACACATTCCTTGGTGCATCACATTAGTGCTGCCTGTTATTACAATCCAAGACAGCAAGAGTAGCCGTGTACTTGAAATAATAAGACATACCGTCCTTTTATAATTCCCTTTTAGAACTGTCAAAATATTTCTTCTTTTCAACCATCTCTGCAGAGAAGTCCCGAAAGAAAAAAATTTTCTCTCCATACCAATTTAAAAACTTCTTCTCTCTAGCCAGTCTCATGATTTCTTCCTTAAATGAGAACCTAAGGAAGCTTGCAATTATTGCTCTTGGTTTTGCTCCAGGTTGCAGCTTGGGTGCTAATGTGCGGTGTGCTCTCTCAATCTCTAGAGTCCGCAGCCACTGATAATTCAGCAACTCTGGTATGAAATGCTGTAAGAACTGTATAGTACTGTTTCCTTCCAACCCCTCAGGTACACCTGCAATCCTAATGTTATTTTTGTATCCTCTGTTTTCCAGATCATCAAGATTTTAGGTGTATAATAAATTTGTTTGGATTGCCATTCATTTTTGTCATTCAAACATTTGACTGTATTTTCTAGTTCAGAAACTTTTGTTTCAGTTGCCTCTACTCTCATATTTGCCTTTTCCATTTCTTTACTGAGATGTTCTAGAGACGTTTTTAAATCTGAAATGTCCAACTGAACGTTTGCTAGCATCTCTTTAGTTTGAGTCAAATCTGACTTACTGTTTGTCATATTAATTGCAGCCAGCATATCAGAAGGCTGGGCTTTGGCTCCATCAGTGGATTTTGCAGCCATCAGGCAATCCTTGCAAATAGCAGACTGTGAGTCAGTCGTGAAAAAAAAAGACCTATAGATCAAGTAAAGTCGGGTTTGGAGGCAAAGTTTATTAGACCACCATAAACTCAAACAAATAAAACAAAATAGCACTTTTGAACAAAGCATTGTGACTAATGTTAAGTTAAAGAAAAATGGGCGAAGCAGCAGCTGGGCAGTCAAGTGGCCATACTCATCAGTACTCGGCACGCATCCAGTGTTTTCATCTTGAACCTGTGATACCTGATGAATCTGTTGATGAATTTTTGATCTAGAATGGTTCTTAAGCCTCCTTTCTTTTTGGGGACTAAAAGGAAGACAGAGTAGATGCCAGACCCTTTCTCATCTGGTGGAAATGGTGCTATGGCCTTGACCTGTAGGAGTTGGTTGAGGATGGTTTTGACTTGGAAGACAGTTGCTCGATCTGATGAGATATGTGATTTTTGTGAAGTGAGGTTTTCTGGGTACAGAGTTGAATTTGTTTGTGTACCCCTTTGATATCACTTAGCGTACCCACTTGTCCCAGGTAGTATTGGCCCAGGTGGTGGCAAACCTCTGGAGCCTCCCTCCTACGGTTACATATGAGTCCTGAGTCTGGGCATCCTCATGCCTGATAGTTCTTGTGTGCTGAGTTGGTGTTTTGGCTTGTGTTGTTGGTGTATTGTCCACCACATCCCCTGTTATTCTGGTAATTCAGTTTTCAGTTGAGAACGTTTTGTTTGAAGCTGAAACTGCAGCCCTCATTCCCGTGGTGGTTCTGAGGGCATCTGCTCCTGTGGGAGTAGTTTCTAAACTGGTTGCTCTGAAAGGGGGGCAGGGTGACCTGTTTCCCCATGTGTCCTTGCTGTTGCCTTTGGGAACTGTGAATCTTTCAAGTTCCAGACTGAACAATTTGTCTACCATGAAGTTTAGCTTCATAACCATGTTCTTGGATTCTTGGTCGGCCTACCACAGCTTGAGCCATACACGTCTTCTAACTCTATTAATAGTCGCTGCCTCCCTGGTGGTCATCTTGAAGGTATTGATTGTGTAGTCTGCCCATATTTTATGGCTTGGACTACATAATCCATTGTGGCAACATGCACACTGGTTGTAGGCAGGTCCTGTTGCGCAGCTTCCTACCACCTGAGTATTGCTGGTGAGGTATAGATTGCCTCAGTAGAGGCCCTCATGGACATTATGTGGATTTCAAGGGCTTTTTTGACTGTATCCTCCACTTTCCTGGCCATAGAGTCTTTCAACACTGAAGAAGTTTTTGAAAGCAGGATGGTCCAGTGGGGCTGAGTGCAGAGACCTCGGGGTCAACTGTGAATGGGTCGTACCATGTGGTTTGCTTGTCTTCTGGGAGAGGATGTCTCCTCTCAAAGGTAGCCTTCTCCAGGGTTTTGGTGGGTCAGTGGTCTCCCATTCTTTGGTCAGAATTTCCTCTAAGGCCATACAAATTGGGAAAGTCATGCTGGACTTCTTGCATTCCCTGAACACTGTCTCCAGCTTTTTGGTTTTCCTGCAGAGTCTGATCAACGTATCTGAGAGTCTTACAGGCACCCAGATATTCTCTAGTATCAGACTGAAAGTGCACAGTATAGCCACCATGTCTTCCCTTGTCTCCTCCTCTTCCTCAGACTGGTCATCTTCCTCTGATTCAGAGGTATTGTCTTGGTTGGTAGGATCCTAGTCTAGTTTCCTCTGGTTTTGTGGGGTTTGGTACTCCACTGTCCAGCTCTCAAGGATGCTTGTTGTCAGCTAGCACCTTGAGTTTGTCCAGCAGCTTTTGGAATATGTCCACCATTATGCCTTGGGACATTGTAGAGGCACTGTCCCCTAGTATGTCATCCACAGAGGACCTAGAAGCCTGGTTGTCTGTCTAGGGTTCTTCATCCACCACACACAGACAGCAGAGGTCTCCAGTTGAGTTCATTAGTAGGGGGTTGGGGCACTTGCAGCACACTGCATGAGTCTTGCCCATTTTGTAAAGCTGGACCTGAGAGACACAAGAGGACAGGGACAAGAGAAAACAACAAGGAATGTGGTACTAGGGACAGAGTGCAGAGCTATATCTGTGTATATACAGTATGTATATGTAAATATATCTACATATAAAAATTAATCTGCCACGTATTGCTGGCAGATGTAGCACAGACACTCTTCGAAAGAGTTCCATGTGGTGAGGGGGGAGGTAGTAGGGGCTAATATAATGGGACAAAAGCTTTGACCTCAATATGGCCATATAATGCAGATGACAACTGCCATTTTGATAGCCAGGGAGAAGCAACGCCCTGTCCAATATGGTCACCCAGGATCTCACAGGCTACAAGAATTCCAAGCATGCAAACTTGAAACAAAGGGCTTCCCCATCCAACATGGCCACCCGAGATATTGTAGATTGTGAGAAGCCGAAACAAAGAGCAATCAGGTTGAAACAAGACACGCACTCTTTGACTCTGTATTGTGGCGTCAGTGCTTGGGGCCTGAGTTGGTCATTAACCCCTTGTTTTTTTCTGTCGCTTGAGGAACAGCCTTTTCTGGTCACCTGCTGTTTCATGCCTTGGACCCTGTTTGAAAAGGCTGAGAGCTCAGTGTAACCAGTCCTATTACCCTGCTCCTGAGCCATAGCTGAGAAGGGAGCATGGGACCCATGTCAGAGCCATGGTGGAGTGGCTGTTGGTGGTGTGGCCATGGATAATGGCTCAACCCACCAGCTGAACGAGGTAAGCCGAGGGAGCGCATGCTGCTGCGCAAGGTAAGCATACTGCTAGTCGTCTCCACCACCTGGCTGAATGAGGTGAGCCTGGGGAGAATGTTAGTAGGATCCTGCTGTGACTGAAAAATGAGGCAGGTTTCAGGACAAATTCCATAGACATGAAAAATGATCTAATTTTACCTCAGTAGGGATGAGGCAGTAAGTAGAGCTTTCATAACAGAAGGGAAGGATGCCTGAAAATCTTACCCTGAAGCCCAATCAGAAACTAGCCTGTGCTAGGAATCAAAACAGAGGGTGCAACATAGAAACAATTTAAAATCAAATACCTCTAACAGACAGGGGAGGGAGTGTGGCAAAATAAAAGACAGGAAAGGGAGAAGATCCCAGCCTCTGGCTGGGTCATAGTGTTTGCAGGTCAGCACAAAGGTTTATTCTATGTCCCAGCAATATTCTCCAATTCAGAATTCTGTTACCTTGAATTAACTGGTTTGCACAGAGCCAAGATCAGTGTGACCAGCCCAGAGACATGCACAAAAACAACTGAGGGAAGAACCAATGGAAGGGGGAGGAGACAGATCCCGTTTCAAACTCTTGAGTGTTGTGCATTCTTCTTCAGGTGAAGACACCTGAAGAATCCAGTGGTGAAAGCTTAGATTGTTGTAAAAAGGTGCTAGTAATAATAGGTGTTCAAAAAACAGATGAAATACTGATGAAAACCTGGTCCAAGCCATATTAAAAGGAGCACTCATTTTATGATTTCAAATGTGAAAAAGTACTAAAGCAGACTCAGAGTGGAGAAAGAAAGGTATTATACAAGTCAGGAGATATGTTGCTTCTGTGAGTTCAGGCCTCATAATTTTAAACTCTTCTTCCTTCTTATCCTGTGGACAGCACATTACATTTTGTAGCTGCTCATGTCTATCAAGCTTCCTTAGACTGATTCTGTTCTGAATGCCTCTGTAAGGATCATGTTGCTTCTTTACATAAAGACTGTCATAGGTAGAGCCCTGAAGAAAGGACAGCTCAAACCCCTTAAGGCTGATTGCAAACTACTCAACTGGTCACCCATGGACTCTGTTCAAAATGTGGACCAAGCCCTAGAATACTTCATCTCTATGTTCAGTGTGGCCTGTGACATCCACACCCGAATAAGAAAACACAAGCTTAAGGGCACAAATAATTTTTGGATCACCCCGTCTCTACTCGGCCTCATGGCCACTAGGGATAATCTGTGGCATTGAGCTTGAGCCACCTGTAATCAGGCTGACATCCAACTATACAAAACAGCCAGAAACACCTGTACTTGGGTAGTCCGTCTCGCCAAAATCTGCCACTTCAAGGATGAGCTCTCGAACTCCTGAGGGTATGGCAGAAAATTTTGGGGCAACCTGAAAGATCTTATGGGCAAAACTTCACCCTCCGTGCTAGTTGTCAATGGTGAAATCCCCCAGGACCCCAAGGTAATTGCTGACACATTCAATGTTGCCTTCTCTTACCTTAGCAGTATACTTCCCCCTGACTTGTTTGATGTAACCGAGATCAGTATTAAGACAGGCAGAAATGTCTCCCCCCCTTCTATTTCAAGAAAGTCACCATGACCGAGGCCAGAAAATATCTGCTATTAGTGCTAGGAAAATCAAGATACAGTGGTGACTCCCTTAATCTCAAACTTATTACCCTCACCCTAGATGAGGTTTTATCACCACTGACTAAACTACTGAACTTATCCCTATGTCCTGCACAATTCCCTCTGAAATGGAAAGCAGCTATGGTCACACCAGTCCACAAAAGCAGTGATCGTGCTTTCCATACTAACTACTGCCCTATCTCAATACTCCCTCCTCCCCGAAAGCCTTGGAGCGCATTGTATCAGACCAATTAGTTGATTATCTAGAGAAATACAAGATCCAATGTCCACAACAACATGGTTTTCAAAAGAGACACAGCACCACCACAGCACTGCTAGAATACATTGGCTTTATTCATAGTGCTCTTGACTGGGATCAGCTAGTGGGGGTGATATACATCGACTTTACTAAAGCCTTTGACATAGACAAACATACCATACTGCTTGACTCACTCACCATCACTGGACTCTCTACCAATGCCATGGCATGGCTGAAACATTACTTTGGATACAGATCCCAACAGGTCAAAATAAATTGAATTCTCTCAGATTTCCAATTAGTGTGCATAGGTTTCCCACTAGGCTCAATCTTTGGCCCTCTACTCTTCAGTCTTTTCCTCAACAACCTACCACAGGCCAGCACTGATAATATTCTCCTCTGTGCAGATGATGCTGTTATCTTCACCAGTAAACCTGACCCTCACCTTCTGAAAACACAACTCCATCATAATTTCTCAAGGTTGAGGCATGGTTTTCTAAGCACAAACTCCTAATAAACTATAAAAAGATGAAAGTTATGCTGTTCGCTAACTCACACAACAAACATAAATCACACCAGTTAACAATTCTGAACAGTCATAGCACCCCACTAGAACAGGTGCATATCTTTAAATGTCTAGGGATAACCCTCGACAGCTCTCTAACCTTTGCCAACCACGTTGACCATGTTGCAAAGGTGGTTAATACAAGGACTGGAATTTATATAGGCATAGACACTGTATGACCCTAGATGTGCTACAGCTCACAGTGAACAGCTCAGTAATCTCTATTATTGATTACAGCTTGGTAGTGTATAGCACAGTGTCTGACACTACTCTTAAAAGGATCAACACAGCTCTAAATAAATCCTGTAGGTTAATAAAGAGGAGCTCACCAACTTACCCACACCTGCGACTTATATGCTCAGACAAACTAGCTGCAGCTAAAGGGCAGAATGAAATGCCAGACCTGTCTCCTAGCAAAGAAAATCTGATTAGGCTTAACCCCACAGCCATCTAGAACCTACTTAATATAGTGACCAACCCACATCGGACTTGAGGCATGTCTAGACAAACCTATCAAGTCCCCTTCTGCCATACCTCACAGGCACAGCAGTCCTTTGCCTACTGCTCACCCAATTGGCTAAATGACCTCCCTGCTGACATTTTGGCTGAACCTAGGCTTGGTCCATTCAAGGGTAAACTCTGCCAACACCTGACCGCACTTAGCAGCTGTGACTGCCATCCGTGAGTAGTCTTACTCCCAGACCCCCATCTTCTTTGCCCTGCCTACCCCTCCTACCCTTCCCCCTGCACCCCCCACTGCACTTAGCAGTTGTGACTGCCATCTCTGAGAAGTCTTAACCCCCACTCCTCCATCACCATCACCAAGCCCACAGCTCCTATCCTCCCCTCTTTACTCCCTCCTCACCCCCTACATTACCATCCCTCCTGCACTAATACCTTGTTGCTTCCCCCTCTCCTCACCCTATATCCTGACAAGGCTAACTCTGGCTGACTCAAGATTGTCTGTTATATTGTACATATATACTTCATATTATTTGTTGTTCCACTGTACCATGCTTCTGGCTCCTCTGTATTGTTTGTCTGATTGTTGTTTGATGTAGAACCTTTGTAAGTGAGCTTCTAGCTCAAAGGTATTATGATCCAAGAATTAAATAGATAAATAAATAAAAAATAAATAAGATGTCATTCTCTTCTCTTCTCCTCTACTCTTCAACATTGTGATCAGAAACAGTTCATGAAATGCTAATTTCAGAAGTGTGCACCATCGTTTAATAGTCATATAGAGTCATTGTTTAAAGGTCATTTTCTGATAGGATATTCCTTTTCTTGTTTGGTTTAGATCAAATCTGGAGAACATGCTTTCCCATCCAGGACGAGGACCACTGCTGACCAAACCCCCTCCACAAATGGAGGACAGATGGAGTGACTATGATCAAATGCCACCAGTACAGCCACCAACAAGACCATGGCCTGCAAAGGAGTCAGCACCATGGAGTGCACCAGACTATCGTAAGTCTGTGCCATAAATTGTGTGTGTGGGGGGGGGGGGCTTCTGCAATGCTCAGTAATGACACCATGACACAGAGGAGTACGGCATGTCTGTGTGTCATCTGGTGTGTGTGTGTGTGTGTGTGTGTGTAGGGAAGGCACTTCCACAGTGTTCAGTAGTGATATCATGGCACAGAAGACTATGGCAGGTTTGTTTTGTAACATCAGCTGTATGAGCGTTTGAGTGGGGGGGGCCTTTGCAATGCACAGCAAGGACACTAGGACATATAACATTATGGTTTGTCTGTGCCATCAAGTGTGTGTGTGTGTGTGTGTGTGTATGTGTGTGTGTTTCTGTCTGTCTGGGAGGGTCACATCCACAGTGCTCAGTAATGATACCATGACACAAAAGATTATGGCAAGTCTGTGCCATCCGTTGTGTAAGTGTTTGAGGGGTGTAATGGGAGATGACAGACAGACAGACCAAATAAATGGTTATTACTCAGAGTGGGGGGGGCAGTGCCCAATGGGGTGCCCCAGGAGTCAGTGCTGGTACCTACATAGTTCAGTGTTTATATGAGAGACATGCAGTGCTCAGAGGGTGGTTGTATAGCAAAGTTCACTGATGACAACAAAATAGGCTGTCAAGTGAGGACATCAGAAGGAATAAAAAACCTGCAAGATGAAACTGATAATATAAGTATATGGGCAAACAGGACCAAAATGAAGTTCAACCCAGACAAATGCACTGCAGTACATTTTGGCAATAGGAATACTAGAACGACCTAAGTACTTTTTTCATGGTATAAGACTAAGGGAAAGTACACATGAAAAAGATGTTGGAGTTCTGCCATCTAACTTGTTTAAGCATACACCACAGTGTGACAGTGTAATAAAGAAAAACAATAGAATTTTAGGCTCTATAAGCAACAACTTTGTTATTAGAGAGAGGGCAGTAATTATGCCAATGTGCCAGTCCCATGTCAGGCCCCACTGCAGTACTGCAGACTGTTCTGAGTCCGCAGTACAGAACTCATGTGGGTAGACTGGAGGCAGTTCAGTGTATGGCATGCAGAATGATCTGGAATTTGTGAGGCATGGATTATGATTCACAATTTAAGGAGGAAGACCTGTAGGGGACAGGAGAGAGAGCCAATGTGATTTTGGTGTGTAACGCATCCAGGGACATGGAACTACCAAAGTGTCTAGCACTTAGTCCAAATATGGTGAGTCCTGATGTAAGAAGGCACAGCTATCAATTAGAGGGAATTGTAAAATTTGGGGACCTTGTAATACTACTGATTAATACAATATTCTACAAAGAGACCTTGCTAAACTTACAACCTGGTCCCAATTTATGGGGTATGAATTTCAACCTGAATAAATGTAGTGTTATGCATTTTGGATCTCACAATCCAGAACACATTTACTACCTTTGTCACCAGCTTTCAAACAATGCCAAACATGAAAAAGATCTAGGATTATGAACTGAGGATCATAAATAGAGGAATCTGATTTGTCGAGAGCTCTTTGAAGTCATGATGATATCGGGTTACATCATCACAGCTTAGAAAAAGTTCCGGCGCCACCCACCTACTTGCTCGCTACTGTCTGAGAACTATTTTCTCAAAATGTACTCCTACACCACCCAAAAACTCATTCATAAAATGTTGTAAAATCTGTTTCTTTTATTTATTTATTTATTTTTTAAACTTGAAACTCATTTCATAATAGCAATAAGTCACTCCAGGATGTGGTATATCATGGGATATCATCACTTCTCGGGTGGTTGAACGCACTCGGCCTGCGGCCTCATGCCCAACCACCCAAGGCATGATGATATCCCATGATATACCAAACCATGTCATGCCTTATTGCTTAATTATACAATGGCAAGAAAGAATCTTGGACTGTGATTGGTCAGTTTGGGGCTGGACCCATGGTGTTATCCCAGCATAACGCCACAGGTCTAGTCTCAGCACTGTGAACCAATATGGATGAGCTTTTGGCAGATGAGCTTATTCTCTTTTTTTTTGCATCTCCTCTTAAGAAACAAAACTATTTTTCCACACTAATAAAAACATTCTTTAAAATTATTTTTTTATTTTATATATAACAAGCAATTATTAATAGGAATATCTGAGTTGTAGTGTGTAATATGTTGGATAACACACACCTGGGGCATTAGATGCACTCTGCCTGTGGTCTCGTGCCCAACCCCCCAGGCGGATTATCCCAGCATGACACACACCCTGTCATGCATTATTCCTTTAATAACTATATCTAATGATTTATCCTTTGATAAAGTCCTGAGAACATAGATAAAGCTACTAAAGTATGATGCTCTATAACACACTCTGTTAACTCAAGAGATAAAGCCGTGATCTTACCCTTGTATAGGGCCTATGTTAGGCCGCATCTGGATTATACTTCTCAGTTTTGGTCTCGATTTAAAAACAAAGAGCATTGCACAACCGGAGAAAATTAAAAGAAAAGTAACTAGATATGTGACAGAAGCTAGCAACCTTAATTATAATAAAAGACTAAGTAGTTTTGGTCTTATGTCTTTGGAAACTAGAAGGTTGTGTGATGACCTAATGCTAACTTGAAATATAATCCAAGACCAATATTTTATGACTGAAATAGCCCTAGGGTCAGATTTTCAAATGGTGGTGCAGGGCTTGCATCCAGCCCTGCGCCAAGGGACTTAGGTTTGGGTGGTATGCCAACCCCCCTTTGCCGCAACTACACCCGATTTTCAGATTGTGGATGCAATTGCGACATTTTCCCTGCATTATGGCAGCTTGCGCCACATGTCCGGTGCAAGCCCCGTAACTTAACCGTCTGGGTGTGGCGCAGGTTAGACCATGCTTCTGTGGTCTAAGTGCCTGCGTCTGGTGCAGACAGTCCAAATTCGGATGCAGTGGGTGGAGACTGACACTGGCCCCGTGCGCCACATGTTTGGTGCACCAGGGGCTTGTGTCAGTCTTCAGGGACTAAAAATCCGGCCGCTAGACTTTAAGCAGATATCCATTAACACTAGAGGTCACCCACTACATCAGGAAAAAAAAGGTCTTACAATAGCAAAAAAGAGCATTCTACTTTTCTCAGAGAATCATTAAGCCATGGAATCTATTACCTACAGATGTTTATTTATTTTATTTCATTTATTTATTTAAAAGAGTTTTGCCAGGAAAAACATACTGAGCCAGAAGGTTCATTTCCAGTTGCATCCTGGGGGAAGGGAGGTACGACAAGTAAACAAAAGAGAACCATAATGCAATATACATAATATGTACAGTACTATAAATTACATAGCAAAAATAGAAATAAAGCAAGATGTAGTGATTGGTACTACAAAGGAGATGTTTAAAAACAGGCTGGATACATATATTCTGGCCATTTCCAACATAGGTTATTATGGGTGAATGATGGGAGCATTTTATGGGAATTGTGCTCTTTTCCTTAGTAATGATCCTTAGTAGAACTCTTCAGGATTGAAAGACAGAAGCAATGGTTCTCACAGATGGTGATGGAGAAATGGAATGCTTTACCAAATGAGGTAGCACAAAGAAATAATGTAGTGACCTTTTAAAACAGACTGGACAAGTATATGACCGACAGCACCTAGAGATTACAGCTGTGACAACAACAGACAAATCTGAAGGGCTTTGACCTGTCTTTCTCTGAAACTCCAATGAACCTATATTCTATAAGCTATTGCTGTTTAAAAACAATACATTCTGTAGCTTCCAGTTGAGAAATGTTTTCTTTGTATGTTACAGGTCTGTGGTGCTCTGTTAGTCAGCATCAAACCCAGAATGTAGTTTTCCAGTAATACAGTACTTTTTATTAGACTAACCAAAAGCCTGTTCTATGTACAAGATTCTGGGCCAACACAGGGCGTGTCTTCAGGCATGAGGAAAACTAACCAGAGTATCTGAGTTTATATACATGAGTTTTAATAATGCAAACCTGTTTGCCAAAAAAAAAAAAACACAATCAAAAGTGATTTGTTATGACTAGATATGTGAGAAGTCGGGAAACTGCACTTCACAAAAAGCTTCATGAAATTTCCTGACTTTGCACAGCGTGACGGGCCTACTTCATACAGTTCTCCATGTAGCAAAGAGTCTATTTTGTTGAGCGTTGTATCGCTACCCTCATGTAGTGCTAGGCAAAGTGGATGAATAACAGCAGTTTTTTTTAGAAATAAAAAACAAATAAAACACCCCATCCTCAGAACAGTATCCCCCACTATGCTCCCACTTCCCTCCTCCCCTGTGCCCTGTGCAGTCTGTAAATTGCAGGATTATACCCTCCCCCACTTGCAAAACCAAGTTCCCACACTTCTCCCTCCTTGTCCCAGTTGTTTCTTCAAAGAAATCCCTCTCCCTTTCCTACCTTCTTGCTAATAAATATTGACTCCTTCATCCTATAAACCTATGAAGAAGAAAACTGTCCTGTAGTGGAGTGAGTCTTTGTTATTTGGTGTCTGATTTGGAATAAATGATCTGTGATGTCTATCCTAGTAATAATACCTCATTTGCTAGTTATAGGTCAATCAGGTATTACTACTAGGATAGACATCACTCACCACTCATGCTGATTCAGACACTGAAAAGTGAAGATGGTTTCTCTTGAATGATAGTTTTCCTGCTTGTGCAATAAAAACTTTTATTCTAATTTACTCAGAACACAGCACAAATAAATGATGTGCATTAAATAGGACCACAATCTTACAACTAAAATGCAATAACATACATTATCCAAGTAATCTTACCTTAAAACATTACAGCTTTCATATTAAAAGCACTCTTTACATTACAGATACCTTAGTAAAAACAGATTACTAATAAATCCAAAAATCCTGCCCTGCAACTCAGTCGGCTGACATACAGTACAGGATGCAATACTTATTGCTGAACAATACTTAGAAATGGGGAGTCCTTCTTTGCAGGTTAAAACTACATCTGACACTGGAGTTTGGGGGCTTTGGAGGGAGAAGGGGTATTTGTTAGCAAGACAGTGGAATGGGGAGAGGGCATAATGCTGGCAGTTTAGGGACTTCACATGATACGGAGAAAAAGTAAAGTGGGGGCGCTGTGGGGAGACAAGTGGGAGATATATTACAAATCCATATGGCATGGTGGAAGGGGGTGGTTTTGATAACTCAGAGGGTGGGGTGTTTTTTTATAGAGCAGGTTTCCAGTGTTTAATGTCCCCCCCCCCAACATACAGGGCAGCTTACCTGCCCCTTAATTGTTTTGTGCATAATGTTCCATTTTTTGGCTTGCTGTGTTTATAGAAAAAACACTGATAAAAATGCTCCATGGAGCTGCTCATACTTCCCTACATGGAGACACGCTCTCAGGCTAGCACATTTTGTGATGTCAGTACAAGAACAGCATGGAGGCACTCTGCATAGTCTATAATGGGGTCAGTTTTTACAGGCTTTTTTTATACTTTTAGGTGCTGATTTTGACAAAGGAAGGCCACCGCTCAACTAACCAGGTCCTTGTCTTTCCTTTGTCAAAATAGGCACTTAAAAGTATAAAGAAAAGCCTGTAAAAACTGCACCCATGATATTCTATGGAGAGTGCCATTGTGCTGTTCTTGTACTGACATCATGAAATGTCCTAGCCTGGGGGTGCATCTCCACATACAGAAGTTTGAGCATTTTGACAGTCAGCTCCAGGGAGCATTTTTACGAGTGTTTTTTTTTTTCTATAAACAGAGCAAGCCAAAAATGGAACACTATGTACAAAACAATTAAGAGGCAGGTAGAGCTGTGTGGTATATAAAATTCTGCACATGGAATGCCTGTGGAATGACTTACCTCATTCCATGGAATTCCATGAAATTTTCATGAAAAGTCAGTGGAATTTCACAAAATGTTAAATTTCAGTTATTTCACAATAATTGTAAAAGTTCATGTCCCAATAACACCTCATTTTGATCATAAAAAGTACCCTATGGCTCACAAGAGTGTACCTAATTTCAGAGTTGTAGATTTAAAGAGAGCAGAGATATGGGTAGCCACACATTTAATCAAAATTTAATTTTCAGTTATGTTGAGATAATTAAAAAATTTCTTATTCAAACTTCTCCACAATATCAGGATTTAGAGAAGTTCCTAGAATGCATATTAGCACCATGTTTTAAATCTCAAGCATCAATGGGAGCTGAGTTATAGGTAGCCAAATATTTTGCCAACATTTGGATATCTGTAATTTTAGTATAATTTTGATAATATTCATTGAAATATTACAAACATTGACAAGTATACAGCTTATCACTATATTTGTATGTGCACATAGTTTCAGATTTCTAGTTTTAAATGGGACTGAGGTATAGCCTGCCACATATGTTGCCAACATTTAAATTTTGGTTAGTTCCTTCTAATTTTAAAACTACTCATCAAAATTTAATCAGAGTTGAAACATTTAAACTACTATACCACATGGTAATTTCTGAAAAAGTTCATATTTGCAGCTTTGAATGGGATTGAATTAAAAGTAGTCAAACTTTCACAACATTTTAAACTTTAATTTTGCAAGAATTTAAACTACAAATGTATAAACCCCTAAAACTTTAAAACTAGAGACTGCTAACCGATTACATTTTGCAGGTTCTTAGACCTTACAAGGAGACTGTGTCTGTGTGTGCCAATTATATTAATTGCTTGCTGTGAGAAATTGCAAAATAACATCTGCACTTAAAGTCAAATCCCATGAGTCTTTGTGAAAATTGTAGAATTTCATGAAAAACTCCATAAAACTGAAATTTTCTCATTTCACTCAGGTTTATCTGGGGGATTCTAATTAAAGGATGGGGATTAAGAGACAGGTAATGCAAGGGGTTACCAGGTTCTGGAGTTAGATGCATAGTTTCACCAAAACATGGACACCTGTGGTGGGTAGCACAATAGTGGTAGACCCCAAGGTTGGAGCAAGAAAGCACAAAGTGTCAACAATTCCAATGTGAATGCAGGCTATTTAAGGATCACATCCAGTAAATTTATGATCCAGGGAGCTTGGTGTACATGCAAGTCTAGGACTTAGAGGTACTCAAAATGATGTAGTGGGGGAAGGCAATGTCTTAGGCAGCAGAAAGAAAGAATTCTGGCTATTCCAACAGGGTAGGTAGATAGAAAAAGGAGTAGGTAGCTCATGTTTTAAGGGAGTTTGTCACTGTAAAGAACAAAGAGAATATCAGTGGGATCACTAATTCTACTGAGTCAGTCTGCCTATGCTAAAGGGGGGGTAGTCACCCACAGAGGTACTGCAGGACTGCAAAAAGCTCAGCCCAGCTTATTAATTGAAGTATTGATATGTGCATTGTTAACATTAAATTCCACACACAGAAAAATCTGGATGCTTCATCTATAGTATATGCTATCATAAATATGTGAGAAAATGTTACTAATCATTTTTTTTCTTCTGAAAAATTAAAACTGCTTAACCAATTTATCCAGTTGTGTTAGACGCCAGGATACATTGACTAAATGGACATGCATGACAAATACTAACTCTATGCATGCACGAGCAGAGACATTACAAACATCCACATTTATGATAGTTTTCACAAAGTTCAGCAAATATTTACATAGTAAAATCTTGAACCCCTGTAACTTAAAAATCTCATCTAATTCTTTCCATATTTAGATCATTCTATAAGCATTACACAAAGGTTATCCGTACTAATTTACACATGTCTAGCTCCAAAGGTGCCTGAGTTTTATGCAGATGAAATGTTTTCATGCAATTTCCTGAAAAAAAAATTAAATGACAGATTTTGAGCACATTTTGAGATGATGCATCATATTTTCATGAAATCTGGCACATTGTTACAACACCTATCATCATGAAACCATGCCAAATTTAAGATCCCTGACCCAATAGACGGTTAAGGTATATGCAGATAAAAATGTTTATGAAATTCCG
The DNA here is from genome assembly GCA_016271365.2 of Neoceratodus forsteri. Taxonomy (NCBI): domain Eukaryota; kingdom Metazoa; phylum Chordata; order Ceratodontiformes; family Ceratodontidae; genus Neoceratodus; species Neoceratodus forsteri. The sequence continues at coordinate 81,703,496 of JADMNL010000029.1, read as the reverse complement.
GACAAACAATAAAATGACAACATTTAAGCATATGTAATTTTGAAACTATCCATCCAAATTTCATGATATTTAGCATTTTTGAGGGCCATCTACCAAGAATATATGCCAAATTTCAGAACTCTAGCTTGAACGACAGCTGCATTATAACCAAATTACTACATTTTAAAAATTCTGCAAAATTCTGATGAAATTGCATGACATTTCACAGAATTTTGTGAAAGTTTGTTGAAATTCTGCAGATTCAGAATTGTCACATTCCACACAGCTCTAGGGGTAGTTAAACTGCTGTATATGGTGGGGGGAGACATTAAAGAGGAGAGGAAATTATTTCTAATTGCCAGCTGTTTATAAAGTTCCCATTTACAGAAGTGATATCCATATGCCTAAATGAGCCATATGAAACTGTACCTGAAATACAAGAGATACACAAAATTGTGTTTTGCATTGCATTGTTTTAATGGGCAGCATACTATTACAGTTCTCTTCATGGAACCAGTGAACTAGAGTTTTAACTATGTCATGGTTTGTGCACAGAACTCTGATCATGGTTCTCATAGGACAATAGTTTATGCTTAGAATATTGTACACAAACCATGACATAGAAAAAACTCCAAATGATTGATTGCATAAAGAAAACTGTGCAGAACATTGTACATAAGCAGAAACCAATTGAAAACACAGTTTTTCCCGTGTTTTTAAGGTACAGTTAAATATGGCTCATTTGGAGCAAGCCCTTCTATTACTAGGAACATTACTAACTACTTTGAATTAATACAGATTTCCTGCCCCCTTTAAACACTGAAAACAGGGTTTAATTAAAAAAAACATTGGCTGGTAAAGTAAATGTGAGATCAAGCAACTTCACAGTTTCATGACGTGTGAGTTCCTCACTGTGAACCAACTTAACCAGCAAATTAAAACTTCACTGCACCTCTAGTTACACCAGATGTGGTTATTCAGAGTTCATATTAATTGGCCTTAATTTGTCTTTGAGGGAGGATATAAAGCACTTAGAGCTGAAGACAACAGCAATGCAAGCTTAGAAAGCTCTGTTTTGTTTTTGCCTAGTTAGAAAGTGTCTTCTACTGAAAATGCATGGTATAAAGTGTTTTGTGCAAAGTTGTTAGAAGTGATATTCATTTAACAGTCAGTCTGGATTTTATAGTGTGTGAGGAAGCCTATTTTTTTTTATCATGGCCCTTGTTCACCATTTCCAAAAAACTTTATAAGTTTGGTCTCTCAGTAATCTTTCTTGATAGTCACTGAAATTGGTTCTACCATGCAGCAGCGACAGCAGCTATGGAGACATCCCCTACAGCGACAGCCGTGTTGTGATGCGTCGGCAATGCAGTGTTAGGGATGCCTCCTGTTTTCATTGAGACACCGCCCCCAAACCTCGATTTTGGGCTCCGCCTCACACCTTGTCTCTAGATTCCAACTCCGAGTTGGAGTTGGTCTGGGGGAGTGAAACACCCTGTGAGGCAATCCCCTGGTCATGCAGAGACCATCACAGCGACAGGCGGATTTTGGCCGAATCCTTTCACTGTGGTGGTCTTCACCATTGGGGTTTCAATGCAGTATCAGTATACACCTGAAATTCATTTAAAGGCTATCATTTTAAAATCTCTCAGACAATGGTCTTCATGACACAAATGTTCACTCACAGAAGCCTGTTTACCTGTGTACTCAACAGTGACTCTATATGCCTACATTTGTTTCCTGAGTGTCTGCCCTGCTTTGCCCACATACCATTCATGTGGGCATCTGTGACATCTGATCAGGTAGATCATATTGCTGCTGTCAGATGTGAAAGGTGTTTTTATTTTGTATTCCACCTTACTGAGTGGGGAATAAACAGTCATGTTTCAGTCACTGTATATGTATTGCACCTGGGTTTATTACTTTTCTTTGTTCCAGGAGTATCCTCCTGTTTGAGAGTTCTTTAAGTTCAGTGGCTGTCTGGATGCTATGACTGGTTATTAAATGTATGGTTCAGAGTCTCATTATTCTGCAAGAGAGGCTTCAGTTCTTTGGCAATTTTTGCAGTGCTCTGACATTAATGTTGTATATAACCACCAGTGATTCCCATTTTGATTCCTTTATGTGTTTGTATTTCAATAGTTTTTCCCAAGGAAATAATAGAGTCAATGAGATTTTGTTTTCCAATCATGTGTAGGGGATATTTTATTGCTGAAAGACTCTCATAGTAATTCTAGGTTCATATCTCAGCCTGCAGGAATTCATCTACGCATATCCACTGATAAAGGATGACATGGCCAAGAATTATGGCACTTTTAGTGCTTTGAGGGTGTGCACTTGAGTGGTGTAAATAACTGTAACAATCTGTTGTTTTTCTGTAAAATGATGTCTGTGGTCTCCCTTGTTCTGAAGTCATCATGGTGTCAAGAAAGGTTTTTATTTCTTGAAAGTGCTGCATTTTCTGATTTATTTTGGTGTAAAAATCAGAGAAGGATTTTTGGAACTCACACAGTTTATCTTCACCTTCAGTCCAAATCAGGAAAATGTCATGAGTGTATCAATGATATAGAAGACATTGAACCATTTATTGTAGAAGGAAGCTGCCATTTATTACAGCCATGTAAATTGTTTTGCATACTGTGGAGCCATCATACCTCCCATAGCTGTTCCAGTTTTCTGGAGATACAGTCTGTTGTTGAACTCAAAATAGTGGTGTTTTAATATGAAGTATATGAGTTCCATGATTATGTCCATAAATGCTTTGGATTCTGCTTAGAATTGGTGTACTTTGTAATAAATGTGTGTATGCTGTTAGCCCAACTAAATGGGGCATGTTAGTGTAAAAAGATTCCATGTCCACAGTGACTAGAAGACATTTGCCAGGGAGAGTGTTCCGTTGGTGGGGTCTTTATAAGAAATCAGCTGGGTTCGGGAGAAAGCTTTTGTTCCTTTGTGTTACTGGTTTTAGCATGACCTCAACCCAGACAGATATTTGTTCTGTGAGTGTGCCAGTGTTGGCCTGTATTGCCTGGCTTTTGGGTTTTTGAGAGTGTGTAGAATGTTCCTGCTTTACGATTTGGAGGAATTCTTGGGCATTGGCTCCTTCCCTTATTTACCTACAGGCAACTCCATCTAGTAAGAGCCAGAAAAGGGATCAGATCATGCCACTAGCCAATATCTGGTATGGAAGTTACACGTGCAGGCCGCCTTGAGTCTCTGGGTGCTGTAATTAATAGACTGGTTTCACAATACTGTGCCTGTGAGTTCACTATAGTACCTGTGTGTGTGTTCAAAAAAGAACCTGAGAGTTCATTACATCACCCAAGGTTCAGTATAACACCTGAATATTCATGACAGCACCCACGTGTTCATTACAGTACCTGAGAGTTTATTATAATATTCAAGTATTTGCATATCATCTGAGAGTTAATTACAATACCTGCATTTTTGTTACAAAACCAAGAGTTTATTATAATACCGGAGTGTTCTGGAACTCATGGGGATTGATTCACAAATGTGTCGGGAATGACACAAGCCCCGGGTGCGCGGAACATATGATGCACGGGGCTTGCGGCATTCCGCAGCCAGCAATCAGGATTCTCGATCCCATGTGCCAATTGCTGCAAGTTAGACCAGCATTTTGCTGGCCTCACTTGTGGCAATCTTGGGACCCTTTTTACAGAGCTTACCCCAAATATTTGCTGCAAGCTGCCGTAAAGTGGAAAAAGTGTCACAAATGCGCCCGATCTTCTTGAATCAGGTGCAAGTTGGGGAAAAGTGTTTGGCGCAGCTGCGCAAAAAAATGGGTTTGACGCAGGGTGTGATGCAAGTCCTGTGTCACACTCTGTGAATAGGGCCCTGCAGTTTATCTTCCCATCAGTCCAGATCAGGACAACATCATCGATGTATCAATAGTATATTAGACATTGGACCCTTTGCTATAGGAGAAACATGTCTTCCAATACAGTCATGAAAATTATTGCATACTGTGGTCATGAACCCCTCCTGCTTCCCATAGCTGTGCCAATGTTCTAGAGATAAAGTTTGCTGTTAAGCTCAAAATAGTTATATTTTCATATGATGTCTGTGAGTTCCAAGTCTATGTCCATAACTGCTTGGGATGATGTTTAGGATTGGTGACCCTTTGTAACAAATGTTTACATGCTGTTAGTACATCTAAATGGGGCATGGTAATGTAAAGGATTTCCATATCCACAGTTACTAGAAGTGAGTTGCCAGGAGTAGAATTTAATTGATGGAGTCTGCATTAAAAAAATAATCTTTGTCCAACTGAAAGCTTTTAGTCCTTTGTGCTACTGGTTTTTGGATGCCCTCCACCCAGCCAGATGTTTGTTCTGTGAGTGTGACAAAGATTATAGGTTGGCCTGGTTGCCTGGCTTGTGTATTTATGACAGTGGTGTAGAACAGTCCTGCCTTAGGGTTGGGAGGGATTTTTTGATAATGGCTCGACCCCTTTTTTTACCTACAGGCAAAGCCATCTGGTCAGAGTCAGGGGAACAAACCATACCACTAACCCTTATTTGGTATGGAGGTTTCACATGCATGCTGTTCTGAGTGCTTGGGCGCTGAGAGTTAATGATATTACTTACACATTCAAAACAGCAGCTGAGAATTCATTACTGCACCCAAATGTTCATATATTATCTAAGCAGTCCTGACAGCATGAAAGAGTTCACTAGAATACCTGATTGCTGCAGAACCCAAGTGTTCATTACAGCACCGCTGAGTTCATTATAATAAGTTTTTTATAGCATCTTATAGTTCATTACAATACCCGAGTGTCTGTAATAGCACCAGTAGTTTGTTGTGATACAGTACTTACATGTTTGTTGTAGCACCTGAGAGTTTATTACAATACATGAGTGTTTATTATAACATCTAAGAGTTCATTACATTTCATGAGTGTTTGTTGTAGCACTGAGAATTCATTTTAATTCTTGATTGTTTGTTATAGCACCTAAGAGTTTATCATAATATCCATATGTTTGTTATTGTATCTGAGAGATCATTAACTGCTGTGTTTATTATAGCACTAAGAGTTCATCATAATACCCAAGTGTATGTCATAGTACCCACAAGTTCACAGAAATACCAGAGTGTTTGTTACAGCACACAGGAGTTCATTATAATATCTGAGTTTTTATTATAAAGCCCAAGTGTTACAAGTTAATTGGGCCTCCAAGGGATGTCTGTTATGGTATAAGAGACTTTGAGTGTGAGGTTTTGGCGAGAAGCTGCTGAGCTGTTCTGTCTGCCTACACTTTATGAGACGAGTCTGTAATACTGTAAGAGACACCTTTCAGAGGTCCTATTAACTTATTATAAATCACTGCAGTTTAGCTCGAGTGATTTATAATAAGTTTATATTCTTTTTTTTTTTTTTTACTTTTTTATGCTGTCTTCCCCCAGGCACTGAAGTGGTATGCTCCTTCAAATGCCCCCACACAAGAGCACAATGCACACAGGATAAGAGGTGCAGTGGCTCTGCATGCTGGTCGGCTGAAATCACATTCATGATTTATAATCATTATAATACTCTAGTGTTCATTACATGAACAAAGAGTGCATTATATATTATTAGAGTGTTCATTACAGAAGATATGTTTTTATTATAATACTCAAGTGTTAGTTATCGGAACAAAGAGTCTATTATATACTATAATATTAGTGTTCATTACAGTACACAAGTACTCATTATAACACTCACATGTGTGTTACAGCACCAAAGTGTTTATTATAATACCAGAGTGTTCATTACAGCTTCAAAGTGTTCATTATGATACCCAAGTTTTCTTTACAGTGTCCAAGTGTTCAATTTATTCAATATAGGCCCTAAATGTTCATTGTGAAACCAGAGTATACTTTGTTTGCACACTTATTGTTGAATTGCTATTGATTATTGTTGTCTGGGAGCAATCTGGATTTTTTCTTCTCATGGTTGGTTTGTGTTTTGAAGAACTGTTTAATTATTGCAATTGTTCAAAATTCTGTAATCTTTGCATGGATATACATCTATCTGTGGTGGCTTTGATTGCACATTATGTGAGGCACAATTTATTATTATTATTGATTAATGCTGACTGTCTCCTGTATCCTACATTTCTTTATGCCCATTCTCCCCCAGGATGTACCTGGAAATGTGTTATTCAGCAAAGTTTGCCTTTCCTGGACACTTTTAAATAAATAAAATAAAGGATTGTTCATTGTGAAACTAAAGTATTCATTGCAGCATTCAAGCAATCACTCCAGCCTGCATGCATGTATCCAGTGCTTTATGAAAATGTTCAATCTAGCATTTGAGTATTCAATATAATATCCACAGCTTAATAAAATCTATGTATTCAAGCTAGTAGTAATTTTATTTACTACAGTGCCCAAGTATCCATTACTATATCCAAATAATTATAATAGAAAATGAGCTTGATTTTCAAAGCCTCAAGAATGCCACAAGCCCCTAGTATGCTGATCATTTAGTACATGGGGCTTGCGGAATTCTCCCAACTGGCAATCAGACTTTTCAATCCCAAGCGCCAAATGCTACAAGTTAGACCAACTTTTCCCCAGTCTAAGTTGCACCATTTAGGGAGTCCTTTTTACGGGGCTTGTAGCAGATCTTTGGCGCAAGCTGCCGTAAAGTGTGAAAAGTATTGCAACTGTACCCAATGTACTAAAATCAGGTGCAGTTGCATCAAAGGGATTTGTTGCAGCTGCACCAAACAATGGGGTTGACGCAAACCTTGTGCCACCCTTTGATAATCGAGCCCAATGTGTCTTTTGTATAATTTGCCTAAGCATTCATACAAACACACATTTATATTGCATATCTTAGCTGATGTTTTTGTTATGAAATCTTTTTTGCTTGACATTCATATGTTGCAATTTTCAGATGAAGCTGCACCACCTGAAAGGAGAAAAAACAAAATGGAAGAGGAGAGAGTGGAGTCAAACCCAGATAGAGAAAGGGAGGCAATTCAGAGGGACATTGTAAGAATAAGAAATTTTCACTGTTTGCACTTCTTTTTTAAGAGTTTGCCAACCTCAGCCATTCCTAGTGACAGAGTCATGTTGCTCATGTCTGGGATTTGATTTGCTTGTAAATCTAACATCGACTTCAGACAACAATGATAACAACCACCATTCATTCCGTAAACTGCGGCACAAGGTACCACAGTTTTGTTCCTCCCCTAAGCACACCATACTGGGAGTAGTTCACCAAGGAACAACACCTTAGCTTTTCCCCAAGCACACCACACATACAGATCTGACACCAGGTACCAAACTCTAACTCCTCCCATAAGCACAACAAACTGGGATTTGCGACACCAGATACTATACTTTATCTCCTCCTATAAATACACTACCACTAGTAGCTATGGCACCAAGTACCACAACTTAACTCCTTTTAAACACACCACACTAGAAACTGTGACTCTAAGTACCAAGTAATGCAACTTAGCCCCTCCCCTATGTACAGCGCACTAAAAGCTGTGACAGCACCAGATATTCAAAACTTTGTATGCTGGGCAAAGTGATTTCACCCTGTTTGCTCAGCATTTGCACCCATGTGCAATATTCAGAGGGGGCTATTGCATACACTTAAAGGGTTTGCACATGCAAAATAAAATGTCTATGGGACAAAGGGAGGAGCAGGGACAGGAATACCAGTGCAGTGCAATATTCAGTGCATTTGCACTGTGCAAAAGGGTTAGCACAAGCCACTGCACAAATGCCACTGAGAAGAAGCCCAGCTTATTCCAGGCAATGCTAGCAGCCATTAGAGCAACTACAGCCAACAACTACTGTATGTTGGTGGTGGGAGAGCACAACTGCTCATTAGTGGTTAGTGACACCCCCCACACTCCGATCATCAGCACGTTTTTATCGACCTGACCAAGACATTCAACTTGATAAATCACCCTCTGCTTCTACACAAGCTTAAAGCACTAGGTGTCTCTCGGGCTACCTTATCCATGTTCACCAGCTATCTTCACAGTCAGTCTCAATCTGTCTCTTTCTGTAAGGTCATCTCCTCTCCTGCCTCTATTACCTGTGGTGTTCCCCAAAGCTCCATACTTGGCCCTCTGCTCTTTTCCTTATTTATAAATGACCTTCCTGCCTATCCTTCACACTGCCGGATCCTACTGTACACCAATGATCTGGTACTCTAAGCTGCTTCCACGTCCACTGACGTCATTAACAAGCACCTCTCCCTTGCTCTTCAACAAATCCAATCCTGGCTTACCTCAAATCACCTAGTCTTTAATATCTCCAAAACCCAGGCAATGCTGTTTGTGCCCCTTAGAAAATCCTGTACCGTGTCCCCAAAGCTACAGGTCCTATGCCTTGATGGTTCTGCTGTCACTGTTACTAACTCTTTTAAATACCTTGGAGTCACACTTGACCCTGCCCTGGACTTCTCTGTCCACATAAGTGAGAGCTGTAGGTCTGTTAACTCCAAGATTGAGGTGGCCTACCACATGCACCACTCCCTTATCCCCACTGCCAGGATCTCTGTTACCTGAGGTGTTTTGCTCCCAGGACTAAGCTACTCACTTCCAGTCTTCTCCCAGGCAAATGTGGGTGTGCTCCAGAAGTGGGACACTGTTTATAATAATATATGCAGCTTTGCTTTGTCTGCTCCTCGCCTCACCCATCACTGTAAGAGTTATTCTGCCCTGCAATGGCTATCCCTATCCTCTATGCGATTATATACCCGTGGGTGCTTCATAGACTCCGTCTCTCGTTACTCCCAACCTGCCTCCTTTACATCTATGCTCACCCCCTTGGTCAACTCTCAACATTTGAGGTCAGCTACTTTTGCCCTGCTCTCTATCCCATGTTGCTCTACTAAGATGGGTGAACAAGCTTTCTTCCACTTTGCCCTTAAATTATGGAATTCCCTACCTCATCAATTCCGGAGCTCCAAATCACACCCCATGTTCAAGAATGCCCTGTTCTCTTACCTAAACACACTTGACCTTTGCAACTGCACTTAGATACCTTAACTTGTGTGTCTTATAGAACTCTGCCTTGAATGTTCTTGTACCAGTGTTTTCTATGGTAATATCCTACAACTCTGCTCTGTACTGTTGCTTATCCCTGTGTGGATACTTGTATATTATTTTCTTGCTATTGCTCCTTTGTGGTTTTTGTAAAATAGACAGGTATTTGCCTAGTACACTTATCAGGTTAGCAAAATTAAATAAATAAATAAAAATAGCCCCTGGTGCCCAGTGGTCCTGCTTGCCCTTTGATCACAAGCTCTGGTATATTAAAAATAATTCTCTGATGCCTAATGGTCACTCCCACCTTCCGATCACCAGCCCGAGTATATAAAAAGTAATTCCCTGGTGCCTAGTGGTCCCCCTAGCCTCCGATCATCAGCCCCAGCATAGAAGAATACATTTCTGGTGCCTAGTGGTCCCCCACCTTCTGATTGCCAGTCCCACTATAACATAATAACTCCCTGGGGTCAAGTGGCACCCCTCACCCACTGATCCCTGTCCCCATACACTCTCATATAGTCCCTGACATCTAGAAGCCCCACCACACCACAGGCACTGATTACCAATCCTGCCAACCCCCACTTACCTAAAGTGCTGGTGCCATGGGAGCCCATACAGTGACCAACTCGCTCCCTGTCACTGCATATAGCGGCTGGCTGAGGTGATAAGAGGAGGGCTGTGCTGGTTGCCATATGGGCTCCCACAGCACTAGCACTTCAGGTAACAAGAGTGTTAACAGGGTGACAAGTCAGTGCCCACAGTGTGGGGGCACCACTGGATGCCAGAGACAATGTGAGAGTGTACAGGGACAAGGATCAGTGAGTGGGGGTGTCACTCAATGCCAGGGAGTTATTATGTTATAGCAGGGCTGGGGATCAGAGGGTGGGGGGTACCACTAGATGCCAGGACCTACCTAAGAATGTCAGGGATGGCTATTCATGGGGTGGAGAGAGCACTAGACACCAGGCCATACCTATGCATTTTGGGCATGGGCACTTAGGGGGTGGAGGTACCACTAAACACCAGGGCATACATAAGCATGACCAGGAAAGGGGATCAGTGGGTGGGATACCCCCAACCTGCCAAGCACCTGTCCTGGTGCTACCTCTGAGTTCTCAGTGGCTAGTGACCTCCCACTCTAGCCCCTGGCACATACAGTCATTCTGATGATCAGCCCTAGCCCTTTGCAAAGGCGGATACTGAGCAAATCAGCTTTCATTTTTAAATAAAGTGTGACATATGATAATGAAAGAGAACAGAAGAGTTTCGTCGTCATCTCATAATGACAGGAAGCTTTAGTTTCCTATGATCACTGAAGTGCAGCATTGATCACGTGTTTTCTGCCCAAACAGGAAATCTTGAACCACGTCCTTAATGACATTGAGCTCTTTTCCGGAAAAGTTCAGCAAGTGGCTGTCCCCCCAGATTCAAAAAAAGGCAAGAAAAAGAAGCAGGAGAAAAAGAAGGGGAAAAAGAAAGGTAAGTAATACATATCCTTCCAAAGGCTATTCAGTTCAATTCTGCTTCACCATTCCTACCATGAAATGAATGGGAGGCGGGGAGGGGCCTACGTGGGATGCTGGGAATGAGCAGGGCAGCTGTTGTCCTGCATTCACTTACTCTTTTGGAACATAAGGATGGTACAGAAGAGTGGAAGATGTTTGCTTACTTCTCAGCCCAGGCAAATATTGGTAGAGACAGAGCATGCTGAGGGTGCAGCGAAACCAGTCAAGATATAAATACTGCATATGATGATGATGATGATAACAACAATTTTATTTGTGATAAAAGAATGCACTATTGCATCAAGGACTCATTTACAATGGTTTCCAAAAGCAGTTCACAGCTGGCAGGATCCAGCTGGTTAGAAAGAATGTGTCTCCTGGACTGGTCTAGGCTCTGCCAGGGCCACGAATAGTCTGGTACCTTTCCTGTGGTGCACTTGTCCAGCCAGTTCAATTCTCTATATAGCATGCAACAGTGGCTATCGTGGTGCTTTTAATAAAAAGCATGCATGCCTTTTGTAAATGATTGCTAGTTTGTTCAGCAGTGATTTGTTGACCCCATCATGAAGCATGGCCTCGTAGTCCAGTAAGTGAGTTATTTATTGTTTTCACTATATGCAGTCAGATGTATAGGGGTCACATTTTCATAACACTTGTCAATAAGTCAGCCCAGTGCCATGGAGAGCTGAGGTGCTAGACGTCTTACCACACCAGTGACTCGGGTTCAGAAGTGGATCCCAGTCACTGGGGTTGGCTGCGGCAAGAAGGACTGAATGTCCCATGGACTGCTCTCTTCTCTCATTGAGGGGATGGCATGCCATCTCTGCCATCGGCTGGCACTAGGTGGAGACCTGCTGATAATGCAGGTCCAAGTGAAAGAGATGGGAGGGGCCTCGGTTCTATAGTATGTGTGAGCTTCCACATGCATTTACCTATGTGCCACAGTGACTGGGGACAGAAGGAGAGAAAATGGAAAGTAGGGCAAGTAGGCTTAGTGAAGCCCTGTCTACTTTTTTATTAATTTATTTTTATTTTAGTTATTGATATCTTGGTGAGCACCTGTGAGTAGATGCTCATTTGTAGGTTTTACGTCAGTTACAAGAAAAAAAATGAACAGGTACATAGCATTACATTACAGGCATTATATCACAAACAAGTACAAAATTGCACTGGTACAAAACAATACATTAGAAGCTAGGTAGACAATAAATTGGTGTGAATTACAAGGTTGGGATAGCATTTAGCTTAAGGTACAACATTTAAAACTGCTATAGCATTTGGTGAGAAGGTGCCTGTGTCGGAGAGTTAGGCATACTTGTGGGGGCAGAAACAGAGGAGAGAACAGGCACAGCTGTGGCATAGTGAAGTGCCTGCAGAAGGGGTTAAAAATAGACTTAAGGAAGATTGGACACAATGGGGCTAGGAGAGCATCAGACGGTGGGGCATGAGGGCAGGGACAGAGAGGGGAAGGGTAGATGGAGGGTGGAACAATGAAGTGCTGTGAAGGTAGGTGCCCCAGGATTACGTGGAACACTAAGTGCTGCTGCTTTACGGTGGTCCAAACTTATGAAAGTTGTTCCCCTGAAGCCTTATCTACTTCCCCCAAAGCCTTGTCTACTTCCCTGATCTTCACCATCATCCAGTCGTCAGAGAATCTGGACATCTGGTAACTACCATATGTGGCAAGTATCAGTTAAAGGGAGTGGGGGTTGGGCTGATAGCCCTGCCCACACAAACCCAATGAAGAAAAAGATTTATGGGAAAAAAAAAGAAAAGAAAAAACTTGCCAATAAAGAAAGATAAGACAAAGTCAACATTAGTGGTATAATAAAAAGGAGACCAGCCAGTATTAGCTAGGTCAGCTGTAAATGTAGTTCACATTAGAACAGTCCCTAAGATAAATAATCCTAGGGGGAAAGTTAGGGGAGGAGTCTTTCCAGACACAGTAACGGGGCAAGTGATCACTAATGGAGTCCAGAAACATTCCTGCACAATGGATTCTATCCCTTCTATTAGATAGGACCAAGTCCAAATGGTTGCCACCAGTAGTAGATTGTTGACAGACTTCAGCAATCAGCTGGGAAAAGTTAAGTTCACAAAAGATAAATTCATAACTTTGGGGTTGAGTACCAGGTTTCCCAGGATAGTAACTTCATTATTCTGAATGCTAGAACTGGCTAGATCAGTATTTCTCAAATGAGCCCACCAGCATAATGTTCTGTGACCACAGAGCTCTGCTTAGCCCAAATTACAAAGATAATGCAATAGACAGTTTCAGACTTTTAACATTTAAGAGAAATATTTCAAGTGAAAATACATCAGGGACTTGATATAATGTACACTGTGAAAATAAAGTTGCTAGATCAGGGAGCTGGGATACAACAGTAGATCCAGAGTAAAACAAATATGGAAGAAGGACACCTGTAAGCTCTGGAGGCTGCACTTTGAGGTCCTTTAAAGCAAACAGCTTTTGGGGCTTGAGAACCACTGAGCTAGACCAATTAGAGATGTCAAACCAGAGAGGCCATTAGAGAGAGGGTTACAGGTGCAGGCCAGTTTCTTTTTGTGATACCCAGCAGAAGAAGTGATAGTCACATGGAGTCTGCTGAGTGTGAGCATAGCTCAAGTTAGTCAACGTAAGATGGCTTTTGTAACAAAAAGGTCACCCCGCTCCTTTTGGAGCAGTAGCCATAAGTGGCCCATTTACAAGGCTTGGCCACTAGTAATCATATGCAATTTTACAGTCTAAATAAAGAAAAGCATCCTGCTTCAAAAGAAATGGTTTACAGAATGTGCCCACTTCAGTGAAAAAAAAAAAACAACAACTAAAATTCAGTAACAAAACAGTTTTATGTACAACTGAAGGGAGAGATCTGTTACACATACTTATAACATGGGTTGGGTAAAACGCAGAACCCAATTGGAGGAGTCACTCTGCATGCCGTGGATTAAATTCCCTATTTAATCCACAGTTTTGCAGAGCAACTCCTGCAAAGTGCTGTCAGAACTCGTTGTGTGCTGCTGACAGGAGCAGTGAAAGGCAGCCATTGAAATGTGGGGAAGTGGGAGAGAGCAAATGCATATTTAGCGAAGGAGGGAATGCGTGCAATGTAGGGATTTTGTCCTCATGGTGCCCCCCTCCAAGCACCCAAGACAGAGAGCTAGAGATGGCAAAGCAGGAGACAGAGGCAGCACAAGCAGAAAAAGTGACTGGGAGACCAGGGCTGTCTGACCTTTGGATGAGCAAGTAGAGCTTGTACAATTCGATCATCAGTGGAACCATGGATGTTGGGAGTTATCAGTGGCATGCAGCACAGAATTGTTTCCGCTCACATCCCATGCATTGGCAGACAGTCAATTCAGTGGAGATTTCTATTCTTTGTCCCTGGCAGCAAGCGAACAGTGTAGTATGCTGTAGGCAGAGGGATAGAGACATTTTCTGTAGAGTGGCAGCCCCCCCCCCGCCACATTCAGCAGGATTCCCCATAGAGACAGAGAGAGAGAGAGAGAGGGGGGTGTCCTGCACCAAGATTCCTGCCCCCACAACAAGTAGGTCACCAAGATTCCACATAGAACAAGAGAGAGACAGAGAGAGACTGACACAGCGAGAGAGAGACACACACACAGGGAGTTCATGGTCAAGCGAGCAGTGCAGAGAGAGAGAGTGAGACAATGACAAGCTTAGCACTTTCAGATGACAGTGATTCATGCATGTGTTATTGATGCTGTGAACATAGAAATGAAACAAATCATTTCATGAGTGTATTTGTGGCATTTGTATGTTCTTACAATCAATAACAGATACATGAGTTCTGAGGACTACTTCAAGTCGGCAGGATACAGTGGCATTTCCTGTACTTAAACAGCAAACAAAAACCACCTTTCTGGATGTTTTATTTGTTTTTTAAATATAACCCATGTTATAAGTCAAGTGCAATAACCCACTCCAGGGTATGGGGTTATTGGGAATTAATCAACACCTCTGAGCTGTGAGGACACTCAGCCTGCGACCTCATGCCTCACAATGCACCCGGGGGTGTTGATTAATCCCCAATAACCCCATACCCTGTTGTGAGTTATTGCTTACACATCTGAAACTTCTGCAGTTCCTTGAGTCATACCATAGATGGGAAGTTAGCTCAACAGAAGGAGGCTTGGTTATAATGTGTTAGTCTATTTGTTAGTCTGATGTTTTGTTTTTGTTTTTTTACTTTACCATTTTTAAGCTAAATAATAATTCTGTGAATACATGTAACAACCCACCACCACCACTAGGGGGCAGCGGGTTGATTTCCAGACAACCAGACCCATAGCCTACTTTCTGGTAATGACTATAAAATAACCAGAGGGAAAAGCTTAGTGATAGAAAGGAGGTAGCCAGGGTGCCCCAGAGGATCCTTTGCCCAAGGTGGCAAGGACCTTGCACCGAACAGCTTTACTTGGATCAGGACCTTTGAAACCAGATCACAATTACACCTAGTCACCTGGGAACTCCAGGGAGAGGCCCAAGTCAGCAGTGCAGATGGCATCTAGGGGCAGGGTGCTAGTGTGGCTTAGTTTGTAGCATATTACCTCTGGGCCAGAAGGCTGCGGGTTCTTGTCCCACACTGGGAATGGGATCATACCATAAATGCTGACACCTGAGTTCAGTCCTAGAAGGGTGCTGTACTGCTTGGGTGTGCCATCCTTCAGACAAGACATTAAAAAAAAACACTTCCTCATATCTTACAAATTATATTTGTTTCCATGTCAACATACAATTCTTTTTGTATGGATGTTACTGATGTATGTGATTGCTTTTACTTATGTTTACTGTTGATAGTAAGCCCAGTAATGATCCCGGGATCGCCATTTTCTGGCTGTTGAAATCTCATTGTCTCTGACCGCTGCATTAGCATGTGAGAACACAATGTTCCACCACTTTTTAGACTCTGCAGTATAGTTAAACAGACAGGCAGAGTTCAGCAAAGCAAGTCGCCACAAGGTGTGAAATACCATGATTACCTTCAGTTAGCTTTGCACACTGTCTGAATTGTAATGCAGGGGTTTTCATTTTTAAATTACATTCAATTTCTCTGTTTCCAGAGAGTTTTTTCAGGATATTTGTACTTTCAGCATACAGATACGGGGTATAAATGGTTGGTGCAACATATCACGTTCTGATATGCTAATGCAGCTCTCATGGACAATGAGATTTCAACAACCATAAAATGGAGCTCCCAGAATAGTTACAGGGGACTACCATGAACAATGAAAACAAACAAAAGCAAACACGTATATCCCCATCAGCTACTGGAAAAGAGTTGTCTGTTGACATGGAAACAAAATTTACAAGATGTAAGAGTGCAGTTTTCCTTTAAACAAAGGTCCATTCTGCCCATCTCTGGTGTGTGTCCAGGTAGAAGTGAAAAAATCTAAGGCTCTTTATGAAGAGTAGGTAATAAGTAAGTAATTCTTTTTATTAAAAAGCAAAGCAAACATATCAAACACAAATGCCAAAGTCAAAAACATAAAGAGTGAAATTCAACAAATACAGAGCAAACATGAAAAAGCAAAGCCTAGTATCAATGTGCTGTTACTATATTTCTTGCAATGTGGGGAGCTGCGGCAATGATACAGTTTCAGGTTATAGTCTTGCTAATCACGGGAGCTGCCATCTATTAGCCATGAAAGTCTGAAAAAACTTCGCCAGCGGCTCGGCCTATTCTTCAGAATTAAACATTTTCTAACCAGAGACTCAAGGCTGAGACTAATCCAGGCCTCATTTATCTCACTTATCGACTATGCAGACTTCCTTTATGGTCACTGTCCTATTTCCTACTTAAGCAAATTGGATACCTTGTATCACAGAGCACTACGGTTTATTACAGATCTTCCATTCAACACTCATCATTGCTCTCTCTATGCTGCAGTTGGTTGGACATCCTACACCTCAGAAGGAACAGAAATGCTGCACTATGGATATACAAAGCCTTGTCTAATAAACTTCCATCCTATATTTTAGACTGCTTTACACTGGCCACAGCTAGGTCCTATGCCCTAAGAAGCAACAACTTCATCACGCTTAAGTTACCCAAAGCCTGCACCTGGCATGGGAGGTCTGCAATCAGCTACTCTCTAGCATTGGCATGGAATTCTCTACAGAAGACCCTAAAGTTGACCAACTTTATACCTCTAGCATCCTTTAAAAAGCTCTACGTAAGTCTCTTCCCAGAGAAATGCAATTGCTATCACAAGGCCTAGTCCAGTCACATTTACAACCCTCCCTTTCAGTCAGCATTATTATATGACAGCTCTTCCATAAATCTTCCCTTAGTTTTTCCCTCCTCAGAGCCCCTTTTTTGTATCTCAGCCCCTTTCATACCTTTTACAGCTTAGCTTCACCTGACTAAGACCTCCACACCATTCCTGGCACTTACTTCTACCCCAACCACCTCCATACCTCCTACTACTAGTAGCCTTAGCCCCTCTCTGAATCTCCCACCAGCACCTCCATGTCATTCGTCAGAGGCTGCTTATCATCATTTTTGCAGTCATAAATCATTACATCTGTCTGTCTGTGTTAGTTTGCCCTGGAGCCTGTAACCACCTGTTATACCATGTAGTGCGTGCTTGCTTTGGCTCCTCTATTGGATCTTGGACATTCTGGTTTCTTCTAGGGTACTTCTACTGTATCCTACCTTGTCCTGTTAGGTTGAATCATCCTTATCCTTCATTTGTATATATGTTTATATTACTGTATCTGTTTAAATATAAGTGTTCTGTATATGTCTGCTATTGTACCTTCAATTTGATCCTTGACCTATCAGGTCCATCTTGTAAATGAGCTTTGCTCAATGATGTCCACCTGAATAAATAAAGATTTGATTGATTGATTGATTGATTGAAAGTCCAGAACCTGGGGGACAGACTAAATAAAAATGTTCTGAAGTTTCCACATGTTGAGTATATTCAGGTCAGGGGCACATTCTGTATTTTAGACTCTCGTGTTTCATATTTCCTTTTACCCTGCATTCATCCATAGCTGCTGAGCCTCAACACATCTCATATTTTTCAAGGGACCCTCCTCTCTATTAATTGTGCAAGGACCAGATTTACCTTTGAGTGACAGTACATAGCAAACTCAGGAGTCTGTGGAAATGGTATCCCATCATTGGGTCAACGGAATTAGTGTGACGTCATCAGGATGCCACAACCAGTTCACCTGTCACAGTGGCAAACTGGTTATCAGAGCACCCTGCAGATAAGAGTGCCATACAGCTGTTGCACCCCCCCCAATAAACTTCCCTCGTGGAGGTGATTATAGTAATTTTCTGGGGGTGCAGGAGGGCAAAATCAGACCACAGATGTGCCCTGGTATGTTCTGTGCACTCGGGGTTGGGAGGCACAATGCTTGGCATCGGGATTGTGGTAGCATTGTGCTGTTGCCCTAATGTATGGCAACATTTTTCATGTTGAACCATACGGGGTGAACTGTGGAAACAAACCAGCCATGACATCATGAGAGAGGTGAACCCTGGTCTTTGGCAGTAATATTTGTTCAGAGATTTCCAAATGAAAGCCTTTGTTAAAGTCAAAATTAAATACTGAGGCACCAGAGAGTTGTTTATGTTTCTTAGAGGGGTACTGTGTAAAAAGGAGAAAAAATAATAACCCTATGCAAAAAGCAACCATGCCAGTGTTTAGATGTTCCTATAAACCAAAACCTCAAGGGTATGTTAAAAAAGTGTAAAGAAAAAACAATGGAGTGACCATATTGAGACCTGTGTTTTGAATGTTAAGTAAGTATAATCTCTTTTAATTGGGTTCAACCGACTCCCCCATAAAAATTGGTAAAAAACTGCTAATGATCTTCCCCTCCACACACTGGGGAAGGGGATATGCATAAGACAGGTACATAGAAAGTGGTAATAAAAATTTCTTAATGACCGGAACCCTTTTTTGTCTGGAAAACCTCCCTATTTTCCTTACCAAAACCTTGAAACGCACAAGTATCAACTGTCTCTTCCCAATCCAGTGAAAGAGTAGAACACTTTCCTGGTGTCATGACCAACATTCCCCTTTCTATAAACTGGTTTATGCAATTGTCCAAGTCTGTGCATAGGTACTGATGCGTGAAATGGCTGCCACTACAGTCACTTCACTACCAGTCTCTCACTGCTTGTAAAGCGTTTTGGAATGCAATGTATATGAAAAGCGCTATATAAATTCTTCTTCTTCTTCTGTTAATGTAGATTACTAGTAATTTGAGGGACCATGTGAGGGGACACACCAGGAAGGTGCAGGGACCCAGAGGGGCTTCCTCTCAAGGTATATTCTTGGCAGTATTGAGTCCCCCAGAAAAAGATGATGTTACCTTTACAGGGTTTTTTTGGTTTTATGTTTGAGTCAGTGTTTACATTAGAAATGTGTAGGCTGGCTCCATGGCACCGAGCAAAGGGGTTCACTCAGCACGTTGGCAACCCAGGTTCACACCCCAAGCCCGGGTACCAGGAGCAGAGACTGTCAGGGAGGGGTTTCATAAGAGTCCATTGAATGCTTCCCTCCCAGGGGTGGGACGGGCCTGGGCACCTGTGGGGGAATTGGACAACGTGCTTCGGGGATGTGGGTCTTGACATTCCCCACCTTACATCCCCACCTGAGGTTGCCTCCAGCTCACGCCAGACTGAGAACTGTAGTGAGCGGGGCCAAAAACAGGAAAAAGTGGTCCCCGATTGGCTGGATGATGAGCGCCAGCCCTTGCCACCACAAAAGCCCCAGACAGCCTGGTCCAACCCTGCAGCCCTTGGGATGTGTGGATATGCCAATCAGGCACTTCCCCGCTGGAAGAGCGGGACCCTCCCAACACAGGGATATGTCGGGCTACCCAAGGTAAGCTGTGATAAGGGCTGGTAGAATGGCGGTGGGGTCAGAGGGGTGGATGGGACCTAGGTGTTCCAAAGGAGTGGCCAGATGGGAGAGCTGCATGGGGAAGGAGCAAAAACAGATACGCACACACAAAAAAAAAAAAAAAGAAATGTGTAGGTGGGGGTACTCTCGGGGTCTAGATTTTTTAGGTGGTGGAACTCTCCTATAGTATTCAACAGAGAAAGATGACAGACGTGCAGAAACTCTCATACAGTTTTGTAAATGGTGGTGGAATTGAGTTCCTACGGGTGTCTGACCAATTTAATCTCTGGTCTGGGTGATGCTGGTAGTCTAGCTGATATAGAAGAGAGGCCTGGCGAGAGATAAGAGACTGCTGGCAAAGGTAGGAGGTATGCCTCCTGTTCATGTAAGGTGATCCCAAGCAGGGATGGCTGCTGGAACTGCTGCCACGGGCAGAGAGGCTGGGACAATGGCCATCCATTGCCAGTGGGCAGGCTGGAGTTTGTGTTGCCATACTGCGCCAAGCATATCATGCAGTAAGTAGAAGAGCTATGAAGCAAGGCACCTGCCAGAAGGGTGACCTTCCAACTCCAGAGGGGTGACTGACCTGGCATGGGGAAGCTTCCCTCAGGATCAGGGGACCTATTGAGGCGGCAGCAGTAAATAATAAAGTATTGCTCCTGGCCAAGTAAGCCACCAAACTGTAAAGGAATTATGACTACAGCACTAGATGTCTCCAGCCCCACTCACTGACCCAGCACCAAGGTGCCAAAGAAGTATACAACAGTGAACAGTCCATGAGTCACAGTGCTGGTCTGTGGTGTTGCTGTGGGAATGAGCTATCCCCCTAGAAACTCACAGCATCTAACAATGACAACAGTGGGCATGCTGTCATTGCTATTAGTTGCCAGAGTAATATAACCTGTCCAAAGAGTGAAGCTGAAGCACTAATAAATTGTACAGAAGCTCAGGTTCTGGCCCAAGGTATAACCTCACCCACTGCTGTGTGTGGATAAAGGCCCGAATTATACCCTCACCCACTGTTGTGTGTGGATAAAGGCCTGAGTTAAGGGACTTGTGCATACAGCTGCTTGTGAAAATTCTAAAGTGTAGCTAGCTTCCATACCTCCAGAAAAGGACTGCAGGTAGCTGGATTCTACAGCATGGAAGGTGTACACTCAGCCACCCTGCAGTGAAGGCAGGGTGCTCACATGGCATACACTGCACAAGCGCTCGGGAATAAGTCATAAGTGAAAAGGTGGGAGGTGAACTTGTCCGTGATCTAGCAGAAACTGTAAAAGATGCACTGCAAGCCACCAAAGCCACCAAATATCAGTTTCACAGAGCTGTGGATGCAAATGACACAGCCTCAAGGGTATTAGCACATGCAGTAGTTCTGAGGTTTTCCTGGCTCAAGGCAACCATCCTGTCAGAGGACACAAAGCCAAAAGCTATAGACTTCCCATTCAAGGGATCTTCCTTCTTTCAGGACAAAAACAGAAGTCTATAAGAAAAGGGTTGATGAACAAAAAACAACCAATTAGAATTTGACCCAGAGGGAAACAGCTTCTATTTCCTTCGGGCTGTATGGAAGGGGAGAAAAGGGAAGTGCCTATCAAATACCTTATTCCTACTGTGACTGCTTTCCTCCAAGTGGTGCCCCAAGAAGCAGAGGCACAACAAGTGCAACACAAAAGCAAGCACCAGCACATAAACCACAAGAAAAAGAAAATCCCTGACTCTGTGCATGCCGTCTTAAAACCCTTTTCAGTGGGAGGCCATCTGTCTGTTTACTTGCAGGAGTGGAAAATCATCACATGCTGAGAGAGGTAAGTTGGGGTTTACTTTCCAGGCTTCCTAAAACTAAGAATCCCAAAGGATTTTCATCCACTTTAACCACAAGAAAAAATCTAGTGCCCCCTGGGGTGGGGTGGAGTGCTACAAGTCTTGATGGCTGAGAGGGACCTGGGGTGGAGGTGGATGTCAAGATGAACAACTCAGAGACTTGTAGGAGGGCAGCGGCCAAGGCCAACAGGATGCTGGGATGCATCGCTGGGGGATCACCTCCAGAAGGAGGAAAGTGATACACCCTCTGTTTAAGTGCTTGGTGAGGCTGCACCAAGACTACTGCATGCAGTTTTGGAGGCCACACTTAGAGAGGGACATTGAACTCTGGAGAGGGTCCAGAGGAGGGCAACCAAAATGATCTGGGGTTTGGGGGACAGGACCTATGGGGAGAAACTCGAAGAGCTAAATATGTACACATTGGAAGACAGAAAGGACCGGGGGGACATGATAGAGGCCTTCGGGTACATGAAGGGGGTAAATAGGGGAGGAGCAGTCAGGGTGCTCCAAAGGAAAGAGGGGAGGGCAGCTAGAGGGCATGGGTGGAAGCTGGAGGGGGGGAGATTCAGGCAGAAAGGAGGTGCTACTTCACTGAGAAGGTGGTGGAGCCATGGAATGTGCTACTCAGGGGGCTGGTAGAGGCAAAGATGGTGGAGGGGTTCAAGAGGGGGTGGGACAGGTATAGGGGAGGGGTTCTGGAAGCAAAGTCCGGTGCAGTGAGAATATCCGGGACTGGGAAGGGAGAAGCCAGAGAGGGCAAGGGGGGCAGCAAGGTCAGCTCCCAGGGTGGGGGCTGACCAAAACAGCAGACACGAAAGACCATTAGGCCTATTCTGCTGGCATTTTAGTATGTTAGTAGTATGCTAGTAACTAGAGGTGAAGAAATTGCAAAAGGAAAAGGCCACGGAAAAGGTCATTCCTTCACAGTAAGGAAGAAGCCTCTTCTCAAAGTACTTTCTTACAAGCGAGAAAAATGGGGGTTGGCAGCCCATTCTGGATTTAAGATTCCTGAACAGGCACATAAAAAAGGAAAAATTCAAAATGATAACACTGGGAACAGATCCAGAAGCAAATGATTTGATACCTTTTAATGGACCAACATAGATGTAACAACAAGAACAAAGTGCTCTAGCTTTCGGACCAACCAGTCCTTCTTCAGAAGCTCTGAAGAAGCTGAGTTGAGCTTCTGAAGAAGGACTGGTTGGTCCGAGAGCTAGAGCACTTTGTTCTTGTTGTTACATCTATGTTGGTCCATTAAAAGGTATCAAATCATTTGCTTCTGGATCTATTCTTGCAAGGACCAATACGGCAACTACTAAATCTAGATTTCAACACTGGGAACAGTAACATCTTCGCTGCAGAAACGGGTAAGGTGGGATCTTTGGATCTGAAAGAGGCATACTTTCACATCCCTGCAAGTCACACTCACAGAAAATAGATATGATTCAGATTAGGAAAAGGACAGTATCAGTTTGCCACACTGCCTTTTGGCCTAACACTATCCCCAAGGGTGTTTACAAAGTCCTTATCAGCAGTGACTGAATTTCTGAGAAGAAATGTATTAATATTGTATCCTTACCTGGATGAACGTTTAGTCACAGGAAGGACAAAACAAGACGCATCGTGCTCCATTGTACTGATTAGAAACACCCCTGAAATTCTGGGCTTTTTACTAAACATAGAATAGTCCCAGCTGGAATCCAGCTAAGTGGTTTTTATAGGAGAAGAGTTGGACATTATTCAGGGGAAGCATGCTTGCCGCAGGCAAGAGAGGAGAGATTGTTGTACTGTGCAAGATCGTATAAGCCAGATGAGCCTAAGGCAAAAAGGGGCTTCTTGCAGCTGCTAGGGCACTCGGTTACAGATAAAAGATTTTCAGTAGCACATAAGAAGGCACTGGCATCAGAGGTCAGACCCATTAAGCCAGCTAGTGCTGGTCATAACAAGCCTGATCAAGGATCTAGAATGGCGGAAGAATGTGTACAATCTCAGGGAAGGAATCCCACTTCAAAAAGTGGCCACAATATTTCTCTGATGACAGGTGCCTCCCTTCTAGAAAGTCTGGTCTCCACAGGAGCAGTCGGAGCTCAATCACCTACTGAAGCTCACGCTATACTCCTATTTCTACAGCACTTCTCAGACCTGGTCCAAGACCAGTCAGTTCTGGTCAGAACAAATAATCAATCAATCAATGCCTTTATTTTGCCAGGCAGAACACCTTTGAGACATGCTCATTTGCAAGGTAGACCCGGGAAAAGTACAGTAGCCACAAAGCCATGAAACAAGCATGTAATGATATATAACATAATATAATATAATAAGCATATAGTAACGTATACAAGGCAAGGATAATATATGTACAGACAGTGGATCAGCAACATGAGATAATCATTAGAACATATGAGTAGACTGGTGTACATCTCATATACAGTACAGATTACTTGAGTACAGGTGTAAGTAAATACAGTCCAGGAAGGTGTAGCATATAATGAAACCATAGACAACATTTGATTCATTTGTACAGTTTTGAGCCATCAGTAGGTCCACAGTATGATACGTTTCAATAACAACTTCAAGGGTATGATGCAATTTCAAGGGTATGGTGCATACATACATTAGGACTATATACTAGGTGTTAGCACAAAGCACTCCAGCTAGCAAGGTTCAAACCGTGTCACTGGGCAGAGCTGAGAGCAAGAGAGATTAAGGGAGAGTGCATATGAGCGGGTGTAGTCATGGCAGAGAAAGGGGGGGGACTAAGGGGGGGAAGGGAGCTGGGAGGCCCAACACAGGATGGTGTAAGTGGAAGGAATGAGCATCTCTTAAGATATTAATCTAAGGAACTTATAAAAAAAACACAAAGCACAGAGAAGTTAAAAATGGTGAATCCTCCATATCCCTGTAGTCTAGTCACCCCACCCTCACCGATCGCAGCTTGATGTAAAATGTAATTAGCTAAATCCCTGGTGTCTAGTGCCCCCCCCAGTCACTGGCCCCAATGTAAATAACATTATTAATACTAAATCCCTGGTGTCTAGTAGTTGCCCAGCCAATCACTTGACCCAATGTAAAAAATTTGAATGAAATTTCTTGTGTCTAGTGATCCCCTGCCCTCGCTGATCACTGCCCAATGTAAAAAAAAATTATCATCTATTAAATCCTTGATGTCTAGTGGACCCCCAACCCATCAGACAGTGCCCCCTCCACCCTGACCACAAGTGTGCAACCAGCACAGACCTCCACTCACCACCATGGCTTGCTGCCCGACTAACCTGGAATGAACGAGCACCTACTTGTAAAAGCACATGATCATTCATTGCTAGATCCAGCTCATTTACTGAGCTTTTTTGGGGCAGTGCAGACACTAGCAGAGGGCTGTTTTTGTCCCCAGTGGGGGGTCGGGATGTGGGGAATGGTGTCATGGACAACCCCCAGCTGGCAACTAGAACAGCCCTCTGCTCTTGTCTGCAGCCTCCCAAAAGAGCTCAATGAATGAGTGGGTACTGGCCTGGCTGTGAATGAATGAGTACATACTTGTACAAGAATGCACTCATTCATTCCAAGTCAGGAAGCCAGCCGTGATGGAGAGTACAAGGTTGTGCTGGTTGCCTGCTCAGGGTCAGGGCGGGGGGGAGCAGGGTAGGGGCACTTCCTGATGGGGGGATTCATTAGACACCAGGGATTTAATTTGTAATATATTCTTGTTTTGTTTTGGCCACCAAAAGGTGGGGGATCCCTAGACACCAGGGATGTAATTACAAATTTATTTATTTTTTTACATTGGGGCTGGCAATTGGTGGGGGAGAACTAGACACCAGGGATTTAATTACGAATACTGTAAAACTCAAAACTTTCACTGTAAAATAATTTTCACTATTTTCACTGAAGCACTAATTTACACTAAAATAAATCTGCGCTAATCTGTGTTATCAGCACTTTCTCCATTATAATGAATATCCTGCTAACTAATTAGCACTAAATTTGATTTATGCAATTAAGGTTGCATTTCTGTTTGCACTAAAATTACTTTGCGTGAAAATAACTAGTTTTACAATAAGACAAAGAACCTCTGTGTGTTAGGGTAGCTGGTCCATTCCACTGGGGTGTCAAACAGACGAGGCATACTGATGAGTCCTGGTAGGACGAAACACGTGTCTATGTCTTCTGTTAGCACCCTTTGCAAACTGTGTGAGAGGCCTTTTGGCACCATGCAATTCTGCTTAAAGTTGGACCAGCATAACATTCTGTGGTGATTTGCATATGCATCCCATGATGCTTTGCATTGTGTGGGCATGTGTGATTTTTTGTGTGGGCATGTGTGATTTTGTATTTTCTTGAAACTTGGCTTCCCAGCCAAATGCCCTTTGGGGTAACCCTTGCCTCAGTGTTTGCGCACAGAGGTTCTTTGTCTTTTAAATAGTTTTTTACTTTAATGGGTTCACCACAACATATCCAAGACACACTGTCTTACGGTAGCTGGTCCATTCCACTGGGGTGTCAAACAGACGAGGCATACTGATGAGTCCTGGTAGGATGAAACACGTGTCTATGTCTTCTGTTAGCACCCTTTGCAAACTGTGTGCGAGGACTTTCGGCACCATGCAATTCTGCTTAAAGTTGGACCAGCATAACATTCTGTGGTGATTTGCATATGTAGCCCATGATGCTTTGCATTGTGTGGGCATGTGTGATTTTGTATTTAGTTTTACAATATATTTTTTTACACTGGGGCCCGCGATCAGTGGGGACACTACACACCAAGGATTTCTTAATTCAATTTTCATTGGAGCAATCGTGGGGGCACTAGTTACAAGTGTGGAATTTCACCAGCGAAATTCCACACTTCACGGTCAATCCACACTCTGTGAATTGATGACGTTTGCAAATTGCACTTTGTGAATTGGCCAACATTTATGAATTAATTCACAAAGTGAATTTTGCTAACTTAGCACATCTCTATTAACTCGTCAGGAATATAAACTTCCCTATCTGCAGAATAGCCCAAATTTCTAGCTTCACAACCTGTGTTTGAGAAATTTTTCTAAGGCCTCCATCATCTGCAGCCCCCAGTTAGGGAACATGTTCCCCTGGCACCCAAATAAATGCTGGCACAACTAGGGCATACCCCTTTCAGCCTATGGTTTCTTTGGACCTCAAGTATGTGATATGGCAGAAACCCTACCTCATAGCTATGACCTCTAATAGGAGAGTCAGTGAGTTTCAAACCCTGTGCACAGAGCTTACCTACATCAAAAGGGGGTAAGGCCATCAGGAAATGGAGGGTAATCAGTACCAACGCCCGTAGTCTGGGCAAAAAGATCCCTGAGCTGGTGGCCTTAATGGAAGAGGGATGCCTGGATATCATAGCAGTCACAGAAACATGGTACACAGAGAACCATGACTGGGATGTTAACATACCAGGGTACATAACTTACAGGAGAGACAGGCAGGGGGAAGAGGGGGAGCAGTAGCTCTCTATGTAAAGGAAGGGATAAAAGCAACTGAACAAAAGAGTAAACAGGGAGGAGAGGAGGCACTGTGGGTCACCTTGGAGACTGGAAAGGGCACCACAATCCGCACAGGGGTTGTGTACAGACCCCCATGTCAGGTGGAAGGAATGGACAAGGATATGATGGAAGGCATTCTTAGAATGGCAGAGAAAGGGGAGATACTGTTGATGGGAGACCTGAATATGCCAGATGTTAACTGGAGCACATTTGCTGCAGCCACATCCAAGAGCAGGGCCATTCTTGACGCCCTACAGGTGGCAGGCATTAGACAGCTAGTTTCGGAACCCACTCGTGAGGGAGCAATCTTAGACCTTGTACTCTCAAATGGGGGCAGTGAGAGGATCTCAGATCTAGAAGTGGGTTGCCATCTGGGGACAAGTGACCATCAAACAGTGTGGTTCACGTTAAACTCAGCTACAGAGTCAAGCCATACAAAAGTGAGGGTAAAGGACTTTAGGAGGGCTGACTTTGGCAAGATGGGAGAGTGCCTCAGAAAAGCACTAGCAAACAGGCTAGAAGGAGGTGTGGAGCAACAATGGGGAATTATCAAAACTGCCATCACAGAGGCAACAAGCCTTTTGTGAAGCAAATAAACAAATCAAAATGAAAGAAATAGCCACTATGGTTCTCAAGAGAGGTGGCTGTGAAAGTCAGGAAGAAAGATAGCATTCGGAAGTATAAGGAAACACAGAAGGAGCAGGACAGAGAGCTGTACCAGTTAAGGCAGAAAGAAGCAGGGAGGAAGTCAGAATAGCAAAAGCCCAAACTGAGGAAAAGATAGCCAACTCAGTTAAGAAGGGGATAAAACCTTTTATAGGTACATCAGCGGCGTAGAAAGACAAAGGGAGGATAGTGAGGCTGAATAGAATGAACAGTGGGTGGGCAGAGGGACAGTGAAAAAGCAGGAATACTGAACGAATATTTCTGCTCAGTATTCACAAAGAGGAGGGGAAGTGCTTAATCCAATTAACAGAAGCACTCTTGATAGGGGGTCGATCCCAGTCCTTTCACAGAAGAAAGGGTTCTGCAAGAACTCCTAAAACTGAAGATGGACAAAGCAATGGGTCTGATGGAATTCACCCAGAATTCTAAAAGAATTAAGGAAGGAACTAGTGAAACCACTGGCTACTCTTTTAATAAATCATGGAAGGATGGTGTGGTACCCGAGGACTGGAGGAAGGCGGATGTGATACCCCTTACAAAGTGGGACCAAGACAGAGGCAGGAAACTACAGACCTGTCAGTCTGACCTCTGTGGTAGGGAAAGTGATGGAGTCACTGAAGGAAAGAATAGTTGAGTACCTAGAGGTCAGTGGAGCACAGGATCCAAGGCAGCATGGGTTCACAGCAGGAAGGTCATGTCAGATGAATCTAATAGATTTCTTTGACTGGGTGACCAAAGAAGTAGTAGACCAGGGAGGGGCTGTGGACATGGCCTACCTAGACTTTAGCAAGGCATTTGACACAGTCCCACACAAAAGATTATTAGTCAAATTAACCAGCCTGGGAGTGGGTCCCAGGGTGGTAGCCTGGATAAAACATTGGCTGGACAACAGGACACAGAAGGTAATTGTAAGTAGGTCACTCTGAAGAAAGGGCGGTTACTGGTAGGGTACCGCGGGGTTCAGTGTTGGGTCCAGTCCTTTTAATGTCTTCATCAGTGACATTGCAGAGGACTGGAAGGAAAGGATGCCTTTTGCAGATGACACAAAGATCTGCAACAGGGTTGATACACAAGGAGGCGGAAAGGATGAAAAGGACTTGCAAGGTTGGAGGAATGGTCAGATGTATGACAGCTAGGATTCAATGCAAAAGTGCAAATAATGCACCTGGGAAACAAGAACCCAGGGAAGAATACACAATGGGTGGGGAGGTAGTAACAACAACAAAACAGGAAAGGGACCTGGAGGTAATCATATCAGATGACCTTAAGGTTAGCAAGCAATGTGAGAAGGCAGTAGGGAGGGCGGGGTATACTGGGATGTATAGGGAGGCATCAGCAGCAGAAAACAGGAAGTTGTTATCCCTCTGTACAGACAGTTGGTGAGACCCCATCTGGAATACTGTGTCCAGTTCTGGAGACCCCATCTCCGAAGGACATAGACAGGATAGAGGCAGTCCAGAGGAGGGCAACTAAAATGGTGCAGGGTCTGCAAGAGAGCCGTATGAGGAGAGACTAAGGAGCTTAATATGTATACCCTTGAGGAAAGAAGGAGAGAGGACATGATAGAAACTTTCAGGTACCTCAAGGAAATCAACAAAGTCCAAGAAGGTAGCATCTTTCAGAAAAAGAGACTTGCAAGAACAAGGGGACACAATTTAAAGATAGAAGGAGGCGGTTCAGGGCAATGTGAGGAAGTATTATTTCACAGAGAGGGTAGTTGATGCATGGAACAGCCTTCCTGAGGAAGTTGGGGTCTAAAACTGTGGGAGAATTCAAGAATGCATGGGACAGACATAAGGCAATTCTTGTGGGGGGCAGGAAGATATAGGCTGTTGGTTAACTAGGATCTGCGGCCTATCCTGTAGGTAGGTAGGGAAATGGGCAGACTAGATGGGCCTAGCGATCCTTATCTGCCGTCAAAGTCTATGTTTCTATGTTTCTATGTTTCTATGATCATGCACAGAGACAAGGCCATCCTGAGGACAAATAGAACATTTCACCCTGAAGTAATGTTAGACTTTCACCTTAACCAGTCACTTTACATGTGTTTTTTCATCCCACTAGAGTCCAGTGTTTGTATATCAAGAGAACACTTAGCTACTATATTAACAGAATGAAATATGCTAGATATAACAACAGCCAGCTGCTTGTTATCTATGGTGAGGTTGACAAAGGCAAATCTGTGGCAAGAAAGACCATTTCTAGGTGGTTGGTGTATTGCATACAGTTCTGATATGAAAAAGCAGGTAAGCAGCCCCCCTTAGGGTTTAGAGCATATGCCACAAGGGAGACTGCAGCCTCAGTGACAGAATCAAGATGCAACCCTCTGGCAGATAGCTCAAAGTAGCTATCTGGAAAACTGTACACTTTCACTAAGCACTACTGTCTGAACATTCTCTTCAGAAAAGATGCTAGGTTTGGAACAGCAGTTTTACAGCACATTTTCCTAAATAGATGCCAGACTTCCCAGCCTCCCAAGGTACTGCTATGTAGTGTAGATGTTATTTTGCATTGCATCACTGTTGGACTCATGTTGTTAGAAGAAAGTAAATACTGTAGGAATGGTACCTCTTCCAATGGGTCTAATAGTGAGCCAATACAAACCCCTCCTTACCTCCCATTCTAGAATCTAATCAGAAAAAAAAATCCTTAATATTTATTTATTGAATTTTGTTGATCCGGTAAGCCCACTGGGCCTAGAAGTCCCTTTTTCAGGGGTGAAAGGGGGGAGGGGGGAGGGATACAGATGGTAACCAACTGAAATTGAACCAGATTAAGCTGTTGGTGGTATTTTTAGTGAATATATAAGACCAGGTTTAAATACTCTTCTGCCTGAACATTTGAATATATTTGCATACTTTGTATTTTAAATATGTCTTTCAAAATATTTATGATACAGACATTTAAAAATGTCAGCATTTTAAGTCTGTTTATTATTTCAGTTGCTTACTATAAGAATTGCAGTTTAGTTAGAACTGCTCTCTTCTGCTCTTCAGCACAAATCTGATGTTAAACCACTAGAGGGAGCATCATCACACAGCAACATTTGAACGGAGTTCTGATTCCACAGCACCAATCTAAACTCTGAGGCAACATCTCACAGTAGAGATAAAACAGCTTTTATTGCTGCAAAGCATACTTATGTGACATATTACTATTAGGTAGTAGAGAGAGGAGGGGACTCTGGAAACACGTAACAGGATATCTCAACTGTGTCCTTCCACAGTGGAGTTGAAGCAGATGCAGTCCCCTCTGTTTACTACAGTGCTGTTCCTCCCTCCCCATACACTATTTTCCTACTCTGAGCTCACTTCAGATTCAGTTCTAGAGTTCGGAGCTATGTGGCCCCCCCCCACTCTGTAATATTGCCCTGGTGTCTAGTGGTACCCCCACCCTCCCATCGGCAGCCCTGTATTTATAAATTATCAAATGGTAAGAGAAAATCATGAAATATGATTGGCTGTTGTTCATGAACAATTATGTTCCATGCATGGAAAATAAAAAGTGTTGCCAAATGTGCACTGATCACCACTGGAATCATTACGCAAATAGAATGTTAAGAATTCAACTGGCAGCCATTGTTTTTTGTTAGTAACTGTAAGCATCACATTTACTTGCACTGGGCCCTAAAAATAAAACTACCCTAAATACAAAATAAAACAGATTAATTAAATGTTGTTTTCCTGATCATCACATTCTCATTACACACATAAACAAATCAGAAATATTAAGTATTGTTTATAGTTTTCATTACAGTTGTTTCTTTGCTGACAGTGAAAAATCCCCCTTGTATCTTTCCCTGCTCATTAGTGAAATCTCTTCTCCTTAACCTGACAGTGAGATATATAGGATAGTGCATGGGGAACAGTTGACAACAGGGCTATTCTTTCACCGGGTTGGCACTATAACGACGGATTACCTAGACAGCGCAGCTCGAGAGGTAATCCGTCATCATAGTGCCAACGAGGTGAAAGATTAGCCCTGTTGTCAACTGTTCCCCATGCACTTTTCTTTATAGTGTATGGTGGAACGTCATTTTTTTTGGGAAAAAAAATCACTACAGCATGTTTCTGCTTCAAAACATTTTTACTGGGTTACTAGAAGGAAAAAAGAACTTACATTTTGAACGTTTTGACGCTTGACATTTTAACTGTTTAAGAACTTTACATTTTGAATGTTTTAATGCTAAACATTAGTACTGCCACCAACATTGCTGCTTTCGCTATGTGTCCTGTCTATGGAGTGAGTCCTAACTGTCAAATGCTGCTGGAGGACACAGTGTGTGACGTGCACAGTACAGTAGAACAAAAAATCATTCTGCTGCACTGCGAACGTCACTAGTGTAGGAGAACAACATTTCGACAGCGATGGATTTCGGTGGAGAACAATGTTCCACCATACACTATAATTGAGTCTCTGGCTGTAACAGAAGCCTTTGTTGTGTGTGTGTGTGTGTATAGTATGTTAGGAGAGTAAAATTCTAGCAGTGGAACCGAACAGAATTTTGAATCCATGTATTCCATGGTAAACATTCCATATCTTGAATGTGAGGAAAACAGAGAAGAAAAACAGGAAGAAGAAAGTAGGCAGCAATACAATGACATCATCAATGACATCATTTGTAGTGGGCAGAAGGACTATTTGATCATAAATACATACAAGCAAATCAATGGTTTCTACATATAAACATGCTTTTCCCAACTGTAAAAAATTTTAAAAAAGGAGCCCATTTTATAAGCACAATAAGGCACTCTGGGATGTGCGTGAAACACATTTTACCGCATGGCCAGTGGCTAAAGTCACTTGGCCTTCGACCTTGTGCCGTATTATGCCCCTGGCCATGCAGTAAAATGTGCTCCATGCACACCCCAGAGTGCCTTATTGCTTACATGTTTCCCTGGTGTCTAGTAGTATTCCCCTTCTGATTGCTGGCCCTGTATTTCCCTAATGTTTCCCTGGTGTCTAGTGGCACCCCCACCCTCCAGTCACCAGTCCCGTATTTCTCTAATATTTCCCCGGTGTATAGTGGTATCCCCCCCAACTTCATGCTGCTGTCCTCCTATTTCTGTAATGTTTCCCTGGTGCCATGTGGCATTCCCTGCTCTCTGATCACCATCCACATAGTTTCATAATGTTTCCCTGGTGTCCAGTGGCACCCACTCTCCAATCACCATCCCCATATTACTTTAGAAAATGTAATCTGTAAGAAAAACCATCGCGCAATGTTTTTTTTTCTGTAAACCTGCAAAAAAGAAAATGGTCCTTCGCTGATCTGCAACCTGCCACACCGATCTCCCACTGAACAATCACCACCACTCCACCCTCACCCCCCCACACACACACACACTCACTGACCTGAACAGGTCCAAGGGTGAAGATCTACTCTCCAATCGAAGGCTTGTCTTGTTGCTGGGACTGCTGACTGCAGTATGATAAACTAAGGTAAGCGCATTCCAATGTGTTTCAATGGGGGGTTGAACTTTTAGGCATAATTTTGTCATGTTTGCATAGTTTCACCCCACATTTTCAAGATGGCCTTTTGGGACCCCACCTCATGAACAATGGCAGTGGAATTATGCAAATCAGACCTGAATGGTGATTTCATGGTCACTTGGCAAAATCACCTTTTGGGCAGGATTTGAACATTCTCACTACCATTGCTCATGAGGTGGGATCATAAGAAGACTATGTTGAAAATTTCGGGTTGAAATGTGTAAAAATGACAAAGTTACAAGCATACATTGAAATGTTTCTACACTCACTTATAACTTCTGTCATTTTAAATATTGTGACCCTAAATGTTCAACATACTGTACCTGTAGCCATTTATTCCTACCACCTCATGAATGTGATAGCAATCATTTTCAAATCCTGACCAAAGTGTGATTACATCTATGGCATGGAATGATGATACAGCGGTACACAATCACATTCTGGTGTGGATTTGAACACTTTCACCAACGTGGTTCATGAAGTGGGATAATAAGAATGTTGTGCTGCAAATTCATCAGTTTGCAGCCATACTGGCTCTGACCAGAGTTTGTTTTTTGTATTTACTCACTGTTGGACCCATTAGAAGAAACATCTTTACTATGGAGAGTAATTTTTCTTCCCTGACCTTGCTTACTATACTTTGCTTTTCCTCTTTGTCTGGTTCTCACCCTCTCCAGCCTCCCAAATGCCCTAGTTATTTTTTCTGTGTTATGGAAACTTTCATATTTTGTTCTTTTTACTCTAAGCCATCTTCTATTTAACTTCTGTTTATCTGTACATACAATAATTGTTTTACTTTGAATACTGCATTTCATATCATATGTTTGTGTTTGCACTTTGACAGTTCTGCTTAACTGAATATATTTTTCTTTGGTTCCATTTTGTACTATCTGTTACAGTACACACACACACACACTCCCTGGTCACACCTGGAAATCACCAGCGAAGTTGATGCAAAGTTGAAAAATTCACAGTTCTCAAATTTTTGCAAATTCTCCAGCAGCCAAACCAACTTTGCCAAGTGAATTTCTTTAAAAGCAAGCCACCTTGCTGTAATGCCACTCACCTCCAGCTGGCCCACTGGTGCAATAGTAGGGCTTCCACTTGTGAAGCTGACACCCAGGGTTCAGGCATGGACCAGAGGAGTCAGAGGACTGACCAGGGACAGAAGGACTCAGCATCCCATGGACTGCTCTCCTCCTCTGGGAGGGTGGGGGTGAGTGTTTGGTGAGTGAGTTACCTCTGGCGGAGGCCAATGGGAGCAGCTTCTGGAGCTGAGTTGTAGGGGAGGCATGCCAGATGCCAATGCCTTGACCCCCTATATCATTGCACACCACACCTCCAAGGGGAAAAAGCAGACAAAGATGCTGGCCCCATGGATGACAACCCACTTCTCTGGTCCCACCCACAGCACTCAGCTGGTGACTGAGCTTACAGTCCATTATTGGGAATGGCCAGACCCTGCAGTCCCACCCACTGAGGGTAAGCCAGGGAGGACCACTGGTAGTTGGAGGTCTACCAGCAACTGAGTACAGGCTGCATTGGGGATGCACCTATTCAGAAGCCCCCACCCTTGGGGGCAATCCTGGGAGGATCATCACCCAAGGCCGGTCCCAGGAGGAGAGTTAGGACCAAGGGAGTGGGGGCTAAGCTGCCGGGGATCCATGTGCCAAAAAGAAAGAAAATGTCACTCACCTCCACCTTCCAAATACTTTACAGTCATATAGCTCATCACCTGCTGGCACCATCTTATCTCCTCTCCCTCTACCCTGGTGACTTGCAACTCACAGACACCCTGAGTTAGTGTCAAAGAAATAACTGTAGTCTGTGATGTGACTTGAGTGTATAAATAATATAACTAAGTTTAATAATATATACTCTCCCCCTGCCCACACACCAAACAACACACTCTCCCACCTCTGCCCACTCCAGCCCCACCAGGTTAATGACCATTAAGACCCCCACCCAACTCCTCTCTGGCCCTCACCATCCTCCCCCCCACAAGCACCTAAAAAATCTCGTACTTGACCCAATAATAAAGAAAACAGTTCCCTGGTGCAGAGCATCTCCTCTGTTCAGTGTTCATCTCAAAAATGGCACTCGGGCATGAATAAATGGTGACACCTTTGCTCCAAGTAAAACCTGATTGAATTTTCTGCTAATCAAGTTTTACTAGAAGGAAAACTACTGTATGTCAGCAGTCATTCATGTGGGGCCCAAGCCATTACCAAGATGGACATTGAACAGAGCAGATGCTCTGCACTGGGGAATCATTTTCTGTATTACAGGACACATTCTTCTGGGTGCTGGTAGGGGCAGGAGGGTGGTGTGGGTCAAAGGGAGGTTTGGTGGGACATTCTATTGGTCATGGACCTGGTGGGACTTGGGTGGGAGGGACATGAGAAGATTGTGTTGTTTGGCATGTGGGTGGGGAGGGAGCAGTATATATTATTGTAATTAAATCATTTACAGTCTCACATTGCTGAGTACTATTCTTTGTTTAACAGTAAAACAGAGTGTCTGTGATCTGAAATTCAGCAAGACAAGGAGATAGGAAGGTGCCAGTGGGGGAGAGGGTATATGACTATAAAGTATTTGGGAGATGGGAGTGGGGTAGTATTACAGCATAGTGAGTGGGGGGGAAGTATTTCTTTACAGTTTTTGGTTGTAGACAACCACAATTCATGTATTTTGCCATGGATGAATTGGCCAAATTGATGCAGTGGACTACTCAAATTGTCTAATTTGCCCACAAATTGGCAACGTGCATAGATTCACTGTGAAAATCTGGCCAGTTCACTGGGCAACTAACTAGATGAACTGAGGTTGCTGGGAAAGCAAAATTGCCATAATTTGTGACTTTTGGCACAAAGTGAATTTCAGCAACCTTGCTCATGTCTGGTCTTGGCTCAGAGTACCACTCCTTGCTAAAAATTCAAATAAATTAATGCTGGTGTTATGTTCACTTTAGGCACCCATACTGCATTGTAAACATCCCCTTTCTGACTAGGGGAGCACTGGCAAGGGCAACAAACTCATTTTGGTCTGAATGTCGGGTGGACCGAAACAGATGATGCCATAAATTGTCACAACCTTCTTTTTTTCTTCCTTCCTCTGTACAGAAAACAGTGCACTGCCAGAGTCAGAATTCATTGATACCTTTCAGAAAATAAAGTATGGCCTCAATTTGCTGGTAAGTCAACAGCAGCAGCAGCAGAGCACCACCCATTTCATCATCCAACAGCAGGAGTATCTGAGTTTAGGGTTCTTGTTGACTAGGCCAGCTGCTCTTCACACCAGCTTGCTAGCCATAACTGTCAGTACAGCTGATGGTGCTGTGTCCAGTTCTGAAGGCCGTGTCTCTGGAAGGACATAGGCAGAGTAGAAACTGTTCAGAGAAGGGCAACAAAAATGGTGCAAGGACTGATCCAGAAGTCATATGAGGAGAGACTAGAGGACCTCAGTATGTATTCCCTGGAAGAAAAGAGTGGGGGGGGGAGATGTGATAGAAACTTCCAAGTACCTCAAGGGTATAAACAAGGTACAAGAGGGTAGCATCTTTCAGAAAAGAAGATGTTCAAGAACAAGGGGCCATGATATGAGAATGGGGGTAGGCTCAGGGGTAATGTTGAGGAAGTACTTTTTCACGAAGGAGTGGTGGATGCATGGAACAGCCTCCCTGCCCAGGTTGTGGGGGCAAAAATGGTAGAGGAATTTAAGAATGCATGAGATAGACCTAAGGGAACCTTAGCGATAGGAAAGATAGGGTAAGCCGCAGATCAATTAGGATCTGCAGTATATAAAATAGGCAGGGAAAATAGGAAGACTAGGTGGGCCAAACATCCTTATCTGCCATCAAATTCTATGTCCCTATGCTTCCATGATAGGAAAACTGAAACATGATGGACTCGGGGGGGAGTTAAACACTAATTCAATTCAAGCTTCTCCTAGCTGAAGTCACAGTAGATAATAATGTAGGTGCACTGGCTGTGGGGGAGTTCACAGTTCCTCCAGTCCCAGCTTCTACCAGCTGTAGTCATCACACATAATAGTGTAGGAGCACTGTCGATGTGGGAACTCACAGTTCCACCAATCCCAACCTCTTCCAGAAGAAGTCCCTATAGACAATGGTGTAGGAGCACAGGTTGTGGGGAAACTTAAAGTTACTCCAGTCCAGCCTCTACCAGCCTTAGTCACTGTAGATAATAATGTCAGAGAACTATGTGGAAAAATAAACAGCTATTTAATTCTAGTCTCAGTCTCTCCAAGCCAAGTGTCCCTGCTGAGAAAGATGTTGCACTGGCTATAGGAGCATTCACAGCTTTTTATGTTCCAGCCTCTCCTAGACTTAGTCACTGAAGCTAGTAATATAGGAAGACTAGCTGTGGAGAAGGCTCACAGTTACTCTAATTCCAGGTGTAGTCATGAAGACAAGCAGCACTGTCTGTGGAAGAGTAAACAACTACACCAGTCCCCATCTCTTTCAGCATGAGTTCCTGTTGGCATTTCCAACTCCAACTTCAAATTCCAATTTATTTTTTATTCTAGGTAAACTCTGGCAAACTGCTAGATACTGGGTGCTTCACCAACAAAACCTGCATGTCAGGGAGGGGTTGTTTTTTAATTCTGGACTTGCAATTTGGGGGAACCACTACCACCAAGGAGAAAACATTTTTTTACATCAGGGCCTTATTACAGGGCT
This sequence comes from Neoceratodus forsteri, assembly GCA_016271365.2. Classification (NCBI taxonomy): domain Eukaryota; kingdom Metazoa; phylum Chordata; order Ceratodontiformes; family Ceratodontidae; genus Neoceratodus; species Neoceratodus forsteri. The sequence continues at coordinate 81,665,905 of JADMNL010000029.1, read as the reverse complement.
GGGATTGGAGGGAGGGAGGGAACCATTAGCAGCAAGGATTGTACTGATTATTGCAGGGCTGGGATCAGAGGGAGGGAGGGAGGGAGAGGACCACTAGCACCAGGGATTGTACTGATTATTACAGGGCTGGGATCAGAGGGAGGGAGGGAGAGGACCACTAGCACCAGGGATTGTACTGATTATTACAGGGCTGGGATCAGAGGGAGGGAGGGAGAGGACCACTAGCACCAGGGATTGTACTGATTATTACAGGCCTGAGATCAGAGGGAGGGAAGGAGAGGACCACTAGCACCAGGGATTGTACTGATTATTATGGGACTGGGATCAGAGGGAGGGAGGGAGAGGACCACTAGCACTGGGGATTGTACTGATTATTACAGGGCTGGGATCAGAGGGAGGGAAGGAGAGGACCACTAGCACCAGGGATTGTACTGATTATTATGGGACTGGGATCAGAGGGAGGGAGGGAGAGGACCACTAGCACCGGGGATTGTACTGATTATTATGGGACTGGGATCAGAGGGAGGAGGAGAGGACCACTAGCACTGGGATTGTACTGATTATTACAGGGCTGGGATCAGAGGAGGAGGAAAGGACCACTAGCACCAGGGATTGTACTGATTATTATGGGACTGGGATCAGAGGGAGGGAGGAGGACCCATTAGCACCAGGGATTGTACTGATTATTACGGGCTGGGATCAGAGGGAGGGAGGGAGAGGACCACTAGCACCAGGGATTGTACTGATTATTACAGGGCTGGGATAAGAGGGAGGGAGGGAGGAAGGAGAGGACCACTAGCACCAGGGATTGTACTGATTATTACAGGCCTGGGATCAGAGGGAGGGAGGGAGAGGACCACTAGCACCAGGGATTGTACTGATTATTACAGGGCTGGGATCAGAGGGATGGAGGTAGAGGACCACTAGCACCAGGGATTGTACTGATTATTACAGGGCTGGGATCAGAGGGAGGGAGGGAGAGGACCACTAGCACCAGGGATTGTACTGATTATTACAGGCCTGAGATCAGAGGGAGGGAGGGAGGAGAGGACCACTAGCACCAGGATTGTACTGATTATTACAGGGCTGGGATCAGAGGAGGGAGGAGGGAGGGAAAGGACCACTAGCACCAGGGATTGTACTGATTATTACAGGCCTGGGATCAGAGGGAGAGGAGAGGACCACTAGCACCAGGGATTGTACTGATTATTACAGGGCTGGGATCAGAGGGAGGGAGGGAGGGACCCATTAGCACCAGGGATTGTACTGATTATTACAGGGCTGGGATCAGAGGGAGGAGGGAGGGAGGAAAGGACCACTAGCACCAGGGATTGTACTGATTATTACAGGCCTGGGATCAGAGGGAGGGAGGGAGAGGACCACTAGCACCAGGGATTGTACTGATTATTACAGGCCTGGGATCAGAGGGAGGGGGAGAGGACCACTAGCACCAGGGATTGTACTGATTATTACAGGGCTGGGATCAGAGGAGGAGGGAGGGACCCATTAGCACCAGGGATTGTACTGATTATTACAGGGCTGGGATCAGAGGAGGAGGGAGGGGAGGACCACTAGCACCAGGGATTGTACTGATTATTGTGGGACTGGGATCAGAGGGAGGAGGGAGGGACCCATTAGCACCAGGGATTGTACTGATTATTACAGGGCTGGGATGAGAGGGAGGAGGGAGGAGGAAAGGACCACTAGCACCAGGGATTGTACTGATTATTATGGGACTGGGATCAGAGGGAGGAGGAGGACCCATTAGCACCAGGGATTGTACTGATTATTACAGGGCTGGGATCAGAGGAGGGAGGAGAGGACCACTAGCACCAGGGATTGTACTGATTATTACAGGGCTGGATCAGAGGGAGGGAGGAGGGAGGAGAGGACCACTAACACCAGGGATTGTACTGATTATTACAGGCCTGGGATCAGAGGGAGGGAGGAGAGGACCACTAGCACCAGGGATTGTACTGATTATTACAGGCTGGGATCAGAGGGAGGGAGGGAGGACCACTAGCACCAGGGATTGTACTGATTATTACAGGCCTGGGATCAGAGGGAGGAGGGAGAGACCACTAGCACCAGGGATTGTACTGATTATTACAGGGCTGGGATCAGAGGAGAGAGGAGAGGACCACTAGCACCAGGGATTGTACTGATTATTACAGGCCTGGGATCAGAGAGGGAGGGAGAGGACCACTAGCACCAGGGATTGTACTGATTATTTCAGGGCTGGGATCAGAGGGAGGGAGGGAGGGACCCATTAGCACCAGGGATTGTACTGATTATTACAGGGCTGGGATCAGAGGAGGGAGGAGAGGACCACTAGCACCAGGGATTGTACTGATTATTACAGGGCTGGGATCAGAGGGAGGGAGGAGAGACCACTAGCACCAGGGATTGTACTGGATTATTACAGGGCTGGGATCAGAGGAGGAGGAGGACCATTAGCACCAGGGATTGTACTGATTATTATGGGACTGGGATCAGAGGGAGGGAGGGAGAGGACCACTAGCACCAGGGATTGTACTGATTATTACAGGGCTGGGATCAGAGGGAGGGAGGGAGAGGACCACTAGCACCAGGGATTGTACTGATTATTACAGGCCTGGGATCAGAGGGAGGGAGGGAGAGGACCACTAGCACCAGGGATTGTACTGATTATTACAGGGCTGGGATCAGAGAGGAGGAGGGAGGAGGAGAGGACCACTAGCACCAGGGATTGTACTGATTATTACAGGGCTGGGATCAGAGGGAGGGAGGGAGAGGACCACTAGCACCAGGGATTGTACTGATTATTACAGGCCTGGGATCAGAGGGAGGGAGGGAGAGGACCACTAGCACCAGGGATTGTACTGATTATTACAGGGCTGGGATCAGAGGGAGGGAGGGAGGGACCCATTAGCACCAGGATTGTACTGATTATTACAGGGCTGGGATCAGAGGGAGGAGGAGGAGGAAAGGACCACTAGCACCAGGGATTGTACTGATTATTACAGGCCTGGGATCAGAGGGAGGGAGGGAGAGGACCACTAGCACCAGGGATTGTACTGATTATTACAGGGCTGGGATCAGAGGGAGGGAGGGAGAGGACCACTAGCACCAGGGATTGTACTGATTATTACAGGGCTGGGATCAGAGGGAGGGAGGGAGGACCCATTAGCACCAGGGATTGTACTGATTATTACAGGGCTGGGATCAGAGGGAGGGAGGGAGGAGGAAGGACCACTAGCACCAGGGATTGTACTGATTATTATGGGACTGGGATCAGAGGGAGGAGGAGGGACCCATTAGCACCAGGGATTGTACTGATTATTACAGGGCTGGGATCAGAGGGAGGGAGGGAGAGGACCACTAGCACCAGGGATTGTACTGATTATTACAGGGCTGGGATTAGAGGGAGGGAGGAGGACCCATTAGCACCAGGGATTGTACTGATTATTACAGGGCTGGGATCAGAGGGGAGGAGGGAGGGACCCATTAGCACCAGGGATTGTACTGATTATTACAGGGCTGGGATCAGAGGGAGGAGGAGAGACCACTAGCACCAGGGATTGTACTGATTATTACAGGCCTGGGATCAGAGGGAGGGAGGGAGAGGACCACTAGCACCAGGGATTGTACTGATTATTACAGGGCTGGGATCAGAGGGAGGGAAGGAGAGGACCACTAGCACCAGGGATTGTACTGATTATTACAGGCCTGGGATCAGAGGGAGGGAGGGAGAGGACCACTAGCACCAGGGATTGTACTGATTATTACAGGGCTGGGATCAGAGGGAGGGAGGGAGAGGACCACTAGCACCAGGGATTGTACTGATTATTACAGGCCTGGGATCAGAGGGAGGGAAGGAGAGGACCACTAGCACCAGGGATTGTACTGATTATTACAGGGCTGGGATCAGAGGAGGGAGGAGGACCACTAGCACCAGGGATTGTACTGATTATTACAGGCCTGGGATCAGAGGGAGGGAGGGAGAGGACCACTAGCACCAGGGATTGTACTGATTATTACAGGGCTGGGATCAGAGGGAGGGAGGGAGGACCCATTAGCACCAGGGATTGTACTGATTATTACAGGGCTGGGATCAGAGGAGGGAGGAGAGGACCACTAGCACCAAGGATTGTACTGATTATTACAGGGCTGGGATCAGAGGGAGGGAGGAGAGACCACTAGCACCAGGGATTGTACTGATTATTACAGGGCTGGGATCAGAGGGAGGAGGGAGGGACCCATTAGCACCAGGGATTGTACTGATTATTATGGGACTGGGATCAGAGGGAGGGAGGGAGAGGACCACTAGCACCAGGGATTGTACTGATTATTACAGGGCTGGGATCAGAGGGAGGGAGGGAGAGACCACTAGCACCAGGGATTGTACTGATTATTACAGGCCTGGGATCAGAGGGAGGGAGGGAGAGGACCACTAGCACCAGGGATTGTACTGATTATTACAGGCCTGGGATCAGAGGGAGGGAAGGAGAGGACCACTAGCACCAGGGATTGTACTGATTATTACAGGCCTGGGATCAGAGGGAGGAGGGAGAGGACCACTAGCACCAGGGATTGTACTGATTATTACAGGGCTGGGATCAGAGGGAGGGAGGGAGGAGGGAGGACCACTAGCACCAGGGATTGTACTGATTATTACAGGGCTGGGATCAGAGGGAGGGAGGGAGAGGACCACTAGCACCAGGGATTGTACTGATTATTACAGGGCTGGGATCAGAGGGAGGGAGGGAGAGGACCACTAGCACCAGGGATTGTACTGATTATTACAGGGCTGGGATCAGAGGGAGGGAGGGAGAGGACCACTAGCACCAGGGATTGTACTGATTATTACAGGCCTGGGATCAGAGGGAGGGAGGGAGAGGACCACTAGCACCAGGGATTGTACTGATTATTATGGGACTGGGATCAAAGGGAGGGGATCACCAGCACCCGGACATTCTATTGTAATGTCGGGACTGGGGATCAAAGGAGGGAGGGGATCAGTAGTACCATGGACTTAATTGATTATTACAGGGCTAGGTTCAGAGGGAGAAAGGGGACCACTAGCATCAGGGATTTTTATTCTTTATTATGGGACTGAGATCAGAGGGAGGGAGGGAAGGGACCACTAGCACCAGGAACTGTTATTGTAATGTTGGGGCTGGGATCAAAGCAGGGTGCATTGGATCACAGGGGTGGGTATGCTCCCCCAGCAGTGAGCTGACTGGTTGGCTGTATTAGCTTCAGTAGCCCCTACAGTTGTGCAGAATAAGAGGAGGTTTTCATCTGCAGTATTTGTGTGGAGCAAAAGGACCATGCAAATCCACTTGCCCCTTGCAAATCTGCTGAATATCGCCTTATGTCCCTGACCCACTATTTGCATACCACCCATTTGGTTTGCGCAGGTGCTACTCCTGTTTGCCTTTGCAACAGAGCCCTTTGAGTACTAGGTTCCAGCCCAAAGCCAGTTTGCGAGGCCAAACACTGGTTGGTGCCCACACAAACTTTTGAATATCGGAGCTCAGTTATATTGAAGTAGTTGTGAGACATTTCACTGAATTTCACACAAAGTACTATATTGATATACCAACCTGTCTATCAATGTAGCACTTTATGTAAAATTTAGTGAGTCATCACAAAACTATTTAGATGTACCTGGCCTCTGGCACAGTGTCATAGGAGAGTGAGTCTGGAAGTACAGACAGACACCACAAAAAGGAACAAGGCACAAATTGTGTTTTATTCAAAATCCAAAAAAAGAAAAAATCTTCTGATGGATGGCTTCAGAATGGTAAATAGATTTGAAAAAACTGACTTGGCAGCTGCTTTACATCACTTATAGATAGAAAGTTCAGTAGAGTTTTTTACAGGCCTTATCTGATTTACAATTCTTGTTTATATCAAAACTATAGACCCCCTTTCTAAGCAGTTAGAAGTAATAACTTGCAGTTTCAGGTTAACCTTTTGACTAGGTTAGAACTTTCTTTTTCTTAGTTTCTTAGGGAGTTCAGTGTGTGTGTGTGTGAGTGTGTGTGTGTGTGTGTGTGTGTGTGTGTGTGTGTGTGTGTGTGTGTGTGTGTGTGTGTGTGTGTGTGTGTGTGTGTGTGAGTGTGTGTGTGTGTGTGTGTGTGTGTGTGTGTGTGTGTGTGTGAGTGTGTGTGTGTGTGTGTGTGTGTGTGTGTGTGTGTGTGTGTGAGTGTGTGTGTGAGTGTGTGTGTGTGTATGTAGAAGAAGAGCCCCGTCCCTACTGCCTTCTATGGCTATTTATTGATTTTATGATCTGACCTCTCTGACCTTTTTTTCTCAGAACATTACACTCAGCTATCCTTACTGAGTGTCCTGAGATTCAAAAAGTAAGACAAACAACTCTAGCTGAGGCTTGAAAACATTAACCCTTTCCTGAATTCAGAGTTATTTATTCTTTTAGCAAATTACTCATTTTAGAAATGTAATTTTCCACTGTAAAAAAATGAGGCACAGTTTTGATCCTGTCACATACAGTATACTGGGTTAGTGGCAGTGTATGTCAGTAGGGTAGCAAACAATAAATGTGATGGGAGGGGCTGTATCAGCCACCACTCCCCCATTCTACTCCACTACTACATTTGTCAGTCAGCACACCCGAGGCAGGAGGAGGGGGCTTAGGATGCTGCATGCACTTGGCTGGGTGTAAGGGAGGTGTCTGACTTGTTTTACATTTATTGGACCAATTGGCACAGTTGCAGTGGGTGGGCAGGAAGGTAGAGGGGGATCGTGCTATGTGGTGGGGGACAGTAAATTATATATTTGTATTGCTGGTGTGGCCAGGTGAGAGAGAGGAGGAGCTTGACTTGCTGCTACAATACAAGGGTTGGGGCATGTCTGATTGGTTTTACATTTACTGGACTGACTACAGAGGACAGGAGGTCCACTGCTCAACTTATGTAGCCAAGCAGCACAACTGGTACACATCCACAACAACCGTTCAAAAGAAACAAAATGCACCATGGTGCAGGAGTTGTCAGCATGTTCAAGATAATAACACAGATAAACTTGGATTCGTCTTTTCCTGCCTTAATTGAAGTAGGTCCTGTTTCGGTCACATAATAATGACTGGCTGTCTAGGCAATGGTAACCTGGTAGTGAACAGAAGGATACTTTTCTGAAATGGCAGCAGCATGCACCTGTATGGGTGCACCTCCAAATGCCGATGATTGCCTGTTACATGCAAATGAAGACACTGTGGGTGCCCTGACTGAATCTATTTTTCTTGTACCTAACTGTTGGCTACCAAGTCACCACTGTGTAGATGCCCAAATCCTGAATAAAATAGGGCCTACTACAATTGAGGTAGGGAAAAACTGATTCATGTTTATCTGTGCAGTGTTATTATGTGCAGTGCTGCTGACTCACGCACTGCGGTGCATCTATTCTTTTTATTCCCTGGACTGACTGCTAAGAGAGAGAAGGGATGGTTACTATGAGTGTAAGGGAATGGTAAATTGTATTATTTTTCTTTTCTGGTGTGGCTATAAGGAAGGGAGAGGGTGAAATGCGTGCCATGACGGTGGAGTGAAGGGGATGCTTTTTCAATGAGAAAAGCTACACGAAATGCCGCTTCATAAACTGCAGTTTCTTACTTGAGAAATGTCAACTTCACTTTGTGAAGTAGTAGGTAAAGCATTCCTGATGTGCAGAAATATCACACATAGTTCCACAAAGTGAAGTACTGCCACCTCACCCATCTCTACTAAGCTTCTTATGTTTGTTCTCTTTTCTTTTAGGGTAAACTCGGTCCACACATCCAGGCGCCAAGCAGTGATGAGTTGGCACATGTCTTGTTTTCCACTCTTCCTTTTGTGAGTATTGGTCTGCCGTTTGAGTAAAGAATAAATAGCACAGCACAGTATGCCACAGCGCAGCAAGTAGTGCTCACTCATAGCCCAGCACAGTGCTGTAAAGCCCAGCAAACTACTGCACATAACAATACTGTACAGCACAGCATCGTATCTATTTATTATTATTTATTCATTTTTGGTAACCAGGTAGATGCTCTAGACATAACAATGCCTATTTTCAGACACGGCCCTGGAGGTTACAAAATGGTGCAGTACGATACAGGACAAAGCAGTGGCATACAACACAACACAACACACAAGTGATTGGATACAGAGCAGTAACGGTTAATAGCTTTTCAGTCAGTACAACTTTTAGTACAGCACTGCAGATTTTTAACACAACAGGTAGTGACAGCCCACTGGTGCTGGAGCAGGGTGCTAACCTGCGACGCCGGCGACCCAGGAATGGGAACGGATCCAGGACATCAGAGTGCCGGCCAGGGAGAGAAGGACTGAGCATCCAATGACAGCGCTCCTTCTCCAGGGGGGAGGGGGTAGAGTGTTCGTTGCTCTACGAACACCTAGCAGATGCTGGGTGTACTGCATGCACTGACACCAACACGTTTGGGGGGTGGGGCAGACGCTGGTCATCACTGCATGTCCCTGCCCTGTAAAACAGGGGAAAAATTCTGCTGTCTGCTGCCTTAATGAAGCCAGCCCTTCCACTTCGATTAGCTCCCAGGGCTGGCTCCCCGACCTATGCCGGTGATTTTGGCACTTAGGGCTAGTGCCACAACCCCACTCTGGGGGGTTAGCTAGTGGGTATCGAGGAGTCGTGGCTGAAGCTAAGAGTGGAAGCAAGTGGGATCTGTGACTGGGCTGAAGTCCCAGTGGCAAGGTAAGAGACAAAAAAAAAAGATTTTTAACACAACAGGTAGGAAGGATATATATGACACATCCCAACACTGCACAACACAGGGCAGCACAGTATTGCACACAACACACATGGTACTATACAGTACATCATAGTATGACTCAGTTCAGCACTGCACAACACAGCACAAAACAATACTTCTCATTATAGCATATCCCAGCACTGCAGAACACCGGGCAGCACAGCACTGCACAATAAAGCACAGTACAACACAGCCCAGCACTGCACAGCACAGAACAAAAATATAAATTACCCAGTACTGCACAACATAGAGCAGCTCAGTACTACACACAACACAGTATAGTACAGTACAGTACAGCACAGTACAGTATGGCAAAGCCCAGCACTGCACCACCCAGCTTGGAAACTATACATTACAGCATATCACAACACTGGATAACACAGGACAGCACTGAATACACTAGAGATGGGCAAAGTTGGGAAACTTTGCTCCACGAAAAAATCTGTGAATTTAGCACAATGCACAGTTTTGAGCAGTCCACAAAATGCGAAGTTCCACCTGCAAAGTGCAAAGTTCCACCTGCAAGGTGTGACATTTCACCTACAAAGTGCATGATTTAACCACAGATGGAGGAATTTTGCCTTTTGCAGGTGAAATTCTGCCGTTCATTGCATAATCCACCATTCATAGTGAAATTCCCATGTTCGTGGTGAAATTCTGCCGTTCACGGTGAAATTCCACAAAAAACATTGATGAAGTCACATAGGCAAATTTTGAGGCTAATACCAAAACTTTGCAGATTGCTCTGTGGAGGTGAATTTGCCAGCTTCGCCGGTGAATTCAAACTTCACAATATCTCTATACTACACACAACACAACACAGCATAGCACAGTACAATATGACAAAGCCCAGCACTGAAAAACCCAGCTCAGAACAGTACTATACATTACAGCATGTCACAGCACTGCACAATACTGGGCAGCACAGTACTACACACAGTACAACACAGCATAGCATAGCATAGCACAGTACAGTATAGTGCAGTACAGTACAGTATGGCAAAGCCCAACAGTGCACAACCCAGCTCAGAACAATAATATACATTATAGCATATCACAGCAATGCACAACACTGGGCAGTATAGCACTGCACACAACACAGCACAGTAGTGTACAGTTCAGGACACTATGACATAGTCCAGCACTGCACAACACAGAACAAAACTACAAATTACCCAGCACTGCACAACAGAGGACAGCGCAGTACTACACACAACACAACACCACGTAACACAGCATAGCACTGTACAGTACAGCACAGTATGGCAAAGCCCAGCACAACCCAACTCAGAACAATACTAGACATTACAGCATAGCCCAGCACTGCATAAAACAGGACATCACAAAATAGCACAGCACAGTACTGGACAGCCCTGCACTGCAAAACACAAGACAGCATAGTACTGCACATCCCAGCACTGCACAACAGAGCAAAAGTGCACAACACAGCACAGCATAGCACTGCACAGCTCAGCACTTCACAACCCAAGAGAGCGGAGTACTGCACAGCCCAGTACTGCAAAACACAGACCACAAGAGCACTGTGCAGCCCAGCATGTCACAAGTATACAGACTTGCACAGCACAGTACTGCATAACACAGCACAGAACAGCCTTGTGAATTAAATGACAGCCCAGCACTGCATAACACAGAGCAGCATGGAACTGAACAATACAGGACAGCATAGCACTACACACCACTGAAAAACATATTAATGCACAGTGGAGTAATACAAAACAGTTCACAACACAGCACAGCACAGAACAGTAGTACTACACATTACAGCTCAGCACTTCACTGAATAACACAGGAGAGTGCAGCACTACACAGCACTGGGAAGCATAGTACTCCACAGCACTGCACAGCACAGCACAGAACAGTAATGTATGTACAGCATACACTACAGCTCAGCCTTTCACCAAATAACAGAGGACAGCACAGCACCACACAACACAACACTGGAAAACACAGTACTGCACCAAACAGAACAGCACAGTCCAACACTGCACCACACAGCAATACTGCACAGTACACACCGCACAGTACTACACAGTTCAGATCAGCACTGGATAACACAGCACAGTACTGCACAGTATAGTACAGTAAAGCCTAGCACTGTACAGCAGAAAAAAAGCACAGTAATGCACAACTTAGAACTGCACAAAACAGCACTGTGTTGCACAGCTCAGCATGGCGCAACATAGCACAGCACTGAACAGCTCAGCATGGCACAACACAACACAGTACTGCACAGCCCAGAAAAACACAGCAGTGCACATCACAGTACAACCTAGTATAGCCCATCCCAGCACTGCCCTGAATAGCACAATATATCGCAGCCCAGTGTACAGCATAGATTAATACACCACATTTATGGTTGCTGTTTGTGATATCTCTTATGATGTACAAGTGTCATTGTGTGCAGTTCAGGCGAGAGGACCATGAACTTCACTACACAGCACAACACTGCATTACACAGCACAGCACTACACAGTACAGACCTGCACTGCACAGCACAGCACAGCACACACCTGCACCATACAGCACAACCTTGCATAGCACAGAATTTCACTGTATGGCACAGCACTGAACTACAGAGCACTGCATAGCCCTGCACAGCACTATGCAATACTCCACAGCACAGAACTACATTATATAGCACAGCACTGCACTGCTCTACACAGTTCAGTACTGCACAGAGATGCACTGCACAGAACTACACTACACATCGGCAGTGCACTGCATAGCCCTGCACTGCATAGCTTTGCACAGCACAGCACCTCACAGCACAGGACAGCACAGCATAGAACTGCATGACACAGCACAATACTGCACTACATAACACAACACAGTAATGCACAGCACTGCACTGCACCACTCTGCACAGCACTGACCAACACTCCATGGCATAGCATGGTACAGAACTGCACTACACAGCACAGGACTGTGCAGCACAGAACTTCATTATACAACACAACCCTTCACAGCACAGAACTTCACTAAACAACACAGCCCTGCACAGCACTACACAGCACTGCACTACATAGCACAGCACAGCACTGGAATGCATAGCAATACACTACACTACATGTCATATCACATGACTGCATTACACAGCACAGCATTGCACAGTACAGAACTTCACTACACAGCACAGCATTGCATTACACAACACTGCATTATACAACATAGGACTACACAGCACAGACCTGCACTGTGCAGCACAACTCTGCACAGCACAGAACTTCACTTCACAGCACAGCACTAAAAACACTGCATAGACCTGCACAGCACTACACAGTACTGAACAACACAGAACTGCATTAGACAGTACAGCACAGCACTGCATAGAACTGCACTATACAGCACAAAATTGCACTGCACAGCCCTGCATTGTATAGCCCAGCACAGCACTACAAAGTACTGCACAGCAATGTATTGCACTGTACTGTACTATACAGCACAGCACTACATAGCACAGGACTGCACAGCACAGTACTACACTACACATCAAAAGACTACATAGCATAGTACTGCATTACACAGCACAATAATGTACTACACTACACAACTCTACATAGTGAAGCCCTTCACAGCACTACACAGTACAGTACAGCATAGCACTATACTATACTATATAGCATGGCACATCATGGTACAGCACCTCACAGCACTGTACTACACAGCACATGACTGCACAAAACTGCACTACACAGCATAGTACTGCACTACACAACACAGCACTACACAAAACTGCATAGTCTAACCCTGCATATCACTACTCAGTACTGCACAGCACTGCATAACACTCTGTGGCATAGCACTGTACAGAACTGCACTATACTACACTACAATACACAACACATCACAGCGCTGCACTACACAGTTCAGGACTGTGCAGCACAGAACTTCACTGCACAGCACATCCCTTCACAGCACAACTTCATTACACAACATTTCACTGCACAGCACTGCACTACTCAGAACATCACTGAATTACACAGTGCTGCACTGCACTACACAGCACAGAACTTCACTAAACAGCAGAGCACTCTGCTACACAGCTCAGCACTGCACAGTGTTACGTAGTACAACACTGCACTACACTGCACAGCACTGCACTACACAGTACAGATCTGCACTACACAGCATAGCATCACACAGTCCTCGACAGTACCGCACAGTACTGCACAGCATTGCATTACAGAGCATTGCATTACACAACACAGCACTCTATTGCACTATGCAGCACAGTACAATGTTGCACTACACAGCACTGCACTGCACAGCCCTCCACAGTACTGTGTAGTATAATACCGCACAGCACAAAACTGACTACACTGCATGGCCCTGCATTGTACAGCACAGCAGAACACTGCACAGTACTGAACAGCACAGCTGAGCACAATAAAGCACAGTACAGAGCTGCACTACACTGTACCATTCAGCATTGCACTGCACAGACCAGTACAGGCCAGCACAGCATAACACTGCACTACACAGCACAGCATGGCACAAACATACATAGCACAGTATTGTACTACAGTACAGTACAGCCCTGCATAGCATAGTACTGCACAGGCCAGCAGAGAACAAAACTGTATAGCACAAGACAGCATATCATCGTTATGATTTTTTTTTTCATTCACTTTTTCCCAGAAAGTGAACTGAGAAAAAAAAAAACATTTTGGTAACACCCGACATAAAGACAACAAACAATACAAAAAAATAAACCTGAACAGTGCAAAGATATTAGGGTCACATTAGGTAGTACCAAAGCAGCAGCAAACAGCACAAGCATTGCAAAATGTTAATGGAATCTTAAAAAGAAAAGGGCTACTTTTCACTGAAATCTGTGTTGGTGAATTAATTAAGATATGAGGGCCAAACTAGATAAAGGACCTCTCGCCTTTTTGTTTTGTTCACTTATATGTGGTTCATAGCCCAGGCTTGTGCTACGTACTGTAGCTGAAAGATGTAGGTTATACTTGGATGCAGAGGCCAGACCAGTAAGTAGGATAACGCCTGCAGAGTATTAGTTGTATGAAACGATTCGTGCTCAGATACTTCAGCATAGGCATGAGCAAGTCAGTGATTGTAGTACATGTGAACTGGATAGTATATGCATGGAGCTTAGATGCTTCAACTGATGAGTAACTTGTTATGACTTGATGTTTTGGGCCTTTCTCTGTATCCCACCTTAGGAAGGATGCTTAGTCAAGTAGGATGAGATCCTCAAAAAGAAATAATGATTGCAGGTATGATTACCTCCTCCAGCTCCGGAGAATGTGGCCAGTAGCATGCAGGAGAGGAAAAAAACATTCGGGGGAACCTCTGAGGACCATTGGCTACTGACCTGCCCATCCTTCTGGACATACTAAGAGAAAGTAATCCTAAATGAGCAATATACATAATATCGGCTAGTCCGACACCCCAAGAGAGGAAGATCTGAAGGTCGAGAAGAGCAAATGGAATCCAGTACTGATGAAGAATGGACAGTGAAGATGGTAGCATATCTGGAACTATTCCCAGGCCGGGCTGACAATGTCCAGGGTAAAGTATTGATCGGAATCTAGGTAAAAGCACAGTCAATCTCGAAGTAGAGGTCCAAGTTCCAAAATATGAGGTCATGGAAGCAGAGAGTCTGGGAAGGCGAGGCAAGTAAGCTGGCTACAGATGGGAAGCTGAAGAAGGGTGAGCAACTGAACCCCTGGTCCTGAGTGGGTGAACAGTAAATTGACACAAGGCCAGAAGCTCAGAAACCTCTAACTCATCTGCCAAAGCAAGTCTAGCAAGAGACAGGGCCTCCCTGCCCCAAGCTGGGTGAGGGAGGAGTACAGCAGAAATAATCAAACTGCCAGGCCAATGATTGGGCAAGGCACATGCAGAGTAGGAATAGTCAAACCCCCAGCTCTGATACTGGGTGAGGCAGGTGAAGGGTAGAAGAATTGAACCTCTCCGCCCCAATGCTGGGCACGACAGGTGTAGAGTATTATTTGAGCCTCCAACCCCGGTGCTGGGCGAGGCAGGCATAGGGTAGAAATAGTCAAACCTCCAGGCCCCGATGTTGGGCGAGGCAGATGTAAAGTAGAGAGTCGAACCCCCAGGCCCCAATGTTGGGTGAGGCAAGTGCAGGCGAGGTCCTCTCATGGCCAGCAGGAATGGCCAGACCTCAGGTAGGCCAGGCAGAAGGGATAGAGAGTGACCAAGCCAGCCTCTATGAAGGCTAGCATGACCAGGGAACATCACCATGGAGGGCTGCCCAGCGCAGCAGACATCTCAGAGGCTGAAGCTGAGGGGATGGTGTAGGCAGGCAAAGAGTGCACAGCACTAGTCAGACTGGCAAACAGAGCAGCAATGAAGCAATGGTTCCAGCAGATGTCCAATAGGGATGAGCAGGACTGAAGGAAGCAGGACATAGGTGGTACGAGCCAGCAACACGCTTAGCCAACAGACAGCATGCGGAGCGCATGCCAGGAATAAGTCATCCAGGAGGTAAAGGAAATACGAGGGAGCAGGAACAGCATACTGCACAAGCAGTTGGAGGGATGCGAATGCTAAAGTCCCAGCAAAGGTGCAAATGAAGGCAGGTATGCACAACATAGGTGCTAACTCATCATGTAATGCAGACTGGGAACTGGGCAGGCTCACTGAGACAACATTTCCCAGTGGAGGGAATAAGAACTGAGACCACAAGCATACAATTCGGAGTACAAAAGACTGCCAGTTTGTGAGAGTCCCATTGCCAGGTTAAAGTGCTGAAGCTGGAATGAAGGATAATACAATAATTGAGAATCTCACATACCTCTGAACAGGAGCAGTACATATGTGGGACCCGTCAAAGTGGAGCCAAATCCGGAACTGCGATAGCAAAACTGAACTGGCCCAGGAGAATGCCAGAAAGCCCAGCATGGTAGATCCAGGTGAAAATTGAGGCGAATAAGCAGCACTGGAGCAGCGGTGAACAAACGTCCATCACATCATGTAGGCAAAAAGCAAGTCAGCTTCCACTGTGAGCTATCCTCGGAGTCCATGGTGACAGAAAGGCTGAGGAGAGGCATTGATCCAGATGCTGAATGGAGATAAAATGGTAGGGAGGCTGAGTGGTGCAGGCAGACCAACAACCAGGCAGCAAGTCAACAGTGGGAGCCAGTCTGGAGGCGAGCGAGGAACGGACTGAAGATGATGCCGAAGCCAGAAGCGCGGCTGCTCAAAAGAAAATAAAGGGGAGAGGAAGCTGTGAGCTAGAGCTAGCAGGCAGAAGCAGAAGGCCATGAGCTACAGTGAGTGCACCAAGCAAGGAAGGAGCCCCAAGAAAGAAACAGAAGGCAGGGAGGAAACAAAGGGGGGAGGCAACACTGCTGGGAGCGCAAAACAGGACAAAACAGGAAACAGTGGAGACAGACAATGACACGGAGGGAGGCAAGCAAGCAAGGAGGGAAAAACAAGAGCAGCCATGACCAGCAACAGCACAACGGTGACTGCGACCCGCTCTAAGCAGAGCAGCGGAGCCGGAAGCGTTAAGTAGGATGTGGGGGGGAGCTCTTCCCCCACATAACTACAGGCATGCGCCTTTCAATTCTCATTATTCACTTCTCATGAAGGACAATAAAATTTGAACTGCAAGTGTGACTGCAAGTTTAAATAACTGAAAGGCTTTCAAATAAAGATAAGTGAGCAAAACCGCAAAAAATACAAAGGGCAAAAGCTGTGGTATTATTTACTGCAGAAATGGGTGGTAATATGCCAATGCTTTGGTATACAGTGCAGTGATGCCTTCCAATAGGCCATAATAGTGCAAAGCCACAAACATTACATTTACATTTGTTTTAAAAAAATGTTTTAAAGCATTCAGACTGATTATATCACAAAACACTGCTGTAGTCCAATGCAGGTTTAAGAATGTGTTTACTGTAGCTATTAACAGACATGCGTTAGTTGTAAGAAAGTTAGAGTTCCTGTATAAGTACCCTATCTTTTAGGTAATGTTTTTGCTGTTTTTACCACGGAGGGTAGAAGCTGAACCTGAAATCAAGACTGATGCCAAAATATTTTAAACTAATTACTTTATCTGTTAATAGACCTTTTCCCATTCAAGTCATCCTTGATTCAGACTAACATTTGTGAGGTACCAAAGAGCATTTACTTTGCTTTGGACCTATTCAGAAAGAAAAGTTTATTGGGAGCTACCTAGTCCTGGAAATTATTGTAAATGATGTTCAGCTTATTCTGTTTTTCATCTATAAAGGAGCCTGAGTTGAGAAGGACTGCACTGTCTGCATATAATAGAGAATATTCAGATGAAAACATTTTTGGGAAATCATTTATGAAAACTGAGTAAATAAGGGACTTACTGTACAGTACCACTGACTTTTGTGGTACACCAATAATTATGTCCCTGGGATCAGATAATGTTTCCAATGCTGACTTTTTGGATTTTCTCCAACAAATAATCCTTAAACCACTGCAGAGTATTTTCAACATCCCCCCAAAACTTCAATTTTCTAATTAAAATATGATGATCCCTCACTTTGAAAGCATTGGTCAAGTCAACAAAATAACACCAATAAAGAATCCATTATCAAATGCAGCAAATAGCATTTCTTAGCCTGGCCAAGGCTGTCAACTTGCTGTGATATTTCCTAAATCCATGCTGCTGTGAAGAAAGTTGATTAACTTTCAAATAATTCATAAGCTGATCAAAACCTATTTTTCAAATAGTGTAATACTAACCAAACAGAAATCAGCCTGTAATGTATTACGTTTGTGTCATCACCTGTTTTAAAGACCGGAATTACTGTAGACTGCTTCTAACATTTTTGGACCACACCCTTAGGTAATGAAAATGAAGAAAAAAAGCTTAAAGCTTTTAATATAACAATTGCTGACAATTTTGTAATCTTTTATTTAATAAGCCATGCTCACTGACTGATCTTATCCTGTCTAATCTTCCCATGGATTTTAAAACTTGTTGTTCAGTGACGGTAACAAATTAAAATTTATGACAATTAAGTGTTATCACCTCATAAGCTTCTTTGTCCTGGTAATCAGTTCCTGTCACATCACCAGGAATAGTACTCTTAAACTGGTTGACCTGAATTTGATTATTTAAAACAAGTATTTTTTATTTAGCATATAATGTATGGTAGAATGCTGCTAATGTGAAAAAAATCATCTTTTATTAAGTTTGTTATACCATCGATGTGACTTAGCAGTGTTGTTAACCCATCGATAGTACATCACGTCGATGGCATAACAAATTGGAACTGACAGTCGAGGGCGTTACCAAGGCAGCACTGATGTCCACGCGTGAGTAAATTCTGTTCAAATCAGGTAAAAGAACTGTCTCCCCATTTAAAATGCTTTCACACAAAGGCACACAACTATATAATGCAGCTGCTAGTAAAGTGTTTTTTTCAGACCCCCCAAAGTATAGAAACTCATAATTGTTTGTGACATTAACACCGAGCCAATACCTACCTTCTAAACGTTGTTTCATTTCTTTCCCCTTTTATATTCAGACCCCATTCCTGCTGGTAGCACTGGCAAAGCTCTGTGAGGCAGATCATTCGCACAGTGAGTTACAACGCAACCAAACAATTGTTCGGTGGCTAGCTGTTTGGTTGTCTTGTGTCACATGATCTGCTCTCTTGTAGTGGTCACATTAAGCTGTGTTTTTTTTTCAGTCTGCTTCCCATTGTATCCTAGCTGAAAGGGCCTTTTCTGTATGTTAAATGTATAGTTTTTCTTCACACAAAACTGACCGTCTCGTTGTCGTCTGCATAAGGTAAGAGGCTTCCCGAATCCTACTTAAACAGCTGTAATTTACTGTCTATAATTTGGCAACAATGATGCCCATACACTATAAAAGACAATGTGTGGGCATCAATGGTCAACCACACTATGCTAGCATCTCATGTTTACCTTGGCAACTGTGATTAACCTCTCAAGCCGCGCTCTCGAGGTTAATCATGGTTGCCAAGGTAACCACTCGACACTATTATAGTGTGGTTAACCATTGATGCCCATACATTATCCTCTATATAATGTATGGAGAACCCTTATTGTCCACTGAACGTAAGCTGTTTACAACCTTGTAATCTCACTGTTGTGATGTCAGAACCTTATAAACCCCTCTCATCTATGTCATATCAGTGGGTTTGCAAAACGGAATGCCAGTGTTATTCAGTATTCTATACACCAAGAATGTGATTGTTAGTCTCAGTACAGGATTCAAATAACATTCCAACTGTCTCAGTTTACTGTTACTGAGTCTAGGGATCACTATGTCTGATAGAGATTTTAACTCTGGTGCTATTTCAGCTCACTGTTGTTCAGTCCATGTAGCCTAATAAGATATTTTCCTACACAATCATGTGACCATAGTGCAGAGTCAGTAATAAGGTAAGGCTAAATTACTTGTGTTCGGGGGGAGGGGTAACTTCTCATGCAGAGTCCCATACATTATAAATGACAATGCCTGATGTACAGGTGATAACCACGGTGTAATCACCTCTCATGGTTACTAGTGCAATGGTAAACCTCTTGAGCTGCGGTCTCGAGGTTTACTGATGCCCTAGCAACCACTCAAGATGATTACACCATGGTTATCACCTATACATCAGGCATTATCCTCTATGTTCTGTACTGTACTATACTGTATTTTTTTTTTTTTTAGAATAATGTTTTTTTCTGGCAAAAATATCAGTATATATATTTTGCTCCCTTTCTTTCATTCCTGAAAACATTGCTGAACAAAGGCATGGGATTTTCAAGTTTTTAAAAGTTCCCACTCCCATGCCATGCCCACCATAAAAAAAATTAAATGTTTTGGTACAGTGCTGTGCTGCTTGCAACTGACACACAAAAAAAAAACAGCACTGAGGAAGCATGGGTGCATTAATTAAAAAACATAACTTCAGTACAGGAACAATTGTGCACATACCACTTCACTGTTGAAGAAGTCCTTCATAAAAATGCCTTTCAAACTCATAAGATAAAATTGAAGCTGCATTTATTATAACAGGTGACAAAGCATGCATTATGCCACGTGAAATGTTGGTAGCAGAGGAGCTGTTCTGTATGGCTGTCTGCAAAGTCCTGCATTCTTTTGTTTTAATAACTGTGGTTGAAAATGTATCTTATGAGTTTTAAAGTCATTTTTACTAAAGAATGCTTCAACAGCAGAATGATATGTGCACATTTGTTTCTGCCTTGAAGCGGTGCTGTTTACCATCAAAATGATGTGGTAACACCATCCTAATACAACCACAGTATGAATCTAATATACCCATTCAATAGGTAACCTTAACAAAAGGGACTTTTAAAACGCTGTGAGTGGAGGCCATCTGTAATGACTAGAGTCATTAATTACAAAATTAGCAAAATCTCAGTTATAAAAATATTTTTGTTTCTCTGGTTCTTTTTGGATTGGGTCTAAGTTTATATTTTAGTTTAAAGTTATGCACCTTTGTGTCTCATGTGTATGTGTATGAGTATGTGGTTATATAATTTGCTGTGTGCATAATATTATTTGTAACAATGATATAAAAATAATAAAAATTGTATGATAAAAAATAAAAAAATCTGCAAATTACAAATACATACAGCATGAATCTAGCAATGTCAGAAATATATTATTACTAAAAACCTATATGATAATGTTTTGCTGCCTAACAAATACGGCTGCTTCAATCATTTATTAAATGATCAGAAATTTCCTTCTCAGAATTTACTGTTAAATTGCCAAATCTAATAAAATTGATCTTTGACCAATACTGTGGCTACCACAAATGTTTGCATGATGCCCCAAAAACCTTTTCAGTCTCTTAACCTGCCCTCTTTATTAGTTAAATTATATTGTTATACCCTTAATTCTTTGTTTTGCCAAAGGGTATTGCCTTGAAAATCCTACCAAAATGTTTGATGTTAAAACATAAGTGGAAACATCCACATTTTTAAAATGTCCACTCTGTTACCAATGAACTTTAGCAAGATCAGTTTGATAACTACCAATGTATACTTAAAGTTTCAATTAATGATTGGATTTTTCCTTTTGGCATCTTCTAACACACTAAATAAGACAATGGCCCGAAATTAAATCAGGTAGCACTTCGCTGAATTTATCATATAGCTGATTTGTCAACAACCAATCAGTCTGAGTATGATTATGCATTTTAGAACTGAAACAAGGTGTAGATTTAATCATTCATTGGAGATTTAAGGCGGTCAATCAATTCCTGACTTTTTTTGGATTTTATTGTTTCCCCATTCAATTTTCCGATCCTACTAATGATGTGTTTTTGTTTGAAGGCTCACTAGCTCTACCATATTCTACAATATCTAAATTATAGTCACTACATTTGGGTGTACTATATACAAACATTATCAGTAATTATTTTCCCCCGAAAACCCTGAAGGTCAGATTGATAGTTACAAATTCAATCTGGTCTTTAAACAGTCTGCAGTGAATTCATTGTTTAGAATAAAACAAAACGACCCTACCTCCTCTTGTTCATCCCTCTCTATCCTACCTACATATTTTGTACCCAGCAATCAGAATACATTCATGTGGAATATGCTGCTTTAGCCAACTCTTGCTTAAGCCTACAAGGTCACAAACTAAACTGAACCCAGACAATAAGATCATTTTAATTAGTCATGAACTCCTTATATCTACATGTATTCCTTCTTTTACTTGTCTGGCGTAATAGACGTTAACAACCGTATTTGTTTATTATCTGGATTATTAGGCCCAGTGTTCAGTTAACTATCACCAACCAAGAGCAGCAGAACATAGAAAGATAGCTATCATGAAATTAACATGTCAACCTCCAGAAGTAGAGATGTTGTGAAGTTTTACTTCACTAGCAAAGTTCTGGAAAAGTTGTGAAATCTGCCTTTGCAAATAATTTTGTGAACTGCCCTCTCCATCACTTCGCTAATTCACATTGAATTTTCCATCCAAAATGACACTTTTTGAGGTGAAGTCAAGTGAAGTTAAGACAAAGTTAAAGTGAAGTTTCAACTTCACTATAACTTCACCTGAAAAAATGTCACTTCGTCTATGAAAAATGTAATGAAACTGGCATTTTGCACCTCTTGAATTTGGCAAATTTTGCAAATTATTTTGCGGAGTTAAGTTTGTCAGCTTCACACATCTCTATCCAGAAGTAGGATAGGATGTATTCAAGGCAGAGGGGCATTTCCCAAATAGATCTAAAATCAACAATCTTTGCATATCCAAACAAAATACTCCTTAATAAACTATTCATTAAAACCAGTACCTTTTAAATAATGAAAACAGTGACATTGGTGCCACTGAGCTCCAGCATAAACAGAACAGTATGCTCCAGTGCTATTAAACAGCATAGCAGCACAGGTAGTGTTATTAGCACTGTGGCCAAATATAGAAGTGAAGCACCACCTGGCAAATTTTTAATGCAGCCTCCTACCTCTCTCAGTGGTGATGCTAGCTCCTCTAATGAGAGCCACTCACGTGAGTGCCACTTGGCAAATACTCAAGTAGCATGGGTTTCTAAGCCCTGAAGCCCCACCCTCACAGTGTTACAGGCCACCTGGTGCAGCCCCACACCTGTTGGTCTTCTGAGAAAACACCACATCTGGCATCAAGGGATGATGAGTTCTTAAACATGGGCTAGCTGGCTAAGGACCCAGACAATGTGGCAGTCTGGCAGGCTTAAGTAGCAGGGACTTGTGTTGAAGTCCCACTCTCACACTGTTACTGGCCATCTAATACACTCCTGCACCCCTACATCTGCCAGTTTTAGAGAAAACACCACACCTGTAGTTAGGGATACTTCCCACTATACAATCACAGAGATAACAAGTTCTTAAACATGGGCTAGCTGACTGAGGACCCAGACAATATGATAGTCTGGTCATCTCAAGCAGTGCAGGCTTTTAAACCCTGAAGCCCCACTCTCACAGTTTGCAGGCCATTTGGTATGGCACCACACTCACACACCTGCTTGTCTTCAGTGTAAATGCTGCACTAAGAGACAAGGATCCTTTCCACAGTATAAACATAAATATGACAATTTCTTGGCACACAACTTGCATGAGTTAGCTGACTGAGGACTGCCATTGCAGTCAGAAAGATTGCAGTCAGCCAAAATTCTTCACTTCAGTTTTTCTGTCAAAATTTTTCATCCATGCTTCACTTCAGTGAACGATCATGGCACTTAGACAAGACTAAAATCCCCCTCATTTTATGGTTGTACATATATTTTTCACTGGTGTGACCACACTTCCACAGATATGCCAGTTCATGTATATGTAACAAGTATGCTACTTGTGTTACAATTTCTCAAATATTACACACTGTACATTGAGATGGTGCCTACTTGTATATAAGAACGACATGCATTTTTTTAAATAACACATTTGTTTGCTGCAAGTATAGGAAAAAAACAGCTGTTTTTCCCCCAAATTCTCAACACCTAGTTAACTACACTATGTCAGATGTGGTATATTGGGAGATATTGGGTGCTATGCATGATCAGGTGGAAAGAGCACACCAAAGGGGGACAGGTGCACATATGCCAATATTCACAACTGGCAGCCACCTGTCCCCAACTCTGCCCTCTGGTGCACTGATATGTATCGGGGCATGCTCCCAGCATCACTTGGACAGCCAGCAACCATAGAGGTGTGAAGTGGGCTGTACTGCTGGCCATTCAATGCCGTGGCACCAGTGGGATACTATGGGGGTTGAGGGTGGTGTATGTGTTGGAGTCATGGGGGATGGGTCGACCACTGTACACCAATGTGGGGCAGGGCTGCAGATCATGGGGGCGGGTCTGGGATGATAGGCACTGCACTAGACCATTCCCCATGAGGCTCCTGATGGGGTGGTTCATGTACCTCAGGGATGGGGCACAGATGTGTTGGGGGGGTCAGGCATGGATGTGTGGCAGGGTGGCCCTTCACATTGATGGGGGGCCTCCACAGTGCTGGGGTCAGGGCAGGGCTGTGTGTTGGGTGGGTGCCTACAGATGGTAGGAGCTGGGGCAATGATATGTGTGTGTGTGTGTGTGTGTGTGTGTGTGTAGGGGGCATTGCCTGCCACTCAGGACTGGTGTGGGGTGACCATCCTGTGGGGGGCCTGTACTGTAAAGCTGGGACTGGACCGGGTGTCCTAGAGTACATGAGGGGGATTGTCCATGCTGCTGCTGGTCACAGGCAGTGTCTTGGGGCTGGGCACCTAGTGCCATTATGGCAGGGTCCCCCTGGCATAACAGGCACCCTCCTCTGCACCCTGGCAGCTAGCACATCCTGCAATGGTGACTGCTGCTTAGTGCTGGCATGCCCCCAGCATGTCCCCCACCCTTCCCTCAGCACATTGCTGTCTGCACGGCCAAGTGATCGGGTGCGTAACTGTTGCATGCCTTGTTAGCAAATGCCACGTGGGCAGCACTCCACAGCATTCATGCATAGTGATGCCAACGCGTCCATTTTCTGCAGTGTGTTCACATTGTGCATAAGGCCCATTGTGACTGACAGCATCCCGTCAAAAATTAACAATCATATTTCTAATGACTGCTGAGTTTGAAACACATAAATATCAACTTTAAATGTAACCTATTGTAACCTTTTGAACCTATTAATCTCTAACTATGAATAACATATTAAGGTATAGATTATTAAGCTGTATCCCTGCTTTCTTATTCTTTGCCCCAAACTTGGTGAGCACTAGACAAAAGAAGATTAAGAAACACATGGCAAACTGCAATATTTGTGATATAAATGCAATAAATTACAGAATAATTGATCAATGTATTTTCCATTAGCATGTTTGAGTTTCATTACCATTGACAACTGTGGTTATTCCTAGTGCTCGCCAAGTGAGAGGGCTGAATAAGTTCAATGCTGCACACACTGGCTACAGAAGGTGGCAGAAGATTGGTTTCACTAACTGAACCCTGCTTGTTTTGCTTTCCACCCCAGTTTATCCAGCACAGCCCATCATCTGACCTGGCATCCACAGTTATCAGTCCTCTGCTAACAAAGGCTGCAATTGAGCTATTAAATTCCACCCTGACACAAGAAGAAATGAACACCTGGAAGGCACTGGGAAAAGCCTGGAGCACACCAAGGTGAGACTATGAAGACAAGGGTAAATGAGAAAGCAGTTCGGTTTTGTTTTTTTTTTCCTTTGCATAGCGCACTGAACTGGGAAACATGATATCCCTGAACTGGGAAACAGGAAATTACAGTTTGAATCTCATCATTGCCACTGACTCACTGTATCAGAGCACTGAACTGTGAGACAGCAGATCCCAGGTTCAATTCCCCACCATAGCCACTTGATTGCTTGCCTCTCATCCCCACCGTATTGTGTGTGCAAGAATCCTTCCTGACACCCTCAGTGACCATCATATGGTTTACTGTGTGCACAAGATACTGTACATCGCCCTAAGGCCTCCCTAAATCAGTACATCTCAGGTCCCTTAGGTCACTGGACTTGTCCTCTCGCCTAGCTGACTTATGGGCATCTGATTGGTCCTCCAGCTCTACAATCAATAATATATTTTGCCCTGCAATGCATTCAGTTCAGATTTATGCCTGTATGAGATCATCATGTACCCCTAAGGAAAAAAAAATAGAATACAGGGGGTCTCATCTTCCCTGGATAACAGCTGAGGTGATGACTAGTTTCCATACCTGGGACCTTGCATGGCATTAATTTAAGATCACTGGCTCCCTGGCTGCTTTGGTCAACTATTGGCACTTTTAAAATGCCACTACCAAAACCATCAGACTTGCAAAGTCTGAATATTTTGCATCCATACTCCAGAACATTTACCATCCCTCCAAGTTCTGGAAGATTATCCATTCCCTTTTCTCCCCTTTGAACTAGTCTCCCCTTCCCTGTTCTCAAGGTTGGTAACTCCTTCACATCTGACCCTTTTGCTGTAGCCTCTTCCTTTAACTCCTGCTTCACTACCTGTGCTGTCTCTCTCTCATCCCTTCCTCTCATTCCCCCCTTTCTTCCATAATGCTGCCTTCTCCTCCTCTCTTTTTCCTTCTCTTCTACCACTCTTTCTTCTTCTTCTGCTAAGGTTTCTGCTTGCCTTTAATCCTCACACGGGAGGTAGCTCTGATGGCCTTGGACCTAAGCTTCTGCATCTGTAACCCGCTGCCATCACATTGCCTATTACTCTACTCCTCAACCTTTTTTTCCCTCTGCACCTGTCCCTGAAGCCTGGAAGCAGGATACTGTTATACCCCTCCCTAAAGGTGGCGATTCATCTTCCCCCAGTAATTTCTATCCTATCACGCTCTCCTTCCTACCCCGGCTAAATTACAGGAACATCTTGTACTATCTCAACCTTCTTCCTTCCATCCATCACTCCTCCATCTTCTTCAGCACCTTCCAGCCGGGCTTTAGGAAATACATCTCCATTTCCACCTCCTTCCTCTGGCCTGCTGACTCCACCCTCTCAGGTGTAGATCGGGGACTGATCCCCTCCACCAGATTTCTTGATCTTGCTAAAACTTTTGACACTGTGACACATTTCTGCCTTCTGGACATACTTAAAGCAGTAAGCCTCTCTGACTCTGCAGTCAGTTGGTTCTGTTCTTACCTTCAGAAAAGATCTCAAGCTGTCAGGATAGGAGGCTCCAGTTCATTATCACTCTCCATCTGCTCAGGTGTCCCTCAAGGATCTGTCCTGGGCCCTATTGTCTTTTCCAGATTCTTAAATGACCTCCCCTTGTATATTCCTCAGCATCCATTCAAACATATTCTGATGATACAGTTCTTTTTGCATTTGGCTCCTTTTCCCATGACTTAACTCACAGCTACAGCTGGATTTTGACAACATTCATTGCTGATTCCAGTCTAAACACCTGTCCCTCAAGGCCAGAAAAACAGTTTCCATGACTTTTGCCACCAAACAGAGGCTTACCAGACTTGTCCCTCTCCTTTTATTTCACACCCTTGATGGTGCTATGATTGAGGATGTGCACTCTTTTAAGTACCTTGGAGTCTGGCTGGACTGACATCTTGATTTCTCAGCTCCTATTGATGTCATACACCACAAGCTCCACTTGTAAGCTTGGTGCACTGTACAGGAACAAAGCTAGTATTCCACTTCCTGCCCATCAAGAGACTGTTTTAAAGACGATTCTCTCTGTTTTTGTCTGTGATGACATAGTCTGTAGTGGAGCTCCCAACTCCTCACTTGCTAGACTGGACACTCTTTTTAATGCTTTTTGTCAATTTGCTTTAGCCTGTCCCCCTCGTATCTACCACTGCTCACTCTGCTCTTCCCTCTCTCAATGTCAAGTGCCTTTCCCATTGTGTCTCCTTTACAACCAAATTCTGTTTTGGTTCCCTCCCCTCCTAGCTTGCATCCCTACCCTCCTCTCCCTCTTCTTCCTCCTACCCGCTTTGCAGAATTATTTCCCATTCCCTCTCTATTCCTTCTAGAAAATCTACTGCTGGTCAGTCTGATTTCTCATACCACGTTCTAAACTGTGGTCCTCCCTTCTTCTGTCAGTCTAATCTGCCTCGTCTGCTTTCTCCCTGAAGTTTCTTCTTTGTGACTTTTCTTCTCCCACCTGAACCTGTTCATGACCCTTTACCTCTTGTCTTCCTTCCCACACAACTAGTTTTATTCTGGCCATTTTATCCCAATTATCCCCATGCTACACCTGTATGTGTAGTTACTCCACCTATCAGAATTCAATTTTAACTATTACATGTATCTGTTGTACTGATTTGCCTTCAATGTTGATGACTATGCTCCTTTGGTATACTGCATTGCTGCATAGGAATTCTAATTTGTAATGTAATATTGTTATTACTGTTTAGTTTTTTCCACCTCTTGATCTATCTCTATGTCCCCTTGCCCCAGGACACATCTGGAAATGAGATATCAGTAGCGCTCAGTATGTCTTTAATGAATTGTAAGTAAGTAAGCAGACAGACATACTGTGGAGTCTAAAGGGGGCTGGCACGTCATGCTCTCATATACTAATGCAACTCTCAAGCACAATGAAATTTCAACAACCAGAAAATGGAGACTCCTGGGCTAGTTACAGGGGCTGATGTGAACAGAGAAAACAAACAAAAGGAAACAGATGTATCCCCAATAGCTACAGGAAAAGAGTTATCTGTTGACAAGGAAAAAAAATAACATTTGCAAGACACGAGTGTGTACTACTCCTTTAACGTTGCTGCTTTTGCCATGTGATTTATGTTTTTATTTATAAACTCCAAAGCAGTTGTGGGGTTTGTGAAAGACTTGGTGTTTTCATTATGGGTAAATACAGTGCTTCCTCGACATTTGCAACCTCTGGCATAGCGAATTCCCGGAGAGTACGAATGCCTCTTGTGGCTCCCGATATTTTTGTTAGATTTTATTAGCTCAGTCTCCACATCCAGAACTGTCCCCTGCCTGTGGCACCATGCTATAACCTACCAGCATATGATTTAATTTGACTTACACTTACATCTGAATGTTGCCACTCCTCTGACTAAATAGCCATAACAATGAGACACTTGATGCAGTAGCTCTCTAGTAGCAGTAGCTGTTACAGTACTGTCACCGCACTCACTGGCTCACTTTTTGTCCTCGCTCGCTCACCCTCACAGGTAACTTCACATAAAATAAATAGTATCACAAATGTGTAGCTTTCAGCTGTAAATCTGTATCTTAGTCTTACTTGCAGTGACAGTGTTGGTGAGCAGTGAATCATGATAGGCAGTCAGGAAGTAGGCGGGTGGAGGTGTTGGGGAGGAAGAGTTCAGTCTTCTGTTTTCCGGTCTTGGGTCTCAACCGAAAATCTCAGGCGTTCATTACTCCTACTTGTCTCAGGAATTGTGAAGTTATAGTGGCAGAGTCAAATCTGTGAGCAGTGATGCAAAACAGGAAGGAGCCACCTACAGAGAATGGGTTCTCAGTGACACAGGAACTTACAGTCAAAAAAGCAGTCACAGAACACTCACCAGCCCATAAATCAGAATGTCCACACAAACAGCTACTGCAAGACATAGATGCAAGTGCTAATGTGACTAACAAATATACAAATTGCAACTTCTATTAATAAAAAAGGTTTTAAACCACTTATAAATTCTTTAATTGCCAAATCCAGTCATGTCTATAGAGGCAGCATCAACTCTATTCCCAATCCCAATCTATGTCTTGAAGTAGCTATAGTACACAATGAAGGGGATCTGATACAGTTGTTTATGCTGTATACGCTTTAGCACCATTGTGTATGCAGGGCTGAAAAGGTATTGCGCTGTCACTTTAAACTGCAGCACATTGTCAGGTACGTGCAATTAACATGTTTGGCATAAATAGCACACACCCCTAGAGGTACTTATACTTTGACAAAGGCCATATGGGTGAAACATCAGTGAGGTTTTTCCTCTCACCGAGAGGCCTCCTTTGTTGTGCATTGCTGCGCTTTGCATTTTTTATTTGTACTCTAATCTGCAAGTAAAGTCAGATTTAACTGCGCTCATTTGTGTGAACATTCTGATTTATGGGCTGGTGAGTGTTCCGTGACTGCTTTTTTGTCTGTGAGCAGTGAACCATTACAGGGAACCAGGGAGCACGTGGTGAGTGAACCGCTGCAGACAGAGAGCGGTTGGGTAGAGGCGTAGTTAAAGTTTGCGGCATACAATGTAAATTAAAAACATAAATTACATAAATATGCCTAAAAAAACAAATACTGTAAAACATAAAGTCACTACTTACAAATAATTTATACAGCAAATATTAAACAGTACAGTACTGTATCTGTACTAGAAACCATAATTATGGTTCAAAACAGCGTCCCTGGATATAACGAACAGGGAGCTATAACAAAGTCTTGTCATGGCTCCCGTTTGGTTCACTATAGTGAGGGAGCACTGTATACAGTAAGTGTTGCAGGATATTCTACATAAAACCTTGTGCCTAGATTGTGGACGAGAATTCATGCTAGAGTAAAAGCCTTCCTTTTAATGGCCACTTCACTAGAAATATCTCGAAAAATTAGCAACCTCTTTCCTTGCCAGGTTTTTTTTTTTACTGCCTGGCTAGCCTTAAGATGAGCTCTTTTTCAAAATATTTAACACAAATGGGCTAGGATAGCTCTTGGTCTGTTCTGTGTATTCTGAGGATATGCAGCAGTGCTATATGCTCTTTCTAGCTGCAGTGGAGACTTGGAGGAGAAGTGTAAGAATTTCAGGCACTAAATTTACTAGGAAAGTACACATATCCTCTTTGTGCAGCTCCCTCAAGCACCCCTAAAATCGGGATGCTAGTCCTACAACCTTGCTTTTCACGCAGTTTGACAGTTTCATTTGAATCTCGCTCGGGTTCTATCTGGGCTGATTCTGTGAAAGTTATGTAAACACATCTAAAAGTTATATACTGGAATGAAGCTGAGCAGATGATCTATCCAACAGAATACTTTTTAACACATTTGCACTACTGGAAAAATGGACGGATGGCATCAGATATGCAGATGCAGTCAAGAGCTGGTAATTACCTGTTCATTGCTATCAAGCACACTTTCTGAACCAGAAAGTTTGACTCCCAGATTCATAATCTTATCCTCAGCTGACAGATATGTGCCATTCAGAGACTAATCTGAGAGCATTACATCTTCCAGTCGATCCTTGAGGAACTAGCTCCCCCAATAACAGCTTCAACAGTATTGCGCCAGGATAACAGTGATTAAAGCCTTAGTAACATTGATAGCAGTAATACTCTGCAAGAATAAACAAAAACTGAAGCCACAACAACATTAATAGTAGTAGTACTGTTGATAAATCAAGCAGTAACAGAAGGTTTAGCAATATTATTAGCAGTAATACTGTACAAGAATAAAGTAGAAACAGAAACTGTTGCAACATTAACTCATTTGCTCCCAATGGCCATTTTGGGTCGGATCTAGCAATTTTTTCATTTCATTTCATTTTTTATTAAATGGGTTAGACCATTGAGTAAAATTCATTTAAAATGGTGACCCTTGGTTATACAAAATTATAGTCACAACAATTACAAAAATACAAACATACATTAACATACAATAACAATAGTTAACAATTTAACCACAGCAAACCTTTTTTTGTCCAAGAAGTGATTCCAAATACCAGGTTTTAACAACTTTTCGTGACGGAATTTTTCGATTATACAAACGAAATTTCACAAGCAATGAACGGTTCCGACGCCATATGACGTCTATGGGAATAAATGTGCTGAAGGCCCATATACAAAGGTCCCAGGCTGCATCACGCAAGTGCCTGTGCCACACAACTGAGATGCGTGAGCACAAAATAATGGTCTATTCAGAAGATGTGTCATAAAATGCAATCGCACATGTCCTGCTGAATATCCCAACATGCACAATTGTGCAGTGGAGATGCTAAGCAGGTGCCCTGAGACCTGTGCAAGGCATAGGAAATAGAGCAGCAGGGGGCGTGTCAAGCATATATGAAAATTGCAGTATTTCATCCAGGATGTGCAAATGGCCTCATTGCACATTCCGAGTCCATTCCCAACATGAGCAGCTCATTACTGGAATGTATTCAGGCCATTTGCATACCCAAGGCATGCGCAGTTCCAGTTTTGCAGGGCTGCTCCACCACTCCACAAAGGTGAACAGGAGGTACTGCAACCTAGCAGGCAGGTGTGATGGAATGTTTGAGTGTGGGTGGGCTGCATTGGCCTGAGTACAGTGCTATTACCCATGGCCATAAACAGGGTCAGATTCAAGTACAGGGGGGCCCACCTGGTCAAGCAACATGAGAGGGCAGAGAGTGACCCACTGTGATTGGTATGCCACAGGAATGTGATACACCAGCTATGTTTGCAGCTTACAGTCACCTGCAGTGCCCCACACACCCCACGTGATAGAAACATGGTGATACATGCAAGGAATGTCAGTGTTCAGGTGATCAGGTACCAAAGTGTGTGGGTCCCATCTGGCCCACTCCAGGAAACCCAGTGGGCCAGTCTGACACTGGCCATGTACATGCCCATGGTGGCCACATGCCCAACACTGGAGGGGTCAGGTGCCCATGAGGCATGAGCATGTCACTCCCAGGTTGCAGGTTGTGCCATCCCTGCCCTGCACTGCCCACTGTTGTGCTATATTCACCACAGGAACACCACACAGACCCACTGCAGTGCCCCTGTTGTGGTGTCACACCGCATGACAGGCAGCGGTGACATGTCTATGGCTCCCTGTTGTGTGGGCCTGACACGGATGCATTGTGTGCACCTATGGTGTACCACTGTGGGTGGGTGCCACAGGTCAGTCCCTGGCCCATGCCATACTGCCACTAGTACCACCAGTCTACCTGGGCACTGTTGCCCCAGACATCACCATGGGTGCATGCCACCACCAGGTGGTGCCCTGCAGGCCACATGGGTGCAGGCCATGGCCCCTAGTATGTGTGCTGCATTGTGGCTGCTCTGCTGGTATGCTAGGGGGGACCTGACAGCACTGGCATATGGCTGCTGGGTATCTACCTCCTGGGTGCAGTGTGGGGGTGGCTCTCTAGGCAGTGCCGGTAGTGTCCTAGCACCTGTGACATTGGGTACTTCCATCCTGGCATTACTGCTATGTGTGGGTTCCTGGGGCACATCCTGGTGTATCTCCAAGGGCTGTTTCAGAATGGCCTGCCTGCAGTTCCGTGACCTTCCTGTGGGTGGGTGGCCAATTTAGGCCATCCTTTTGTCTGCCTAACTTTGCGTGGCACACTTCTGTGATGTGCAGCAGATATGCCGCACATTTGGGCTGACTATACAGATGCACCGTATATTCATATACACATCCCATTCTTTTGCGTCGCATACATTATTTCTGCATGATTGCACATTTGGAAATGCACGGTGCATCTCTCCCTTTCGAATATCGCACTTCTGAGCATTTTCTGAGATGCACCACACATCTCCATTTTGGGCCACACATCTTCTTTGAATATGTGGGCCCAATAGTAGTAATACTGTGGATAAATTAAGCAGTAACAAAAGCCTTAACAATATTATTAGCAGTAATATTGTACAAGAATAAAGTAGAAGCAAAAACCTTGGCAACATTAATAGCAGTAATACTGAGAAAGGATAAATGCAGAAACTGAAGGCTTAGTATGATTAAGAAAATATAAGGACATGCTGGAGACAATGCAACATAGGGTGACCAGAATGATTCAGGGCCAGCACGACAGATCTTACAAGGACTGGCTCAAGGCACTGAACATGTACTCGCTGTACGACAGACCAGAGAGGAGAGATATGATAGAGACCTTCAAGTTCCTGAGAGGAATAAACAAGGTAAACTGCGAGGAACTATTTAGCATAAGTAGTGGATCAAGAACATGGGAGCATGAGTGGAAACAGATGGGGGAGATTCAAGAGGGAAGTGAGAAAGTTTTATTTTATAGACAGGGTGGTGGAGCCGCAGAACAATGTGCCAGCTGATGTTGTGGGTACCCAAACCATTGATGGCTTCAAAAACGGCTGGGACAGAGTGAAGGGCTTATTGATTGCTCAGGGTGATGGCGGTATGACGGGGAGCTTTGGGGTGGTTAGTGTGGGTTAGAAACCTGTATGGACAATAGGGCCCAAGTTTGTTAGTGTTTATGGGCAGATATGTTCCCACGTTTCTATGATTAATAAGAGTTATACTGTACAAGAATAAAGCAGAAACTAAAGCCGGAACAACATTAGCAACAGTAATATGGTGCGGTTCACCCATGTCGCAGTGACAGTCAATCTGGCAATGCAAAGCACAGAACAAACAATCTGCCAACAGCAGCTATGGCACTATGACAGTTTGTCGTTCGTCACTATAAGTAACCTGCATGAGTATGAAGTCTGTGTCAAAGTAAAAAAAAATATTATCAAAATCATGGCACAGCAAGTCAACATACACAAACCCACTTCTATAACTACCCATGCCATATTGCGGGGGGCTTTACACCCGCACTATCCATCTATTAGTATAAACAACCCTGGGTCATGCCATGTTAGAGATAGGGTTATGACTGTGTAAAGTACCAGCTACCCCCGTTAACGTCCAAAACACAACTCGCCAAAAAATCAAACTCGCAAAGGAAGCCTGTGGCAGCATTCCTTCGCTAGCATCACAGCGATAATACTGAGTCACCCTACTAACCAGATACTATATGCTGCCAGGATAAAGCAGTAACTAAAGGTTTAACAACATTAATAACAGTGATAGTGTGTAAGAATAAAGCAGTAACCAAAGCTTTACTAACATACCTCTCAAGTGTCCCTGATTAGGAAGGACATCCCTCATTTTACCCCTCAAAATTGCACTGTCCCTCATCTGTCCCTCATTTAAAAGGTGCTACCCACACAGAGAATGTGCTGTAAGTTCTAGCTTTAAAGCTGAGATTCATAATATTCAAACAGGATAAATTAAAACTAAACTTTGTACAAGTAAACACAACTATTTTCACAGTGTTCTAGGCTTGTAACTCCATGTTTGAGGATGTGTCCCTCATTACGAGGGTCAGTGTCCCTCACTGTCCTTCATTTTGTGTGTCCCCGTCCTTCATTTCAGTGACAAAAACTTGCAGGTATGCTTACAATAGCTACATTAACAGTAACAGTGTGCGAGAATAAAGCAGTAACTAAAGGTTTAGCAACATTAATAACAGTAACAGTGTGCGAGAATAAAGCAGTAACTAAAGGTTTAGCAACACTAATAAGAGTAATAGTGTGCGAGAATAAAGCAGTAACTAAAGGTTTAGCAAAACTAATAAGAGTAATAGTGAGCGAGAATAAAGCAGTAACTAAAGGTTTAGCAACACTAAGAAGAGTAATAGTGTGCAAGAATAAAGCAGTAACTAAAGGTTTAGCAACACTAATAAGAGTAATAGTGTGAGAGAATAAAGCAGTAACTAAAGGTTTAGCAACATTAATAACAGTAATAAAGTGCAACAGTAAAGCAGTAACTAAAGGTTTAGCAACACTAATAACAGGAATAGTGTGCAAGAATAAAGCAGTAACTAAAGGTTTAGCAACATTAATAACAGTAATAGTGTGCAAGAGTAAAGCAGTAACTAAAGGTTTAGCAACATTAATAACAGTAATAAAGTGCAACAGTAAAGTAGTAACTAAAGGTTTAGCAACACTAATAACAGGAATAGTGTGCAAGAATAAAGCAGTAACTAAAGGTTTTGCAACATTAATAACAGTAATAGTGTGCAAGAATAAAGCAGTAACTAAAGGTTTAGCAACATTAATAACACTAATAATGTACAAGAATAAAGAATATATTAAAGCCTTAGCAACACTAATAACATTAATAATGTGCAAGAATAAAGCAATAAGTGAAGCTTTAGCATTAATAACAGTAATACCATGCAAGGATAAAGCAGTAACTAAACCCTTAGTATCATTAATAATAGTAGTATGATAGTAGCTTAGTGATTAGTACTATTATGTGTTGGATGTGGCTAAATCTGAGATGAAATTGGAGGCAGTATAGTGGTTTAAGGCTCTGAGCTGCAAATCTGGAGACCTGGGTTTGAATCCCACAGCCACCACCTGCACACGGTGTGACCCTGAGCAAGTCACTTAACTTCCCTGTGCTCCCAGGTCGCACCTGTAAACGAGCTTCAGCATAGTGTACTACTCCTGGTTAAACAATTGGAAATGTCTTCAGTAAGTTCCTACAACTGAATCTTGAGCAAATCTCAGGAAGGAGATCAGAACTTACATTTGTAGAAGACAGAAAAACTAACCACAAATTGTCTTTGCATTATAGATCAGACTGGCCAAATCCAGAGTCAGTACCTCCATATGTTCCTGTGTTTTATGATGGATGGGAGCCACCAGTGATAACCCCTGCTAATCAGAGGAAGATGAGAGAAGACCAGGTATCCCAGGCTGTAATTCACCATTGATATATGCTGTTCTGATTCTATAGCTACACAAGTGCCTGTTGGATATAATGAGTCCCTACTGAGACCTGAGATGAACCACTGTGTGGTAACATTTAAGCCTTAGCAGCTGGGTGCTGTATCTGTCTACCTGACTATAGCAAGTCAACAAAGTTGATATATACAGTAGACCACCTTTCTTATTCTGTTTTCATTCAATTTTGTCATCAGATATGTAAAGGTGAGTCATATCTTATATGTGGCAGCACTGAGACCTGCTATATTTTGTGTTTACCACTTATCATCAGGCATACATAGAAACAGAGAAACACAGAAGTTGTCAGCAGATAAGGACCTCCTGGCTCACCTAGTCTGCCCTATTTTTCCTTACAACTGAGCCACCTCAGACCCTACTCGGTCCTTGGTTCTCTCCCTCACTTGCTTAACTTCTAGGATCCCCTTAGGCATGTCTAAGTTGCTGGTTACATAACACTTAAAAAGGAATGTGTGTGTGTCCCAAGGAAAGCCTGGAAGCCTGCTAATCACCAAGCATCCCATAGCTTAGGGATTACATATGGGGCCAGCTAAAGGACAAGCAGCCTTCAGTTACTGCATGCCCAAACTTTGGAATGCGTTGCCAAAAGACATCAGACTCACTGCAAACTCTAAGCAGCTCAACCACCTCCTAAAAACACACCTCTCCTCCATGTGTTCTTGTATCTAGGACCATCTAGAGGTAGCACCCAATGCCATACAGCTAATTAGCCTCACTTAGCAGGTCCTTCACACCCATATGCTATGCACGCAACTTTGAACATGGGCTAGGCAGCCATCAAACCCTCCCACTGCTGGCCTCACCACAGTTATAAAGTCATCCTGAGCAGCATTTAGGGTTCAGTTATCATAGGTGCCTCAGCAATACCACATTGTCTATTGTATAACCGTTGTTACTTCTAGTTACTTGTAAAGCTTACCTGGGGCTCTCACTCCTGGGAGTCCTGTTAATCTACTGTCATATGATCTACATCCCTGAGACAATCCTATAATCTTGTATGCCCCATGCACAATTCTGTACACTGGAGTGTTATTATTTATTGTCTGTATTCTGCTCCTCTTCCCCCTTACCCCAGGACGCATCTGGAATCGAGCGGTGTCTCCCCTCAGTATGCCTTCCTGGTGAAACGCTTAAATAAATAAATAAATTAGAGCACTGGCATGGTGCGCCAGGGACTTGGGTTAAAGTCCCAGTGGGAGTCACAGTTTTCCTTTTACATTTCGTCCTTGATTTAAAATTGCCTTACAGTGGCTGTACTGCACTGAGAAAAGTTATTTGGTGTTTCTGACATGTGCTTAAGTTGCTGGTTATGCAACACTTAGAAAGGAATGTGTGTGCCTCAAGAAAAGCCCAGAAGCCTGCTAATCACTGAGCCTCCCATAGCTTAGGGGTTAGAGCACTGGCATGATATGCCAGGGGCCTGGGTTCAAGTCCCAGTGGGAGTCACACTTTTCCTTTCACATTTCCTCCTTGATTTAAAATTGCCTCACAGTGGCTGTACTGCACTGAGAAAAGTTGTTCTTGTCACTTATGTATCTGCAAAACATCTTATCCCCTTTTTTAGTGATGTGGCAATATTTTCCTGTTTGTGCTTTAGATTTTCTAACTGCCCCCCCGCCTCTTTTTGTAACTCCTGATAACTCCCCCGTCCTTCTTCTTCTGTGTTTTTTTTTGTATCTCCTAAAAGTCTGTTTTTTTGCTCCTACTTTTTCTGCTGCCTCTCTAAAGAACCGTAGTGGTCTCCTTTTTCTTTGCCCTTGCTAACTTGCCTGACACAAAAATTTGTATTCTTTTCTATATCTTCCTAAATTTTTGTCCACTGATTCTCAGCTCCCTCTAGTTTCCCTGACCCAGCCTGAGGTGATCTCCCATTTCCTTGAATAGTTGGCCATCCTGAAGCCCTGGACCCTCACCCTTGTGTGGCATGATTCTAGTCCATTCTTTATATTAAACCACACTGTATGGTGGTTGCTGGTTCCCAGGTGGTCTCCCACCATGACATCAGCAATACTGTCTCTGTTTGTCAGTATCAGGTCAAGTAGTGTCTCCTTGTGGGTGGGCTCCTTTACAAGCTGCCTGAGGAATGAATCCTGTAGGGAGTTGAGGATGCCCCTGCTTCTGGTAGTTGCCACGGCAGAGAAGCTCCAATCCATGTCTGGTAGATTGAAATCTCCCACTAGTAACACCTCTTCCTTTTGAGCCATCCTTTGGATTACTTCCATTATTTCCCCATCCACATCTCTCTCCTGTTGTGGAGGTCTGTGGATCACACCTATGGGAATAACGTCCCCTTTCCTTTTCTTCAGAGTGACCCACGGTACCTCCACTCTTCCCCTGCATTTCTATAGCCTTTATGTTGTCCCTTGTATACAGAGCCACTTCCTCCCTCTTTTCTGCCTATTCTGCTCCTCCTAAATGGAGTATATCCTGGAATGACTATTTCCCAATCCTGGTTTTCATTGCCCCAGGTCTCCGCGATGGCGACTATGCCTAGGTCTGCCTCCACCATGGTGGCCTCTAGGTCAGCAATGTTCTTTCTCAGACTTTGAGCATTTGCACACATGGCTCTTCAGGATGTGTTTACATACAGTACTTACTAATGCAGCATTTAAACTGTTCCCCAAGGGCTGCAGTCCCCATACTGGATGGATGTAGTCTGTTGCCTCTGTACAGACCTTCATCCCTCCAAGTGAGTCTCCAGTTCCTAAGGAAGCTGAAACCCTCCTCTCCACACCAGTTCCTCAGCCATGCATTGAATTCTGTAGTGTGGAGATCCCTAGCCTCCCCCTTGCGGCGCACAAGCAGCACCACCGAGAAGGTCAAGGAGCTTGCTACCTGTCCAAAGCCTCTCACCAACTCCCCAAACTCCTCCTGCACCCTTCCTAACCCTGTCTCATACCTAGCCAGGTCATTTGTCCCCAAATGGACAATGACATCCGGCTTCCCCACCATTGCTACTGCCCTAGTGAGCCTCGAGATCCTGTCTCCATCCCTCCAAGCTGTGCCTCCAGGTAGGCATTTTACCTCCCTCTCCCCATCTCTGCCCATCCCCAAATCCCTTCCCTGACCATGTGAGGAAGTATTTTTTCACAGAGAGGGTAGTCAATGCATGGAATGGCCTTCCTGAGGAGGTTGTGGGGTCAAAAACATTGGGGGGAATTCAAGAATGCATGGGAGAGAGAGATATAAGGCAATTCTGGTGGGGGTAGAAAGAGGTAGGCTGTTGATTAACTAGGATCTGCAGCTTATCCAATAGGTAGAGAAATTGACAGACTAGGTGGGCCAAGTGGTCCTTATCTGCCATCAAAGTCTGTGTTTCTATGTTTCTATAGAGTCCCCCACCAGGAGTTGCTTCATTCTCCTCTGATGGCCCCTGCCACCCTCTATTGGGGCTCCTTTATGGAGGACCCACTCATCCGCCCTGGTCGTGACTGCGGGTGTCACTATGGGACGCTCCTTCTCCTCCAGTATAGTGTAAGAGTTCTTCAGTTGCACCAGATGGAGGATGTGCCTCTGTTCCACTGTCCACACCCTCCCTGAGCCTACCGTAGTCCAACTACCCCTCCATTGTTCATAAGTCAATGGATAGTTTGATACCTTATATTTGACCAACATACAATATGCCTTGTACAATGATAGTATACAGTACTTAAGCTTTTGAGCTTATGCACAAGGTTATGTACACTGTACCATCTTTGTACAAGGCACTTGTTGCTCCCATAAAAGGTATCAGACTATCCATTGACTCCTGTTTCCCAAAGACCAAAATGGTTATAATCTCTTTTTTCACTATGTCCGAGTGAACACTTACTGATTTTCTCAGTCCAGGAGTTTAATTTATACAGGAAGAGTGTGGGGGGGAAAAGGAGGGGATGGCAGATTACATCAGAGAGGGTATGATTTTGAGGCTTTGCCAATTGGCACTACAGTTGTACAGGTGTTTGCACCTTATTTATTTATAAACATCGATGTCTATTGTATTTGCTTCTTGTTTTCCTCCCCTGCCTACCTCCAGTGGACCTGAAAATGAGCCTTGGTTCAGTGTACCTTTTCTGATTACTAATTTTTAATTAAATAAATAACTTGTCGAGGGAGGAGTCGGAAGA
The DNA here is from genome assembly GCA_016271365.2 of Neoceratodus forsteri. Classification (NCBI taxonomy): domain Eukaryota; kingdom Metazoa; phylum Chordata; order Ceratodontiformes; family Ceratodontidae; genus Neoceratodus; species Neoceratodus forsteri. Next base: position 81,626,090 of record JADMNL010000029.1, on the reverse strand, counting down.
GGGGAGTGTTAAGCAATGTGGATTCAATTACTGCCGGGAGTTGGGAGGAGGCAAGGAACTATAGGCCGGTCAGACTCACCTCAGTAGTTGGTAAGGTCATGGAGGCATCGCTTAAAAAATGAATAGTAGCACATTTGGAATCCAACAGTGCCCAGGATCTGATGCAATATGGATTCATAGCAGGAAGGTCATGTCAGATGAATCTGATAGATTTTTTTGACTGGATAACAAAGGAAGTAAATTGGAGGGGGAGTGTGGATGTCACCTACCTTGATTTCAGTAAGGCCTCTGACAACGTCCCACATAAAAGGCTGATTAACAATATCAATAGCCTGGGCATGGGGCACAAGGTGGTAAACTGGGTTAGGAACTGGCTAATGGACAGGAAGCAGCGGGTGGTGGTAAATGGGATCTAATCCAGGGAGCGGGGGATGACCAGTGGGGTGCCCCAGGGATCGAGTCTTCAGACCAGCCCTGTTTAATGTCAATCAATCAAGCAATCTTTTATTTATAAAAGGCGCCTTTCCAAAACTGTTCAAGGTGCCTGTACAATGATTTAGAAATATAAACAATCAGTAATATATTTAAAATACATATCAAATATCAAATCCATAAATACATTTAAAACCTTTAGAACTTATAGCAATATTTATAAATCCTAAGAGCAAGCCGGCCCGGTGGCACTGAGGGTTGAGGCGCTGGATGCCACACCTCGCGCCATGCTGGTGACACGGGTTTGGGAATGAACCCGGGATGCTGGGGGTTGGCAGGGGAAGGAGAGGATCAAGCATCCAGAGGACAGCGCTCCTCTCCTGGGAGGGAAGGGTTCCTGCTCGGCACTTGGCTTGCCTCTGGCGGAAGCAAGAGGCACAGCAAGTACTGGAGAGTAGAGAAGGGGCAGGGAGTGGCAGACGTCGGTGGCAATGCCTTGATGTCAGGGCATTAGCCGCTCTCTAGAAACAGGGAAAATGCCCTTCCAGCTTGGGCGGACACGGAGCACCGGAGCTTGCCCTCGATTTGTGGCTGCCCTCCTGGCACCCGACCGACCGACACCACCAGAGAAGTTCGAGGTGTTGGGGCCCACCTTGTCCCCACCTGGGGGGTAAACCACAGGTACATGGGTGAAGGAGGATTGTCCAGGTGAGCAGATTGTAGAAGGATGACTCCTAGGTGCTCCAAAGGAGACCAGAGCTGGAGGGAAGAGGAGGAGAAATAGAAAATAAAAATAAATAAATAAATCCTAAGAGCAGTCTGAAAAAGCCAGGCTGAATAAATAAGATTTTAATGCTGTTTTAAAACTCTCAACTGTCCCCAAATGTCTTCATTGGTGACATTGCAGATGGGCTGGAGGGATAGGTCTGTCTGTTTGCAGATGACACCAAGATCTGCAACAGGGAGGCTACTCCAGAAGGGGTAGAGAAAATGAGGAAGGACCTGGGGAAGCTGGAAAAATTGTCTGAGCTGTGGCAACTGAGGTTCAATTCAAAGAAGTGCAAAATAATGCACCTGGGATGAGGGAACCCTGGGGCGAGCTACAGGATGGGGGGGAGCTGCTGACAATCACTAGGGAGGAAAAGGACCTGGGAGTTTTCATTTCAGATGACCTAAAGGTGTCTAAGAACAGTACAAAGGCTGCAGAGAGGGCCTTTAGCATGTTGGGGTGCGTAAGCAGAGGTGTCACTAGCAGAAGGTGAGAGGTAGTGATGCCATTGTATAAAACACTAGTGAGGCCTCACCTAGAGTACTGTGTACAATTCTGGAGGCCACACCTCAGCAAGGACATTGGCAGGGTAGAGGAGGTCCAGAGAAGGGCAACTGAGATGGTTGAGGGCTTGCACCAGAAAACATGTAAGGAGAGATTAAAATATCTCAATATGTACTCACTGGAGGAAAGGAGGGATTGGGGGGCATGATAAAAACATTTAAGTACCTTAAGGGCATAAACAAAGGGGAGACATCTTCCAATACAGCAGGAGTACAAGAACGAGGGGGCATGATCTAAAATTGAAAGGTGGTAGGTTAAAGGGAAATGTGAGAAAGTATTTCTTCACAGAGAGGGTGGTAGACACATGGTATAGTCTGCCACAGAAGGTGGTGGGAACAATCACAGTGGAGGGATTTAAACATGCTTGGGGCAGGCATAAGGGAACCTTAGAGGTGGGAAGGAGAGGTAAAAGCCACTGACCAGGTAGGGTCAGAGGCCACAAACTAGTGTAGGGCTTACGGGCAGACTAGATGGGCATAGTAGTCCTTATCTGCCAGAAATTTCTAAGAACAGAGGGAGGAATGTGAAGTTGGGGATGGTTTTCTGACTACCAAACCTGGAGGAGGAAGGAGAAAGTGAACTGAGTTGGCAGTAAAGACTGCCACAGGGAATGGAGAGCTGGTAATAGTGTGAAACTGTAACCTGCCCAGGGCGGACTGGAGGCTATCAGCTACTACTTGTACCAGGAGCCAGGTGATCCTAGATGCACTGCAAACAGGATTTCTGACACAGGGTGTCACAGAACCCAGCAGGGAGGGGCAATCCTTGAGCTGATGCTGATGAACAGGGACCATGTCTATGACATCAAAGTCGAGGAGTCCCTGGGTGGGAGTGACCATCATACAGTGTAGTTCCAGTTGGACTTGGGCAGGGAAATGATCCTAGTGATTCGGGTGCTGCCGAAGAGTTGCTTTGTTGGTAACCCTGCTCTGTTTCATCAAATGCTGCCTTCTTATTTGTACTTATTTGGACCGGTTGCTTGGAAGTACTGTGGTATCAATCTCCTGAGATACAAGTGAGCAGTACTTTTCTTGTCCAAAGTACTGAGGAGAGATTTGCAAGTTCCCCTCGTTCAAGTCCGAGATGGCTGCCCTACATATAACGCAATGATGTCTGGGATTTGTACCATTGCTAAAGATGGACCAGTTGTTCCCAATAAAACCCCAGGCTGAATCACTGATAATAACATTACAAAATAATCCATTTCTTTCTATGGCCAGAGTATTTAATTGAATATTTAACTTTTAAGTCATGTGATGCCCTTTTTATATAATTAAAATAGTTCATGTTTTCCACTGCTTTTTTTTTTTTTACTTGGAGAGACACACTAAGCCGAAAGCTTGTTTACAGGTGCAGCCTGGAAACACAAGGAAGTTAAGTGATTTGCTCAGTGTCACACACTACCCGAGTGGGGGTTCTGGGATTCAGACCCAGGTCTCCAGATTTGCAGCTCAGAGCCTTAAACCACTGCACTATACTGCCTCCTGTTTTAATTGAACAGTCTTGAAATATATAAATCCCACCCCCCTCACCAAAACACACACAACAGGATCAGATATTTTGGCTTTTTTCTTTAGTGGAGAAATAGAGGAAATTCCCCCGGATAAATCACAGTCTGGCTACAGGGAAGGGCTTACTGCTTAAGGTCCCAAAAGCCATCTTTGTTTTCAGGGGTCAGTACCACTGCATCTTAAGCAATTTGGGGATTAAATCGATATGTGAGAAACACACACACAGTGCCCCTTCCAAATCATCTAGAATCTCACAATATGAAGATTTTTGTGACAACTGCAATTTTCTAAATCAACTTTATCCCACGGTAATTTAATGTGCTTACTCTGTGAAGACATGATATCTTCCAGCCATGTGGCTGCATCTTCCAACAGTGCTATCTGAGCCTTCACCTCTTCGATCCTTTCAACAATTCTGCTGGAGCCACCATGATGAAATTTATATCAACTTTCAAGTCTGCAGTGTACACTCTAAAACCATCTAACCTTGTCCCAGTATCTGCAGATAGTTTATAAGTATTTTTAGAATTGGTTGATTTGGCTGCCCTGATCATGTCATAATGACTGTCAGTGTAGCCACAACACAAAATTCAAAATTAATGACTTTAAAAACTACTAAGCAAAACTTTAAATTACTATGTCCTTAGGTGGTGGACGTCAAAATCTATGAACTGCAAGTTTTGAGTTTGCCTAGAACTTCTGATTATTGGTTGTACATGGATATAGAAGTCACTGGCTACAGAGCAAAGGGTTCAAGCAGCCATTCTTCTCTGCAGTGGTAAGCCTGTACCCTAGTTAGCCCTGATGAATGCCATATTGTGAGGGGGAGGACTTGGAGGTGTTGCTTAGGTTCTTCTGGGAACGTTATGCTGCTGGATTTTAGATGGGATGTCTGTTTCTAGGTCCCCCAGAGTTTATCCAGTACCCTTACTGTTGCTGCCACTGGCAGTCACTGCATGACCAGTGCTACCAACGATGTAACCAGAAGTCAGGACATCAGTCACCAATATGTATTTTCATTTGTATTTATTTTTTAATGAGGCTGACAATTAGGCAACATTGTCTGTTTTTAAGGATGACCAAGAGAAGTAATTGGCATAGTAACTGCAATGTTAACCCTGGTCTCATTTGTTTGTGTTGATTGTTCTTTTTTCCAGATGTCAATGCGAGACCCAAGCACACACTCAGACCGGTATGTACTATCTGTCAGTGTAAAAGCCAAGCAAAAGTCTGTGTTCCATGCAATCTAGAGACATATCTAGATCCATTGCCAATTAAGCAACTACTCATGACAGGGCATGGGTGTCTTGAGAATCAATACATGCAGCAGGTACATCCGAAGACACAAGGCCAACGGCCGAATATCTTTCAACACACCCAAGAGGAGCAGGTAGCTAGGAGTCTGGCTGGATCAACACCTAAATTTATCCAGACATATTGATGCCATCCCCCCCAAAAATTGGGCCCCAAGCTTGATGCCCTGTTCAGGAACCATAGTTGTATCCCCTCTAGACATAGGCGTGAACTTGTTCAGAAGATGATCCTGCCCATCTTCGACTACTGTGATGTAGTCTACGGTGCTGCTCCCAAGTCCTCCCTGGCCAGACTGGATACCCTCTTCAATTCCTTCTGCTATTTTTACCTTGATGCTCCCTCTTGCACCCACCACTGTGATCTCTATCGTGCCCTATCCTTCCCCTCTCTTACAAACAAACGACTCTCCCACTGCACTAAATTCACTTCCAAGCATTGGCTGCATGAACTCCCTTACTATCTCTCCCTCTCATTTATAACACCCACCACTCCCTCTCACTCCCTTAGATCATCTGACTCCCATACTCTGGCGGTCCCCCACAGAGCCACCCTCATCAGCCAATCCGGTTACTCTCACCACCTCCCAAAAATGTGGAATTCCCTTCCCCCTCAGATTTGTCACTCATCCTCCTACTACTCCATCAGCTCTGCCTTTAAAAACTTCCTTGCCCTAGCTGTTCCTGCTACAACCCTCCCTAACTCCCCCTCTAAGCCCCTGACAAACCCTACCCCTCTTCGGTACCCATGCAATGCCCCTACTGCAGCTCCATGCCCCACCCACCTAAAAAAACAGCATTCCTTCCCTTCCTCCAATTCCTTCCCTTCAGACCTTCCATTGTTCTCTTACCGTGATTTCTCAATCATCCAAAGTTTTAACAAGGGCCAGTCCCTACCCTATCCTTACACCATTAACCCAACTCTTCCCTCCACTTCTCCACATACTGAATGGGTTAGGATTCGGCCTCTCTTCTCTCTCACCTTCACCCTCTCTTCTGTTCTTCTGAAGCCTATTCCCTCTCACTGCCACAACCTGCTCCCTTCCTGTTGTGCTTGACCCTGCCTTGTGTAGGCAGGGTCCTCAGCATACTGGCAGGGTCAGGCCCCAGCTGACCTTTCTCCTCCTACCTCTTCCTTTGCCTCCTCGTTCCATCCCCTTCCATCACCACCCCACTTCTCTGCCTACTGACATACCTACCTCTCTCTCTCTCTCCCCTTCCTTTCTCCCCCTTACGTAGCCCTAGCTATGGCTGACTCCTAATCTCTACTGCACTTGTAGTTAACTTGCACTTCTGTTATACCTTAGCCAATCTGTTTTGCCTGTGTTTACTCCTCCCTAACGTTCCTAGATCAAACTATAACAATTATATTCAGCCATTTTCTAGCTACACAGCTCTGTGTCATTTAGTGTATACCTAAATGTTATTTTGTGTTGTATCTATCTAGTCCAAAAGTGTTGGTGTAGTAACTATCTAGTTCAAAACTGTTAGCATCCCACTATTTCATTACTCCTGTACAGTCAGCTCAAATTATTTAAATGTAATCTACTGTAAATGTATATTTTGTACCAAATCTCTGTAAACTATCCTCATGTTCCCCTGCCCCCCCAGGCCGCACGAGGAGATGAGCAACAATGTGCCTTCCTGGTGAAACATTTCAATAAGTAATATAACTAAATAAAATGAATAACTAACCTAATGCCAAACTCAGCATATGTAACCAGCTGACTGTACAGCTATGTATAAACCTGTATAATGTATGTATGCACTACATGTACTGTATTTGTGTATTTTATGTCATGTCGCCCCTGGGTCGCCCCTGAAAAAGGGACCTCCGGGGGCCCAGTGGACTCACTCGGTTACCAACATTTAATAATAAATAAATAAATAAATAAATAAACAAATAAATCTCAAAAAAAAACTTTCACTAGAGTGAGTTATTGCACTCATAAAATAGAAAAAATTTTTTTTATGAAAAAGATTTTATTTTTGTGTAGTTAAGCTGTTGCTAGGTAAAATATATGAGTTCTAGTAACAAATGCTGAATACCTTTTGTACAAGTAAGTCCCCACAACTTTCTCTCCCTCCCCCACTGAATTCTGCCCCCCCAGTGTTTATAATAATAAATCCCCAGCTCCTTCTTTCTCCCCGACCCCCCTCAAGTTCTGCTCCTCCGGAGTTTGCAGTAGTAAATCCACCTCCCTCACTGACTTTGTTGCCCACCACCACCAAGTTCTACCCCCTCGGACATGCAGTCAACACTTGCCAGTACCTCAGACTGCACAGAGCCCTTCACACTTTGTTTTCTTCTAGCTATTTTTCCTTCACACTGTTCTTACTGTCACTCTTTTGCCTGTGTGAATTTAGACTGCATAGTTTTATTTTCTCTCTTTGAACCTAGATCACTGCATGTTCAGTTTATCTAATGGGAGGCTGGCTGGTAGGAAATACTTTTGAACTGTGAGGGTAAATCATTTATTCTCATTTAAGACTATAGGCTGTGTGAATGAAACATTTATTTGTCCTTCAAAATCACACTCGCATTTGATAAATCAAAGTATTAATATACTCGGCTCCAAGATTTCATTTAAAAAATAAAACAAAATGGTAATATTAAATGCACGTTAAAAATAAAGAAGAGAGTTAGAATCAGCATTTTGACCATAGGTCTTCTTCAGGAATTATCTAAAAGAGAAAAAAGCTTAGCTGCCTTTTATGGCCTATGGTCGAAGCATCGATTATAACTCTATTTTTTAAATTCAGAGTGCATTTAATATTACCATTTTGTTTTGTTTTCAGACCACACACCGATGCAGGACCATGTTGTTTTTGTTCTTACATTTAAAAAAATGAGTTTCTTGAATAATGGTTACAAACTTATCATTTTAAAGAAACTATTAGAAAGGCTTAATGTTAGAACAATGTGCTAGAAAATTTATTTTAAAATAAAACTTGTCAGGTTGACATGAATAAGGAGGGATTAACCTACAACAGGGTATGGGTTTACTGAGCATTAATCCACACCTGGGGGGGGTCAGAATTATGGGGACCGCAGGCCGAGTGATTTCAACCACCCAGGCGTGGATTAATGCTCAGTAAACCCATACCCTGGAGTGGGTTAATCTTCTTATAACATGAGCCACATTATTTTAGAGGTTTATGTAAAGGAATATTAAAATATATGTTTGAACATGGAGTTCTACTAAAATAGTCCTTCCGCCTCATGAATAATGTGTATAGAGGATGATGTCTTTGTAGTTGTCCACTAGGTGTATTTGTTGTTTTGAGGATTCAGAATCTGCCTTTGAAGGTGGATTCCACCTTTGCAAGGTGGAATCCACCTTCTCTTTTTCAATGTGTCTGTGGTGGAGTGATTTCTCTAAGTCAGTTAACATTGCTGTCAATCAGGATATTGTGGACCGGGAGGGCAACTGTGGGTATATTGGGGATTAATCAATGGTCAGGTGATGTGTTCTGACCAATGAAATGATTGTATCTTAGATAGCCATGTTATAAATTATATTGATAGTGTTTTGAAGTGATAATACATGTTGATACAAATTCACTATATTATACAAGTGTTATTAAATGTGTATTGAAGCCGTCTCAGTAGCAAAACAATAGCACTACCACTTCCTACAATGATGATCCAGGTTCAGGAATGGACTGAGGGTTCTTCATGGGTTGGCCAGATAGGGAAGGGCAAATTCAGAGTCCCATGGATGGGTCTTCTCACTCAAGGAGAGGAACACAGCATTCTGCTGCTTATCTGCCACCCAGTGGTAGCTATGTGGCAGCACAGTGGAACCTCTCCCCAGACACTGACTCCTTATACACATACATATACACATACACCACTGCATGTTGATGACTCTTGGGGTAAAAATACCTCTTGGAAACAACCCGGGCCAGCAGGATAACACTGGCACTTCATATACATGTGCTGGGATATTCAAATCCCCCCAAAACAGAACTTGCTAAAAGTTTGTTTCAGGAGCAAACTAGTGCCTGGAGCTAACCACAGGTATCGGGTAACATGGCTAAAGCACACACTGTGAGTGCTAAAAGCATGTTCCAATATACAGAGAGAAGGATGCAGGCACTAAACCATTTGCTCCTCACACACCACAACCCTCTAGTGACCAAATGAGGTATGTGTTCAATTTGGGAGCTATAGCCAGATGCGAGGAGTAAATGAGCTAGTAGCTCTCACAAACGGGAAAGGGGAAATGGTTTAACCAGGAAAGGCACACCAAGCCACAGCTTGTTTCCAGGTGCCACTTAGGAGCACAAGAAAGTTAAGTGACTTGCTCAGGGTCACACAGACAGTATGCAAGTAGGGGCTGATGGGATTCAAACCCAGGTTTCCAAGTTTGTAGCTCAGTGCCCTTGACCACTACACTATACTGCAAAAGGTGATTGCTTCTATGTAGCAACCTGCCATTCTTGAACCTCCCCATGACCCTATTAATAAATGACCCTATTATAAAGGCATGGTGCTATGAAGTCATTTGCATCCTATTAAGGCCACATTATGGGCTGAAGAGCAAACAAGCACTCTCTGGAAAGTGCCCCTACCCCTGTCTAAATACTGTTCCAAATTGTAAAACATTATTCCCTGGTAGTCTAATGCCCACACCCAATCACTGTTCTGATTTTGAAATCAAACTTACCTGACAGTCTACTTGCCACCCACCCCATCACTATTCCAATCTTGAAATCAATATTCCCTGACATTCTAGTGCCTCCCCTGTCCCTCAATCATGGTTCTGATGTAGAGTAACGTATGTCCTAGTAGTCTAGTACACCCCACCCCAATCACTATTCTTTAATGGAAATCAATATATCTGGCAGTCTAGTTGCACCCTAACCCCTGATCCCTGTTCTGATGATAGATATCCTAGTCCCTGGTAGTATAGGGCCCCTACCCGATCAGTATTCCAAGCTAAGCAAATTCTAGTCTTGGTAGCCAATGGCTCCCTCACCTCTGATCACTGTTCTGTGCTTAAATAACCCTATCCCTAGTAGTCCAGTAGTCCCCCAACCTGATCACTGTTGTTAAATTAGATAGCCCTATTCCTAGTAGTCCAGTGGTCCCCGATCACTGGCACACCAAACATATGCCCCACCCTCACCAGCACACTCAGCACTTACCACCCCCACTCCTGTTGTCCCCAGTTGACCATCTGTAATTTCCAGAGCCACTGATAGGTCCACTACAGCAACAAGCACAGACCCTCTACAGACCTCTTCAGCTGGATGCTGTCTGACTGCCAGAGAGCAAGAGCATGCTTATTGAAGAAACAGCTGTTTCCTTCATCTCCCTCCATCTTAGGGGCTCTCATCCAGTGCCAATTGCAAACCTGTAAAAGCAAAACAGAAAAAAGCACAACCTTCACCCTCCTCCTCCTCCTCCTCCTCCTGCATCCATGTTCAGATAATCCCCACACCCTCACCCACCCTCTAGTACCTACACCACACTCCTCTCCTTCCACTTCCACCTTGGTATACATATAAGGGATCCCATGGTGGCTGACTGGCACAGCTCACCCTCCAGATTAGCAGGTCACCATCTTCTGCTCAGTCCTATGTTACTGAATGGAAAACTAAAGGAATAAAAATGCTCAAAAACCCAAGTCCAAAAAATACTACTGTGTATGCACAGGGAATCAACATTTTAACAAAAAAATTATTGAATTTGGTGTTCCCAGAAACATATTTCAGAGCCAAATTCAAATCCCACACTTAAATGGGCATGAGGGCCTGTGGTAAGCCTCGGGCCTCACATTTGGCAATATTTTTTTCTATGTATTTGTATGTTACTATTTCAAACCTTCTCCCTTTGTTCCCCATCCCCCAGGTCGCAGCTGGAAATGAGTTTCAGCTCATGGTGCTTTTCCCAGTTACCAACTTTTAAATAAATAAATAAAAATGTTATGAGTGACTGAAAAAGTTTGAGTCCAAAAAAAGCATGAACAGTGCACACACAGGGGTACAGAATTTTGTTCACATGTTTTTTTAGCACTCATCACTTTAACATTGATAACATTTTATCCCTAAATTTGGGGAATGGGCTTCTTACCATCACCTCTCATAACCACACAAGTGCATCTGTTAGGGTTAGAACACATGAGATCAGAAATGAAATGTTAGGGGAAAAAGTTCCAGAGGCTTTGAAGAATCTGTGGTGTCCAGTTCCTCAGGGTTTAAACAATCACATGATGCAGCACTGATGTTACTCTAACTTCGGCACTGTCTTGTCACACAGAGAATGAATACTTGCATAGATAGTGCTGAAGATAAGGTGATGTCAGTGCTGACTCTCATGATCATTAAAACCTCAAGAAACACCAGATTCTTGAAGGCTCTAGGGACTATTCCCATCACTTCTGATTTCCCTACGTTGTGTGCTTTAACCCTAAGGGGATGCTTTAATTTAGTTTTTTGCAATTTTATTTTAAATTAGTTTAGAAAGAAAATAATTGGAAGCAGATGTATTACAAACCAGATGCAGGCATGGAACACTCTGTGCATTCAAACTAACTCACTCTTTCTTGGAAATTCCTTTGGGCTCCACAGGATGTCAGACAAAATGAAGATGGTGCAGGCCATGTATGATTTCAGTGCCAGAAACCCCAGGGAGCTGACTGTGCAGAAAGGAGATGTCCTGGAGGTAGGAGACTGACTGAGATTCCTAAAAGCAGGTCTTGGGCCAAGACAACACTACGGAAAAGCTCAAGACACAAAGTGTGACATAATAACCAGCTTCCTACCAATTACAGTACCATTACCCCTGGGGCATGCATCCATTCACATTACCACACTCTGTGTGACACAATAGCCTTCATACCAATTACAGCACAGTTCACAATCCATAAAAAACTAGGCTGTATTCCAACAGTGTAACATTCTACCAGTCAGTTATATCAATCCAAGTCAGACTGTGTACCATGTTTACTTTTGCATATATATATATATATATATATATATATATATATAAAGCACATGTCATTTTGCTATGAGGCCTTAAATCATTTCACGCTATTAATACCTAAGTAAATTTGATCCACCATTGCTGCATACTCTACAAGTGGTTCTCACAGTTACTGTCAATTCACTACCGTTTTACTCTCCGGTCTCATCAAAAGACTATGAGCTCTGTGTTGAGGATAATATGCAATGACATTTTCAGAAATCAAACTAGCAGCACCATTCATTACATACTGTTACAAAGACAGTGTCTGCCTGGTGTTTTATATGAAAATCTACCACGGCATCTAATTTTTAGGCATTTGCCATGTGCTTTACTTCTCCAATACTGCTAGATGCTGAGACTTGCTGTTCTCTGTGGTAAAAAGCATGTCTACACCCAGGTGATGTAATTTATGGAGCTATTCTCTTTCATCTGTAAAGATGTCAGGGAGATTGTCACATTTGTGAGATATGCTAAGGCTCTGATTTTTTTCTGGCATTATTTAAAATGTTCACTTTAGCCTGTGTAGAAGTCAGGGGTAGTGGCATGTTAATGTAAGGTCTGCAGTCTCTTGAATCTGTCTGTTGTGGTGGAAAGCATGAATCATACTATGATGTTAAAGACCAGTGTACTCATTCACACCTGACAGTCAACAGAGGTGATTGCTCAGGATGAAACTAAATGAATTGTCCTATCTACCTATAAATCAGGGTAGAAGAGGTAATGCCATTTTGAACCCTCACTTATCACATTTCTAAACATTAGCCAGCCCACTGTATTTTCCTGGATGGGTCTTTATTTGACCTAGATGTAGGCTCAGCTATTTTTAACTCTACATTAAAAGGCTCACCTTACCGGGTCTAACATAGCCATTACAAGCAGGAATTAAGACAGATAAGGCCCATTAAAACTTATTTTACAGCAGCCTGTAACCAACAGCAGTGTAGTTACTAGCATTATACTACTAGTAACAATACAGCTTCTTAACAGGCATGGCACAATAGCCTCACAAATGACATCAGCAATCTGGAGGCATGCTATCGCAGCATCCAACAACCTTGGAGAAATGAATCCAACCAAGGGGCACTGAAAAAGGATGACTTTTTTTTGTTACAAAACCTGTAATGCACATAGTTTTAACAGTAACGTTTATTGAGTGGGGCTGCCTGTTTTAGTTTTGAAAACTATTGCACAAGATCTTTGAGAATCCTCTCTGGGGTTGTGTAATACAAGAATTTCACTTGGTATGTGACCAATGAAATGGAAAAGCCAGAGAAAGTTTTGGACAGATTGCCAGAAGCAGAACTGAGAGTGAATTGGAATTTTCTCTTTGGGACTGGACAAACTGCCAACTATGGAGGGCATCAAACTTAACCTAAAGAATATGGATATAATTCTAAAGGAACCAAGGTCTGAAAGTGAAGAGACATTGTGCTCACTCAGTTTTAGGAGTTTGTGACTTCCTTGTGTAATACCTTCTGCGATATTCAGAATTTTGGAACCACTTTGGTGGTTGCCACATTGTATCAATGGGAAAGGATTTGCAAACTGGTTTATGAGGATATACTCCTCACTGATTTGAACAGCTTGGGTACGGCCAAAAATCCATATATTAGTAATGGAAAAGCACCGTTAATATTAATTATTCTGGTTAAATGAATCACAAGCCCTCAGATTGTGCACTATTTGAATATAGTTTCTTGACTAATAAATGAAGAAGCCTCAGATCATATAATTGTTGACTAAATTATCCTGGCTAAATTAATCAAATATACTTGGATCATGTACAAGTGGAATAGATTACAACAGGTAAATGAATTACATGCTTTTGCATTATGCACTGTTCAACAAGATTATGCAGGATAAATTAATAAAATATTCTTGGATCATGACTGATTCAACTAGACTATTCTGGCTAAATGAATTAAATACCATCAGGTAATGCATTATTAGAATATATTATCCTTGCTAAAGTACAGTAATCACATACCTTTGATTGCTGCAGTATTCCAAATGATTTCCAGGCTAAATGAATCAAATGCTATTGGAGCATACCCTATTCAACTAGATTTTCCTGACCAAATGAATCAAATATCCTTGAATACTGCACTATTTGAATGGCTAATCATAGCCAAACAAATTGAATACCTTCAGCGCCAGTATTATTCAAATGTATTTTCTGGTTAAATAAATCTCATACTCTTGCATTGTGCCTTATTGGAATAGATTGTACTGGTAACTGTATAAAATACCCTTGGATCCTACAATACTGTAATAGATTATTTTGGCTAACTCAACAAAATACCTTTAGATTATCCTGGCAAAATGAACCAAAAACACCTCAGATCATGCACTACTTAGATAGATTATCCTGGTTAACAGAGTCAAATAATTTGGGTGCATACATTATTCAAATAGACTATCTTGTCAATATGAATGTAACACCCTGGGATCCTGCACTGTTTGAATAAATTATCCTGGCTACATTAATCAACTATTTGTAAATCCTGCACAATTCAAACAGATTTTTCTAGCTAAATGAATGCATCACACTTGAATCCTGAACTATTCCCACAGGTGATCCTGGCTAAATAAACTAAGTACCCTCTGATTCTCCACTAATCAAATAGATTATCCTGGCTAAATGCATCAAATACTCTTGAATTCTGTACTATATGAATACATATTCCTGGCTAAATGAATCAAATATCCTCAGACCCTGTACTACTGGAATATATTTCCTGGATTAATAAATATATGACCCTTAGATTATGCACTACTAGAAAATATTATCCTGGCGAAATGTATCAAATACCCTTAGTTCTTGCTTTATTAAAATCCATTATCCCGCCTAATGATTAGATAACCTTGGAACCTGCAGTATTCCAATAAATATTCTAGCTAACTAAATAAGATTATTCAAGCTAAATAAATCAAATACCTCTGAATCCTACTTTATTTGAATAGATTATCATGGCAAAATTAAATAAAAATACCCCTGGATCCTGCTCTGTTTGAATAGATGGTCCTAGCTAAATTAATTAGTCTCTGATGGTTCACTGTTCAAATACATCATTCTGGCAAATTGAACCAAATACCCTCAAATCCAGCACTAACTGACTCGATAATGGTTAAATTAATCATATACCATCAGATTGTATGTTATTGGAATAAATTATCCTGGCTGAATGAAACAAATGCCAGTGGAACCTATCTATACTATTGAAATAGGTTGTCTAAGCTAAAAGAGTCATAAATCCATGGATCCTACATTATTCAAATAGATTGTACTAGCTAAATGAATTGACAAACTTAAATCATGCACTACTTGAATAGATTATCCTGACTAAATAAATGAAAACCCCTCCGATCGTATGCTAGTGGAACAGATTACCTGGCTAAATAAATTAAATAACCTCTGGGTTTGCACTGTTTGAATAGATTATTCTGGCTAACTGAATAACATACTCAGGGATCCAACACTATTTATGTAGGTTATCCTGGCTAACTGAATAAAATACCATTTCATCCTACATTATTCAAACAGACTATCTAAATGAATCAAATACCCTCAGATCCTGTGCTATTCAAATAGATTATCTTGGCTAAATGAATCAGATGCCCTCATAGTCTGCATTGTGTGAATAGATTGTCCTGGTTAATTAATCAAATATTCCCAGATTCAATACTATTTGAATAAATAATTCTGGCTAAATGAATCAAATACCCTCAGATCATATGCTAAATAGATTATCTTAGCTACATAAATATGATACCCTCAGATCCTACACTATTTGAATATGTTATAATTGGTAATTAAATCAAATACCCTTGAATCTTGCACCACTTGAACAAATTATCCTGGTTAAATGAATCAAGTACCATTGGATCTTGCACCATTTGAAAATATTGTCCTGGCTAAATGAATCAAATACTTTTGAATATTGTATGATTCAAACATATTATCTTGGCTAAATGGTGCAAATAGCTGCAGATGCTGTACTATTTGACTAGTCTAGCATGGCTAAATGAATTCAATAACTTTGATCCTGCATGTTTCTAATAGATTATAATAGGTAGCTGAACCAAATACCCTAAGGTCCTGCACTTTGTGAATAAATTATCTTAGCTAACTGAATAAAATACCCTTGGATTCTGCACTATTCCAATAGATTAGCCTGGTTTACTGAATTAAAAAAAATTCAGATCCTGCATATTCATATAGATGGTCCTTGCTAAATGATTCTAATACACTTGAATTCTGTATTATTTTGCCCTGGCTAAATAAATCAAATACCCTCAGATCCTGCACTATTGGAATAGATTATCCTGGTTTAATGAATCAAATATCCTCAGATCCTGTACTACTAGAATAGATCATCAAGGACTAACTGAATAAATTAACCACAGATAGATTTAAACATAATGAGGCACCATCCGTGTGCTTTAGAAAGATATCTTCTCTCTCCCTTCCCAGGCCCTGCAATTGTTTTTAAAAGCATTTTTTATTATGTCTGTGTTCTGAGTTTTTATAAGTTTTTTCATGATTGTATGTTGGAATTTATTGTAATATTTGTATGTGTATGTATGTTCTTTGTGATGCTAAGGTCACCATTGTTAATGAGCTTCGCTCTATGGCTTAATTTTTATAATAAACAAACAGACAAGATATTGCGCTATTCAAATTGATCATCCTGTCTAAATGAACCAAGTACCCTCAAATACTGGATTAATCAGCTAGATTTTCCTGTCTAAATTAATCAAATACTCTCAGACTGTGTACTATTGGAATAGATTATTCTGGCCAAGGGAACCAAATAACCTTAGATCTTGCACTATTTAAACAGATTATATTGGCTAAATAAATTAAATACGAGAATACCCTCAAATCCTGTATTATTTGTATAGATTATTCTGGATTAATAAACTCAATAACCTCAGATTCTGCACTATTCAAATAAATTATCTTTGTCTAAATGAATCAAAAATTCTCAGATCATGCAGTACAGTATAGCAGATCATCCTGGCTAAATCAATAAAATTCCCTTGGATAGTTGCCTTAGTAGCCATATTACATCCAAGAAACACCAACAATCCAGGCACACAGTTATCCTGGACGTGTCTGTACTGTCAGCCATATTACACCCAAGAAGCACCAATGTTCCAGGTACCAATCTATCATAGGCAGGTCTGCAGTGGTAACCATACTGCACTCAAGAAGCACCAATGTTCCAGGTACACACTAATTCTAAACATGTCTGCCCTGATAACCATATTACACACAAAAAATATTAATGTTCCAGGTAAAGTTGCTACCATGGATACAGATATGTATTTCCAGATAATTTCTGATATTTCTAAAGAGATTCTCTCTAGTGGCCCACGGTGGTAGTACAGGCAGGCAGGCAATTTCTCTAGAGATATCACAAACATTTAAGGAGCTATCTAGCCATGTCTTTCGCTGTAACTGTACATGTCAATCCTAAATATATGTCTGCACTGGTAAACATACTATACACAAGACGTACCACTGTTCCAGGTACAGACTAATCTTGGACATGTGTGTAATGGTAACCATTTTACACCTCAGAAGCACCAATGTTCCATGTACAAGCTAACCCTAAACACGTCTGCACTGGTAACCATATTACACACAAGAAACACCAATATTCCAGGTCTACACTAATCCTAAACATGTCTGTTCTGGTAATCATACTATACATGAGAATGTTCCAGGTATATACTGTTCTAATCTTTGACATTTCTGCTCTGGTAACTATCTTGCACTCCAGAAGCACCAGCTTTTCTGGTACATGACTATACGCTTATCCTAGACATTTCTGCAGTGGTAATTATATTACATATGAGAAGCACAACATTTCAGGTACACACTAATCCTAGGCATGATTGTCCTGGTAACCAAATTACACATGCGAAGCATTAATGTTCCAGGTACACTCTAATTCTACATATGTCTATACTGGTAACTGTACCACTGATCCTTACTACTGTGACCATGATTCTGTTCTTGAAAACTGACATTTTAGGTACTAGATGAAAACAAGCAGTGGTGGATGGTGAGGAACAAGAGGGGTGAGCAAGGACATGTGCCAAGCAACATTCTGGAACCTGTAGGGGGGAATACTGGAGACAACTTCTCACAGGTAGGAAATGTCATCTGTCTGCAGTGCTCCAATTCTGAACCAGCTGTCAGGGACTGACTACTCAGCAATTACATATAGTGCATTATGAATTGATAGCTTGTCTTTTAGTAACAGCTTACACAGAACACTTTACATAAAATCTCTTAGCCAAGACAGAACATGATGTACCAGAACCTGTTATCCACCAGCAGCACTTACCTATGTGGGTTGGAGAAGGGAGTAGATGAATGGCAAGGCCCAATACTCTGGCTCAGTAGCCCCAGAACTGCAACCTAGGCATTCAAAGTATAGATTACAGAAAACAGATGTCAAGAGCATTTTGCTGTGTAAGTCAAGTCATATTTATTTCTTAAGCGTCCAATCCCTGGGGCTCTGGGCACTTTGCATTAATACAGGACAAAATATTTAAACACATTATTAATCTGGGTCAATCAATTTAAAATATGCCATAAACAACTATAAATACAATACGTAAAACTCAGCTCACTATCCCTATAAATCAGTGTACATTAAAAGCTTGTTTAAATGGATGCATCTTCAGGCCTTGTTTAAAACTTTCTATGGAGGGGGCCTCCCTCAGTGACCATGGGTGGGAGTTCCATAATAGTGGGCCTGCCACTTCGAAGGCATGATCGCCAGATGTTTTGAGTCATGCCCTCGGGACCACTAAATAAACCTCCACAGATGACAGTAGGGAGCGCACTGGGTGAGCAAGTGTCAAGAGGTCAGACAGATAGCCCAGACCCAATCCATATAGGGCCTTGTAGGTGAGCAAGCCCACCTTAAAGACAATCCTCCATTTAACTGGCAGCTAGTGTAGTTCATGCAAAACCAAGGTCACATGATCGGACCTCGAAAGGCCCATCACTAACCTGGCTGCAGTGTTGTGCACTAGCTACAGCTGGTGAAAATTGCCTCCACTGACCCTGAAGTGTAGAACATTACAGTAATCAAGCCTGGAGGTGACAAAAGCATGTATCAGTGATGGCAGATCTTCCATCAGTGATGGCAGATCTTCCGGTGGGAAGAAGGGTTTAACCCTCACACTACTTATATTAAAGGCAGCAATGACAGCCCACATTTTAAGCTGATGTGAGGAGTGACCCTCCCATGATTTAGGATGAGAGGAGGAGAATCTTGTCAATGTCCCATTTGGGAGAGCAGTGGCCCTCCCCCTCTTCAAACTGATCATCCCTTACCTCCAACGGTGAACTTACCCTACTCAGTGACTTCTACCTGAACTGTATCTTCCATGCTCTAAAACCCATGATACAACAAACAAAATCCCTAAACCCCCACCAACTCATAAGTGAACCCACCAGACCTAATCCCCACTTCAAAAACCCACACCCTACTGGATTGGATTCTGGCCTCACACCCCCATCAGATCTCCTTCTCTGAAACTTTCCCTGACATATTCCGTGACCATCTCATAACTTATTGTATGTGCAAACTACAACTACCCCACTCTTCCCCTACTTACCGTTGGGTTAGATCCTTACACTCCCCTAAATACCACAGCATTCCTACATGATCTTGCTTCCTCCAACTGGTCCCTTTTCTACACTTCTACTAACATCAGCACTGCACTCTCCCTCTTCTGCCACATACTAAATAAGACATGGAATACTCACACACTACCACGACACTGCAGAGTAAGACACTACCACCACCCTTGGATATCTGCAGGCATCTTAAAGCTTTGCACCTCCCATGACCACGCATGGCCAAACTACAAGGCCTCACTCTCCCACATCAACCTCTCAACCTACTGCACTCTAAGAAATATATGCTCCAAACCAATTAGACTAGCCAAAGCCCAGTACTTCAGGAACACCTTAAAAGAAAACCTCAACTCTTCCCACAAATTCTGACAAACCCTCTCTTCTCTTTTCGACCATCCCCTCCAAATCTTCCACCCCTTCCGTCCTCATTGATGGCAGTCTAGTCTCTGACTCCCTCACTGTTGCCTCCACCCTAAACAATTTCTTCACAATCTGTGCCCTTCCTTTCACCCCTACAAACTCCCCCTCTTCCTTACATACTCCCACATCTACAAATTGCTTACATACTCCCACATCTACAAATGGCTAACATACGCCCACATCTACAAATTGCTTACATACTCCCACATCTACAAATGGCTAACATACGCCCACATCTACAAATGGCTTACATACTCCCACATCTACAAATGGCTTTCATTTCACCCCACCACCGCTGATGAAGTCCTCCATGCCCTCCAATCACTAAACCCTCAGAAATCAAGCCCTGATGGCCTTGACCCACTTCTCCTTCAACCCTCAGCCTCAGCCATCGCCAATCCCCTGTCCCACCTGCTAAACCTCTCTTTCTCACTTAGCACAGTTCCACAAATGTGGAAATCTGCTAAAGTGATCTCCCCTTCCAAAGGAGGTGATCACTTCTCACCTGGTAATTACTATCCCATCTCCCTCCTACCCATATTAGCCCAGCTTCAGGAGTCCCTAGTCCTAACCAGGCTTTCCCACTTCCTCTCCTCCACAAATTTCCTCTCCCCCTACCAGTCCAGATTTTGAGAAACATCAATCAACTGTCTCCTCCTTCTCTGGGTCACAGATGCCATCCTTACAGGCATAGACCAAGGACACCTCACCTCTGCCATTTTCATTCACCTATCAAAGGCCTTTTATTCCCTCTCCCATCCTCTCCTCCTCACTAAACTAGAACTTGCTGGCCTTGCCCCTCCAACAGTTAAATGGTTCAGCTCCTACCTATCTGACCATTCCCAATGCGTCCAGACAAGTGACACCCTATCACCCCCCCCCCAATCCTAGCCGGAATACCCCAAGTCTCTATCCTAGGTTCCATCCTCTTTTCCATCTTTCTTAATGATCTCCCTCTTGTATGCTCCTCATCCCTCAGCTGCTCAGTATCAGTAACACCCCCACTACAGACCACCTAGCTATTGCGGAAGCCTTCAATAAGGCCTTCCCCGACCTTGTCCCAGTGCTACCACCTGCCTGTTTTCAACCTGGTTTGAACTATTCCAACAACGTATCTACCGAGTGTTCTCACCCAACCTTCTACTTTAAAAGGATGACGGTAAAGGAGGCCCTAACTATGGTCAAAAAAGTACTAGGTAAGATCAGACTGGGCAGTGACGAGATAGACATGAAATTTCTATCCCTCACCCTGGACGTTCTTGTAGTGCCCGTTACCATGCTGTACAATAAGTCCCTGGCCCTTGCCCAATTCCTAGCGGTTTGGAAGCAGGCCCTAGTTATGCAAGTGCATAAAGGAGGTGACAAGTCTCTGGTAGCCAACTACAGAACCATCTCGATCCTCTCCCCCCTGTCCAAGGCAGTGGAAAAGATTGTGGCGGGTCAACTCATTGACTACTTCAATAAGTATAATCTACTATGCCCCAACCAGTATGGCTTCAGACAAAATCACAGTACCACCACTGCCCTGCTGGACTACGCGGACTATGTACATAAGGCCCTGGATGAAGGAAAACTGGTGGGGTCTGTCTTTATTGACCTCACCAAAGCCTTCGATACAGTCAACCACCACCTGTTACTGACACAACTGCAAAACATGGGTGTGGCACCCGATGCCCTTTGCTGGTTCTAAGACTACCTGCTATGGAGGAATCAATGTGTCAAAATTGGGCAAACAGTATCCAGCACAAGAGATGTATCATTAGGGGTACCACAGGGATCAATACTGGGGTCCCTACTCTTCAGCCTCTTATTAAATGACCTTCCCACAGCCTGCGACACCAAATTCATACTATATGCAGACGATGCTGTGCTCCTGAGCAGCAGCAGCACGTCTCAGGCTGCCCTACAATCTGAGCTGCAGAACTCCTTCTCCAAACTCGAGGACTGGTTCTGCAGTCATAAGTTGCTACTAAACTACAAGAAGACCTAGGCCATCCTTATATCCAGCCCCCACAACAAAAACAAGCACCACCCCCCATCATCTACAACTCATGCAGTGACCCACTGGAACAAGTCCACTTGTTCAAGTATCTGGGGGTCATAACAGATGATACCCTCACATTTGCGCACCATATTGACTCTGTGGTCAAGACAGTCAATACCAAGATTGGTATCCTGTACAGGCACAGGCAATACCTCTCTCAGGGAGCCCTCCGCCTCTCAGTCCACAGCTCCATCATATCTACTATTGACTATGGACTAGTGGTCTATGGGGCGGCAGCAGATACAGTGCTCAAGAGAGTTCAGACTGTGCTCAACAAAGCTTACAGACACCCTGGATGCTGAGCGTGGCATGCACACCTGTACTCTGTATGAATGTGCAGATTGGCTGTCATTAAGAAACAGGGTCAAATTCCAGACTTGCATCCTAAGGAAGAAGGCTCTATTGGGTAAAACACTGCCTTGTGTAGGCAATTTGATCAAGGTAGCCAACTTGTTACAGGTCACATGGGGAGGACTAGAGGAGTCTTGGCTATCACCTTCCATCGCACCTCGCTTGGACAACATGCATTTGCCTACCAGGCCCCCCTGTGGATGTATGAACTCCCTGGGCACCTCTTGGCCACCAATTTTCTGGCCCAATTCAAAACTGACCTCAAACAGCACCTAATAACACTCTCTAAGTGCACCTGCCCCTAAGTCCAGCCACACCCGCTCTCTCTCTTCCCCCCCAGTAAGCACTAGGCAGGCCTTAGGTACCCCCTCCCTCTGTCCCTTCTCATGATTTGCCTCAGCAATCAGTTTGCATCATGCTCCTTCGGCACCCGCCACTCCACCTTCCCCTCTCCCCCAGCTCCCAGTCCCATGAGTTTTCCTAACAGTCACTACTAATGCAAGCTGCCTGACCATGTCCCCTTGCACCCCATCATTTACTCTAGCACATCTTCTCTGCTGAGCCTCCCCTCACCCCCCACATTTCTTCCTATACCTTATCGCCCTTTTTCCCCCACCCTTCACCTCCACCACAGCACCTACATCTCTCTCTCTCTCTCATACCTCCTTTCTTCACCCCACTGCCAGCTATCCCTGTCCATCTGAACTACTGACAAGGCACTTTGTGGCTGCTTATTCCTTCCCCCACCCTCATAAAGTGTATTTCTTGTTATTTCAACTTGTACCTATGTTTTGAGTTATTCTGTAAGTTCTGAATCCAAGCTGTATCATTCACTGTGATGTACCTTTGCTTTCTCCTCTTGTACTTTGTTTTGCAATCTATGACATGGAACCTTTGTAAAAGAGCTTGCGCTCAAAGGTCTTTTCTAAATCACTAAATAAATAAATAAATCCCAAATACACCTTTATGCGGATGATACCATTCTCTGCACCTCTGGACCCTCTGCCCCCACAGTGACTTCTCAACTGCAAAATAAATTTGTCCGCAATCTAAAATTGTTCCAAGACAACCAGTTAAACATCAATACCAAAAAAAAGTATCCATGACTTTTGGTGCCCCCCAAAAACTTTCCAATCTTCCAACTCCACCCTCTTACTCTACTCTTGAAGCCACCACACTGGACACTGTCTTTGCCTATAACTACCTAGGCATCTGGCTAAACAGCCACTTAGATTACACAACTCACATCAACTACATCCTTTCTAAACTCCGCCCAAAGATTGGCGCTCTATACAGAAATAAGGATGCACTCTCCATCCCTGTCCACCGAATTCTACTCACAAAAACAATCCTTCCCCTCTTTGAGTATGCTGATGTTGTATATGGGTCCTCCTCCACTTCCACCCTCTCTAGGCTTGAATGCTTTTTGCTGCTTCACCTTAAATGCTCCCTCTAGAACCCACCACTGCACCCTTTACTCCTCTTTATCACTCCTCCCCCTATCCTTCTGCTGCCACCACCAAACATCCATCATCACATCGAAATACTGGTTTTGGTTACTCACCCCTTACTTCACTTCCCTCCTTTCCCCTACCACCCACACATCCTACCATCTCCGCTCTAGAGACCCTTGCACTTTCTCACTTCCCCATCCCCACTCAAACTCCAGGAAGGCAGCTTTCTCCAAACATTTCCCTCATAGGTTGAACTCCCTTCCACTGACTTTCCATATGCTACTTCACTAAATCTCTTTAAACATGCCCTCTCCCACTCTTTACCTCCCCCGTGTTCTTCCTATCAGCTAGGTTAAGTCCTATCTACTCAGGTGGCTAAAAACGTGCTAGCTCAACTCTTACATAATCAAGCCTAACATAGTGCAGTCTGCTGAATGTAATGTAAAGTGTTGTAACATATGTGTAAAAAATTATGTAATCTCAAATGTTATTTCTTAACTCTTGTATCACTCTTGTATCATATGTGTAACTTGTACTGTACTCAGGCTATCTGTAACCAACCAGACACAACTCAAGTATCCTTGTACTTCTCCCAGGCTATTCGTAACCAGCCTGAAAATTATTTTTTGTAACTTTGTCTCCTTTTTCCCCTTCCCTGGGTCACACCTGGAAATGAGCCTCGGCTCAGTGTGCCTCTCCTGGTTACCAAATTTTAACTCATTCTATCTTATGTGGCCATTTTTGATCAGGTTAATCAATGGATGGTTCTGATGCCATATGGCACTACTGGTAAGAATGGGTTAAATGAATAAATAAATAAATAAATGATTTGGGCGTGAGTCCTGTTCAAATCCTAGTTCAACAGAGGTGTGACCTTCCCACTATTCATCCTGAGGGGTAGCCCATCTGTTATTCAGGGATGTGGAGGTAGTTCTCCCACTAGTCAAGCTGCGGGATATACTATATTTGCTGCTATTCAGTCTGGGGTAGCTTTGCTGCATTTCCAGCTTAATGTTTATCTTTCTGGTTAATTCATAATTTGAAGATAACACTTGTTTAACTGGAGTACAACACAGAGTCTGTGTAATGTCTTCAAATCTCAGAAAGCTGTTTTTCATCACATAAAGAGATACTGTCTCAGGGATCAGTGCTGGGACCGGTCCTCTTTAATGTCTTTATAATTATACTGCAGAGGAGTTGGAAGGGAAGGTCTGCCTCTTTGTAGATGACACCAAAATCTGTAATAGGGTGGACACTCCATGGGGGGTGGGGGGGAGGCATGATGAGCAGTAGCCTGAGAAAACTAGAAGAGTAGACAAGAGAAAACTAGAAGAATGGTAGAAGAGCGACATTGCAGAGTGACTGGAAGGAAAAGTATGTCTCTTTGCAGATGACACAAAGATCTGCAACAGAGTTGATGCACAAGGTGGGGTGGAAAGGATGTGAAGGGCCTTGGCAAGGTTAGAGGAATGGTCAAATGTATGGCAGCTTAGATTTGCTAAGAAGTACAAGGTAATGCACCTAGGAAACAAAAACCCAGGGAAAGAGTACACACTGTGGGGTGAGATACTAACAACAAAAATGGAAAGGGACCTGGAGGTAGTCATATCAGATGACCTAAAGGTGGGCAAGCAATGTGAGAGGGCAGCAAGGAGGGCTGGGGGGATACTAGGATGCATAGGGAGAGGCATCACCAGTAGAAAACAGGAAGTTATTATCCCTCTGTACAGACAGCTGGTGAGACCCCATCTGGAGTACTACGTGCAGTTCTGGAGACCCAATCTCCGCAAAGACATAGACAGGATGGAAGCTGTCCAGAGGAGGGCAACTAAAATGGTGCAGGGTCTGCACCACAAGACATATGAAGAGAGACTTAAGGAGCTTAATATGTATAGCCTCGAGGAAAGGAGGAGGGGGACATGATAGAAACTTTCAAGTACCTCAAGGGAATCAACAAAGTCCAAGAGGGTAGCATCTTTCAAAAAAAGAGGTGTGCAAGAACAAGGGGGCACAATTTGAAGATAGAGGGGGCGGCTCAGAGGTAATTTAAGGAAGTATTTTTTCACAGAGAGGGTTGTGGATGCATGGAACGGCCTTCCGGAGGAGGTTGTGGAGTCAAAAACAGTGGTGGAATTCAAGCATGCATGGGACAGTCATAAGGCAATTCTAGGGGGTGGGGGTAGGAAGATGTAGGCTGCTGGTTAACTAGGATCTGCAGCTTATCCATTAGGTAAGGAAATGGTTAGACTGGGTGGGCCAAGCGGTCCTTATCTGCCATCAAATTCTATGTTTCTATGTTTCTAAGGGGATGGCATCTGGGTTTTAATGCGAAAAAGTGCAAAATAATGCATTTGGGACACAGAAACCAGGGGTGGAATGCAAAAAGGGTGGTGTGGCACTGACAAGCACCACACAGAAAAGAGAACTTGGGTAATCATATCAAAAGGACCTAAAGGTGGCCAGGCAGTGTGACAAGGCAGTGGGAAAGGCTAGTGGGCTACTGGGGTGCATAGGGAGGGGTATCACCAGCAGAAAGAGGGAGGTGGTGATGCCCCTGTATAGATCACTGGTACAGTAAGACCCCACCTAGAGTACTGTATCTAGTTCTGGAGACCACATCTCTGGAAAGATATGGACAGAGTGGTAACAGTCCAGAGGACAGCAACTAAAAAGATGTAGGGTCTGCATCAGAAGCCCTATGAAGATAAACTTAAGGACCTGAATATGTATACACTGAATGACAGGAGGGAGAGGGGGGATATGATAGAGACCTTTAAAAATGAAGGAGTCGAAGGGTCTCACTCTGAAAAAGGATGAAGTGTGCACTACTGTGGAGTAACAATATCACAGAAAAAAAGAACTCACTAGAAAGTGAGGTGGTAAGCACCACTTAATTGAAGCACAGTGCACCTTGACCTCACTGAAAATAATTTATTAAATATCAACAAATGATGCAAAAGATCAGTAACATGCTGGAAAAGTTGTTCAAAGTGGAAATGGCAAACTGTAAGTGCAAAACACCTAATAAAGTGCACAGTGAAGTCACAGAGATTAAAAGTCACATATGTATCAGACAAGGTAGTAGTCTGAAAATATTGTGTCAAAGTAGGAACCAAACCTCATAGCATACAGAATATACAGTGCAAAATTGCAGTCAGTTTTACTATTGCTTGTGGCAAACAAAGAACTCTCACTTATTCAGGGCTTACTGATACCATTGCCAGCCATCAATCCAGTCTGTATTCTCATTTCCCTGGGTACTGGCAGTCAAGCACTAGGTCAAAAGTGGAAGGAAAAACTGTTCAGGCTTGGCATGCATTTGTGTATCTTCACTCCACCAAGCTTATTCGAACGCAAAGATATTTCAAGAACCTATACATTTCTCTTTTCTATTCCTGGGACTACAGTCTGGTGCACATGCTTCGTGGTGACGATGGTTTTTCCTTCCACCTTTGATCAAGTGCTTGACTGCCAGTACCCATGCGTAACGCGTGTAAGAAGTGAATTCCCCAAAGAAGGAGCAGGCTCTCTTGCCTACCATCAGGTGTCTGTGGGAAGGGGAATGTGCTGCTCACGTACATACAGCTATCTCCCCAGTGAAGGGAACAAGCTCCCTGGCCAACCATCAGCTAATAAAATATTAATATTGCTATATTACTACTGTGTATTGTTAGTACACCTTTACTCTTTACACGTATAGCAAATTCCCCAATGAAGGGAACAAGCTCCCTGGCCAACCATCAACTAATAAAATATTAGTATTGCTATATTGCTACTTTATATTGTTAGTACACCTTTACTCTTTACACTTGCAGTGAATTCCCCAATGAAGGGAACAAGCTCCCTGGCCAACCATCAGCTAATAAAATATTAGTATTGCTATATTTCTACTGCATTATTAGTACACCTTTACCCTTTACACTTACAGCAAACTCCCCGATGGGGGGAATAAGCTCCCTGGCCAGCTGTCAGATAATAAATATTTGATGCTGCTATGTTGTTAGTACACCTTTAAGAAGTTTTAAAGGTTGTAGCCTTACCAATAACTTTACCCCCTGACAAAGTGCTGTACTTGCACAAAGTGGGGGAATGCAAGGCTGACATTTGCAACATAGAATAAATAATTTTGTACACATAATAGTTCTTTGAGAGTTCTTTATCAGTTTATTTTCTTTGTTGATGATTTTCCTTGGCCCAACCCTAACTGTAATGTCCTGGCCTACTGTCAAGGGGTCACTGCGCCGGCACTTTGGGAGCTCCTGCGCATGTCGGGAACTCCCCAGTGGATGTCAGGCTCTCTGGCTTACTATCAAGGGGTTACTGCTATGGTGGTTATGGCAGCTCATACACACGTAGGGAACTCCAAAACTCTCTTGCCTACCATCAGGGTTCACTGCGTTTGGGGATTGTGCAACTTGTGCACACACTGGGAACTTCCCAATGACTGAGCAAGCTCACTGTCCCACAGTCAGGAGTTGCTTTGGCAGTGGACTGTACAGAATGTCTTGCCATTAAGGGTCACTGCAATAGTGGAATGTGCAGAATGGCCTATTACGATCATATGAAAATTTGTTACGGGTTGCTGCAGTAATTGGATCTACAGAATGGCCTACCAGTAAGGGTTGCTGAAGTGATGCGATATAAAGAGTGGCCCACCATTAGGGGGTCACTACAGTAGTGGGATGTACAGAGTGGCCTGCCATTAAGGGATGCTGCAGTTGTGGGATGTACAGAGTGGTCTGCTGTTATGGGGTCACTGAAGTAGTGGGATTTATAGAACGGCCTACTGTTAGGGGTCACTGCAGTAGTGAAATGTATAGAGCGACCTACTGTTAAGGCCACTGCAGGAGTGGAATGTACAGAATAGCCCACTGTTTGGGGTAGCTTCAATAGTAGGATGTACACAATGGCCTACCATTAAGGGTTGCTGCAGTAGTGGGATGTACAGAATGGCCCACTGTTAGGGGTAGCTTCAGCAGTAGGATGTACACAATGACCTACCATTAAGGATTGCTGCAGCAGTGGGATGTAGAGAATAGCCTACTGTTAGAGGTCACTGCAGTAGTGGGATGTAAGAATGGCCAACCGTTAGGGGTTGCTGGAGTAATGGGATGTACAAAATGGCCTACGTTAAAGGTTGCTGCAGTAACACACTGCCAACACTCCCTAGAATAAGATGTGCTGCCATGGGCAGTGCTCCCAATTGGCTGCCCAATCTCTGCTTCCCAGGTCCTGTCCAGAACCTGGGATACTGACAACACTCCATCCCAGTTGGCTGCCCTACTTCCCAGGCCCAATCTGGAACCCAGGACACTGCCAACCTCCCCCCCAATTGGCTGCCCAATCTCTACTGCCCAACTTCAGTTTCAAACCTGGCTCTAGGCAGTGCTCCCTCCCAGCTGGCTGCCCAATCTCAGCTTCCCAGGTCCAGTCCAAAATCAGAGTATGGGCAGAACATTCACATAGCTGGCTGTCCAGTCTCAGCTTTCCTGGTACCCAAGCTCAGATTTCCATGTACAGTATCAAACTGGGATCTAGGTAGTGCTCCTCCCACACACTGGCTGCCACTTTCAGCTCCTCAGGTCCACTCTTGAACCCAGATCTGGGCAAGACTGCCTCCCAGATGGCTGGCCAATCTCAGCTCAGCTTCCTAGGCCTATTCCCCGAACCTGGGTCAGTGCAGCACTTCCTTCCATCTGGCTACCTGGTCTCAGCTTCCACGGTCCATTCCTGAACCGGGATCAGTGCAGCACCTCCTCCGAGCTGGCTACCTGGTCTCAGCTTCCATGGTCCAGTCGCACACTCACATCACGGGCAGCACTCTCTCTCATCTAACTACCAGATCTCAGCTTCCCAGATCCACATCAGAACCCAGGTCCCCAGCCTGGTACTACAATGCATTACTGCTGGACAATCAGGGTTGCCCCAGCCATGTGAGCTATTCTTGACTGCATAAAGGTATCTCAGGCAGTCAGTTTCTCTGTTTACACTGCCACTGCATCACCAGTATCGCCTAAACCATTTCTTTGTTCCATGCTTCAAGATGTGTATGATTGGTGTTTAAATATGAATTCTATTCTACTCACTCTGTCTCATTCACTATATATATATATATATATATATATATATTTTTAATTTCTAGAATCCTACTTATTCCCAGAGTAAATCCTCTATGTCAGACTTGACGGAGCGGTCCTCACCTGGCGATGTGGCAACCTGGCTCAGACAACAGGGATTCTCTCCAATGTATGTATACCCACAGCTCATATCTTCTCACTACAAAACTCATACAGTCTGTACACTTACAGATCATATCTTCAAATACAGAACTCAGGCAATACATACACCTGCAGATCATATACTCTCACTGCAGAACATATACAGTATGTACAACCACAGATCATATTCTGCCAGTACAGAACTCAAGCATTATGTACATCTGGAGTTCATATATAATGTTTTTGCAGATGTCACCTTAATTAATTTACCTCCTGAGTGATAAGACATCCTGGTTGTATAATTTTTTATATTTTAAAAGGAGAAGCTAGGTGGCATCAAAGAAGGGGTGGAGACACAGGATTTAAACTGGGTTCTGTATTTCCACTTACTGACACATTCTTGTTGGACTCTTGAAACAACAGCTAACTGAAGCACTGTAAGAAGGTATACATTAGATAGACAAGTCTAAGTGCATTGTTGGTAGGAGTTTGCATGTTAACCTTATTTTTTTAAGTGATTGTATGTTTTGTGATATATTGTTCTGTGTGTGCATTTTATGTATCTTATTTATTTTAAGTAAAACCTCTGATTTTAAAGAGACTACCTGTGTCTTCCAAGTCCTTCCTTTTTTTTTTTTTTGCCTGTGATGCATGGATGGTTAAGATTTTGATAACGCTGTTCATAAACTAAATGGTATACCAAACTGCAGAAAGGTAAGAATTTATCTGAGGTCTTTCATAGAATTTTTAAGGGTTCATTTTGTACCTGGTTGGGTGCACTTGGTGAAAGATATCTGGCATTTTCTCGAAGAGCAGAATTATCTGAGTCTGTACATTTGGGTACACTAACATAAGGGTCACAGTTTGAATCCCTCCAGAACTTGAGACCAAAGGTGATTCGGACCCATAAAACAGACAGGAGGGTTACCCTGATCTGTTACCCTGTTCACAGTACTACACTCAGAGGTTGGCACTGTGGGAGCAGAGGGCCTGACATGCTGAGTGGGGTTGTGACACCTATAACAGCTGGGATAATACATACATACAAACATAAGAATCTGCCAAAAGATACAGGCCACACAGTCTATCAAGTCTGCTCAAATGTGCAGCTAGCAACCCTTATACGCCGCTGCCTCCCTCCCTCCCTCCCTCAGTGACCTCCACCTCACCTTGTCTAATCCGCTTTTAAAACTGTCTACTGTCCTCCAGGATACCTCCTCCTCTTCAGGCAGAGTGTACCACATAGACACTATTCTTTCTGTGAAAAAGTGCCTTCTCATTTCTCCCCTAAATCTTCCCCCCTCTAATTGCAGTCCATGCCCCCTCGTGTCCCTCCCCTCCTCAACTTAAATATCCCTTCTGTACCAGTCTTGTTTATACCCTTCATATATTTAAAGGTCTTAATCATATCACCCCTATCCCTCCTCTCCTCCAGGGAGTACATGTTAAGCTCCCTCAACCTCTCCTCATAGGGCTTGTCTCCCAGCCCCTGGATCATCTTTGTTGTACTGTGCTGCACCTCCTCCAGTAATCTAACTTCCTTCTTCAAGAATGGGCGCCAGAACTGCATGCAGTACTCCAGGTGCAGTCTCACCAATGACCTGTACAGAGGTGGGATCACCTCCCTTCTCCTGGAGGTGATTCCTCTAGCAATACACCCCAGCATCCTGTTTGCTTTAGCTGCTGCCTTTCTGCACTGTGTTGAGTTGTTCATTTGCCCGTTATTATCACCCCCATATCCTTTCACTCCTCAGTAGTGGTTAACTGTATCCCTCCCATCTGATAACAGCTATTTTGGTTCCTTGCTTCAAAGTGCATTACTTCTCTATCTACTCACACCTAGACTCTGCTACTTTATGGCATTTTATCTAAAGAATCTTCGCAGGTGTCTCCCCCAAATGAGAAGTCACCTGAAAGACTGTACCTTAGTCCTGCTGGCCTTGTCAGTCCTTTTTCCTGCTGGTGCTATCAAATCCAACTGTGGCTCTAGCACAGCTCACCCTACTACGTTCTCTCAATCCCTGAGGCATGGCATTAAGGGACTCAGAACTGCGTATCTAAACATAAGAAGCCTTATCCCTAATCTGGATGAGTTCACAGCCTGGGTAAACCATTTCACTCAAGGCATTCTGCTATTTCTGAAACTTGGACCTAGTATACCTATTAACCTCTGTGTACTGCCGGGCTACAACATATTAAGTTGTGATATGACCTTCACGAGAAAAGAAGGAGCTACTATGATTCACTATAAAGCCCATTTAAATGTCTCTGCCCACTGTTCCCCCTGCCCTTCAACTTACGCTAGCATCGAGCTGTGTCATGCTACCCTTGTACTGGGTAACTCAAAGAAGCTCCATCTTTTTGGTGTATACCTGTCACCTTCTGGCAGTCACCAGGCACTCCCATCCCTTACTGCTCTTGTGGGCCCCTTAGTACATGGTAATGAGTTAATCCTCTTTGGGGACTTTAATACTGACTTGCTTAAATGCAATAAAGGTAACATTGTGCTTTCTCTCAATAAATTACAGGTTAGCCAAAGTGTTTATGACCCACAGGCTCTCTAACAATGGGTGATGTGCCATCCTCATTGACTGGTTTCTGGTGCCTAGACTTGCTAGAGTTGTTTAGTCTGGTGTGCTGCCAGATGCAATTAATGATCAATCCTCTGTTTTCAGTGTATGGTGGGTTAAGCCCCAAGGTCCCCCCTTGAATTTCACCTTCATGATGTCTCCCACTTTCACCCCATTCAGTTTAAATTAAGCAATAATGCCCAACAGGGCGTGTGTCTTGCTGGGATAACGTCACGCCTTAGGTGGTTGGGCATGAGGACACAGGCTGAGTGTATCCAACAACTGAGGTGTGACATTATCCCAAATGACACACACCCTGGAGGGCATTATTGCTATTACACAATGGCTCATTGCTATATATAAAATAAAAAAATAATTTTAACGAATGTTTTTATTAGTGTGGAAAAATATTTTTGTTTCTTAAGAGGAGATGCAAAAAAAGGGATTATGAATAGTGGCCATCATAATGACAGCAGACCCATGATGTTGTACTGGGATAACATCATGGGTCCAGCCCAAGAATGACCAGAGTCCAGGATTTTTTCTTGCCATTGTATAATATAACATAGCCAAGCAAGACTGGTCTAGTCTATGGGCTACCAATGACATCAAGATAGCTCTTGCACAATTCTGTGATCTATTTTCTAGTATCCAGAATAATCGTGCTCTTTTAAACTCTAAACGGATCAAAGGCCCAATCACCAAATCACCGGACTGCCTCCTGCTGTCCCTGATTAAAAAAAGGAACAAATGCTGGGCTGTCTTTACAGCCTCCAACGCTGCTCACGATTGGACACATTATGGAATGCTTAGGCAAGAATGTACACAGGCCATATGGCAGAGTAAAAGTAATACATTGTAAGACCCAGTATGAATCCACAGTTGAGAGTCCGCACCACATTTGGAAATGCATGAAGCAATCCCTGGGACAGGATACTACATTCACCCCTACTGAGACTGACATTGGAGGCATTAACTGTAATAATCCATCCTATCTCTCAAATGCCTTCAATCATATCTTCTCTGATCTAACAGCTTATACTGGGACCCTTCCAATACCTACAGACTTCCAAGAATCCCCTTCTAGCACTGATTTGGTGCAACCTCCCTCTTTCTATTTAAAAATGGCGGAGTCTCAAAGGAGTGCAAACTCCTAAAACAAATTCCTGAAGCTAAATCTGATGCTCTGATGGGACTGACCACAAATTTCTAAAGATTGCTGCAAATGAACTGGCTTCCCCAGGCACTAGAATTTTCAACCTGCCCCCCATCCTGAATTGTGCCAAATATCTAGGGTATGTCTTATATCGTACCCATTTTCAAAAAAGAAAATTGTAAAAATATCTCTAATTATAGACCAGTTGCTATCTTACCAGTACTTAATAAGGTCATCGAAAAAGTTGTTGCTTCCCAACTTTCCAAATACCTATTAGCCTATGACTTCCTTTTCGCAGCTCAACTTGGCTTCTGCTGGAACAATAGCACTATCAT
The DNA here is from genome assembly GCA_016271365.2 of Neoceratodus forsteri. Classification (NCBI taxonomy): domain Eukaryota; kingdom Metazoa; phylum Chordata; order Ceratodontiformes; family Ceratodontidae; genus Neoceratodus; species Neoceratodus forsteri. Next base: position 81,592,314 of record JADMNL010000029.1, on the reverse strand, counting down.
GACCCCACTAACATTCATCAACAGAACTGCTACAGCCATTATGGGCACTGTGTTCACAGATCTAGCTAAGGACTTTGACCTGGTTGATCACATCTTGTTTTGCAACAAGCTAAAAGGCCTGGGTGTGTCAGATACTGCCTTTCCCTGATTTAAAAGTTATTTCTCTAACAGGCAACAATGAGTACAGTTTGGACCCGCTTTCTCAGAACCTGCCCCTGTCACAGTTGGGGACCCACAGAGCTTGATACATGGGCCTCTCCTCTTTTCACCACATATTAATTCAGTACACCATTGCCTCTCATATAGCACACCAATCCTATATGAAGATGATCTTGGTTCTTCTCCAGTGCCCATAATGTGCCTGTATGAAATGTGTTAGATTTACAGGCTGTCCAAAAATGGCTCCCTGAGCACAGACTTAATACTAGGAGAACTGCTGCCTGGGGCTCCCCTACTGCAGATATTGTTCAAATCTATTTGTGTGCTGTCTATAGAAAATTTAAAGAGTACAAAAACAATCTAGTCCTTGTTTTTTTTTTCCATGAAACATTTTTATTGATTTTTCCAAAGAAAACAGTACAATACAATAAATTATCCAACAGAATAGAATATTTGAACATGTAAACAAGTATAAGTAATTTCCATGCAGTATATGGTGATGCAGAATCATACAATAATATTAAGTACAATTGTGTAGCCAATTCCAATAGCAGAGACATGTAAGGACAGATGGCTCAAACTAGGGTTACCACCTTTTAGTGTGCCCAAAATGGGCCATGTCTTACTGAAACACGATTTTTCGCAGGGCAATATGTGACCTCGATCAATGCACCAGACTTGTTTTCTCTATATAATCAAAATTAAAACTAAATGTTGCAGTTTTTTGATTGTTTCTAGTCATTTTAAGATATTTTATTTAAGGTATTATAGTTTTTTGCAACATTTAGAGGAAAGTCAGAAAATATTTTTTCTGCTAGAATGTCAGGACATGTAGTATTTTTCAAGTTTTTTTGCAGGACACGGCTGCCCAAATCAGGACTGTCCTGTGAAAATTGGGACAGGTAGTAACCCTAGCTGAAACAGTACCATGTTTATAGCAAAAACCAATAAAGTTAATCAAGGAAAATCTAGTCCTTGTGTGTTGTACTGTATTAGGGGACTGTAAGAACCTCCTTTCAGGGGAAGACTCAGTACTGCTAAGGCAAAGACTGCTGTGAGACGGGAGGACCTAATATACTGCTCCCTCTTCTGTCAGTCATATAGTGCAGGGCAGAGTCCAAAGGAACAGTTTTATCTAAATAGGTTCAGTGAGCTATTTTAAACCATTTTTAGTATTTTAACAGCTTTATCAGTACTAGAGCTGAAACAAAGCCATGCACTTCTGATCCAGCAGCATAAAAGGTTCCCCTATAGTGAGAGTCAATATAATACTGGGAGAACTGCTGCCTGCAGCTCCCCTGCAGCATATATTCTACAGATTTATCTGTGTGCTGTCTGTCTACAGAAAATTCTAAAGAAAAAAGACAAAAAAAGTCTAGTCCTTGTGTGTTATACTGCATTAGGGGACTGTGATACTCTTTTTTTCAGAGAACAATTCAATGCTGTTGGAGCTAAGACTGCTGAAAGGCAGGAAGACCTGACATCCTGCTCCCACTTCTGACCCTCACACAGTGGAGGGTAGGGTACAAAGTGACCATTTTACTTATTTTAAGCTCTCTAACCAGGTTCAGTGAGCTATTTTAAATTTTTGTTTTAGTATTTTATTAGCTTTCTCAGTACCAGTGCTGAACTGGAAGGTACAGCCATGCACTTTCAGTCTGACAGCACAAAAGGTCCTCCTATAGTGAACATCAGCATAATACTGGGAAAACTGCTGCCTGCGGCACCCCTATAGCAGATATTCTACAAATCTATCGGTGTGCTGTCTGTCTATAGAAAATTCTAAGGAATAAATTAAAAAAAAATCTAGTCCTTGTATGTTGCACTGTATCAGGGGACTGGAGAATCTCTTTTCAGGGGAAGGCTCAGTGCTGCTGGGGCAAAGACTGCTGGGAGGCAGGAGGACCTGATATCCTACTCCCACTTCTGACCCTCACACAGTGCAGGGCAGGGTTGAGAGGGACCATTTTAGCTGGTTCAGTGGGCTATTGTAATTCCTTTTAGTATTTTAATAGCTTTGTCAGCACCATTGCCGAACCACATGTTGCAGCTGCACACTTCCAGTCCAGCAGCATAAAGGTCCCCCTATAGTGAGCATTGGCAAGCACTGAGCAGAGGCGATGCATAGGCAGAGGCACCCTCATCTGCTTATGTGTGCTATGGGAGGAGAGGGAGGAGGCCACCCCATTAATCTTTCTGAAGAAACGGCTATCAGGTTTTCTCGGGTCAACAGTTTCAGTGAGTTTCTTTCACTTATTATTTGCACAGTTGTAAGCAGTCTAATATGGATCCCACAGGTGACATTTTGGAGCTCTTTTGTATGGAGGGGTTGTGAGATAACAGATGGACCAGACACCAAACTTCAGGTTCAACACACAATCTCTGTGTGATGTTTATTCAGAATACAGGAAATAAGCTTCAGCAATTGTGTATTCCTTCTTCAGTATATCACTTTGCAGCAACAGACAATGTCCTTTCTCTGTACTTAGCCAGCACCTACTGACACTGATCTCTGATCTAATCTCTTTTCAGAGAAAACCCTTCAACCCTATGCAGGCCCTTTTGTTTGGGTAGTGAGGGCTCAAAAACAAAACAAAACATGCTAAAAACAAAGAACCTCAGTGCGGAAACACTGAAAAAAGGGTTATCCCAATGGGCATTGGCAACAGATCAAATTTCAAAGAAATACAACATCATACATACTTCATTAATGCAAAGCATCATGGGATATATGCAAATCACCATGACATTTCAGACTTGTTCAGTTTTCAGCAATTTACATGCATTTTAAATAGCACAACTAACTTAATTTCTGTAATAGTCACCTAGTACTTTTTACTATTATCAAAAACTCCTAGTGCCATGGTATTTTCAACATTTACAGGTTTCATAAACATAAGCTATATAGAGCAAGGTATTTTATGACATAGGGCTATTACATACTAACTCCAACAGTGATAAACACAACCTGTTTTACATACGTTTGGAGGTCACCACAATAACCTCCCTGTACGAGGACCTGAGAGGGAAAAGGAAAATTAAAGAGGACATTATAGCATAGGCAAGAAAGGGGAGGGGGTGCCCATAAGTAGCCAACCTTATGGACTAGAAATTGTGAAGGATAGATTAGGCTAAGAAACAGAAGAACTGTTGTAACAGATTTGAGAAAAGGTCAGTCCTCAAGAGTGGCAGGAGCTTCCTGTCACACTTTGTAATGAGGGCTCAACAATAAAATGTGGCATTTGCCTAATGGATGCCCTTGCTTCTTCCAGCACAAATAAACAGAGTTTCTTGTGCGACAAATGCACAAAGCAGTGCACCCTAGTAAAAGAATGCAAAGATATAAAAGCAAACTGTTCACGTTAAATTAAATAAATAAAACTAAAGATGTATTAGTACAATTGCTGTGGAAAACCTGCTAATACAAAAAAGAAGTACTGATAATAAGAAAGATCACAAGAGGCATCTCAGGATTCCTCATATTCTAGTGTTTCTGAATGCACCCCAAAGAGAGGTAGAGATAAATATATATGTAACAAAGATGATGAATGGAGTACTGTACCCAAAAACAAGCACAAACAAGGCAGGAGAGGGATATCTAATTCTGACGCCCCACCCTCTCTAACAAATTTAGCCCCTTGACAGAGGATTTGACATTGTCTACTCCTTCTCCTCAGCACTTAATCAGTTTGAACCAGAGATCACTCATTCCACTCATGCCCCAACTACTAGTTCACAAACACCTTACAAATTGGTCGTTGGTGCTTCCATAGTTCCATAATACGTGATACTGACAGTCACATCTGCAGGTCTAATAAGCTGTTCATTACTGTGTCATGTTTTCTTGGGGTTAAAATCTCTGCCATTAACACAAGAACAGACAAACTTGTTCATAAAGATTCCACTGTAATTCTACATATAGGCACCAGTGACGTGGGCAAGCACAAAAAGAGGACATTTGCTATGAACTCATGTCCTTAAGTAATAAAATATCATAGAAATGGGGTGCAAGGTTCCCCTTTCATGCATCCTGTCAGTACCACATGCCTGCATAGAAAACAATCATACTGTTTCCACAATACATGCGAGATTGTCTAATTGGTGCAGGAATTAAGAGGTCTCCTTTATCGATCATTGGGATGTGATCTCTACAAATAAATCTTTTCATTCAAGAGATGGACTTCATGTTAATAAACCTGGTGCAAAAGCCCTGGGAGTGCATTTCAAATTAACACTAGACTTTATAGGCTTGATTTTCAAAGATCCCTTTGATTGCAGTAAGTTGCAGTGATCGAGGGCTATGGCAATCTTTGTGTGTATCAGGGACCCTGAGCCATATTTTTTAAAAATGAGGGCTCCTGCACCCAAGACCCAAGATTTGCTACATCTCTAGGGTTGCGTCAAAGAAGTAGTACACCTGCAGGATTTGATGGAAGGATCCATCAACCCCCACCCCCCCAAAATGGCACAACACTTGAGGGGTCACAAAGGTGGGGGGGTGAAATTGACTGCAAGATGGGGACTGGGGCAGAAAGAGCATGGGGTGCTCTAGGGGGCATCAGGGAAACTAAGAAAAGGTGGTATGCTGGCACCTGGTGGGGTGCCATGCACAAGGGCAGATGGAAGTTCTGCCCAGGCAGTGCGGGGTTGGCAGGGATGGACCCTGGCCTGGCCCCAGGTGGGTACAGCCCTGGCACCTGCCCCTTAGGTGCCAAAATCCCCCCACCCTGTTGGAGGGAGGCAGATTGCCAGAACGTTGGGGGCTGGGTACCAGGGAACTGTTTTGGTGCCCAGAGAATGCTCCCCTTCACCACAGGCAGCCATCAACCAGCAGCCACTGCCCTATGGGGCAGGTGCCAGGGCTGTGCCAGCCTGGGGCTAGGTCACAGTCTGTCCCTGCTAACCCCCTACTACCCGGGCAGATTGATTGTCTGCCCTTGTGTATAGCTCCTCCACTAGGTGCTAACTCACCACCCTGACATGGATCACTGTCAAAATAGTGCATGCAATATTACGCTTGTTATTACAGCACATACTTATTAGCGCTCCTTCATATTAGTGTAATGACAAAACAGCTTGTATTTTATAGCACAACAATGAAATAGCTAGTATGGCATAGCACTCTGTCAGCTTACCAATCTATGTTGCTGCGCGTTCACTCTGTTCCTGTTACTTCTTCCTGTTAGCTTCTGTAATGTTTACTGGGACCTGGTTAGCATTGCACCATAATGTGTCACTCCCTTTCCCCTCCTGAACTTCCTGTTCCTGTTCCTATTCCTATCTTGATCAGCCCCAATCATGGTAACATTGCAAGTCTGAAAGCATCAAATTTCGAAATGGATTTCAAGGTACAGTCATCTGCGAACCAACGGGTACTTGCCTTCAATAATTTTAGGTCCTGGTAAGTTTTGAAAATAAGAATTTGATCACTGCTGGAACCATAGTCAAACAGTAAGAAGTTTTCATTCTTAACTGTAACAGTGAACTCTTCAGGTGTAATGAGTGTCGTAATGTTCTCTGGTTCTGGAGGTGGGCGGGCAGTGGCCATTCAGTTCTGCGAACTGTGCACTTTAACAGTGACATTGAGGGAAGTTGAGATGATCTAGAAGGAGATAATTCAGACACACCAGATGCCACAATTTGATGCGTGAACTCACAGGTTGTTTCGGCTCGTTGTTTAATGTTGGCCACTGCTTCCTTCACTGCAACCTCAGCTGGGTCAGGTACATGGTTATGCTCTCCCAGCTCTGTCAACACTGTATCTCCTTTCAAATGCAAACATGCGCAGCAGTGCTGTTTATCATACTGCAAACATTTGCAGTAAGCTTTATCAGCAGTAACACGCTGTCTACGAAAAAGGAATAAATGTAGGACTGCAACCTCACTACCCTTTTGGCTGCGGATGAATCGCGCTTGCTGAGACATGATGCTACTTGAGCTAGACAGATCTGAGTATGGCATCACTTGTCACTCATTATATGGCATCTGTGATTAATTAATCTGAATAATGTCAATTACAGGATTACAATTTTTGTAGAGAATAAGCATTCACTCACGAGTTTGTTTATCAAGACATTGCGCTATTACAAAGGCGCCATATTGACGTCTTGCTGTAATGTAATAGATGTAATATGTATAAATGATTTATTTCTTCACTATTTTGTCTGCACTATTATGACCGGATCCCCTGACATAGCCACCATTTCCATGAGGCCCCTAGAGCACCCCTCCATGTGCCTTCTGCTCCCAGCCCTCTCCTGGCAGGTCCCCCCATCGCAACATTGTCCATCAGTGGCGCATGGCCCTTAGACCACCTCCTGGCTAGTCTAAATGCAGCCCCCTCTTGCAGCCATGGCAGGGCTTCTGGAATTGGAAAAAAGAGGCTGGTGCAGCCCTGCCATGGCATAACCACCCTTGCAACCAGGCGCAAGAGCACTTTTGTCATGAGGGTGGTTCAGGGGGGCTTTACCACAAAGTATCCCGATTTTGACACAGCCGGCATCTTTTGAAAACTGAGCCCTATGTGTTTAACTTGATAAATGGGGGGGGAGGCAACTGAAACATATTTTACCATCTTTTCATAAAGCTAATATAGCTAGAAAATCCTCCAGGTCAAACAAAGTTAGGTGTCTGTTACTGAATGCTAGGAGTCTAAATAATAAATCTGATGACCCTTTGGCTCTGACTTCTCATGACAAACCAGATATAATAGCTATCACAGGGACTTGGTGGTCTAATAAGGATGATTAGTGTAGGAATATTTAAGAAGCAATCTATTTTATTGTAACAGAACAAATAGAAAAGGTGGAGGTGTCACCCAGTATACAAATTCTAACTTTGAATCAATAGGTGTTTCCAAAAAAGTTAAAAACAATTCTCTCAGGGATCATGTGATGCCACTGAAGGGCTAGCAGCTTGGAGAACCTACTCCCACCTCAGCTCTCATATTCTACTAAAATTCTCTGACTCTACATCATTAACTACAAGTGTCTACTCACCATTCAACTTCTGATAGCCTTCCGGATCACCTGAGGCAAAGTTGGACACAGTTTAAAGCTTTTTTGAAGTGGATCGGACTGATCAACATTCTGAGGCCTAGCTGTGGCATGGAGGCAGAAATGCCCCAGGCATCTCCCCCCGCACACTCCGCCGCAGACTCCGGAAAAAAAAAATGAAACACTTCAGAGGGCAATCGGGCACCGTCTCTAAGGCTAGCACAGCCTCGACCTCTGCACAAGCTGTGGCTCCCCTAACTGAGCAGAGATTCATGAAGGAACTGCAACTGTTCCGCACAGCCCTTCAAGACCTCTCCTCGGAGCTCAAATCTATGCATATGGAGCTCACAGATGCAACCAGAGCGATCAAGAATGTGGTAGCCTGGACAACATCGCTGGAGGGCTGGAAAGTCTCAATAGAATCGGAACTCCCTGTACTGAGCCAAAAACTGCATCGTATGGAAGCCACACTGGAAGATCTGGAAGGCTGAAGTCGTCACGACAACATTCTTACCTTCAGCCTTCCAGAAGATACAGAAGGAGCTGCACTGATTACCTTTTTACAGCGGATGCTAACCAAAATAGCCGGGCCTCTCTCCCAACAATACCACATATGTAATAGAGAGGGCCCATTGCTCACTTCGACCCAAACCGGCTGCAAGGACGCCACCAAGACCTCTTATACTCAAATTTCTCAATTACCTGGACAAAACGCATGTCTTGGGGCAAGTCAGGGATCTCCAAGAAATGTTGTGGGAAGGGCAGCAGTTATGGTTCACTCAGGATCTCCCAGCAGCTATCCGACAGCGAAGGGCAGCATATCACCCAATAGTTACCAAACTGATCACTGCCAGCATAAAATATAAGGTGCAGTATCCATCAAAGCTTTCTGTTTATTATAAGACCACCTGGCAAAGCTTTGACACCATAGAGCAAGCCCTTTCTGAGCTTCAGGCCCTGATTCCAGACTTGTTCAAGCCACGATGAATTCTAGTGCTGGACTTTAGTTAAATAACAGGACTGTGTGAAGAAATTCCTTGTACCTTTCATCTCCACACGAGGGTGCCAGAGCTCCGTGTTGGTGCTTATAGTTCAATTCTTTTTCTTTTCCATTTAGCCAGGTTAGCAATTCTATGATATAGAATCAAGGTATCAGATTTGTTGTGACATTTATAATCTAATTAACATAGCTCTGATTTATGGGTGCAGTCCAGTGAGAGACCCACCTGTTTTTTTTTTCTTTTATTTTTTTTCTTTTCCTCCTGCAGTTAAGGAGGGAATAAATGTTTCTAATTTTTGGAGATCCATTTAGCATTTCCACATTAAGAGGGGTCTTGTCACTTTACATTACTACAGTTTTATCGCTCTCTACTGTTACTTACCAGTATAGACAAGTGCAATTTCATTGCTTCAGCATATTAAAGTTAGATGTTAGGATGTTATGATGTTATAAAGCTGTCGAGAGAGTTGGGGTGGGAAGGGGCAATCTGAATACTGCAACCAAAGAAGGGTGTTACGAACCAGAGTAAGGGGTTGGGGTACTCACAGCTTTTTACTTTGTTATTTCTTGGACAGTCTTTTTGCTTAATTGTTTTTCTTCTGGGTTGCTCACATGTAACCCAAGCCATAGGACAACCCCTAATGGGAACATCCCAAATTGCTGTGAGTGTGGGGCTTTGGGAGATATGTAAGGGAGGTGGGAAGGAAGGAGGGGTAGCTAAGGGCAGGACAAGGGGGGAAGGTACAGGTATACAGTGAGACAATGTTTTTTCATTTTTTTGCTTTATTCCGAAAACTTTTGTTTTCTTAGGCCTATTGATCAATACTGGCAAAATGCCTCAATATGATGGGGTCTTATAAAGGGTGTTCATGGAATGTGAAGGGGTCCCAGTCTCCGGTCAAATGTGCCAAGGTACTGCTGCACCTCCGCAAGTTAAACACTGATATAGCGTTTCTTCAAGAAACCCATTTACCTCCCCCCCAGGTTCTACAGTTCAGAAGGTCCTGGATGGGTCAAGCTTTAGGGAGTGGGTCTGACACACATAAAGGGGGAGTAGCAATTCTCATAGCAAGGAGAGTACCCTTCCATCTACTGGATACTATTGTAGATCCCCAACACAGATATATTTGATTAAGGCCATGCTAGGCCATTCTGAGGTGGTGTTTGGCTCCATATATGGCCCTAAAACAGAGGAACCTTCCTTCTTCATTTCCTTCATGAACGACCTGATTCCATGGTCCTCCCTCCCCATTGTACTGAGAGGAGACTGGAATCTAGCTTATTGCAATACCTTGGACAGCTCAAGAAGACACCTTTCGTCTCTCTCCCCTGCACAAATTGCCATCAGAGAAATGATGGACTCTGTTGGTTTAATAGACCTCTGGAGGGCTCTTTTCCCTCGCCAAAAGGAATATTCCTTTCTCTCTATTCCCCACAACTCATTCTCCCATCTTGATTATTTCCTTCTGGATACTGGGCACCTGTCATCAGTTTTATCCTGCAACTACCTCCCTAAAGTGATCTCAGATCACCATCCCACTTTATTATGTTGGAGTCCTGGCCCACCCCTCTCCGAAGATAAGGTATGGAGATTTAATAGCCAACTTTTTCGATCAGAGCATCTGAAATCCCAGTTCACAGACTTCATTACTAATTTTCTCAATCTCAACACCCCCACTATATCCAAGCTAGATATTCTATGGGGAGCTCCTAAATGTTCATTGCGGTGAGAAATTATTCACCTGGCCACAGTAAAAAAAAAAAATCACCTCCAAGGTAACCTCTGCCCTACTACAAGACATGAGGAACTCAAAATTATCACTTTCCACTGATTCCACCATAGATGATGAGCTCAATGCCTTAGAAATTCTCAGAGACCACTATAATTCAAATCTAACTGAACAAGCAGAACATCTTCTTACACGCTCCAAAATTCACTACTTCAATCAGGGGGACAAGGCAGGAAAACTCCTGGCTCTAGGTCTCAAGGCACAGGCCTCTGATAGAATTGTTTCAAGCATTCAAAAATCCGGAGGACAAATTGTTACTTCCCCTAGAGACAGAGTAAACTGTTTCCAGGAGTACTACAAAACGTTATACTCTCAGTCTTCTTCTCCTTTCCACCCAGCAGTGGTAGATCAGTTTTTACAGCTGATCCAACTTCATCAACTTGATGCTAGTCAAGCAGATTCGCTTAAGGCACCTATCTCCCAGGACGAAATAAACCTGGCCATTGATTCCCTTCCCTTAGACAAAGCCCCAGGTCCAGATGGATACACTGTAGAATTCTTTAAACTCCTCAAAGCACAAGTAGTACCAGTTCTGCTAGACACTTATATCTATATGTTCAATCATGGTATTTCAGATTTCTCCCTATTTGAAGCCACAGTCGTGGTTCTTCCCAAACCCGACAGGGATCCACTTCACATGACTAACTATCGCCCTATTTCTTTAATTAATGTTGACATGAAGATGCTTGCCAAGATCCTGGCTACTAGGTTGACTAAAGTGTGGCAAAGTCTCATAAGTAGAGAACAAGTCAGTTTTGTTGCTGGTAGGGTGTCCTCCGATCATATGCGCAAACTGGCCTATTTGATCTCTACATCCAGGGAATCCCGAACTCCATCTGCCTTGGACTTCCTGGATGCAGAGAAAGCATTTGATAGGGTTTCCTGGGACTATCTATTTTACCTGCTACAGCACTTTAATATACCAGTGCAGTACATCAAATGGATCAAGATTCTCTACACATAACCCTCCACACGAATACTCTGAAATGGTCACCTATCACAACCCTTCAATTTGCAGCAAGGTACCAGACAGGGATGTCCATTTTCCCCTTTTCTGTTTGATTTATATCTAGAACCGCTCATTAGACGCATCAACAATTCCCCCAATATTTCTGGCATATCTATTGGTCCATATCAGTATAAACTCTCGGTGTACGGCGATGATATTTTACTGCATGTTACATATCCTTCTACATCGATTACTGCCACACTTGAACTTGTTATGGAATTTGGCAAATTCTCTAACTATAAGCTCAATATAACTAAGACAGAACTAATGCCTCTAAACGTCTATACATTCCCAGCAGATGTCTCATCTAGGGTTCCACTGGACTAAGGAAAAACTAAAATATTTGGGGATATACCTTTCTTGCTCTGAAGTCAAGATGAAACAATACAATCTTGATAAAGTCCTCGTTCAAATTAAAATAGATCTCTCCCACTGGGCCATGCTTCCACTCTCCCTTTGGGTACGCATAAATGTAGTGAAAATGAATATCCTCCCTCAACTATTGTATCCCTTACAGATGACGCGTCTCTTCTTACCCAAAATTTGGTTTATGCAAATCCATAGACTTATATCTAATTTTCTATGGGGCGGCAAGACACCTTGGAAGGCTCTCTTTAAACTACAGAGGAGCAGAGCGAATGGAGGCCTACAACTCCCAGATCTTCTTCTTTATCAGTTCTCCATTACATGTTCAATCCTTACATACTGGCTGAAGGGTGGGATACTTACCGATCAGATCCAATATCATCCTTTGTGGCTTCAAATAGAAAAGTCCCTTGCCTCTCTACATAATATAACTCTCAACACTCTCATATTTACTTCTTCTAAGAATTTAATCTAAAGTCTTCGGAACTTACCCATTGGGGTAACACTTCGAGTACATGCCCAACTCTGCAACACATTCCAGATATCCTTGCTAAGAGATGTCTCCCAACCCATATGTGGTAACCTCAACTTCAAGATCGGGGGACTGCCCCTTTCATATAATTTTTGGCCAGGGAATACCCAGCTTAAAGTTATAGACTTACTACAAGAACATAAACTGATGTCATTCCAAATAGCTTGTGCACAGTTTAATCTCCCTAACTGTTTCTGCTTCAAATACATCCAACTACAACATATGTTACTACAACATTTTGGGTCCGGGCCTTGGAAACAGAATCTAGCAGGCCCGCTTCTCCTAGCCATCTCCAATTTACCCTCATCCCACCTTATTTCTTTTCTCTATCGCCGACTAAGGGATGGCATAGAGGAAATGCGAGGAGCACCACACGTCTGGGACCAGGCACTACCCTCAGACTCCCCAACACCGCGACCATGGTCCAAAATCTGGTTACAACTATATCAAGATGTGAAGTGGATCAGATACCGCATTCTACAGTTTTATGTTTTACATGATTTATACTATACTCCAGCCAGACTTTATCAATTGGATCCTCTCTTAGGTCTCTCTGAAGCCTTTAAACCAGAAATCTGCATAATAGGGGAATATGGGGAACTTTTGATTGGTAATCAGCGTGAATACATGGCACTAATATCTCTATGTGCCAAGAAAGTAATCATGCGGCACTGGCTGGATCAGAGCATTCCCACGTATACAGAATGGTTAACAGAGATGCTCTTTGCCTTACAGGCAGAATGTACCATTGCCCAAATAACGAAAAGGCCACATTACTATCAGAAAGTATGGGCCCCCTTACATACCCTATTAACCATTTAATTGAATAAGTTACAGACTATTATAAGTCTTCACAATCACTACTATAAAAGCCAACATAATTTTTTAGGTACTCTCCAGTAATTGTACCCAGGGCCAATACAGCCACAGATTAACCTCACTGCATACCTGAGGGTGGGGGGATTGGGTTCAAGGGAGGAGGGGGGGGAGAGAATAGGAGAACAGACCAGTGCATGTTTCTTAAGTTTTGGAGTGATCTGTATAGAGAATTATAATACTATCTATCATTCATCAGACTTCTTCGTGAATATCTATCATTGTAGAATCTCTCCATCTTATATTTCTGGTATGTCAAAATGAAACATGTTACAATCTCTTCTTAATGTTTGTAACAAATGACAGGAAAAATCTTCCTAACAATAAAGCACAGTCAATTTGAAAAAAAACAACAATTCTCTCAAACTAAATATTTGTGGTTAAAATCTTTGCTAACTCCTCTGACTCCTCCATTCTCAGTCTGTGTTATCATCTGCCTGATACTACATCAGATATCACAGATGAAATTATTGTTGAAACAAAATCTGCATGTGAATTGGGAGAAGTCATTCTCGTGGGGAATTTAAATTTCATGGAGATAAATTGTGTAACACATACAGCATCTACAGAAACCAGTTTATTTCTGCCTGTGAGCAACTCCATATGCTCCAGTATGTTTTGGAACCTACTAAAGGCATGCATATTTTGGAGAGTGTTCTTTAAATGGAAAACAGAATTATGAAAAACTGTACAAATGGACCCCTATTAAGTAACAGTGATCATACTCCTGTCATATTTGATGTACATGTTATGCATTCCCAGTATTCTGGACTGGCTGAGTTCTTTGATATACATGTTACATATTCATCAAAAAAAATCAAAGCACCTGCTGCCCCACAAAGGAAACACAAGGACCAGTTGTACAGATTTGATAGTCCTTCTTTATAAATCAATAAAATAGGCACACAAAAGTAAAAATCCAGCAGTCCTTGTGTTTCCTTTGTGGAGCAGTGGGTGCTTTGATTTTTTTGACATTTGATGATTGCAGTATAGCACCGCTGCAAACTCCTGGTGCTCCTTACAGCTCTCCATATGTTATGCATTCCCAGTATTCTGGAGTGACTGAGATTTGATGTATGTGCTATGCATTCACAGTATTCTGGAGTGACTGAGATTTGATGTACATGCTATGCATTCACAGTATTCTGGAGTGGCTGAGATTTGATGTACATGCTATGCATTCACAGTATTCTGGAGTGACTGAGCTTTGATGTACATGCTATGCATTCCCAGTATTCTGGAGTGACAGAGATTTGATGTACATGTTATGCATTCCCAGTATTCTGGAGTGACTGAGATTTGATGTACGTGCTACGCATTCCCAGTATTCTGGAGTGACTGAGATTTGATGCACGTGCTACGCATTCCCAGTACTCTGGAGTGACTGAGATTTGATGCACGTGCTACGCAATCCCAGTATTCTGGAGTGACTGAGATTTGATGCACATGCTACGCATTCCCAGTATTCTGGAGTGACTGAGATTTGATGTACATGCTATGTCTTCCCAGTATTCTGGAGTGACTGAGATTTGATGTACATGCTATGCATTTCCAGTATTCTGGAGTGACTGAGATTTGATGTACATGCTACGCATTCCCAGTATTCTGGAGTGACTGAGATTTGATGCACATGTTACGAATTCCCAGTATTCTGGAGTGACTGAGATTTGATGCACATGTTACGCATTCCCAGTATTCTGGAGTGGCTGAGATTTGATGCATATGTTACGCATTCTCACTATTCTGGAGTGACTGAGATTTGATGTACATGCTACGCATTCCCAGTATTCTGGAGTGACTGAGATTTGATGCACATGCTACGCATTCCCAGTATTCTGGAGTGACTGAGATTTGATGCACATGTTACGCATTCTCAGTATTCTGGAGTGACTGAAATTTGATGTACATGTTATGCATTCACAGTATTCTGGAGTGACTGAGATTTGATGCACATGTTACGAATTCCCAGTATTCTGGAGTGACTGAGATTTGATGTACATGTTACGCATTCCCAGTATTCTGGAGTGACTGAGATTTGATGCACATGCTATGCATTCCCAGTATTCTGGAGTGACTGAGATTTGATGTACATGTTATGCATTCACAGTATTCTGGAGTGACTGAGATTTGATGCACATGTTATGCATTCCCAGTATTCTGGAGTGACTGAGATTTGATGCACATGTTACGCATTCTCAGTATTCTGGAGTGACTGAGATTTGATGCACATGTTACGCATTCCCAGTATTCTGGAGTGATTGAGTTCTTTGTGTACAATACAGCAAATGCTGCAAAAATAACTGAGGAATTAACAAAAGTGAACGGGGATATTCTTCTTGAAAATTGTGACACTGACGCAATGTGAATTAACATCAAGAATGTTATTTTTCACTTAAGTAATAAGTATATTCCAAAAATTAGGAAATATAAGAACAAAAAGCTCAGACCTAAGTGGTTGCCTAAAAAAATTAACAATCTAATAATAATGGAATATGTACAAGGCATACAGGTCTTCAAAAAAAACAGCAAAAAACAACATAGAATATAATTTCTTTTTTTTAGTTTATACTTTTTGCCTCCAACTTGACACCCCCCCCCGCCTCGGTCAGATCCAGTCCCATCCCTGATATCTCTGCCACTTGCCTCTGAGGACTTTCAACCCCACAAGCTTACCCCATTATGATCAGGTCCAGTCGAGCTGGAACCAACCCTCCTCCCACTCCAGAGCTATGGAGATGGAGGTTCCCAGAGTGTCCCCACAGCCGAGAGTAGCTGGGGTCAGGGCCCAGGTTTCAACTCAACTCCAGTTTCAACTCAACACAGCCACAGTCACAATTCAATTCAATTCAAGTTTATTGCAGGAAAGGCTCCATTGAGCATGCTCATTCACAAGGTGGTCCCAATTACACAAAAACAAGGACATATACATGTAGACAACAATGGTGGGTGCAACACATAAAAGCATTTATAGTGAATTACAAGCGACTCATCTACGGAACAATTGCATGACAGCAATAAAAGATAAAATAAAGTGCTATGCACAGACAAATAACAGGGAAATCATGTAGTAATCATACAGTACAGTAATAAAGTGCATCGTAATAAAATGACAAGATTCAGTGCATGGTAACATGTTGACTAACTACAGGGTGGAACAGGAAAATACAGCACAAATAATAAAGGCTTAGGCAACAGTCAGCCAGGTGGTTACTAGAACCGCTTGTGTAGCATATTGAATTAGGGTGGAAGGAGTTGCTGATTCAGAGGAGTGAGAGATCAGAGAGATGAGAAATGGGAAGAGATGGGTAAAGCACTGGGATGAGCAGGAGGTAGGGAGAACAAAAAGGGGGGCACATGCATACTATGGAGTCATGAGTGGAAAGATTGAGAAGGTAGAAAAGAGATAGAAAAGAAAAGAGTTAAGTGCATAAGTGCTGCTGGGAATGGAGCACAACTACATCCATAAAAGGGACAGAGAGGGTGGAGCAGAAGGGGGAAGGGGAAGGCAATGAACAACAGGAAATGGGGAGAGAGTTTGGAAGGGGGACCAAGGGTGGGCAGGCGGGGGAAGGAAAGGAAGAAGGGGGTTATAGGGGGTGAGAAGCGGGAAGAGAAGGGGGTAAGCAGGGGGTGAGTAGAGGGTAGGTGTCAGGTGAGGGGAGGAGGAGGGATGGAGGTGACAACAATGAGACCTAAGCCTTCTGACAAGTACTTACTACCTTGAAATGTTTAGTGACCAGGATTTTGAAGAAGTTAACCGAGACAAGACTAGTGAGCTTGAACACTGCTTGAATGCTGTTCCATGCCACGGGAAGGGCATAGGAAATAGTGCCATTGCCAAGGGAGGTACAAGTCTTAGGCACATCCAGGAGGATGAAAGCTGACTTCCTTAAAGAGTAGGTACTGTGAGAAATGTGAACGAGAGAGGAGATATAGCCTGGAAGTTTGTTTAGAAGGATTTTGAGCATCCACATGCCAAGATGAGACAGTTGTCTTGAGTCGAGGGACATCCAGCCAACTTCTATGTACAGGTCTCAGTGGTGTGTCCTATAAGATACCTTGGTGATAAAGTGCAGGGCACAGTGGAACAACACGTCAGGTTCATGTAGACTGGTTGTTGAGGTGCAATTATATATTATGTCGCCATAATCTAGAAATGGGAGGAACATGGCCTGAACTAGTCTAAGTCTGACCTCAGGTAGAAGAGCGCCCTGTTTCTAAAGAATAATCTGAGTCTAGCTTTCAGTTTACTGGTGAGGCTATCAATATGGCATTGAAAGACAGCTTACTGTCATGTGCCTATGTATTTAAATGTATCTTCCACTTCAAGCGTTTAACCTAGGGATGTCACAATAGATCCATTTGTAGCCTTACTGTAGATGGAGGGAGGGTTGCTGTTATGCGTGAAGAACATTACTTTTTTTTTTGTATTTAGTAAAAGTTTGGAGTTAATGAGATTATGTTCAAGCTGCAAGAAATCAGATTGCAGCTCGTCACAGACTTCAGCTAGAGTTGGTTTGGATGTATAAAGTACGGTGTCATCCACAAAAAAAATACAGCTTAGTCATAATGATGTTGGAGTCCAGGGTATTATTATAGATCGGAAAAAGTATAGGGCCTAGTATGGACCCTTGTGGGACACCTCTTGTAATGAGGAGGTAGTCCAATAATGGGCCATCAGTTTTAATTTTCTGGAATCTATCTGTGAGGTAGCTGCAGAACCACTGAACTGTAGTAACAGTAGCACCAAGATTTGTAAGGCCAAGAAGAGTGAGGTTGTGGTCAATGATATGAAACACCTTGCTCAGGTCTAAGAAAACAGCGCCTGTTCCTTGTTTAGAAGCATGAGCAGTGAACCAGTCATTGGTAACTTTTGCTAGAGCAGAGATGGTGCTAAGGTTTTGCCTAAAACCAGACTGAGCTGGGTTAAGTAGAGAGTGTCTTTCAAGGTAGTCTTTTAATTGACTGTATACTAGTTTTTTGAGGATTTTGGACAGCACTGGAAGAATGGAGATGGACCTATAATTATTCAGATTGCAGGGGTCACTGAATTTGAAGAGTGGGAGAATGTGAGCAGATTTCCAGCAGGAAGGGACTGTGGCAGTGGAAATAGACAGGTCGAAGATGTGAAAGATGGGAGTGGTAAGATAGTAGCAGTCTAGTTTGAGGAAAAAAGGTTCAATCCCATCTGTTCTACCACCCTTTTTGGTATCTATTTTGCTAAGATGGTCTTCTACTTCCTTGTATGACATGGGGAGAAACTGAAGGAGGTACAGGGGCAATGATACAGGGGGCGTGTTAGTGTACGGGGGAAGGCAGGATAACCCTGCATAGGGAGAGGAATCAAATGCCAGCCTAGAGGTGGCAAAATGGGAGTTTAGTTTTTCTAGAATAAGGCTGTGGTCTTCAATTTCTACTCCATTGGCACAGATTTTGGCTGGGACAGAAGGGGCAGCTTTACATTCTTCGACTCATTTTATTGTCTACCAGATCTTGGCTGAGTTCCCTTTGGCTTGCTTGAGGATTTCAATGTAATAATTAGATTTGTCAGAACAAATTAAGTTGACACATGAATTTCTGGCCATTCTAAAAGCCTGCCAGTCGGTCTGGCACTTAGTTCACCTTGCATGAGTCCAGAGTTTATCACGTTTGGTTAGAGCAGTTTTGAGGCCTGGCATGAACCATGGATGGGAAAACTTATAGACTCTGGTTCTGATGAAAGGGGCATGGTTATTTGCTAATGGTGATAAGTTATCGTTAATGACAGTGATGGCCTCATCCACTGTTTTGAATAAATAGGGTTTTACCAGTTTATATGGCTGCGGTCAGAGAGATAATTATCTGCACTGAATTTCCACAAGCTACACTTAGTAATAAATTTGGACAAGGTGGGACCTTTTTCATGGGATCTGGTGCACACTACAATGCTGTGGTCGCTCTAATTATTATGGAATATGGTAGTGTGCAGGATTTTGTGAGGACAGCTTGAAATGATTTATTTATTTTTTTATTTAGTTTTTGTTAACTGGGTAGGTGCACTAGCCAGAAAGATTATTTTCAGGCATGACCCAGGAGAGTATAGAGACAAACCTCAAAAGAACATCATGACACATAGTACAAAGTACAGGAACATTATGATACAGAGTACAAATTACATAACAGTGGCAATGTGACCAAGAATTTGTGGTAGTACGACCAAAATAAGCTTTTAAATTAACTTAAGACAAAATACAGTCTGGTCAGAATAACAGATAGAGGTATTAAGACCAAAAATACAGTAACTAATATTTACACAGGACAGTACAGTAAGGTCAAGTATTATGCAGCCAAGAACTGTGCAAGTAAAATAAGGTGAAGTAGGAGCAATAGCCAACAATCACAGATAGATGAAGGAGGAGCTTGGGAGAAAGGTGGAGAAGGATAACAGGATAACCTGGAGGGGAGAGTGGGGAGTGGGAAGTGGGGGGAAGTGACAAAAATGAGGAAGTGAAAGAGAAGAGGTGGAGTTTCTCAGACAGAGGTGGGCTCTAGACTCTATTGAAGATGACAGGCAGAGGGTAGGGTTAGAGAGTAAGGGTTAGGGCGGTTTGAAGCAAGAGCATATGTAGGAGGAGAGGAGATAATGCCGGAGTTCTTTCTTAAAGGAGTAGTGGGATCCAGATTGGCGCTGGGTAGTAGGAAGTGAGTTCCAGTAGTGGTGTGCATGACAGGCAAAAGCATGACCACTTTTATTTGTGCGATGTCTCGGGATGAGGACAGGGATATTTACCACTGAGTGCAACGCATAGTGGGTTTTCTGGAAGGGAAGGAGACAGGCCAGTAATTTTGGGATACAGGACCTGATTATGTTGTCAATAATGGACCCAAGCGCATAGGACCTTAGCTCAAGAGGTAAAAGCCATCCTGGATCAGAGTAGACGAGACAGTGATGTTTGAGCCGAGGGGAGCTGGATGCAAAGTGACAGATGTTATTGTAGGTGACATCCCACTTACGAAGACATGAATTGCTGGCAGAGACATACGTGGCAACTCTGTAAGTGAGAGAGGGAAGTAATATTCCACATGCGATGGCAAGTCTAGCCGAGGGAGTAAGCGCAAAGCTAGTTCAGTAGGCGATCCCGAGTTTCGAGTTAACCTGTTTACAGATAGTGTGAATGTGGAGGTCGAAATTCAGGGATGGGTCTAGAGTGACCCCAAGATACTTGAATGAATTTACCACTCCAACAGTTAAGCCATCAGCGGAGGAGACACTGAAGTGTGGTTGGAAGTGTTTGAGCTTGGGATTGGAGCCAAATAACATAGCTTGTGTCTTAGCTGAGTTTAAGATGAGTTTGTGATTATCAAGCCACTGTTGTAACAGCTGATAATCTTTGGAGAGTTTTGTGTTTATGTCTGCAATGTTATTTGAACTGCAATACAGGACAATGTTGTCTGCATATAATAGGGAGGAGGTATTGAGGAGATTCAAGGTAATACTATTAATGAAAATGGTGATAAGTAGTGGACCTAAGATAGGCCCTTGAGGTACACCAATGTTGATGGTAGCCTTGTCAGAGAAGGTGGAGTTGAAATTCACATATTGCGACCTATCAGACAGATAGCTCTTAAACCAGTTAACAACAGTGAGTGCAAAGCTTAGGGAGTTTAGGGTAGCAACGAGGAGGGAGTGGATAACAAGGTCAAAAGCCTTGGTCATATCAATAAAAATAGCCCAAGTGAGCCTTCCAGCATCCATAGCCACTAAGGTGTCGGATGTGAGTTTGAGTAGGGCAGTGGTGGTACTATGACCCTTGTGGAAACCAAGTTGGGCATCAGTTAAGAGGTTGTAGTGCAGTAATGATGACATCCAGGATAGAGTTGTTTGCACAGTTTTTGATATTTAACTTAGTTGGCTCCGTGATGAGTTGGGAGAAGCCGAGCTTGTCGCAAAGTCCTTTTAGCCCACTCACTTTGGGTAAGAGCCAGTCAAGGTTTAGATCACCGAGAATGATAGTTTCATTGTTGTTAGGGGCAATGAGGGATTTAAGGGTTGTGATTATTTTGTTGCCCCCAGCGAGGGGTCTGTAACAACTGATAATGTTAAGGGTTTCTGATGACAGCAGGTGGATTTTTAAGGGCACGTATTTAAATTCTTTTGGTTTTGACATGGTGCGGACATCAGTGACATTAACTCTGTCTTTTGAATAAATGACACCCTCCATGGGCCTGTCTGTTCTGTGCAGATTGTAAAAGGGGAGAGAGAGATCTGCTGATCTGAATGGTGCTTTTAAGCCAGGCTTCAGTGATGACAATGAGGTCTGAGTTGGTATGGGCAGCCCAAATTTGGAGGTGATCTAGTTTATTCAGCAAGTTCCATGTGTTAATCAGCATGATCTTTAGGCCTGGGGCAGCTACAAAGTCTAAGGGGGAGGCAGGGGGCTGTGGGGACCAGGGTTCACCTTTCCACATTTCCAGAAAGATAAGAAGTAGCAGGATAAGCTTTTTTAATCTAATGGTCTGCTAGCAAAATTCAAATCTGTAGTTAGAATGGCAAAGAGGCAGTACCCTTATTAGGCCTAACAAATTCAGTATTCTGAGTACAGATAAAGGCACTAGGTCATGTCAGCACCTGTATGGACAGTACTGTCAATAGCAGCATCGTCCATACAGTGCTGACAAGAAAGGCGGCAAGAGACAATGCTGACAACAAAATCGCCACCAGTGGTAATGATTGCAAGTGCGTTTCGCGATTGCTACCACTAGAAAATGTTATTTTTCCCCCTCGCACTCTGATTGTGTGGAGGCTCTGCCCCCTTGCACCCCCTTAATTAAAATAATCAGCTCTGAGTTGCAGTTGGATTATGGGGGGGAAGTAAAATAGTGGAGACCAAGATTAGAACCCTGATCTCCACCACCTTTGTGACCAAGCTGCTCCTGCATTACCACTCCATGCCACAGGAGCAGCTTGGCCAGCTACCTCTATTCCTCTGCTCTTGTCTTGTGCTGTAACACCACAGACAGCAACCAGGGGAGTGCTCACTACATGGTGCTGTAATTCCCCTGTCTCTGTCCATGGTAGCACGATATAGACCGCGCTGTGTTAGTGTGCGCTATTCTTGTAGCGCTCTTCTGACCAGGTAGGCTGATAAAGATTGGTCTATCTGCTACCCTTCCCCATTTCTATGACCCTAAGGTCAGAGTTAGAATAATTAGCAGAGGAAAAATATCAATTTTCTCTATCAAAAATTCCTGAATCAACTTACCTTCTATAGGGCCACAAAAAGAGGGGGGATAATACATTTAGTGCAGAAGTTTTGACTATCAGGTAGTGCCAGAGAAGTCAGGAAGAAAAAATCAACAGCTCCACACAGGGTTTCACTGGAGATCGGTCAAGTTAACACTTAATGCCAAGGATTCACAATCAAAATAAGAACTCAGGTAAATGTAAATCAGTCTGCTTAATGCTGAGATTAAGATTAACATTAACACAGAACAGTTAGATGCTGAATAATCTTTATTGTTTTGCTAAACAGCCTTCACAATCATAATAGAAAAACTTCATACCAGCATAAAAAAAAATCAATAAAAAGCAAGAATTTACAGAGATTACAATACACAAAGTGCAGCAGGTTCAATGTACAACTACATACTACAGTATATACCCTTGTGCAACAGTGAGGTACAAACAAAACTCAGTCTGGAAATATACACATGATCACATGTACCCAGCCAATGAATCTGCACATATTTGTGTGCTAACTCTGCCCTAAGAGCCAGCTTAAAAACCCTTGCCATGCCGAGGACTGATATATCAGTCCAGAATTCCTATATGTTCTAATTTTGTTGGCAGTCTAAGCAAGGGTTAGCAATATTGTTTAAATAATGCTTTCTAACAAGCATGTAAACCAAGAGAAAAGAACCTTGATAATCCCAAATTCTAGCACTCAACAGTCAGTAAGGATATAAAATGTTAGTAGTCCAGGCAGGTACCAAACTTCTAGCATAGGAACACACCTGAAATAGTGCTTTAGCTAACGCTATCAGCATGTAAACCTGGCATCAGCTTGAAAGTCCCAAAAATTCTTATACAGATATCCGGGGCTGGATTTTCATATGGTGATGCAGGACTTGCATCAAGCCCTGCATCAAACGCAATTTTTGGTGCAGCTACCAGAAACACCTTGCATAGCGTGCCTGATTTTTATGGGTCAGGCGCCAGTTGCAACTATTTACCTGATTTACAGCAACTTGCACCAAATATCTGGCACAAGCCCCGAAAAAAGGGTACCTGAGACTGCCCCAAGCTAGACCAGAAAAAGTTGGTCTAGCTTGCAGCAACCGGTGCATGGGATGGAAAATCCTGATTGCTGACTGGGTGAATGCCACGCGCCCCCTGCGCCATTTATTCAGTACACCCGGGGCTTGCGACATTAGGAGCCTTTGAAAATCCAGCCCTCTATCTGACTCACATACTGCAAGTCCGTGTCACCTAGATCTAACTGGTTGGCATAGTTAGCATTTAGGGCACTTCAAAATCGACATGACACAAAATCATCTCTCTTTTTTTTCACATAATAGTTTTTATTAAGTTTTTTTTCAACCATACAATACAATCTGTAAGGCAAGAGCAAATCTAAATAGTTATCCATATTCATAAAATATTCATTACATTCATTAATATGTTACAATCATTTATAAAAGATTAAGCCTAACATTTCAATTATTATTCTTAATGTAATAAGTTGTACCATGTATCACAATACACAAATTCTAAACCAGAGATAACTTATTTAGGGGTATCCCATGTCAAATGGAAATAAAGGTCTAGCAGCCTTACAATCCCTTCAAAGCAATGAATGGTGACCAAATACTATTGTAAGCATCCATTTTATCTAACATCTGATAGTGAATTTTTCCATTACTTGCAACAAATTCCATCTGAGTATACCATTCCTGTATTGAGGAGGACTCTACTTTTCCAATACTTTAATATAAGCCTCTTTACACTGAAGGAGGCAATAGACAGCCAGATTTTTTTAGATTTGCTCAGATATACGCATTCTCTGCTGCATAGGGGTGACTGGTTCCTATGTGTTCACCATGCTGCATATTACACTAGTGTACTGTCCGTATTTTACGCATTGTCAACCTTGTATCCTATTGCTCGTTGCCTGTGCTGTTTCTATTTTTGTAAGCTGCTCCTAAGAAATGCCTGCACAGAAACTCTACAACAGCCTATATTGTCTCATGTGCCATGTTCCTGTTTTATAACTGTATGTATAATTACACCATCTGTATGTATTTACCTGAACTTGTACTCTGTATATCCCTTTCCCCTTTCCCCCAGGACGTACGGTGAGGTATGCATTAAGTTGTTCAGTGTATCTTTCCTGGTGAAACAATTCAATAAATAAATAAATAAATAAATTCCAAGAATATCCCAAAGAATAAGAATCAGTGAGGAAGAGGGAATCTCAACCCCTGTGACTAAATTACATATCTTAAACACCTCTACCCAAAGCCCCTTTATCTCAGTGCAATCCCGTAGCATATGTAATATATTAGCTTCCCCACCGTTACATTTCCAGAAGTCAGCATTTTCCTTAGCACCCAGTGTAAGTAAACATTTAGGATTTAGATGAAACCTATGTAATATTTTAAATTATATAAGCCTGCCTTGCAGTTCTTTTATAGACTTATTAGCCGTTCTCCATGTGGATTCCCAGTCTTTCGAAGAGAGCGATATTGTGAGCTCCTCTTTCCAGGAACACTTGACCTTAAACGTCAAACAAGATTAACAACTGTTAGCAGAGAGTAGTTTACAGATAATACTAGATCCTCTTTTGAGTGAGCCCAGCTTAACTAGCTGTTTCCATTCCTCAATTTGTGGTAAGCTATGTGATTCTGTCAGACAGGGATTTTTTAAAAGTTCTCTAAGCCCTAAATAGTAGTGAAATTGGTGTTTTGGTACATCAAATCTCTCTCTTAATTCTGTGAAGGATAATAGAGTCCTAGACTTCATATTTAATAGCTGGCCCAGGTTTTTTATCCCTGCCTTCAGCCAGTCTAGATTGAATAGGCCTTTCTTTTTTCCAGTAATCGTTGTGTTGCCCCAAATGGGCATGCATGTAAGAGGAATCTTTTCTTTGTTGAAGAAGAAGAATCAGCAGTTATATAGCACTTTTCATACATCCAAAGCACTTTACAAGCAATGCTAGACTGGTAGTGAAGTGACTGAATGTGTGGTGGCGGCCATATCGCACATCATCACCCACACACAGCCTGGATAATTGCATGAACCGGTTTATGGGAAGGGGAATGTTGGCCAGGACACCAGGAATGTTCCCTACTCTTTGCGAAGAGTGCCCTGGGTTCTTTTACTTCCACCTGGACACCCACCAGGACAACACCAGGATGGGCAGAAGGGACCTCGGTTTAACGTCTCATCCGAGGGACGGCACACCCCAGCAGTACAGCACCCCCCAATACTGCACTCAGATGCCAGCGATTTTTAGGTGCAAGTCCAATCCCAGTGTGGGACGAGAACCCACGACCTTCTGGTCCAGAGGCAGATGTGCTACCAACTGAGCCACGCTGACACCTATGACTATGTTTAATACTTTGACTATGACTATGACTATGTTTAATACTTTCTTTAGAGTTGTCACCGAACCTTGTAAGCACGGGTTCCCCTTAACATGTGGCGGTAATGTTACATACACAAAATTAGTAAGACTATGAGATTTGAGCAGTTCTTTTTCCAAACCTACCCAAAGAGGTTGTTTGGGACCCACATTAGTTCAACTGGCCACGTGTCTGATTACTTGTTTAACGATGAATGCAAGCCGATATTTTTCCCACCATGGGAGTGCAAACCCCCCTTGTTCTTTTGGATGTCTCAGCTTAGATACCCCCAATCTTCGAGGACTAAATGATCCCCAAAGAAATAGTCTAAACAATTTTTCTAGGCATTTAAAGTAACTAGTAGAGAGCACAATGGGAAGGTTCTGAAATAGGTAAAACATTTTTGGTCCCAGAATCATTTTAATTGCATTAATTGTACCCCATAGTGACAGAGTTAACTTTCCCAAGTTATCCAAGTCTAGATTTATATCCAATAACACTGGGTCATAATTGAGTTCTACCAGCTTCCCTGAGTTAGTTGAAATCTGCAATCTTAGGTATGTGATTACTGGTTTAAACCAATCCAACTGGAGTTTCTTTGTTAGGTCCTCCCTAACTTGGTCTGTTAGGTTATTATGTAGAACTTGGGGTTTCCCCCAGTTAATTCTCGGGCCTGAAATGAGTTCATATTCTTTCAAGACCAGTTGTACTTCAGAGCAAGATTGAGAGGGTAAGCTTAGAGGGAATGGGAGATAATCTTCAAAGACAAACGATTTATGTTCCATAGATCCCATTTTCACTCCTTTTATATTTATGTTATCATTGACTAGTCTAATTAGAGCTTCAAAATGCCAAAATAAAAAGATAGGGAGAAAGTGGACATCCCTGCCTCGCATACATTCCATTCACTCCTGCTTACAGTAGTACCAGCAAAACATTTGTGGTGATTTGCATATATAGCCCATGATGCTTTGCATTATGGGGGTATGTGTGATTTAGTATCCCTGCCTCGTTCCACATGCTAAATGAATCTCAGGAGACGGTACACCATTTGTTATCACTTTAGTAGTGGGGTTTTCATACAGTAATGACACACAAGAAATGAATTCTTCCCCGAAGCTAAATTCAGAAAGGGCCTTGAACATATATTTCCAGCTTATTGGATCAAATGACTAACAAAGAAGGGATCACAGATCTCCAGGTAGAAGGTCACCTGGGGGCCAGTGACCATCACATGGTATGGTTCAATTTGGCTACTACATCTAAATCATCCCATTCCAAGGCAAAAATATGGGACTTCAGAGGAGCTGACTTTGATAAGATGGCCAACAGAGTTAAGCTAGCCCTGGCAAAAAGAAACACAGGTGAGGGGGTACAGGCAAAGTGGGCAAGCATTAAGGATGCAATACTTGAAGCAACATCCCATTGTGTTAGACAGAAAAGGAAGTGCAAAAAGAAGAAGGAAATCACTTTGGTTCTCAAATACAGTAGCAGAAAAGGTCAGAGCCAAAAGGCTGACCTTCAGGAAATATAAGGAACACAGCGGATGAAGATAGGAGGCATACCAAACTGCCCTAAGGGAAGCAGGTAAGGCAGTAAGGCAGGCAAGTCCCAAACTGAGGAAACACTAGCACGAACAGTAAAAGAAGGTGACAAGACTTTCTATAGATACATTAGTGAAAGGAGAAAGTCCAGAGGGGTATTGCAGCTTATGGAGAAAAGGGAGCATGTGAGGAGGAAGACCCTGTAAAGGCATCTATCCTAAATAGATACTTTTGCTCAGTATTTACTGAAGAGAAGGTAGGGCAGGGCCCACAGCTCAGCATCATGGACACAGGGGAGGGAGGTAAGCACTACTCCCTTCACAAAAGAAAGGGTCCTACAAGAATCTGCTAAGCTCAGGGTGGATAAGGCAATGGGACCTGATGGCATACATACCAGGTACTTAAGGAGCTAAAGGAGGAACTAGCAGAGCCATTAGCAGAATTGTTTAGTGAGTCTCTGAGCACAGGAGAGGTCCCAGAGACTGGAGAAGGACTCATGTGATCCGGCTCCACAAAAGTGGTAGCAGGGAGGGGGAACTACAGACGGTCAGTCTTACCTCAGTAGTGGGCAAGATTATGGAGGCACCTTAAGGAAAGGATAGTGCAACACCTGGAATCCATAGGGCACAGGATCCAAGACAGCATGGGTTTACAAAAGGAAGGTCCTGTCAAACTAATCTCATAGATTTCTTTGACTGGGTAACCAGAGTGGTGGACCAAGGAAGCAGTTGATGTCGCCTACCTTGACTTCAGCAAAGCTTTTGACACTGTTCCACATAGAAGATTGATAAATAAGCTGGCAGGCTGGGGTGGGTCAGAAGTTGGTCAACTGTGGCAAACTGGTTGACGGGCAGAAAACCGAGAGTGGTGGTAAATGGTATACAGTCAGAAGAGATGCAAGTCAGCAAGTGGGCACCTCAGGATCAGTCCTGGGGCAGTCCCTTCAACATCTTCATTAGTGACCTTGCAGATGGACTAGAGGTAAGGCTTGTCTGTTTGCAGATGACACCAAGATCTGCAACAGAGTAGATGATCCAGATGGGGTGGGCAGAATGAGAAGAGATCTGGATAAACTAGCAGAATAGTCAGAAGAGTGGCAGCTGGGATTTAATGCAAAGAAGTACAAAATCATGCACATAGGGAAGAGAACCCTGAAGCCACCTATAGGCTGGGAGGAGTTGCTAGCAGTCACAAAGGAAGAAAGAGACTTGGGCATCATCATCATCACTGATGACCTAAAATCATCCAAGCAGACCCTAAAAGCAGTAGGTAAGGCTAGGGGGGTGTTAGGTGTATTAGTAGGGGTATCAAGTCGTAAGAGGGAGGTAATAATCCCTGTGTACAAGACACCGGTTAGGCCCCATCTGGAGCACTGCGCAGCATTGGAGGCCACACCTTCACAAGGACATTAACTAAATTGAGGCAGTCCAGAGAAGGGCAACCAAAATGGTGCAGGGACTGCATCAGAAGACATATGAGGACAGATTAACGGAGCTCAATATGTGTACCCTTGAGCAAAGGAGGGAGAGAGGTGATATGATTGAGGCATTCAAACACCTTAAGGGCATAAACAAGGTGAAAGAGTCTAACATGTTTAAATATAAGAAAAATAGCAGGACAAGAGGACACAGCATGAGATTAGAGGGAGGCCGATTAAGGGGGAATGTGAGGAAATTCTTTTTCACAGAAAGGGTGGTGGATGCATGGAATGGCTTACCACAAGAAGTGGTGACTATGAATACAGTGCAGGGCTTCAAACAGGCATGGGATAGGCATAAGGGAGCAATACAAATGACTATGAATAGATAGGTCACTGACAGAGCAAAGGCCGATGGCACATTTATAAGGTAGAAAAAGAAATGGGCAGACTGGATGGGCCTTGCGGTCCTTATCTGCCGTCAACTTCTATGTTTCTATGTTTCTATGTAAATGCTTTTAAGATATTTAATGACAGAGCAAAAAAAGGGTCTCTAGATTTATTATTCCAGCAAATAAAAAGATTCAGCAATCTGCGAATACTATCTACCCCAGATCTGCCTGGAACAAACCCTACCTGTTCGGGGCCAGTTAAGTATGTGACAACCATTTGAATTCTCCTAGCCAGGATTTTAGACAAAATGTTGTAGTCTGAATTCATTAATGAGACTGGTCTATGACTGGCACAGTCCATCTTGTCCTTGTCTTTTTTAGATATAAAAGTTAAAGAGGCGTCCTTCATGGTTGGGTGGGGGGAGATTTATCCTTCCATGCCGCATTTGGCATTATATGTATATGAGCTGTTACTACACTGGAGAGTTTGCTATAAAATTCCCCCGGAAGTCCATCTGGACCTGGAGTGTTCCCAGTTGGCAGGTCTTGAATCTCTCATGATGAATACATCTAAACAGTTTTTATAAGATAGGTACAGTGGATAGCAGATCATCACATGTCTCTAACTCTAAAAGCACAAGAAGTTACAATAAAAAAATCCAGCTTCAGTCTAAAACCAGTAGAGGTCAATAATTTCCTGATAAATCTATTTAAAACATGTACTATATAAAACAAAGTTTACAGTATTAAAAAAAAACACAGAGCTGTATGTACTAAAATAAAAACAATTTTTTTCCAAACAGCATTTCCTCACCCTCCTGTCTCTAACTTCTGCTGGTGACTCCTGCCACTCCAGTGAGAGCCACTCACACGGAGTGCCACTCCGCAAAGTGCCACAAGCAGCAGCTCCTCCTATATGTCCGTAAGCCCTGCTCCTTACCTAATGTCAGGCTCAGTATACACGGCTACCTGGACTTTCAACAGGGCAGTGAGACAGACAGTTGAAATTTGCTGAGGGATGTTCTGGAGCAAGGTAGTCTATGAAATGACTGCTGGAGCTTCTATG
This sequence comes from Neoceratodus forsteri, assembly GCA_016271365.2. Classification (NCBI taxonomy): domain Eukaryota; kingdom Metazoa; phylum Chordata; order Ceratodontiformes; family Ceratodontidae; genus Neoceratodus; species Neoceratodus forsteri. The sequence goes on along the minus strand of JADMNL010000029.1, from coordinate 81,562,565 downwards.
ACAGGTAGGGAAAGCAGTTTCTGCGTAGCCTGGTCGCTCATCATGCAGTGGCTCCCCTTTTAATTCTGTAAATCCCTCCCCCCAACTGATGTTGGGTCCACATCCTTACTAATACTGCATCCTTACTCACCAATACTGCATCCTTACTTAATGAGGCAGCATCTCTACATATTGATACTGCATTCCTACTTGCTGATACAGCATCTTTTCACACTGACACTGCATCCTTACTTACTGATAAAGCATCTTTATACACTGATACCTCATCCTTACTTATTGATACAGCATTGTTTCACATCAATACTGCATCCTTACTGCAACATCTTTTCAAACTGACACTGTATCCTTACTTACTGATACAGTATCTTTACAAACTGACACTGCATCCTTACTCACTGATACAGCATATTTACACACTGATACAGCATTCTTACTTACTGACACAGCATCTTTACACACTGATACTGCAATCTTACTTACTGATACACCATATTTACAAACTGACACTGTATCCTTACTTACTGACACATTATCTTTACAAACTGACACTGCATCCTTACTTACTGACACAGCATCTTTACACACTGATACTGCAGCCTTACTTACTGATACACCATATTTATAACTGACACTGCATCCTTACTTACCGAAACAGCATATTTACAAACTGACACTGTATCCTTACTTACTGATACAACATCTTTACAAACTGACACTGCATCCTTACTTACTGATACAGCATCTTTACACACTGATACTGCATCCTTACTTACTGACACAGCATCTTTACAAACAGACACTGCATCCTTACTTACTGATAGAGCATCTTTACACACTGACACTGCAACCTTACTTACTGATACACCATATTTACAAACTGACACTGCATCCTTACTTACTGACACAGTATCTTTACAAACTGACACTGCATCCTTACTTACTGATACAGCATCTTTACAAACTGACACTGCATCCTTACTTACCGATACAGCATCTTTACAAACTGACACTGCATCCTTACTTACTGATACAGCATCTTTACAAACTGACACTGCATCCTTACTTACTGATACAGCATCTTTACAAACTGACACTGCATCCTTACTTACTGATACAGCATCTTTACAAACTGATACCTCATCCTTACTTACTGATACAGCATCTTTACACACTGATACCGCATCCTTACTTACTGATACAGCATCTTTACAAACTGACACCGCATCCTTATTTACTGATACAGCATCTTTACAAACTGACACTGCATCCTTATTTACTGATACAGCATCTTTACAAACTGACACTGCATCCTTACTTACTGATACAGCATCTTTACACACTGATACTGCAACCTTACTTGCTGATACAACATCTTTACACACTGATACTACATCCTTACTTACTGAAAAAGCATCTTTACAAACAGACACTGCATCCTTACTTACTGATAGAGCATCTTTACACACTGATACTGCAATCTTACTTACTGATACACCATATTTACAAACTGACACTATATCCTTACTTACTGACACATTATCTTTACAAACTGACACTGCATCCTTACTTACTGACACAGCATCTTTACACACTGATACTGCATCCTTACTTACTGACACAGCATCTTTACAAACTGATACTACATCCTTACTTACTGATACAGCATCTTTACAAACTGACACTGCATCCTTACTTACCGATACAGCATCTTTACAAACTGACACTACATCCTTACTTACTGATACAGCATCTTTGCAAACTGACACTGCATCCTTACTTACTGATATTGCATCTTTGCAAACTGACATCGCATCCTTTCTTACTGATACATATAGAATAATGCATGTGGAAGTGTGTATAATGAGGATTTTATGCACACTTGAGATGTGCAATGCCCCTTCGCTCTCTGGGTTTATCAAGGCATGGCACGCTGAGGGTGTGTATAAAGTCTGAGCTGACACACACATCTACATGTTTTATTTTTATAATAATTGGTCCTTAGATTTTTGATTTTTAAATTTTAGAATTTTTTCAAAAGGTGCTTAATCAAACTTTGTTATACCCAGGTGATTATACATATATGTGTATAGTCAATCTCCATTATACATGAGTGATTATACACATATGTATAATCAAACTCCATTATACACATATGTGTATAATCACCCATGTATAATGGAGTTTGACAGCTTCTCTGCCCACAGTTGATAATCATCATTAACCAGTTATTATAGCATCTTTTCAAACTGACACTGCATCCTTACATACTGATACAGCATCTTTACACATGATACTGTATCCTTACTTACTGATACAGTATCTTTACAAACTGACACTGCATCCTTACTCACTGACACAGCATCTTTACAAACTGATACCTCATCCTTACTGATACAGCATCTTTACACACTGATACCGCATCCTTACTTACTGATACAGCATCTTTACAAACTGACACTGCATCCTTATTTACTGATACAGCATCTTTACAAACTGACACTGCATCCTTATTTACTGATACAGCATCTTTACAAACTGACACTGCATCCTTACTTACTGATACAGCATCTTTACAAACTGACACTGTATCCTTACTTACTGATACAGCATCTTTACACTGATACTGCACCCTTACTTACTGATACAGCATCTTTACAAACTGATACTGCATCCTTACTTACTGAAACAGCATATTTACAAACTAACACTGTATCCTTACTTACTGATACAGCATCTTTACAAACTGACACTGCATCCTTACTTACTGATACAGCATCTTTACACACTGATACTGCAACCTTACTTGCTGATACAACATCTTTACACACTGATACTACATCCTTACTTACTGAAAAAGCATCTTTACAAACAGACACTGCATCCTTACTTACTGATAGAGCATCTTTACACACTGATACTGCAATCTTACTTACTGATACACCATATTTACAAACTGACACTGCATCCTTACTTACTGACACATTATCTTTACAAACTGACACTGCATCCTTACTTACTGACACAGCATCTTTACACCCTGATACTGCATCCTTACTTACAGACACAGCATCTTTACAAACTGATACTGCATCCTTACTTACTGAAACAGCATATTTACAAACTGACACTGTATCCTTACTTACTGATACAGCATCTTTACACACTGATACTGCACCCTTACTTGCTGATACAACATCTTTACACACTGATACTACATCCTTACTTACTGAAAAAGCATCTTTACAAACAGACACTGCATCCTTACTTACTGATAGAGCATCTTTACACACTGATACTGCAACCTTACTTACTGATACACCATATTTACAAACTGACACTGCATCCTTACTTACTGACACAGTATCTTTACAAACTGACACTGCATCCTTACTTACTGATACAGCATCTTTACAAACTGACAATGCATCCTTACTTACCGATACAGCATCTTTACAAACTGACACTGCATCCTTACTTACTGATACAGCATCTTTACAAACTGACACTGCATCCTTACTTACTGATACAGCATCTTTGCAAACTGACACTGCATCCTTACTTACTGATACAGCATCTTTGCAAACTGACACTGCATCCTTACTTACTGATACAGCATCTTTGCAAACTGACATTGCATCCTTTCTTACTGATACATATAGAATAATGCATGTGGAAGTGTGTATAATGAGGATTTTATGCACACTTGAGATGTGCAATGCCCCTTCGCTCTCTGGGTTTATCAAGGCATGGCACGCTGAGGGTGTGCATAAAGTCTGAGCTGAGACACACATCTACATGTTTTATTTTTTATAATAATTGGTTCCTTAGATTTTTGATTTTTTAAATTTTAGAATTTTTGCAAAAGGTGCTTAATCAAACTTTGTTATACCCAGGTGATTATACATATATGTGTATAGTCAATCTCCATTATACATGAGTGATTATACACATATGTGTATAATCAAACTCCATTATACACATATGTGTATAATCACCCATGTATAATGGAGTTTGACAGCTTCTGCCCACAGTTGATAATCATCATTAACCAGTTATTATAGCATCTTTTCAAACTGACACTGCATCCTTACATACTGATACAGCATCTTTACACACTGATACTGTATCCTTACTTACTGATACAGTATCTTTACAAACTGACACTGCATCCTTACTCACTGATACAGCATCTTTACACACTGATACCTCATCCTTACTTACTGATACAGCATCTTTACACACTGATACTGCATCCTTACTTACTGATACAGCATCTTTACAAACTGACACTGCATCCTTATTTACTGATACAGCATCTTTACAAACTGACACTGCATCCTTACTTACTGATACAGCATCTTTACAAACTGACACTGCATCCTTACTTACTGACACAGCATCTTTACAAACTGATACTGCATCCTTACTTACTGAAACAGCATATTTACAAACTGATACTGTATCCTTACTTACTGATACAGCATCTTTACAAACTGACACTGCATCCTTACTTACTGATACAGCATCTTTACACACTGATACTGCAACCTTACTTGCTGATACAACATCTTTACACACTGATACTACATCCTTACTTACTGAAAAAGCATCTTTACAACAGACACTGCATCCTTACTTACTGATAGAGCATCTTTACACACTGATACTGCATCCTTACTTACTGATAACCATCTTTACAAACAGACACTGCATCCTTACTTACTGATAGAGCATCTTTACAAACTGATACTGCAATCTTACTTACTGATACAGCATTTTTACAAACTGACACTGCATCCTTACTTACCGATACAGCATCTTTACAAACTGACACTGCATCTTTACTTACTGATACAGCATCTTTACAAACTGACACTGCATCCTTACTTACCGATACAGCATCTTTACAAACTGACACTACATCCTTACTTACTGATACAGCATCTTTGCAAACTGACACTGCATCCTTACTTACTGATATTGCATCTTTGCAAACTGACATCGCATCCTTTCTTACTGATACATATAGAATAATGCATGTGGAAGTGTGTATAATGAGGATTTTATGCACACTTGAGATGTGCAATGCCCCTTCGCTCTCTGGGTTTATCAAGGCATGGCACGCTGAGGGTGTGCATAAAGTCTGAGCTGACACACACATCTACATGTTTTATTTTTTATAATAATTGGTTCCTTAGATTTTTGATTTTTTAAATTTTAGAATTTTTGCAAAAGGTGCTTAATCAAACTCCGTTATACCCAGGTGATTATACATATATGTGTATAGTCAATCTCCATTATACATGAGTGATTATACACATATGTGTATAATCAAACTCCATTATACACATATGTGTATAATCACCCATGTATAATGGAGTTTGACAGCTTCTGCCCACAGTTGATAATCATCATTAACCAGTTATTATAGCATCTTTTCAAACTGACACTGCATCCTTACTTACTGATACAGCATCTTTACACACTGATACTGCATTCTTACTTGCTGATACATCTTTATACACTGATGCTGCATTCCTACTTGCTAATACAGCATCTTTATTCACTCATACAACATCCTTATTTACTGAGACTTCACTTAATTGCTGATACTGCATACTAACTTGCTAGGACTGAATCTTTACTCATTGAGACTATTCTTATTCACTGCTGTTGTGTTCTTTCTAGCCGAGACAGTCTTTACTTACTTATACAATGTTTTTATTCACTGCTATAGTATGCTAACTAAGTGATACTGCATCATTACTCGCTCAGACAGTGTCCTTTTTGCTGATACTGCCTTTTCTCAATGAGACTGGTCCTTAGTCACTGCTATGGTGTCCTTATTCACTGTTACTTTCCATACTTGCTGATCCTGCATCATTACTTGCTGAGATTGTCCTTACTTGCTGACACAATGTCTATGCTCCTTGGCACGTTGCCCTTGCTTGCTGAGATGGTGTCCTTACTGACTAGTATTATATCCTTATTGGCTACCACTGTCCTTACTTGGTAGAACTGTATCCTTACTGGCTAGAACTGTGTCCTTACTTGATAGAACTGTGTCCTTACTGGCTGGAACTGTGTCCTTACTTGGTGGAACTGTATCCTTACTGGCTAGAACTGTGTCCTTACTTGGTGGAACTGTGTCCTTACTGGCTAGAACTGTGTCCTTACTTGGTGGAACTGTATCCTTACTGGCTAGAACTGTGTCCTTACTTGGTGGAACTGTATCCTTACTGGCTAGAACTGTGTCCTTACTTGGTGGAACTGTGTCCTTACTGGCTAGAACTGTGTCCTTACTTGGTGGAACTGTATCCTTACTGGCTAGAACTGTGTCCTTACTTGGTGGAACTGTATCCTTACTGGCTAGAACTGTGTCCTTACTTGGTGGAACTGTATCCTTACTGGCTAGAACTGTGTCCTTACTTGGTGGAACTGTGTCCTTACTGGCTAGAACTGTGTCCTTACTGGCTAGAACTGTGTCCTTACTAGCTAGAACTGTGTCCTTACTGGCTGGAACTGTGTCCTTACTGGCTGGAACTGTGTCTTTACTGGCTGACACTGTTGTTCCTTGCTGAGACTGTGTCCTTCCTTTCTGAGACAATGTCCTTCCTGGCTGAGTCTATGCTTTTTCTAACCTGAATGTGACCCAATTCTTACTAACAACAGTACCCTGTACAGCAGATAGACCATGGAAGTTAGTATTAAAAATTCAGACAATGCCTTCATATGTGGGCCCATCAGTGTAGCAGTAGAGCTAGCACTCGTGATGCCAGCAAACCAGGTTTACGCTGTAAGCCTGGATCATTGGCGGGTTGGCTGGGGAGAGGAGGATCGAGTGTCCAAGAGACTGCTTTCTTTCTCCAGGGGAAGCAGTGTCTGGTATTAGCCTAGCCCCTAGTGGTGACTGGGGAGGGCAGAACATCAAGACTGCAACCAGGGGGTTGGAGGAGTGGCAGCCATTCGGTGTCCTACATGTGGGTATGTGTGTAGTGGCACCACTGATAGTGCAACACAGTGCTTCTTCGAAAGGGAGAAAATCAGATGCAAAATCCCCCTGATTGGCAATGATTCCCCAACCCCTTGCAGGCACTGCACCAGTGACCTTGGGACGACTCCACCAGATCCTTGAAGGGCAGGCTGAGCCACACTCTTTGCCAGCTCATCACAGGGGCAAGTCATGGGGCAACAGATCTGGTAAGCCCAGGAGATATCAGTTGATGGGCCTGGGAGGTGGGGTGGATAGGGGCCAGCTGGGGAGGACAGAAAGTGATAGCAAAAAAAAAACAACAGAATGGCTTCTCACAGTGCTGACCCTTACCGACTGAGACTGTCCTTTCTTGCTGACACTGTGTCCTTATTGGCTAAGACTGTCCTTACCAGTTGAGACCAACTATATCCTTACTGGCAGTGTGAGTGCCTTTTCTAACATGAATATAATGCACAGTTTTTACTAATAACAGCAGCCTTTGTAACAAACAGGTTCTGCAACTTAAATGTGTTACAGATTCAAAGAATGTCTTTGCACTGTGCTGGTCCTCTCTGGCTAAGATTGTATCTTTAATCTTTCTTATCTCTTGTCTGCCAACAGCACAGTAAAATGTCTGGGTGTGCTCAATGGATTTCAGCTCTTCCAGCTGTCCCGACAGGAGATCCAAAGTGTCTGCCATGAGGAGGGATATGAGGTGTATGAAAGACTCAAAGACGTGAAATCATCTGCAGAGGTAAGAACATGGAATACTGCAGTCTGAACTGCCATCATTAACCTATATGCTGTAGAAATACAGACTTCTGCTGGGGGGCAAGTTACAGTAAATCAGTTGGTTCTGTGTCATAACAATGATCACCGTTTGGGCAAGTGTACATCACCGAAAATAAATAACAGTGATGTACATTTGCAGCGACTACATAACCAGTCACAGGATTATATGCTATGCGGGGGGCTGCACACCCAGCATCCCCCCCAATTAAAGACTCTCAACTCCAGAGGGTGCATGTCGGGGGTGGGGGTGTAACAATGTTTTTTTAATTTACTATGTTTTTTGGCCCCTGGGCACTCATCCATCTGCTCGATCCTGCATCAGTCTCGCTTCCCCAATTACCGCCATCTGCCACAGATACTCCCTGGCTTGCCCCCCCAGGGTGGGGCCACAGCATCATGGCCTACCCATCTACGATGGGTAAGGTGTTGGCGAACTGACATTGCCTCCCTGGCTTCACCCCCAGGGTGGGATTTGGGGCCAGTAGTGATGACTGTGGGACTGGGAATTAGTCTGCAGCAAAGCGGCAAGGAGCGATGAAGTCCTGGGTGCAGGACGGCATCATCCAGAGCGCCCAAAGAGATTTTCTTGTTTTTTCTGGAAGGCAGAGATGTGCAATGATGTCCGGCATCTGCCCTGCCTCCTAAAGCAGACTGAAGCTGGTTACTTTAGTACTCCTGGCCTCCGCCGGGGTCCCTGACACACCGAGCATGGTTCCCACCCTCCCCCTGGAGAAGGACAGCAGTCCACAGGACACTTCATTCTTCTCCCCCGGCCAACCCTCTGATGACCCGTGTCTGTTCCCAAACTCGGGTTGCCAGCATCGCAAGCAGAAATCCAACCAGTACGCCAATGGGCCAGGGGGGTGTACAACTTAAAAAAAAAATTAAAAACCAGCCCGATGCAAAAAGCAATCCTGCTCCAGAACTGAACCCAGCACCCTCCTAACCCCAGCCTGCCATCCCACCCACCATGCCACACGACCAGCTCAGCATCTGACCACCACACTACATCCCACATACCCTCTCTCCCCTTCCACCCATTGCACAGCATGGTCCTTTTCTTATATATATATATATATATATATATATATATATATATATATACACTACACACACACACACATATCCTGTCTCCATAGTCGCCCACCCAGTATCCTGTCGCTACCCCTGCCAGGTAGCCAAGAATACAGGCGCCGTGATTGAGACACACTTTTGCAGTCACTCAATCAAGGTTGCCATGTTCACTGGATACCGAATCAGTTACAGAGGACTACTTACAGAGGCACCATGCTACCCAGTTACAGAGTCACCTCACTAATCAGTTACAGAAGACTAGTTACATAGACATGCTAATCAGTGTGATGCATTACACTGGGAACCAGTTACAGGAGGACTAGTTACAGAGGCACCTTGCTAACCATTGTGATGCATTACACTAGGAACAGGTTACAGGAGGACTAGTTACAGAGGCATCTTGCTAACCACTGTGATGCATTACATTGGGTACCAGTTACAGGAGGACTAGTTACAAAGGCACTATGATAACCAGTGTGATGCATTACACTGGGAACCAGCTACAGGAGACTAGTTACAGAGGCACCATGCTAACTGGTGTGATGCATTACACTGGGAACCAGCTACAGACTAGTTACAGAGGCACCATGCTAACCACTGTGATGCATTACACTGGGAACCAGCTACAGAGACGCCACACTAACCAGCATGATGCATTACCCTGGGAACCAGTTACAGGAGCACCATGCTAACAGGTGCTGTGCATTAAACTGCGAAGTTACAGAACACCAGCTACAAAGACACCATGCTAACCAGTGTTACATTGGGAATCAGTTACAGGAGACTAGTTACAGAGGCACCATGCTAACCAGTGTGATGCATTACAATGGGAACCAGTTACAGAAGACTAGTTACAGAGACACCATGCTATTCAGCATGATACATTACACTGGGAACCAGTTACAGTGGATTCATTCCAGTGGCACCACGTTAACCAGTGTGATGCATTTCACTGGGAACGAGTTACAGAAGACTGGTTATAGAAGCACCATGCTATTCAGTGTGATACATTACACTGAGAACCAGGTACATGGGACTAGTTTCAGTGGTACCATGCTAACCAGTGTGATATATTACACTGGGAACCAGTTACAGGAGACTAGTTCAGAAGCACCATGCTAACCAGTATGATGCATTACACTGGAAACCAGTTACAGAAGACTAGTTGCAGAAGCACCATGCTAACCAGTATGATACATTATACTGGGAACCAGTTACAGGAGACTAGTTTCAGAGGCACCATGCTAACCAGCGTGATACATTGCACTGGGAACCAGTTACCGGAGACTAGTTTCAGAGGCATCATGCTAACCGGTGTGATACATTACACTGGGGACCAGTAACAGGAGACTAGTTTCAGAGGCACCATGCTAACCGGTGTGATGCATTACACTGGGGACCAGTAACAGGAGACTAGTTTCAGAGGCACCATGCTAACCAGTGTGATGCATTACACTGGGGACCAGTTACAGGAGACTAGTTTCAGAGGCACCATGCTAACCAGTGTGATGCATTACACTGGGGACCAGTTACAGGAGACTAGTTTCAGAGGCACCAAGCTAACCAGTGTGATGCATTACACTGGGGACCAGCTACAATGGACTTGTTACAGAAGCACCATGCTAACAAATACTATGCATTACACTGTAGAGGCTGTGTTGTTTCAGGGCTCCCTGCTTTTTATTTTATAATTTATCTGCCCTGGAAAATACAGCTAAGTGTATCTGGCCCAGCTAGTACACCTGAGTTTATGTGCCATAGCTAGTATAGCTGAAGCACACAATTTCACTTTTATATGGGTTCTTTTTCCACCCAATATGCCTGGATGGACTGATGCACACAGTGGTCAAGTTACTTGCTCAAGGTCATTGTGTGAGTCTGTGGTTGTGGTGGGATTCAAACATGTAATTCACACCATATTCAATGAGCAACACTCAGCTGGCTTTGCTTTGTGACATTTGTCACATGTTATGTGACCAGATATCCACCTCTCCCCACATTTTGTAATGCTAAAAGGAGAAACAGCATCGTATCCATGTGTGATGGTGTAAGAATGTGATGAAAATGTCCCACCTAGTGATAAGTAAGTCAAGAGGTAAACACCTTCTCCCATACAGTGGACTGCCCCCTCTCTAGAAGGGACAGAAGTGACTATCCTGGGAGATAAGAATTCTGTATCAGCTAATGACATAGATTGGAGAAGAAAGACCTGCCCATGAAATGTGAAGAACTGCAGCCCTTCCATATGGGAATGAAGGGCTTCTGTTCTTCCTGATCCAGATAGTCATTCGCTAATGATGGGGACTGAAGAGGTAAGAAATCCCCTCATACAACAAATGATTGCAACCTCTCCATATGAGACAGAAGAGCCTTGAATTAAAGAGGTCTCTATCAGTCAATGACATGGTGGAGAGGCTACATGTACCCTTAAAGCATCTTCACCTTGATGAAAAGAGAGGACTCTGAGTAGAAAGCTTCTCTAGTTGTATTCCTGAGACTCCATGGTCATGCTTTCATGAATGACTTTTGGTTATGTTCAATGAGCCTTTAACACTAGGATGGTTCTTCTCTTGCAGATCACCAGTAACGGCCATGGAGACTATCTGCACTCACAACCATATTACAATTATTAGTGTGGGATTTCACAAGCAATAAACACCAGCGAGATGAGGAAGATCCCACCCATATGGGCATGGAGGGAGGCAGCAGAACAGAGCCTTGGATTTGGATTTCAAGTCAAACATAGCCTTTTCTGAAAAGGTTGCTAACTGTAATATTAAAAACTCTGAAGTCTGTTTGTTGGACTTTGAGATTTATAGACCAGCTCATTGTCACTTGCATTCAGTCTTTTTCATGTGCATTTTCTTGAAAGAAGTGGCATCAGAGACACTGATCGTTTAATTTGCTGTTCCAAATTTATCACCAGTTAGCAGACTGTAGTCCTCAGACCTAGCGAGCAGTTAGGGAATATGTATAGAACGTGGATCAGTGGCAGCTGCCTGGTCCACAGATGAGAATTAAGATTAAACATTCACTGGGGTAAGATTCACAACATTCTCTGATTTTGGTGGGAAACTATTTGCAATTTATGTACTTCGAAAACAATATACCAGAAATTCAATTACCTACATATTCTTTTTGTGAATCAATAAATTGGCTGGAAAGAAATGCTGCCAATTTTGCACTCTGAAATGTAAAATTTTTCATTTTTTTGTAACTTCAACCTCAAAATAAAATTTCACACAGCACTAGATGCACATTTTCATTTTTTTCTTATCATTTTGTTTGATAATATGGAGAATTAAAGTGGCAGTACATGTTAGTAGTGACATTTTTTACGTATACTTTTTATTCTATTTTAGACTGCCCCTTATCTCCTATTTTGTAAGATACCACTTGCAGTGTGGTAACTGACCAGTGAGGTTTTATGCATGTTTTCCTGTATAGCTGTAAATTGTAAAATTGTAACCTGTACAAATTTACTCTGTTCCCTGTTGCTGCTTCCTCCTGCCTTTAGGAGTGTGTGTTGAAATATCATGGAGTGTATTCACAAATGTTTAGACCTATGGATTCACCTTGATTGTACCCCAAAACTTGTCTAGTAGTCATAAGTGTTTAGACCTCTTGACTCACCATGATTGTACCGAAAACCTGTTTTGTACCATCTAAATGTTCTGTACCCAATAGGATTATATGTAACTAATTCTGGGCCACCCCCACAAAAGGGACTTTTTGGACTCAGTGGTCTTACCCGGTTAACAAAATTAAATAAATAAAATAAAATTCTGAGTCTGCTTTACCAAATTTTGTTTACAGTTGAAATAATAAAACATACTCTCCCTTTGCAATGTTTATCCTCAGGTTTTTGATCAACATCCTTAGGTCTTTTTAAACAGTAGCTCTCCACTAGCCTCCCACTGGCACATATAATACAACTGACCTTGCCAGGAGTCATTTTCCAAAATCATTCCTTGGGGACTGTTACTTTAAAAAGTTATATCCCTTGTAAATTTATTCCCAGACCTGACGGCAAAAAATAGAACAACTCGGCCACGCCCCCATGCCGGCATATGCAGCTCCATTTTGTGATGTCACTAAATGAAGGCTGCATGTGCGTACCCTATTGACTTGAGCGGGGGTGATTTTTACAAAGGTTTTATACATATTTAACGTCAGGATTTTAAGAAATCAGAGAGACCGCTCAACTAACAGGATCCCTGTTAGTCAAGCGGTTGCTTTGATTTCTTAAAATCCTGACATTAAATATGTATAAAACCTTTGGGAAAAATCATCCCCATTCAAGTCAATGGGGTGCACACATGCAGTCTTTGTTTAGTAACATCACAAAATGGATCTGTGTGTGCCAGCATGGCTGAAGGAGATGGAACTGGCTCCGTTTTTTTGCCGGCAGGTCTGGGAATAAATTTACGAGGGATATAACTTTTTTAAATGACAGTCCCTGAAGGAAAGAGTTATGGAAAATGACTCCTGGCAAGGTCAGTTGCATTATATGTGTCAGTGGGGGGCTTCACATAAACACAGAAGCCGCTCTTTAAGCACTCTCATTTGCCATCACTTTTCCTGTGATTAGAATAAAGAAATCATGTAACACACACGGTTCCCTGACATTACGGGGCAATGGGTGTTCAGAAACGGCAGAGAATGATGTTGAAAATATAGGGATAGCCATCATATTAGGAGTGCTCCTTTTATTTCAAACGTAAACAGTGCAAAGCAGACTGAAAATGTGGAAAAAGGGCATCTTACAAGACATAAGATAAGTGGCAATCTAAAACAGAACTATAAACTATAGGTCAAAACTTTTACTGCAACATACACTGCTGCTTCAATAAATATTGATATTTGAAAATAAACTACCCGATGATTACATTGGATATTATAATATTGTACATGTGTTTTAGCATTCTCAGAATTAGTCACATGATCATGAGCATTACCAGCTACTGTATGCACTAAACACAATAAAAGCACCAGTGAGTCATAAGTTGTTGATGCCATGTTCCACAAATCTAAAATTTAGTCAGAACAAATTCATTACCAGCTTATTCTCAAGCTTAACAGTGTCAGTGGCTCAGCAGTTAGCACACTCACCTCTGAGGCCGGGAGATCAGAAGGCTGTGGGTTCTATCCCCACATCAGGCACTTGGGTTAATATCCCAACACTGACACTGCAGTGCAGCATGAGAGGGGGTGCTGCACTCCTGATTTGCCGTCTTTCAGATGAGATGTTAAACCGAGGTCCCATCTGCCTGTTCTGGTGGTAGTTCAGGTGGATGTTAAAGATCCCATGGCACTTCTCGAAAAGAGCAGGGGAAAATTTTATTAACAGAAAACTAAAAGAAATCAAGAAAGCAAATACATACAAATCATGTTACAGGGAAGTCAGAGTCAGTAATCCAAGGCATAAACTTCAATAAATCCAACAATGTTCTAAGAGGCACATTTTGCACCTCTGAAAAATAAACAGCTTTTAAATCACATTCAACTCCTTGGATTATAGCAAGGTGTGACACACCTATTTGCTGCAAAGTAAAAAGACATCGAGCAGTCCAAATATGGCATTTCAAAACTAGAAAAATTAAATTCAGTGCATCAATATTCCAGTTCTTCCAGACATTTGGAAAAGAACCATGCAATAACATGTCATATGTAACAGAATTGAATAATGGCTTCCACCACCTTGTGGCTAGAGAGAGCCAAAAACCTGTCATATAAGTACAGAAAAAAATAGGTGCTGTATAGATTCCTCCTGTTGTACACATGGCAATCTGGAGCATAATCAATCAGTCAGTTGCTTATGTTTATGGTTTGCCTTTATATTTATACGTTCATAGCAACTAAGCCAGTGTAGATCCCACATTCTCTGGGGGATCTTTTGATTTCGCAGAAGGATATAAAGAGAATCCAAATATGAGTCTGGACATTTGGGAAAAATCACAAGATCAGTACAAATCTGATCCAATAAATATTTATACAAGACCTTTCTATTGTAAGTCATAATCATATGGCTAGTCACCCACCATTGTTTAAGGTGAAGAAAGGTGTCCCTAATATAATTAAGGATCAAAGGCATATGCCTAAGTGTCTTCAGGTTATTTGTTTCCCAAAGAGTAAACCAAGGCCCACAGGACTCAAAGAACCATGATTCCCATCCTCTGTCACAATTGATCAAAAGTCGTTTGAGGTTTGTCATTAAGAAAATACTATTGTAAAAGAACAACAGTTGGATCATATTGAAACCACCATCTCAAAAAGGCAAATAAGTAATGGTACATTTAATAGGGTTGAGGCGACTGCCCCATAAAGCCTGGAAAAAAATACTTAAGAGCCGTGTTTCAAGGCTTCGGGGGTGGGGTATAGGCTAAAAAAAGAAAAACAGGGAGTAGATGAGTTTTAATCATATAAACCCTCTTTTTTTTTTTTTGCTAAGTTTCCATTTATTCCAGAGGGAAACCTTAGCCTGGTCAATTTCCATTTTAGAACCCCAACTGAGAATATCCATAGGTCCATCTCCATATAAGATGCCCAAAATTTTAATAGGAGTAGTACAGATCTTAATGTCTGAAATCAAAACAGTGTCCAGCACGCTGGTCCCTAATTGTTGACCGACACATTTATCCAGATTCAGTGTTGCCCCAGATACTGTTCCAAAAGTTTTACAGTATTGAATAGCTACAAGTATAAAAGAAGTATCTGCCACCATCAAACTCATATCTTCTGCATAGGCCAGAATGGAGTGAGGAGTAGGATGTAATGAGGTGGAAAGTGGTATAACAGAATGTGAGGTATTTATGGTATGAAGTAATGGGCCCAAAAAAAAGATATATAGAAGAGGGCTGAGTGGGTAGCCTTGTCTAATCCCTCTTAGGAGTGGTATCAGAGGGCCTTTCCAGCCATTAACAATAGGAAGTATTGTAGCAGATTGATATAATAATTGAAGCCAGGAGAGGGTTCTATCAGGGACCTTATAGTGACATAAAGTGTACCATAAAAAATCATGGTTAATTGAATCAAAGGCTCTTTGCTGATCTAAAGAGAGTAGATAACCCAGTAATCTATCCTGATTACCACATTCCACCAATTCTCTTAACAAAAGTATATGGTCATAAATGCTTCTTCCTGGAATATTATTAGACTGGGCTTTAGAAATCACAAGTGGAGCTAATTTTGATAAGCGAAGTGAAAGAATTTTAGCCGGAATTTTGAAATCTGTATTTAAAAGGCAAAGAGGTCTCCAATTACTCAATAGCCTTCTATCCCCCGTCTTATAAATATAGAAAAGACTACCCATATTCATATCTAACGGTAAACTGTCTGCTATCAAAATAAAATTATAAACAGAATCCATTTCTCCACTTAAGTCAACATATAATATTTTAAAAAGTTCATTCAGGAGGCCATCTAGGCCAGGGTTCACCCTCAAACGTAAAGCCCTAATCACCTCCTCGACTTCCCAAGCCTGAATGTTGCAGTCAAGTAAATCAGTCACTGATCTAGGAACATCAGGGATGTGTACATGAGAGAGATATTCCAAGATCTTGTCCATGGGTGTGTCCATGGGGCCAAACAAATATTGTGTATAAGTAGTTACATAATGTTGAACCTCCAAAGGATCCGTAATTTCAGTCTGATTTTCATTTAAAAGAATCCCAAAACATTTACTATCAACACTTTTAGCACAGTTAGTAAAGGAGCAAATCACATCAGAAGGGCCTGTAATACCAAAGCATTGTTGTTATTGCAGTGATGTATATTTATTAGAATGATATGCCATTAGACCTTTCTTAAGTGTACTAATTTGGGTAGAAAAGTCATGACCTGTAGTGTAAGATAAAGTACATATTTTTTGTAATTGACAGCGAGTTCTGTGATAGTTAAAGTAAAGATCAGTATGATGATGTTTACTAAAGCGTTTCAGTAGAAGTTGCAGGTCCCTTTTGGTGTCAGACCACCAACACCAAAGATCATCATAAAGGAAGAAAAACTGATTTCCTATTCTGAACAAATACTTTAAGTTGAGTTAGTAAGTGCAAGTTATTTAAAAATTATGTATTAAATTTCCAGGTACCCGGGCCAAATATTGAAGTAGTGGTAGGGCCAAGGGAAATTGTTAAAAGATTATGGTTTGAGAATTCTGCAACTTGTACTATAGCAGCAGAAAGCTGCAGATGAGGGGAAACAAAAAAATAATCTATTCGAGTAGCCAGGAGACCTTTATGAAAAGTGGGGGTATGTTTCTGATTTAGCGTAAGATATGCATCCTGCAATTTTGTAGAGCATAGCATTTGGTTAAAAAATTAGTGTCACAAAATAAATTCGTAGTTTTGGAGGTGGAGGATTTGTCCTTAATGGATAAACTACAGTTAAAATCACCCCGAAAAATAACATACATGGAAGTGTGAAGAAAGGGTTGAAAAATTTTCAGTAAGTCAATTCTAAGGGACTTAGTTTGTGGAGCATAGATATTAATGATCCTGAAGGGTACAGAGAGAATAGTAACATCCAAAAGTAACAATCTACCAAGACACAAATCAAGTACTTTCACAGCAGATATATTGTGTAAACTAAACAAAATCCCCAAACCTGAACACATCTCTTGTCCAAAGGACCAGTAAGAAGGGCTAGAAAACCAAGCCTGCTGGGCCCGAGAAATCTCAGGGAGAGAGTGAAATCTAACATCCTGTAAAAGGATTACCCCTGCAGCAAGGCATGTTAAGAAGGAAAAGACTGAATCTCTCTTGGGCTGCTTCTTAATACTGTTGACATTAACAGTATAGACAGAGAAAGAGGATGCCATTATGAGGGGAAAAAAGGTGGTAACAACATCAGAGGGCAATATGTCTTCACCTGGGCCGGCCCCTTCGAGGGGTGCTCTCTTTATGTTTGATTTTAGTTTTGGCCTTTTGTGTCTGAGATCCCACATTATCCACAGTGACTTCCATATCCGTAGTTAATTCGGGATGGGAGGAAAGCACTAAGGAAGAGTCAGAATCTGTGTGTTCCGACTGAGGACGTAACAATTCAAACTTATTAGCCAGAGGAAGTTCATCAACTTTCAAAGCTTTTGAGGAGGGTAATCCCATTTTCCTAGAACTCCTTCTAACTCTAGATTGAGAAACAGAAGTCTCTGGGGGAAGGGGTCCATTGTTCCTGTAGGTATAATAATGGAAGAATCAGTGGGCTCAGGGACTAAGCCTGAACAACCAGGCAGAACAGGAGGGGAAGGGGGCTAGAAGGTAGGACCGGGGGTACTGGGGGCAGATCAGCAATAGGTGTCATTTTGTTACTAGAAGGAGCTAGTGATGTAGGTAAGCATGTGTGTAAAACAGTAGAAGGAGAAAAAGGCTGATTGCCAGAGGAAGTAGAAGACTGACCACTAATCTTCGAGCATTGTGCTACTGTAATAAGCAGTCGCTGCTCTTCACCATCAGCCAAGGTGGGGGAGTTATGGGCAGCCCAGGTGCATTGCTGAAAGGTATGTCCAAAGTCATCACAAATAACACAACAGGGTTCTTCCACACACTGGGAGCCTGCATGTCCAAGGCCACCACAAACAGAACACTTTATCATGTCACAAATGCTACTGAGATGGGTGGTTAAGCTGCATTTGTAATATGCCTTCGGTTGGCCAGGGTAAAAAAAGCACTCCTTTATCCCTGCCTAGCATAAAACTATTAGGCAAATGTTGTATCCCTGTAGTAGAAGTTCTAAGCATAACTCTAACCTTCCACCCCCCAGTCCATAAATTCTCTGAATCAAAGATGGCATCAGGGTCAGAAAGAACATTACACCTCTGTTTCAGCCAGACAGTAATATCATTCAAACTCACACCCTCATTTCTAAATAAAATGGTAATATTCTTTTGGGCAGGCTTGGTTAATGGAATAGTTCTAAAAGGTGCCCATAAGGGGGAAGACTTTAACTCATGAAATTTAGACCAGAATTTCCCCAAACCAGTTAACATTTTAAAACTAATATCAAAGTGAGATTCAGTAGAAACAAGTATGAGGGCATGAATTTCATAGGCTGCAAATTTCATAGAATCTTTAAGTAAAGTATGCCCCACAAAAACACGATCAGGTAATTCAGACATACCACCTAAATATTGCAGTCTGACAGCATTATGTCTCTTAGCTTGTTGAGTAGGAACTGAAAAAAATGAAGTGTACGTTTTGGTGGCAACTGGAGCTGAAGTGTTCGTTCATGTAACGGGCGGCAGACGCGACCCAGGGCCCTGGGATTGTAGACATTGAGATGGCTGGTCCAAAGCTGAAGTAGAAGAAGCAAGGACCGGTAACTATAACACCAGGTTTTGAGTCAGACATAAGTCAGGAGTTAGGGAGAGGTCCATTTAAGGAACAGACTGTGAGACAGTAACTAGCAAGGCATGAGCAATCTCCGTATCAGGAATATGAATGGGGGAAGGTCCAGAACGCCGGCTTCCAACAACTGGATCCTTCTCCCAGCCCGCTGCTGTAAAAGCAGAGTCAACAGACCAGTCACTAATTTGTTCATTTTTAGGGGATGTAGGGGATCGTCGTAGGCCAAGCTGTTCGACAGCCGTAAATGCCATGCTGGGCGAGCCCCTACCCGAAAAAGCTGCTGGAGAAACAGGCTGAGAAATGTGAGGAGCTGGGTCGGTCAGGAGTGGAATACAGAAGTGTCAAATTACTAAGGTGTTGGAAGGCAGGGGAAACAGCCTGTGGAGTCAGTGAGTCAGCAAAGGAGACTGTAGGTAAAGGTGCAGTAGCATGTTTAAGAGCCAAAAGTTCCATTGTTTTTGCAAGATAGTGTTGTTCCTCAAGTTCCAGTAAAGCATCTACATCGTTAGTAATCGGTAGAATTTGGGCAGCAGGCAGGTCAAGTGCAGGCTCAGTAGGTAAAGACTCCATGGAAACCACAGTAGAAAACAGCATAGTAGTACTCTGCTTACTTTGATCCACTGAAAAGTCAGGGGAAATCTTCAAACCATCAGAAAGATGCTCTTTTTCATTCAGGGCTATCGAAAACTCAGATGCTGGTGTGGTCTCTTGAATTCCAGAGATGGGAGGAGACTGGCTCCTCTGCCTCCAACAGCTCCATGTCCTCCACATCACCTCCAGAGACAGCCATCTTGGCGGAATGCCAGGATGTAAAGGGACCCCTACAGGAGAGTAGGGGAAGGTTTTTATTAATAAACATTAATAAATAAATAAATAAATTTGGGGAGGCAGTATAGCGCAGTGGTCTAAGGCTCTGAGCTGCAAATCTGGTGACATCCAGCAGATCAGACCTGGGTTTGAATCCCACAGCTTACACTTGCATACTGTGTGACCCTGAGCAAGTCACTTAACCTCCTTGTTCTCCCAGGTTGCTCCTGTAAAAAAGCTTCCAGCTTAGTGTGCTATACATGGTTAAACAACTAAATAAAAAAAAAAAAAACAGAACAGTAAAACAGCAATCAGCTGCACAACACAGAACTAGAGGTACAACTAATAAAACATAGCAAAGTAAATAACAATAATAGTCAACTACCCAACATAGAGAAATTAAATCATCCTATAGTGTCTTTCAGAAAAGAAACTTCTTTCCACCTCATGAGGCAAACATTTTTGGGCAAATATTTGTGTTCAGAATAACATTGTAACAATAAGTCATGTTCAATATGTACAAGAACATCAAGTGGAGATTGATATACCTGTCTCAGCGTAAGTTGACATCTGACCTGCCATAAATGAAACTTAAACATGGCAAATAAAAGCCGTAAGACACCAGCATCCAGAAAATTACAATGAAGTAAAAAAAAAAAAAAAACTTCTACATATGTCACAGCCCACCAAAAAGGCTGATTGCAACGAGCTGAGAGGGTTAACCAGAATTCTTGCACAAAGGGACAGGAAATGAGAAAATGGGTAATTGATTTTTCCTGATCTTGACAAGTATCCCTCGGACATTTCCTGTCAGTGACCATTTTATGATTTAAATTCCATTAAACATTGAGCTTCCATGACTACAAAGCCATAATACATCCCACAGTCTAGGTGGAATCAATTTATCAACCAAGTTTTTAAGGATACAATCAACATAATGATCAGGAACACCTTTAGAAACCGGGATAATGAAATGTGCCATAGTTTGCAGGACACCGTAAATATATTTACTAGGTTTGCATAACACTTGAGCCGGAAGTATCTTCCATTTATTAAGTTTTGCTATCGCAGGTCTTATATAAACAGGATAAGTGGAAGTCTGAACATTTTTCAGGTCCAATCTGGTCCAATCAGAAAATAATCGATTTAACCATTTATGTGCATAAATCACCCATAGTACAGTTTGGGGATGGGTAAGGTCAATCAAATTCCAATGAAAAAAATTACTGTAATAAAAAGTGATAGGATTTACACAATTCAAACCACCCTGTGCAAGAGGAAGATACAACACATCTCTTTTAATGGGATTCAGACGACTCCCCCATATAATTTGAAAAAAAAAGGCCTAATAAAGTAGCTTCCAGAACAGAAGGAATGGGGAATACAACACTAAGGTATAGAAAATGAGGGAGAAGTAAAGTTTTGACAATAATAACCTTTTTCTTTTTAGTTTGTTTCCATGATTTCCATAATGCAACTCTAGGCTTCACTGCAGCAATCCTAGCAGACCAATTATTAAGTGCATTATCACCCTTACCAAAATCAATGCCTAATACCCAAACTGGGCCCAGTAAAATAGGAATACCTTGTAAATCCATGACCTCAGGAGTCCTATTATGTAGTGGATATAAAAAACTCCTCACTTTATTAAAAGAAGAACCTGCAACAGCAGAAAAATTAAAAAAATGGTGCAACACCTTATCGTCAGAGGGTATGTCAGCAACAAGAACACAAACATCATCTGCATAAGTCGAAATCTCACCCTCAAGGGTACCATGAGGGGGGGATAATACCAAAAATCTGAACATCCTGTGCAATAGTACATAGAAGCGGATCTAAACTAAAAACATAGAGTAAAGGGCTCACAGGGCAGCCCTGTCTCACTCCCCTATGGATAGTGATATATGAACCCAAGCAACCATTCACCAAGGGTAAGGAATAGGCATGATTATAAAGCAAAGTGATCCAGGATATAAAGCGTTTAGGAACACCATAGGTCCATAAAACCTGAAACAAATAATAATACTGTACCCGGTCAAAAGCCCTTTCCTGATCTAAGGACATAAGAAATCCCTGTATAGCATCAGTTTTACCAAGTTCAACTAATTCTCTAAGCAAGAGGAGGCTAATATATATGGACCTACCCGTACTGAACAGGACTGGTGCAGGGAAATCAAGACAGGAGCTACAAACATCAATCTGGTATTCAGTATCTTCATTAATATTTTAAAATCCATGTTAAGGAGACTTAGAGGTCTCCAATTTGAAAGAACACTCCTACTACCTTTTTTATATAACAAAATCTGAATTGAAGTACAGACATGAAAATCAAGTGTTTGTTGTTGTAAGGCCCAATTAAACACAGCTGTGAGTAAAAGACAAAGAACCTCTGTGCGTAAACACTGAGGCAAGGGTTACCCCAAAGGGCATTTGGCTGGGAAGCCAAGTTTCAAGAAAATACAAAATCACACATGCCCACACAATGCAAAGCATCATGGGCTGCATATGCAAATCACCACAGAATGTTATGCTGGTTCAACTTTAAGCAGAATTGCATGGTGCCGAAAGACCTCTCACACAGTTTGCAAAGGGTGCTAACAGATGACATAGACATGTGTTTCGTCCGACCAGGACTCATCAGTATGCCTCGTCAGTTTGACACCCCAGTGGAATGAACCAGCTACCCTAAGACGGTCTGTCTGGGTTATGTTGTGGTGAACCCATTAAAATAAAAAACTATTTAAAAGACAAAGAGCCTCTGTACACAAACACTGAGGCAAGGGTTACCCCAAAGGGCATTTGGCTGGGAAGCTGAGTTTCAAGAAAATACAAAATCACACATGCCCACACAATGCAAAGCATCATGGGCTGCATATGCAAATCACCACAGAATGTTATGCTGGTTCTGCTGTGAGTATGTCACTAATCAAAGGACAGCAAGATTTATAAAATTTCCTGGGCAAACCATCAATACCAGGTGCCGTGTTATTCCGTAAACGGAAAATTTCTCTTTTAACTTCATCTGTACTGATAGTAGCAATTAAAGCCTGTAACAGTACATCTGAACAAGAGCAATATGTAGAAAAGAAAGAAAATTCCCTACACCAAATCCATCCAATGATGATGCCGTATATAAATTCAAAAGAGGTGAGGAGACCACCTTCAAAATATCCTGGAAATCAGTATAACGGATTCCGTCAGGGCTCACTACCTCCATTACTAGACGATCTGCAGATCATTTATGACTGCAATCCAACACATCTCCCAAACCAGATTTGTTAACAAAACAGACCCTATGTTCATGCAAAAGGGAGGTAGCCCTTGTATATTGTAAAGCTGCCATCTCTTTTTTAACATTCTGCACTTGTGCCGTCAAATTTAAACCCTGTGAGTTTATAGCAGAATACAGAGTTTCCAGCTGCATTCTTAAAGACAGATATTTATATTTAGTCACTGCAGCATATTTAGACAAGTGTTTAGCCAGGGAAGAGATTTCAGACTTAGTGATCAACCACCAACTTAACAAGTCGTCTGAAAGTTCTGCCAGTGACACACGAGCTTTCAACAAATTTTGTACTTGGGCCAGAAACCAGGTATCTTGTAATAAATAAGAAAGTATTTAGTTTCCAATATCCCCGTCCCATTTTAGTATGAGGGCCTACCCCTAATATGGCAGTTACTACCACATGGTCCGAAGTCTCCACCGGAACAGTCCGAGCTGCAATCACCCGGAGTGCTGTAGTTGCAAAAAGAAAATCAATCCTAGTGGATAAGAAGCCTTTCAAAAAAGTACACCCACCAGTAGGATGACAAACTTTATAAATATCCTGAAGATGACCCTGAGCAGTAATGCAATTAAGACAATTGGTGTCACAAAAATCTTTGTCACTCAGTGCCTCCCGTCTGACTTATGCACTACACAATTAAAATCACCACCCTAGATGAGAAAGCGAGTCGTGAACAAAAAAGGTTGCACCGCATGGAAAAGTTCTACTCGACCCCTCTTAGTAACCGGTGCATAAATCACAATTAACCTCCAGTGAGTAGTGAAATAGACAAAATCCAATAACAAGGCTCTCCTCATAACTTTCTCAACTAGTTTTGTGACATGAAAGCCATCACCCTGAAACAATACCCTAACACCGCTACAGGTATCCAACCCAAAAGAAAAAAAGGAGGGACCCCAACGCCAAAGCTTCTTGGCCATAGTAACCAAAGAAAGGGTATTGAGATGGGTATCTTGAGACAAACATCACATGTCAAATCATGCAAAAAGTGAAAAGTAAGAAGACACCGATGAGTATTTTTAACACTGTTAACATTGAGAGTGGCAACAGAGAGGTTAAATGCCATGGCCATTAAAGAGGACTATAAAAAGAAAAGAAAAACAACAATCAGGTAACCCTTCCCGATCTAGCACTCCTACAAGGGCGTGCCCCCAGCCTTAAGGGTCTACTATCCTGGGGCAACTCCTTTGAATTATCAGTTTCAGAATCAGATGATGCTACAGGTTGTGAGAAAGGCATCAGAATCAGCTTCCATATCCGAAGACTGAGTGTGTCGGGACAGCACCGCAAATCTATTTCTAAGGGAACAGACCCACCAGGAGAAGATGCCTTACCCAACTTGGCTGTACTTTTAGTTTGCCTCTGTGCCCTCTTTTTCACCTGCACACTAGGCTCAGGAGGAGGCATTATAATAGTATCATGATCCGTGTCAGGAATGAGCATAGGTTCAGCAGGGTCCTGGGCAGCAAGGGGGGGGTGCAGGGGAGGGGTCCTGGACAACAGACTGAGGCATGTCCTGTAAAGAAAGCACAGGGGAAGACATAGACAAGAAAGAAACATCCAGGGGAGCAGGGACAGTGACATCTGGGGACAAGAGGGTCTGGAAGACATAATTACTGGAGATATAAGGGATTTTGCAGCAGCTATATCCTTTTTCTGGGCATTGAGAAGGATCAAATCCTGGTCTGGGCAATCCTCATGATTGTGGGAAGCCCAGGGACAGGATCCAAAACCATGACCAAAGTCCTCACACAGGTTACACTTAAGCTCAGAGGTACAATCTGTACTAGCATGACCAAAAGAAAGACAAAGGGAACACCTCAGTCTATCACAAGCTGCACTGAGACGGGAATGGGAGCCACATTTAAAGCAGGTATGAGGCAGTCCCACATAGAAGCAATGACCTCGTTCCCAATCCTAAAAACAAACTATTTGGTAAGTGTATTGGACCAACATTGGTATGCCTAAGTCTCACTTTATAGCACCAACCACCAGTCCACAAATGCTCAAAGACAGGCTGAGGTAACCCTAAAACATCACAACATTGTTTCAACCAATGTGTAATATCACATGCTGCCACATTCTCATTACGAAATAAAATCGTAACATTTTTAATAGATGGTCTAGTAAGTGTGATAGCCCTAAATGGAAGCCACAATGTAGAGTATCTGCGTGCATCATACTTTGTCCAAAAACGGTCTAACCCCTGAGGGGTCTAAAACTGATATCATGTAAGGAAGAACCAGATACATGAATCAGTGCAAAAATCTCATTTGTGAAGAAGCAGAACAAGCCTTTTATAAGGTTCTTTCCCACATAGAGACAGTTGAGAACAACGTCCAGAACCCCAACATACTGAAGCCAGACTGCATTCTGACGCTGAAGTGGGGGGGGGGGTCCTAAAAGCATCTTGTTTCCGAAATTCCTCCCAAGTCGACTTAGCCTGTTCCCATGGGTCAGGAGAAGGGTCTGGGAGCAGAACATCTGTGTGCATTTTATCACCCCAAGCAAGTCCCTGAGTGCTAGTGCCTTCGTCAGCCAAGGAGGAGGCTGGCAGAGAAGGGATTTTATCAAGTAACGCAGTGTCCATAACAGGATGCTGCACATCCTCAGCATGTAAATCCGAGTCTAAGTCATCAGGGGCAAGAGTAGATAAATCTCCTATTGGTGACAGTTGTCCACCACATCCAGGTATTGGGCTATGGGCAGGGCCAGGTATCCAATGCCCAGAATCACCCAGTTTCCAGCCCACATGTCGTAGACAGCCTCTAAAGAGCAAGGTAGGGGGCTATTATAGGGAATTATAGCAGGAGTAGGCATGGAAGGCAAAACAAGCGGTGCACTATCGGTAGACACAGTAGGACCAGGAAGCACAATACTCACAGGCAAGAGAGGTGAAGCATCCACCAAAGTAAGCAAATGAGAAGCTGCAGCCAAATCCGGAGCAGGATTCACAACCATCGACGCAGCGCGTTGCAACCCCAGCATGTCAGGTGCAACAGGAGATGTCTGCCAACTCAACACCACCGACGAGCCAGAAGGTACCGCTGCTGAAGACAAGGCAGAAAGTGCCGCTACATTATCCAATACAGGCTCTGGAGTCCGGGACCCAGGAGAGGAAGACTCAACAGGACTAATGGCATCTATCACAGCCGGTACCTGATTCCGATGGGAAGCGATTAGAGATTTCAACCAAAGTTCAACAGGCAGAAACCCAGATGAAGCAGCCGAAGACGGGGCAGGTGAAGACAAAGCAGGTACATCGGAATTCACATTCATGGCATTTACACCTCCAGACACTCGCAAGCAACAAAATTGGCTCCAAATCTGGACCTGCAGGAGCAGAGCTCTGCTCTCCTGCAGGTACACCAGCAGAATGACTAGGTCCCAAGGATGAATCCATGGTCCAACAGTGCCCCCACCACACAGTAGGGTAATTTCCCCGGTGCCCTGGCCAAATTTCCCCCATTCACTAAAATAACACCAACAGCTTAATCTGGTTCAAAGTCAGTTGGCATTCATTTGTATCCCCCTCCCCCAGGTTGTGACTGAAAATAGGCAGAAAGTGTCTAGTGCACTTACCCAGTCAACCAAAACTAAAACAAAAAAATACAAAAATGACTTTCCCTGCCTGCTTGTGTACAACAAAGTCCCTGCTTTGAAAATTGAAGGGTAAATTGGAGCAAAGAACAAATTCAATTCAATTCAACTTTATTTATGAAGTGCTATTTGCATTGATCATAGTGCATATACAATAAAAACATAATAAATATCATATTAAAAACATAAAACAATTAATTCAACCATCCTACAGCAGGAATCTAGTCTGGAAAAGCAAGGGTGAACAAGTGCATTTTTAGAGTGATTTTAAAGCTCTCCATGGACAGGCACTTACGTATCCGACGAGATAGAGAGTTCCACAAGGTAGGGGCCACAAATGCAAAAGCCTGGGCCCCAGATGTCTTTAACCAAACCCTGGAAACCTCTAGCAATCCCTTGCTGGTGGAGCGGAGTGGCTGGCGGGGGCAGTAGAGACACAGGAGCTCCTGCAGGTAGTTCAGACCCAGTCTATGTAGGACCTTAAAGGTCGGCAAATCAACCTTAAAGGTGATCCGCCACTGAACTGGCAGCCAGTGCAGTCCACAGAGCACAGGCGAGACATGAGCAGACCGAGGCAGCCCCATCAGCAGCCTGGCTGCCTCATTCTGCACCAGCTGCAAGTGGCAGATATCAACCTCAGGTAGCCCTCGGTACAGGGAGTTACAGTAGTCGAGGCAGGAGGTCATAAAGGCATGGACCAAAGTAGGCAGGTCGCCAGGCAGAACAAGGTGCTTAATCTGGGTGATATTTCTCAAATGGAAAAAAGAGGACTTGACGACATCTTAAGTAAGAAAGTGGTTATTAACACAATACTTGTGCTATTTATTTTTAATTTATTTAACACAGAAAAGCACACTAAACTGGACTGCTTGTTCTGAGGAATGTCCTGAGGGGTCATTTGCATGGACCTCTTTTACTTGACAGGGAGAATGTTGGCCATGACAACAGGGAACTCTCCCCTACTCTTCCTCCAGGAGGCCTTGCTGCTTACTGTTAGGAAGATGAAACAACCCAGAGTGGAGGAGTCAGATATGGCAGCCTGGGTGGTGGAGACTGCTTCCCGCCTAACCCGGAGTACTAAAGAAGGCCCTTCAGAATTGAGAAGCTCTGGAATTGTACCTGATATAGGTGTTACTGTGGTGCTTATGTTGCCAGAAGTGACAACTGAGGAACAGCCTGAATCCTTCTACTCCCCTACCTCTTCCAAGGTGTTTGTGGCAAATGCTGTTATGGATGACTTGCTGTCAGAACCTTCTGCTGTTTCCTTGGAAAGACAATCCCTACTTATGTACAAGTCCCACTGACTGTTGAGTTCAGTGGAGGATGACCAATTATCGGATAGCACCCCTAACAAGGGGACACACCAAGGTTCATATACCCCCCTACATGTACTGCCTACATTAAGTTAAGGCCCATGTACTCCATACATTAAGACCCATGTACCCCCTACATTACTGCCCATGTACCCCTACATTATCATCCATGTTCCCCTACAAGTACCCCCTACATTAAGGCCCATGTACCCCTACATTTCTGCCCATGTACCCCCTACATTAAGGCTCATGTACCCCATACATTAAGGCCCATGTACACCCTACACTACTGCCCATGTAACCCCTACATTACCGCCCAAGTACCCCTTACACGTACCCCATACATTAAGGCTCATGTAACCACTACATTAAGACCCATGTACCCCCAACATTACCACCCATGAACCCCCTACATTACTGACCATGTACCCCCCTACATTAAGGCTCAGGTACCCTCTACATTACCACCCATGTACCCTCTACATTACCGCCCATGTACCCCTTACATGTACCCACTACATTAAGGCCCATGTACTTCCTACATTAGGGCCCATGTACCTCTTACATTACTGACCATGTACTCCCTACATTACCACCCATATACCCACCAAATGTACCCCCAACCATAAGACCCATGTACCCGCTACATTAAGGCCCATGTAACCCCTACATTAAGGCCCATTTACCCCACACATTACCACCCATGTACCCTCTACATGTACCCCAATATTAAGGCTGATGTACCCCCCTACATTACATTTACCCCCTACATGTACCCACTACAATAAGGCCCATGTACCACCTACATTAAGGCCCATGTACCTCCAAAATTACCACCCATGTACCCCCTACATGCACTCCCTACATTAAGGCCCATGTACCCCTATATTACCACCCATGTATCCCAAACATTACCACCCATTTTCATGTTACTGCCCATGTACCCCTTCATGTACCCCCTACATTAAGGTCCATGTACCCCCTACACTAAGGCCCATGTAACCCCTACGTTACTGCCCATGTACCCTCTACATGTACCCCCTACATTAAGACCTATGTACCCCCTACATTGAGGCCCA
Organism: Neoceratodus forsteri; assembly: GCA_016271365.2. Taxonomy (NCBI): domain Eukaryota; kingdom Metazoa; phylum Chordata; order Ceratodontiformes; family Ceratodontidae; genus Neoceratodus; species Neoceratodus forsteri. Next base: position 81,533,297 of record JADMNL010000029.1, on the reverse strand, counting down.
TGTACCCCTTACATTACCACAAATGTACACCCTACATTAAGGCCCATGTGCCCCCTAAATGAAGACCCATGTACCCCCTACATTAACGCCCATGTACCCCCTATATTAAGACCCATGTACCCCCCTACATTAAGGTCCATGTAGCCTCTACATTACCACGCATGTACCCACTACATTACCACCCATGCACTCCTTATATTAAGGTATACATACCTCAAACATTACCGCCCATGTACCACATACATTACTGCCCATATACCCCCTAGATGTACCCCCAATGTTAAGGGCCATAAACCCCCTACATTAAGGCCCATGCACCCCCTACATTACCACCCATGTACCTTCTACATTACTGCCCACATACCCCATATATGTACCCACTACATTAAGGCCCATGTACCCCTTACATTACTGCCCATGTACCCCCTACATTACCGCCCATGTACTCCCACATGTGCCCCCAACCTTAAGGTACATGTATCCCTTCAATAAGGTCCATGTAACCTCTACATTACTGCCACTGGACCCCCTACATTACCACCCATGTACCCTCTATATGTACCCCCCTACATTAAGGCCGATGTAACGCCTTCATTACTGCCCATGTACCCCTACATGTACCCACTACTTTAAGGCCCATACCCCTACATTAAGGCCCATACCCCTTACACATCACCATGACCCCTATATGTACTCCCTACATTAAGACCCATGTACCCCTACATTACCACCCATGTACCGCCTACATTACCACCCATGTACCCCAAACATTACTGCCCATGTAACCCCCTACATGTACCCTTACATTAAGGCCCATATACTCCCACATGAAGGCCCATGTAACCCCTACATTACTACCCATGTACCCTCTACATTTACCTTCACATTAAGGCCCATGTACCCCATACATTAAGGCCCATGTACCCCCTACATTACCACCCATCTACCCCCTACATTAACACTCATGCACCCCCTACATTAAGGCCCATGTACCCACCCTACATTAAGGTCCATGTACCCCCTACATTACTACCTATGCACCCCCTGCATTAAGGTCCATGAACCTCAGACATTACAGGTCATGTACCCACTACATTACTGTCCATGTACCCCCTACATTAAGGGCCATGAACCCCCTATATTAAGGCCCATATACCCCCTACATTACTGCCCATGTACCCCCTACATTGCCACCCATGTACCCCTACATTAAGGTTCATGTACGTCAAACATTACCTCCCATGTACCACCTACATTACTGCCCATGTACCCCCTACATTAAGGCCCATGAACCCCCCTACATTAAGGCCCATGTACTTCCTACATTAAGGCCCATGTACCACTTACATTACTGTTCATGTACCCCCTACATTACCACCATGTGCTCCCTACATTAAGGCCCATGTACCCCCTACACTAAGGCCCATGTAACCCCTACATTACCGCCTATGTATCGTCTACATTAAGGTCCATGTACCTAAAACAATACCGCCCATGTTCCACCTACATTACTGCCCATGTACCCCCTACATGTACCCCCTACATTATGGGCCATGAACCCCCTACATTAAGGCCCAAATGCCCCCTATATTACCCCCATGTATCCCCTACATGTACCTCCTACAGTAAGGCCCATGTACCCTCTACATTACCATCCATGTACCCCCTTGTACCCATACATTAAGGTCCATGTACCTCCAACATTACTGCCCATGTACTCCCTACATGTACCCCCTACATTAAGGGCCATGAACCTCCTACATTAAGACCCATATACTCCCTACATTACCACCCATGTCCCCCCTACTTTACTGCCCATGTAGCCCCTACATTATCGTCCATGTACCCCCTACATTACCACCCATGTACCCCTACATTAAGGTCCATGTACCTCAAACATTACTGCCCATATACCACCTACATTACTGCCCATGTACCCCCTACCTTAAGGGCCATGAACCCCATATATTAAGGCCCATATACCCCCTACATTACCGCCTATGCCCCCCCACATTACTGCCCATGTACCCCCTACATTAAGGCCCATGTAACCCCTACATTACTGCTCACGTACTTCCGACATTACCGCCCATGTACACCCTACATTAAGGCCTATGTATCCTCTGCATTAAGGCCCATATAACCCCTACATTTAGCCCCTACAATAAGGCCCATGTACCCCCTACATTAAGGCCCATGTACCACTACATTACTGCCCATGTTTCCCCTACATTACCGTCCATGTACCCCCTACATTAAGGCCCATGTACCCACTACCTTACTGCCCATGTACCCCCTACATATACCACTATATTAAGGCCTATGTTCTCCCTACATTGAGGTCCATGTACACCCTACATTACCACCAGTGCACTCCCTACATTAAGCTCCATGTACCTCAAACATTACCGCCCATCTACCACCTACATTACTGCCCATATACCCCCTACATGTACTCCCTACATTAAGGGCCATGAACCTCCTACATTAAGGCCCATATACTCCCTAGATTACCGCCCATGTCCCCCTACATTACCACCCATGTACCTCCACATTACCATCCATGTACCCCCTACATTACTGCTCATGTACCCCTGACACTACCGCCCATGTACACCCTACATTAAGGCCCATGTACCCTCTACATTAAGGCCCATATAACCCCTACATGTAGCCCCTACATTAAGGCCCATGTACACCCTACATTAAGGACCATGTACCCCCTACCTTATCACCCATGTACCCCCTACATTACTGCCTATGTACCCCCTACATGTACCCCTACATTAAGGCCCATGTATCCCCTACATTAAGGCCCATGCACCCCCTACATTACTGCCCAGGTACCCCTACACTAAGGCCTTTATACCCCCTACAGTACCTCCCATGTACCCCCTTCATTGCCACCCATGTACCCCCTACGTCAAGGTCCATGTACCCCTATATTGCCACCCATGTACCCTTTAACATTACCACCATGTACCCCCCTATATTAAGGCCCATGTACCCTGTACAATATGGCCCATGTAACCCCTACATTGCAGCCGATGTGCTCCCTACATTACTGCCCATGTACCCCCTACATTACTGCCCATGTACCCTCTACATGAGATTTTGCTTTAACAAAACAAGACCAAAAAAAATTTTGACCACAGGAAACCTACTCACCCACTATTGGAAGAAACAGGTGTTGTAGAGGATTGGTGGTTCAGCTGTGATGCACTTTATAGTGATATAGCTGGAATCCCCAGAGATTCTCGTGGTGTTTGTAATATGGCTGGACCCTGTGGTGTCTGTAACGTGGTTACCAATCCAAGGATACCATCAGTCTTGCATGGAGCTCAGTGGTTGAAAAAGGGACTCCCGAATGAAACACAGCAGCTTTAAAGCTGCCAAAACAGAGCCGCCCACTCACATTGCATTACAGAAATCCCATTGAGTATGTAAGCCTGGCACCGGCGGCTGTGATGTGTGAACAGTGCAAGATGTGGACACCACCTGAAAGGGGGTTCAAAGGTCACTCCTGCCAAGTCAGAAAGTAGCATGAAATCAGCAGACTCAGTTAGGATTGCCAAACGGGATAGGAAGGGGAGGAAGGACCCCCCCCCAAAAAAAAAAAGCAGGCTTAGAAACAGAAAAAAGGAGCAGAGTTTTTTTTTTGTGTGTGTTGCCTGAAGATTAAGACACAACAGGTTACAAACATCCCACTGATTAAAAAATGTGTTCATTTGCAGTGTGTACAAAATAAGTGCCTAAAACAAACAAATAAAGACACAATACAATATAATATGGTGGACCATTTTATTGAAAGGACACATTCAATAAACAGATAAAGCACGGTTATAAGCTTTTTGTGTTTTTCCACGGCACACTTCAGCCGTGCAAAACTGCAGCATAAGGAGGTGGAAAGTCAAATAAAGTAAGTCTTTGTGCTGTTAGTGTAAGTTTATCTTTTTACCCCTACATGGTATCAGCTTCAAAACAGTGTAAAAATGATTGAGCAGACACCTTTTATTTAAGTGTTACATGGGCCAAGATATTCAGAACAGATACGCCTGGAGCAACTGAGGTGCACTGGCACATCTCCAGAATTGTGCCCCAGGGCCATATTCAAACCCTGGAGATGTGCCACACAAATCCAGATGCACCGATGCGCATCTATAATATATGCGGTGCACCCCAGGGGGCGTACTCATGCATATGTGGCACATCATGATATTCATCCGAGATGTGCAGCACATCTGCCAGCACATCTCGGAGGTGTGCCTCATACATGGGCACAAAGTTACACCTGAAAAAAAAAAAAAACCTAACTGGTAGCCACCCACAGGTGGGCTGCTGTATTGCAAGGTGCAACACAGCAGCCACCAGCCCCTGGGTGGCTACCCCCACCAAGCACCAAGTCCGATCCCCATTTAGTGCAACATACAGAGCCCTGGTAGTCTAGTGGTATCCCACTCCCTGCCAGGCATTCCGATCATTGGAAATAAAATAATGTCCCTGTCCCTGGTAGTCTAGCGGTTCCCCCCTCCCCGCCCGTACTCCAATCATTGTAAATAAGATAATAGCCCTGTCCCTGGTAGTCTAGCGGTCCCCCCTCCCATACGGTACCCTGATCATGGGATATCAAAGATCCCCATGTCCATGGCAGTCTAGTAGTGTGCCCCCCACCTCACCCACCCACAGGACCCCCATCCCACCCCGGTGCCCCACCCAGGTCATCGGCAGGCAGCAAACCCACCCGCTCACCTCTGCAGCTTCCCAATGAATGACAGCTTACAGTAACACCTGCAAGCTCATTGGTCCAAACTGCCGACCAATGGGCTTGCAGTGTGTACTGTAATAGTCATTCACAGTTTTGTGAATGATTCATTCACAAAGTTGTAAATAACTATTACAGTACACACTGCAAGCCCATTGGTCAACAGTGTGGACCAATGAGCTTGCAGGTGTTACTGTAAGCTGTCATTTGGAGGTAGCCACGGAGGTGTGTGGGGTGAGTTACTGCCTGCAGATGACCTGTATGGGGAGCAGGGTGGGATGGGGATCCTGTGTGGTGGAGGGGGGGTATCACTAAACTACTATGGATGTGGGGATCTTTGATATCCCATGATCGGGGGACCGGGTGGGGAGGGGCGGGGACCACTAGGCTACCAGGGACAGGGCTATTATCTTATTTACAATGTTTGGGATACCTGGCAGGGAGGGGGGACTGCTAGACCACCAGGGACAGGGCTATTATTTTATTTACAATGATTGGGATGCCGGGCGGGGAAGGGATACCACTACAATACCATATATACTGTTGCAGGGCACCCGGCCCATTACACCAGGCCAGCCCTGCACAACACATGCAAATGGCACCATAATAACATGCAAATGGCCCCATTTGCACCTTGCATGCATAATGACTCCATTTGCACGTTCGGGTCTGAATACCTGGATATTGCACCTGGTGCATCTCCAGATGCACTGGAGCATTCCCATTCCAGGTATTCAGACCTGTCTGGGGGATGCGCCAGCACGTCATATATGTGCCGCCCACTTATTCTGATATATTCAGAAGAGATGCACCATTGCTCATCTCTTTTGAATATATCCCTTTGTTGCTCTGGCGTAACTCAAATGCACAGAGCAGCCACTTGCGCCATTGCCAGGCGCATTTTTCAATACTGGGCCCATGTTGTGAAAATGTTCATTGCATAGGTACCTCTTTTTCATGAACATACGTAAGATACCTCTCAATAGCATGCCTCTCAAAAACATACGAACCACCTTCAGTTGGGCAACTGTACGGACATTTACCAGGCATGTGGAAGGCTGATATAGCCACCAAGTGCACCTTGAGAGAGGAATACTGCAGTCTGGAATCTGACAAGGACAGTGAGTATTCCTGAACCTGGGCAGGTAAATGGATCCAGGTTACGTGACGCAGCCCACAAAACAAACTACTTCCATTTTAAGAGCTACTGATGCCTCTGGTAAAACTTTGACAGTCATAATACTCAGAAACAATTAAGCATGTGTGTCATATACCATGTACAGATTTCTCCTCCCTCATATTTATTACTGAGGAAATTCCCACAAAAACAGGCTCTTTATCCCTTAGAGTTCATCTGGCCCTTCAGCATACTCCATACCTGAAATCATAATGCTTTGTTATGACATCTCAGTCTATTGCCATGGGAATAACAGTGATGTCACAAGCAGAGTATTATGACATCAGATTGGGAATAAGCTATAGGAGTGGATGAACCTTCAAGGAACAGAGATCTATTGTTATGCATTAAACAGTAATAAATAATGACAAGAAGAAATACACAGCTCATGAGAAATATAAGCTGCTTTGTGTCCAAATATTATGTTATTCGAAGTTCTCCTAGAGGCATCAGTGGCTCTTTAACTCATTGCCTCCAAAGGAGCTTTCTGATGTTGCACCACTTGCAGTAGCAGAGCCAGGTTTGGGTGCATTTGGGAGCTGAGGGGGGCCATTTAGTCAATTGTGGGCTCCACAATGGGACTAAACAGTGAATAAAGATCATGGTGGGGCACCACTACTCACTGTGCGGCAGCCAGGAGGGGCGACCGCCCCCCAGCCTCCCCCCAGCTCCGCCACTGACCACTTGTCTCCTGTATACTGTTAACAGTAAATCCTGGGCCTTTCTAAGCAAAATCAAGCTATAGTCAGCATGCCACAAACAAATCTTAATAGCTAAAGAACCGTAAATGCTAGACACAAAGTACGAGTGGCAAAGTTATTCAGCACAAAATTACCTTTCAAATGGTGGTATGCAAATAATAATATGTAATTTTGTTTTTTTCTATGCTGGTTGAAACAGCAAAAAAAAATATTTTTTTCACTAAAACAGGCAACATAAGCGATACACACCATAACATAAACAAATGCGAATAACTCCTAAAGTATACATGATATGCACAAAATATCAGTGGCAAACTTGTTCAGCAAAAAATTACCTTTCCAACGGTGCTATGCAGTCAAATATATATTATATTCTGTTACACTATATATTAAAATATATAAGTGACTTCTCCAAACGTTGCAAGGGCACACTGGGAGTCAGTAGCCGACTTCTGCAGGCGTCCTCAGGACACACCAGTGTATTTTACTGACAACTACAGGCGTCTGCTAGGAGACAATGAGTTAATAGAATAGATATGTCTGGCTGATGGTTTTCTGGCAGCCACCAGAACATCAGCCACTTTCTGTGAGATCCCAAAGTGAGCTATGGGTATGTCTTCAGGAGCCATGCCTGTAGATATAGGGTTCTGAGATGCAGATGGAAAAGGGTTCCCTGTTCCTGCAACAGCAGGCCTTTGTACAAAGGCAGAGTTACTGGTGGTTCCAATGCGAGCTGTTGCAGCAGAGGATTCTATATTTGCTGAGGCTATAGGGTGGCAATGAGTATCAGAGTTGCTCCCACTGTCTTCGGCTTCAGTAGTACTTTCTGAATTTGTGGAAAGGGAGGAAAAGCATACAGAATCCTCCCTTTCCAGGAGAGGGACAACACGTCTCATCAGAAAACATCAGGCCCTGGAGCAAGCAAGCAAAAATGCGGTAGTTTTGCATTTTGTGGAGACGCAAAAAGGTCCAACTCTGAACAATCCCATCCTGTGACTCGGCAGCTCCCATTCATACACTCTGGACTGTGACCTACTTAGCTTGTCTTGCCAAGTTGCTTTGGACACCTGGAGCACGTACTGCTAATAGTTCTAGACTGTGTTCCAGAGCCCTATACCAAACTCTCATTGCTTCCCTGCACAATGGATAGGAATGGGTCCCCTCTTGTTTGCTGATGTAATGCTTCACACTGATGTTGTCCATCTGTACTAACAGAGGACCTGGGAACAAATGGTCCTGAAATACCTGGAGCCCATAAAGGACTGCCCTCATTTCCAGGCTATTTATAAGCAAAGCACACACCACCTGGTTCCACATGCCTTGCATCTAGAGAGACCCCAGGTGGGCTCCCCACCTGGATTCTTAGGCATCCATAGCGAGGATCTGCTGCGGGATAGAAATCAGGAATTGGACACCCTTCAGTAGGTTGCTACATTCCATCCACCACTGCAGAGCTCTGCGCAAGGGAGATGTGACTAGGACCATCTGGTCCAATTTATCCATTCATTGGTCTTACTGGACTCTCAGGGCCCACTATGGTATCCACATATGCAATTTGGCCAGTGGCACTGTGACAATAGTTGCTGATGTAAGGCCCAGAAGATATAAAAATGTCCTTGCTGGGATATAACAGCTGCTGTACAGTTAGTCGATATGCCCTGTCCAGTGGCAAATATGCAGAGCCCTGGGCCATGTACAAGACTGCCCCCTATGTATTGCAGGCACTGGCTGAAGTTCAGTACAGACTCTTCTATGCTGTCACTCCCAGTACATCAAACAACTGTCTGATATGAGCTAAACTCTGCAGAAGCTGGTCCCTGGATTGGGCTTTTAATAGCCAGTTGTCCAGGTAAGAAAAGTCCTTCCCTACGAAGGGCTGCTACCATGACTACCAAGCATTTGATGAAGACCCGTGGCACAGAAGACAAGCCAAAGGACAACACTCTAAACTGGTAATGCTCCCCCTGGAACAAGAACCTCAGATATTTCCTGTGAGGTTTCCTGATTTTGATATGAAGATAGGCTGATTTTGAATGAAGATAGGCACCCTTCATATCCAGGGAGCATATCCAATCCCATTTGCAACAATGGAAGGCGACCCTGCAGAGAGTCCATACACAACTTTTTGTATTCTAGGAAAAAACTGAGGTCCCTGAGATCTAAAATGGGCCTCAGATCTCTTGTCCACTTTGAGACTAGAAAGTACCTGAAATAAACCCTTTGTGCCTCTGTTTGGGAGGTACATGTTATATGGCCCATGTTTTGAAGTAAGGTCTGTACTTCCTCTTGCAACAGTGACAGGTGCCCTGGTGGGTAGGTTATCACAGCTGGAGGATGATCTGGAGGGCTGTCCAGATGTTCCAGAGCATGACCCTTCTCTATAATCTCCAATACCAATTTGTATGTGGTGACTGTCCTCCATTGTTCCAGATGGAGGGACAAGCGACTCCCTACAACCACCCCTGAAGTTAATGATGGTTGGGGGAATATGAGGAATCATGCTGGGCTGGAGGGCAGAGCCACCAGCTCCACCACCTTGATGTGTTTTTGTGTGGGCACCTGGGGGTAGGAGGGGGACAGACAAGGCCCCTGCACCTCTGACTCTACCCTGTCTGCATGTTTGACAGCTGCCTCTGACTGCAGACTGGTGAAAAGTACCCCTGCCTTTACCCCTACCTTCAGTGTGATACCTGCCTGAAAATAGACCAATGTCTACCTAGTGCACCCTCACCGGTCAACAAAAACTAAATAAATGCAGGGATTTTACTGACCTCAGAGTCTTGCCAGATGACTCAAGATTTTTCAAAGCTTCAACATCATGGAAAAACAGTTTTTGTTCCCCAAAGGGGGTATCGATGAACACTGTTTGTTGCATATCAGTGGCAAAACTTGCTACCCTAAGCCATGAATAGTACCTGATACAGAAGCCAGAAGCTGCAGCCCGGGCAGAGGCATCAGAGACATCATATGCTCTGTGGATCAAGTGTCTGTCCACATCAGCACCACTAGAGAGTGTTTTGATCAACTCTTGTTTGGCAGCAACCTCAGGCAAGGCTTGTACAGGAGCCTTGACCTTTCTCCATAGTGTATTTTTGTATTTTATCATATGGGCCTGGTAATGGCAATACGTAGACCCAGAAAGGCAGAGACATAAGTATGTTTACCAAGTACATTCAATCTCCTGGATTCCATGTCAGGAGGGAGGGAAATCAAGTGTCTAGGTGCCCGGATCTGTCATGGGCAACTGTGATCACCACTGAATCAGTCTCAGGCCAACTAGTATAATAAAACCAAAAGAAAGAGAATGCACTTGCAAGGAAAACACCTCAGGCAATTGACCTTTTGTAAGGATTTACTCCAGTGTGCTCTGAAAGATGCTTTTCTTTCGGTTTGAATATTTTGACTAGCTACCTGACTACACTGACGGACCATTGGTCTTCATAGTGCACCTGCACCCACTATTTCTTGATTAGCATAAGTCTTGCCAGATGAAGCAGACTACATCTTGTCAGACTTTCTTGACACAGCTGGTATGGTATGTGGCCTTTACCAGCCTGCATAGGTAGCATCCTCCAGTGCTGGATACAGGGCAAAAATAATAACAGAAGGAGGTTCTGACATTTCTAGAAACTCCAAGAAGTTCTTTTTGGTGGAGTCGTGCATCTCCAAAGTAAATCCTAAGGCAGCTTGTATTTTCTGCATCATGGTAAAAAAAGGAGGGATCTTCTGCAGGTGATCTGGGTGTATTCACTGCAGAATCCTCACTATAGGAGGAGACAGTGCAGCTGGTGCCATGCAAGTACTGGCTGTCAACAGCATAGTCTCCCTTCCCATCCTCCTCCTCAATTATGAGGTCAGGATTATATTTACATTCATCATCATCTCTGTGGGTATCAGCCAAGGAGGCCTATTCCACAATATGTTACATTTTGGCATCAACAGGGTAGTTCTAGTGGTAGTCTCCATTGACAGGCCCATTGTTATAGGCAGACAAGGCAGGAAGCACTGTATCATATCTTAAAAAGACAGAAGCACTGCCTGTGCATCGCAGCCACTTTCAGTAGTGGTCACGATCACACTCGCCAGTGGTGGAGGTTGAATCTCTGTCAGTGACGGTGACATACTGGCTGTAATAGGCCCTGTAGTACCTATGCCAAGCCCTGACCTTGGTGTCTGGTCAAAGGCTGGGGAGGTAATGGTCGCCACTGCCATAGGCGATGATGTTGAAGCCTCCGACATACATGCTGTCTGCAGTGGCGACCTGGATTTCATCAGGGAAGCCTAATCCTTGTCCCAGTGTTTGTATTTGTGGCTCCCTGCTGAGGATTTATCCAGGGAATTCAATGACTAAGATTCATTGATGGGGCAGGTGATACAGACTTTTCCTGTAGCTGCTGTTCGATGGCTGCTAAGGTATTTTTAAGGAGAAATGTTTCCAAAGTCCATTTCCTCTGTCGCCTAGTAGCGGAGCTGAATCCCCAACAAATCTCTTAGGCTTTCCCGCTGTGACAGAGGCCTACACAGCAGACACTAGCTTTGTGCATGTCATTCTTGTAGATACATTCTCTGCAGTCACAATAACAGAAAAGTGACAGTTTTTTCAGTGGCATATAGGTCACTGAAAGCCACTAAAATAGTGATTATGATTTTGAATGATGAACACAGAAAAATGGCAGCTTTTGCAGTGACAATTTCGATGGCGAGTCCAACGAGTCTGATAGATGGTGTGAAAAGAACTGAGGATAGATGGGGCCACCCACGTTTATGTAAACACTGACACATGTCATTCTACGCAGCCCCTGGCTTGCAAAGTTTCCAGTAGGTCCAAGCGCTGATGCAGGTTGAGTTCCAAAGGCATTACCTGATGAAAATAATATCCTTGGAGAAGATCATATCATACCACCATGGAGATAGTGAGACAATAGTTTTTATGAGCACATAAACCTCCTTCTGCTCTTCTAAACCTTAATATGAACCTCTGTTTCCAAGAAGGCAAGGTTCACCAGAAAACTCAAGGCCCTGTAGTGAGCCAGTAAAAATGTATCAGTTTTGACTGTGTGAGGATGCAAAAAGGTCCTTGGATGACCCCATCTGACTAACAGGCTGTTTACCATAGAGTCCAGCAGATCCCAATAATAAAACAGCATTTGGGACTTAGATGGTCCGCTAGGATGCTCTGGGAGTCAGGCAGAATCTATGCAGTCAGGAGCATGGTGTGGTCTACCACTACCGCTCAAGACAACACTCTCATCACTTCTCTGCATTGAGGATAAGAGTGGATATCCCACTGCACTACACGCACATTATCCATCCATATCAGAGAGGATGACCCTGAATTTGAATGGCAAACACCTGCAGGCCAAGTAGAACAGCTCTGATCTCCAGAATATTGATGTGGAGAGAGCAGTCCACAGAGGACAAGAACTTGTGTCCGAAGTGCCCCCGGGTGGGCTCCCCATTTGAACACTGGTGTAGCCATGGTAAAAAATAGTCAGAGGTGTGGGATAAAGGAATAGAGCTCTTGTGAGTAGAATGGAGCCAGTCATCCACTAGAGAAGGGTGTGAAAAAGTGGTGACATTACCTGGATTAGGTGTTCTAAGTCATCGTATTTTTTTTGAGCTGTGTATGTGAAGACATGTCAAAGGAACAGCTGTGATGGAAGATACCATCAGGCCAAAATGCCAGAGCAGGCATCTGGCCAAGACAAAGGAACTGGATGCAATCACGTGCTTGTACCAACAGAGCAGGGAAGGAAGGTCCAACATGTAGTCTTTTCCAGCACCGCATGTATATATGTATTGCAGGTACTGGCAAAGGATCAGAATTGACTTGGGCTTGTTTTCCATTAGTCCAAGCTTCTCAAACAGCTGTTGAGTATACAACTGGGGCTGAAGAACAGCAAAGATATGGCTATATGGAGGAAGATGTCCTTGAAGAAGATCTGACAGTAACTAATAACAGGTGTCAGCATGGCTCAGTTGGTAGCACATCCGCCTCTGGACCAGAAGGTCGTGGGTTCTCGTCCTGCACCGGGATTGGACTTGCACCTAAAAATCGCTGGCATCCGAGTGCATTATTGGGGGGTGCTGTACTGCTGGGGTGTGCTGTCCTTCGGATGAGACGTTAAACCGAGGTCCCTTCTGCCCATCCTGGTGTTGTCCTGGGGGGTGTCCAGGTGGAAGTAAAAGAACCCAGGGCACTCTTTACAAAGAGTAGGGAACATTCCCGGTGTCCTGGCCAACATTCCCCTTTCCATAAAACCGGTTCATGCAATTATCCAGGCTGTGTGTGGATGATGATGTGTGATATGGCCGCCACCACACATTCAGTCACTTCACTACCAGTCTAGCATTGCTTGTAAAGCGCTTTGGATGTATGAAAAGCGCTATATAAATGCTGATTCTTCTTCTTCTTCTAATAAGATATAGCACCCAACCATTAACTTTTCACAATCCCAGGCTGAAACTTCGGGTTTTTTTCTGACAATTTCCAGTCTGGTTTGCCATGCTGACAACCTAAGTTTTGAAAAAAAAACAAAGCCTAAATCCTGAAGTAGGCTTATTCCACAAGCTGTCAGTAGGGTATCTTACAAAGATTTTAAAACTTAAATGCATTTAAACTAAACAGACCCCCAAGATATCATCCTCACCTAACTCCAAACTCATAGGCACCAGGTTGTATAGGCCCGTGGGACATTGGCCCCAGCAATATTTTTTGAGATGGGCTGAGCCCCAACAATTTTTTGCCTGCCACATGCTGCCTTTTTTAAGGCATTTTTTTCCCCTGGTTTCTGTACATGTGCCCTCTGCTATGACCGCACCCCCCTCCCTTCAACTGGGCTGGTGAGTGGCGGCCCGGCTGGTATTGTATTTTAAATTGGCGCCTCTGCCTTTCCTTGGTTTGCAGCCGCCCCTGCCCCCCTTGGAAAATCATTGCGATGGTTGATAGGTTCAGTGGTTCTTTTTTTAAACTTACTGCATGGTGATTGGCCGGGGAGGAGAGCTTGTATTAGGCGTGATATTCGTGTGTGCATCTGGGTGATTGTGTAGGTGTGTGTGAGGGCTCCGAGGTGGCGGTTTCCATTGTGTGGTGAGAGAGAGTGCGAGGTGACAGGCTGGCCTAGTGGACAAGCATTGGTGGTGGTGGATCATGCCTGGTCCAGCCAGAAAAGAGAGGAGCCTGAGAGAAAGGACCGGGGTGCACCGAGAGTTGGCAGGTACACCACACAAGCAGCCAGGCAACACAATGCACAACAGGGCAGTCGAGTCGGAGTTGGGCCAGCGAGGAGTAAGTAGGCAGTCCCAGGGTCGGATGGCTGGTGAGTGGAACCAGGCCAGCTGTGGATGTGGTCACCAGAGTGGGCAGCAGCAACAAGCAGTAGACTAGTGCTGCAGAGGGGAGCAGAACATGTGGGTGACCCGAGCATGCCGGGTGGGGTTAGGGAGGTTTAGGCAAGCGGCAGGCCTGCAAGTGGCCAGGTGGGTTCCTTCAGTCTGGGCAGCTGGCAGCAGCAGGTCAACTCAAGGAGCAGCCGAGGAGGAGAACATCAGCCTGAGCCAGCTAAGGTAGGCAACAGCAGCAGTGCAGAACTGTTCCATGATTGGATTACGGATTTTGTGTATCTGGACTGTATTTGCAGCATATGTAGTGTTTGTTTAACCTGTGATCCGGTTCAGGGTTCTGGCTGGAAAGAGACATAACTCAGTGCACCTTACCTGGTTTAAGTTAATAAAAGTATACATACATACTATCACCTAAACCACTAAAAGTGATATTAAGGCACTAATTGATATGCTGAGTTTGGAATTTAACCCTGTTACCAATTTTTAGTTCTGATGTTAAAAGAAGCATGTTGTATCTCCCATTTATATTTATAGCACTGTCAGTTGCTCAGTAGGTAGCACACTCAGCTCTGGAGCTGGAAGATCAGAAGGTTGTGGGTTCTGGCCCCACACCAGGTACTTGGGGTACTACCCATAACTGACATTGTAGTGCAGTACCAACGGGGTATAGCACTATTGAGGTGCCGTCCTTCAGATGAGATTTTAAATGTAGTATAGCCTAGAGGTCAGAGCAATGAACAGTAAAAGAGCTTGGTACATCCAGCAGACCTGGGTTTGATTCCCACAACCTCCACTTGCATACTGTGCGACCCTGAGCAAGTCAGTTAACCTCCCCAGTGCTGCTGGTTTGCCCCTGTAAACAGGCAGTGAGTCTACTGACCCATAGTAGGTTACCAAAGAATAAAAAAAAATTAGATCTGTTCTGCCCATTTCTGGTTACTGTCCAGGTGGAAGTAAAAGATCCCATGGCACTTATCAATGAAGAGTACAGAGTTTTCCTAGTGACATGGTCAACATTCAACCATCAATTAAAAAAAAAAAAACACAGATCCACGTAACCCAGCCTCAGGATGCACCTGGAAACATGCCATCACAAGTTAGTGTGCCTTTCCTGGTCAAAAACAACAAACAAATAACATTTAATACTGGATGGTGCACTTTATTGCTACATTGTTGGATAAAATATAGAATGGAAGGTTAGACAGATGGTTGTATTTTCAACCACTAATTGCATATGATCAGCTTTGAACTGTAAATTTCTTTTTTAAATGTATATATGCAAGTGCAGTGTGATTTATTGTGTACATACGGACCCATTTTCCAATGAAAAATGTTAACATGATCAATTTTGGTCACTCAAACCTCTGAACTGAACTTACTCGGTTATCAATAAAAATAGCCATTGAGAACAGGGGTTTGTTGAGTTTATTGGGGTGGAATGGAAGTCAGATACTTCCACAGGTCCAAATTTGGTTTTTTGGAAGTCAAAATACTTCTCAAAGCTCAGCAGTGTTGCAGTAGCACTACCCCTCACTACACTGGTGACCCAGATTTGGGAAAGGACTGGGGTCACTCAGGGAGAGTAGATCTAGCATCCTGAGGACA
This sequence comes from Neoceratodus forsteri, assembly GCA_016271365.2. Lineage (NCBI taxonomy): Eukaryota > Metazoa > Chordata > Ceratodontiformes > Ceratodontidae > Neoceratodus > Neoceratodus forsteri. Next base: position 81,517,708 of record JADMNL010000029.1, on the reverse strand, counting down.
GCTTGTTCCCCCCAGTACAGGGTGAAGACTCTGAGTTTCTCTGCTTGACTGTTCCCTGGTGGAGACCAGGTGGAAGCACACTGGAGCAGCTAGTCGGAGGTGAGTGACAGCCAGCTGTCACCAAGCATGCATGCATGCTGCCGCACACGTGTGTGTGATTGCAGTCCAGCACCTTCACCGAAAGAAACAGAAACTGGAGGAAAATGCCCTGGTCCATATCACCGGCAATCCCGCTGCAGGCATAGGGTGCACATTCGCAGAGTGTCTCCTGGCAATCCAGCTAGGAAATCAACCCTGCTCCTCAGGAACTTCAGCTCATTGTAGTATACTCTGGGCTGCTTAGCCCATGCTGGGTGAGGGGCTGGCACATTTAAACTTATTTTAACAATAACAAAAGCTAGTCTGCTTTTTGTTAGGAAATGTTGATTATGGATTGTGATTTGGTAAATGTTACCCATGCAGTAACTAAATAAGAATGGGACAGCTTGGGGAGCTTCATGATGGTAAGAGAGACCTATCCTACTGACTAGCTTGCTAACTTGCTTGCTGTCTTGCTGAAGCCTTCAGCGAGCAATTTATCAAGCTAGCCAGTAAACTAGGTCTCCATTCCCATCTTAAAGGCCCTGTCATGGGGGTAAGCACTTCAGTAACCAGATAATAAGGTGTGGTGGCCTCTGTGGGGATGAATGGGAGGAATGCTGATGTTGCTTCTGTGGGGATGAATGGGAGGGATGCTGATGTTGCCACTGTGGGAATGGATGGGAGGGATGCTGATGTTGCCTCTGTGGGGATGGATGCTGATGTTGCCTCTGTGGGGATGGATGGGAGGGATGCTGATGTTGCCTCTGTGGGGATGGATGCTGATGTTGCCTCTATGGGGATGGATGGGAGGGATGCTGATGTTGCTTCTGTGGGGATGGATGGGAGGGATGATGATGTTGCCTCTGTGGGGATGGATGGGAGGGATGCTGATGTTGCCTCTGTGGGGATGGATGGGAGGGATGCATATACCAGCTGGGCCGCCACTCACCAGCCCAGTTGAAGGGAGGGGGGGTGCGGTCATAGCAGAGGGCACATGTACAGAAACCAGGGGAAAAAATGCCTTAAAAAAGGCAGCATGTGGCAGGCAAAAAATTGTTGGGGCTCAGCCCATCTCAAAAAATATTGCTGGGGCCAATGTCCCATGGGCCTATACAACCTGGTGCCTATGAGTTTGGAGTTAGGTGAGGATGATATCTTGGGGGGCAGAAAACAAACTGCAAAATTCTAATTAAAGGTTGCAGGCTTATATTTTACATGTGCAGTATGCATCCCCTGAAAAAACAGAGTCTTTTCCATGTTTCAGACTGTGATTGACAAAAAGTTTGGGAATCCACTTAAAGCTATAATCAATCATTACAGACTTGCTCCCAGTGGGTCACGTGCTAGTGAGATGAAATGAATCCCAGTTCAGTGATATTTCTGTTGGGCTGAAAACTGTATGTTACATTTTTTTGCTAAAATATTTGTCAACATTAATCAACAGAGATTTTGAAGGGGAGGGAGGCTTAAGCTATGTGACAGAAATGTGGTGTGGTGATGAGATGGGGGCACAAATGTGAACTGAGAGGGGGTCAAAAAGATCATTTGGGGAGAGTGACCATTATAGCATATTGAGAAAGTAAAACAAAAAAAAGGCAACTGCATTCCTTATTAAACTGCACAGGGAAGCATGAAAAAGCAACAGCTGCCAGTCATCTGAGTTATTTCTAGAGTTCTTACTTCTTGTATCTTGTTATGTGGGCCCATGGCTACTAAAAAGCAGGTTTATCATATCTAATGGTTCTTGGATTTCTAGGACACAACTGTGCTACTGGAAATGTCTGGGCTGGTATGTTTTCCCAGTCACTAGCCCTTTTTGGCTACTGGCTGCAAAACTTAATTTTGACGCCTGGTCTTCTATGTGTCTATGGCCATGTCCAAAAAGCATATATAAAGTATCTGTCCAGGAAAGATACAGTACTTTATATATACTTTCTTTGGACATGGCTGGCCATGGGGACATAGAGAGAGTCTCCGACTCTTTCTCTGTAACCAACCTATCTGGTGACAATGGCATTTTATTTTATTTTATTGAAATTTAGGATTACAAATACCTTTGAGCAGGAACTGCTCGTTTACAAAGGTTCCACGTCGAAGGAATGGGGGGTATACATACATGCAAAGGTCAACATAATAATACATAGTTACATAATAAAAAGAAGTAAGAGACTGAGGCTTAGGAAATTCCAGTAATTCAAAATGTGCCAAATGTTAGGTAGCATGACATACCAGCCAAGGGCAATTTTAGAAATAAGCACTGCAGGTGAGAGGGAAGTGGGTATGCAGGCAGGAAGGCCATTGTCAGAGGGTAGAGGGTGAGGATACGAGCTCTAAAGGGGAGGGAGTGGAGGGATAAAAGTCAGGAAATGCCTGGGGGGGAGGAAAGGGAGAGGTGGCAAGGGGGTAGGCAGGTAGAAGGGGGCAAGGCGGGGAGAGGTAGCTGTCAAGATTGAAGTGGAGGGCAGTGAGTGGTGGACCCCTGATTAGGCGAGGCAGTCATGACGACTAGTTGAAATGAGATGAAGTCGGAGTTGTCTCTTAAAAGGGCCAAGAGCAGCAGCAGTAAGAGTTTCTTTGTTGAGAGTATTGTACCACTGTGGTGCTCTGTGGGCAAAGGCCCTCTGGCCCATGGTAGTTCGGCATCTGGGGACAAGGAAGGTTAGTTGTTGTGACCTTCTAGTTCGCTGGGTGCTGTGGTGGTCAATGAGGAGCTTTTCAATGCCCGGGGCATATATGGGTAAGTAGTGAAATGCAGTACTGACTCCATTTATGCCACACTCTGTCTCTCCCGACGTCTGCTAAACTGATATGGCATCCCGGAAGGGGATGTACTACGCTCAGAAATTGTGTGAGTGACTTGATGTGGGGGGACCTAGAGTGTTTGGGGAGGGGTGTTGGGGATTCTCTCATGACTATTACCTCCTCTACTAGCCTATAGATAACAAAACCTGGTGTATCCTGCTGTGTTTTGGACTTTGCTCATTGCAGGGCCGGGGCCTTGACCCCTGGGCCAAGGGGTGGAGCTTGACCCCTGACCCCCATCAAAAATTTTACAAACCCGACTTCTATGTCCAAACCACTCTACTTCAGCCCCTAAATATACTGGAATCTCTTTCCACCAACAGTAGTGAACATTTTTAAATGTGACTACCATTTAAAATGACATTCTATTAAAAAACATGTTAAAGTAATATTAAGGTTCTGCGACAAAGTGGAAAAGCAAGGAATTCAAGGTCAGTTTCAAGGATACATGGCCCATGTTTACACCACTGATTGCAAACATATCACCATGCATTTTTATCTATACTTTACTAATATTTTATATATATCATTAAATTTTGAATATTTTTATAAATAATTCTGTGCATATAGAAACTCAAAATTTGAATTACACCCCATAGAAGGCAGCATGTGAAAGATTTGCAAACCATCATGAAGGAATTTAAAATGAAACAAAAAGTTAAAATTAAATGCACACTAAGAAAGTTAGAATCAATGTTTCAACCATAGGTTTTCTTCAGGGCTGAGATAAAGACTAACTTTTCTTTTTTTAGATCATTCCTAAAGACCTATGGTCGAAACATCGATTATAACTCTATTCTCTATTTTCAGTGGGCATTTAGTTTTACCTTTTGGGGTTTTTATCAGCCAATATGCTGACGCAGCACCTTGCTTTTTAGTTCTTACATGAAGGAATTTAGGCCAAGTATACTTTAGGACTGTACAGCACCAAACGTTCACGCAACTTATAAAGTCTGATGACAGCAAACCACAGACATGTCTTTTAGCCTTTTTAGGACTCACTATGTGATATAAGAATAGGTTACTCACCTGTAACTGTAGTTCTAGGAGTAGTATATGGTTCACATCCACACTCTGGCAGTACCACTAGAATGTAATGATTGGCCGGACGTCTTTAAGCTAAGCTCTTCCCACCACCCGGGTGGATATATCATCCGACTCTGCCCCATGAAATCATATCTTGCACTCTTGAAGCAGGATTAGGTGCCACTTACCAGGGGAGATCAGGTAGGTTGTGTGAATGTGAATCATATACCACTCCTAGAACTACGGTTACAGGTGAGTAACCTATCCTTCTAGGGGTGTGGATATGGTTCACTTATCCACACTCTGGCAGACTCCTAGCAGTTCTCTGGGAGGAGCGGCAAGGCGTACACCCCTACTTGGCAAACAGAGACTGAAGAACTGAGGTCCCAAAAGATGCATCCCTGTGTGACTTAAAGTTGATGCAGTAGTGGGAAATGAAGGTATGTGCTGATGAAATTTCAAGTACCAACCCTACAGATCTGTATGGGGATATCCCTGGAAGCAGCCACTGAGGCAGTGGTTTGTTTGGTGTAATGATCCCTAATCCCTACGGGAGGCTCCCAACCAGCCAACCTATAGCAGAGATCAATGCAAAACGTGATCCACATTGCAATAGTCCACTTTGCTGCTGGTCTGCCAAGTGTGGCTTTAGCGTAGGTGACAACAGCTGGCAAGCCTATCCCTAAACCCCAACCATACGCACCACATAACAGGACAGCATTCTCTGCAGGTCCAGGGTATGAAGCCTGTGGTCAATCTCCAAAGAGGGGTTGGTAAAGTATACCAGTAAGTTAACTACCTGGTTAAGGTGAAACTCAGATACCAGCCTTCAGGAGGAGCTTCAGGTTAAGGCAAAGGAAGACAGAGTCCCTGTGGAAGACCAGGTAAGAAGACTCCACCAAGAGCACCTGGAGCTCCTCAATCTTTCTGGCAGATGTGATGGCCACCAGTAAGGCTGTCTTCCTTGATAGGTGTGATAGCTCACACCTGTGCATTGACTCAAATGGCTTTCCCATGAGCATAGCATGGAATAGGTCCCATGGAGGAGGTGGTTCTTGCACTGGAGAGGACAAGTGGTCAAGGACCTTGAAAAGGCTCCTTCTCCTGGGCCACCCTCAGTATACTGGTCCCCACCCAGTAAGCAGAGGTAAGGTGCTGGGTGCACCTTAGGGGCCGTTGCTCACAGTCCCAGCTAGGAAAGGGACCAGAGATAGCCACAGGGCAGGCAAGAGGATCAAGCTCTTTGCCCTGGCACCAATATCTTCCATTTAAAGGCATAGCACCTATGAGTTGACTCCTTCCTGGATGCCTCCACAATGTGGATGATATTCTCAGACAGACCCAAAGCTTGCAGCTTTAGCCACTCAGGAACCAAACTGCGAGGTACAGGGACTGCGGGTCTGGGTGAAGGACCATCCCCAGAAGTCTGGTCAGCAGGTCTGGGTGGAGAGGCAGTATCCACAGTGACTGGCTGGTGAGGCTGAGGAGGTCCAGGTACCAGAACGTGATGGCCAGCTTTGGGTGGACAAACAGGATTCCTTCCTCCAGGGTCCAGGGCCTCACAAAGGCATTTCCCATAAGTTTTCCAGACTGTAGGGGATAGGCACAAGACAGACTCAGTTTGGCGTTCTCCCAGGAAGCAAAAAGATCCACAGACGGTGAGCCCACAGGGCTCCTTATTCAAAGAACACTCATGCAATGTCTCACCTACCCAGCTGAGAGCATCTGCCAGCTGATTGTTCTCCTCTGTTAAATGAATGAGGCTCAAGGTGCAGAATGCCTCCTGACACAAAGGAAGGGAGTGTGTGCCACCCCGTCTGTTCAGATATAACATGGTCGTGGTACTGTCCGCATGGACTTGAACGACCTGACCCCTGACTAGTGGAGAAAATCCCATCAGAGCCAAGTGCACTGCATGGAGCTCCAGCAGGTTTTTGTAGTGATGGAACTCCTAGGGGGACCAGAACCCCTGGGTCATGTGGTCTACCAGGTGCACTCCCCACCCTACCAGAGATGCATCCGTCAGTGTGACAGTTGGCTTTAGGTGGACAAACAGGATTCCTTACTCCAGATGTTCCAAGACCAGCTATCACTGGATAGTGTCACACATCAGCTAGGTCACTGTGACCAGCTGGTCCAAGTAAGTGACATAGGTGTTGGGACCACTGATGGCCCAGTTCCCACTGCAGGGAGTGCATCAAACAACGGGCCTAGCAGACCACGCTGGTGCAGGATGCTGTGTACCCCAGCAGCAGTAGAAAATCCCAGGCAGGGTACAAGAACCTAACCTGAAAAGCCTCAGACTGGACATCCTGTGACCGGCCTGCCGGGAGGAAGGCCTTGGCTCACAGGGAGTCTAGTTCTACTACAGTTAACTTGATCACCTGCTTCAGTGCCAGTTTGGACTTGTCTGCACTGAACGAGAGACCCAAATCTCTGCAGGTCTGGAGAACTAGAGCTGTGGATCTCGCCACAGCCTCTCTGGATGGACTATCAGCCAGTTGTCCAGCTAGGGGTACATTCTGACCCCAAGGTAAGTAAGTAAGTCTTTAATCAGCTTTACAAGATGGGTAAGAACATAACAGAGTTGCACACATAACACATACACAGGGTCAATAACACAAACAACAATTAAGTCAATAAGAAATAACAATAAAATCAGTGCTGCACCTAATTAGGAAAGGCTTCTTTAAAAAAATGGGCCTTCAGACCCCTCTTAAAAGCCTCCACCAATAGGGCCTCCCTCATAGATCCGGGGAGTGAGTTCCAGAGGACTAGGCCTGCCACTCAAACGCATGGTCCCCCATGGTTTTCAGCCTGGCCCTAGGGGGATAAATTGCTCACCTTGATATCGGTCATCCCCAGCCCCCATGCTATAGTTTTTTTTTTTTTCATATGAGGTTGCTGGATCTCCTCGCTGAGAGAGAATCTGAGTTTTTTGATTCCTGTGATCAGGTTCTTCCTTCTCAGGGAGGCCCCCATGACTGGCTCTATATCTGGAAGGACATATATAAGCATCTGTTCTCTATGCAGATGGTCTTGTACTCTATTCAAGCTCTGATAAGTGGTCGCCAGCATAAATGCATCCCTTTCTTCAGATTTCACAAATGTCCAAAATTGGCTTTCTGCACTTAAGCTTGTACTTAATGCTAAGAAAACCCAAGCAATGTTACTTGGATCTGCCCCTAAACTTAGGATATGTCAAACTCCCCTATTGGTGCAAGACCACAGTGGCACACAAATTGAATGAGTTACATCTTTTAAGTACCTGGGAATTCTTCTGGACCAATCCCTGGACTTCAGCCTGCATGTACAATCTGCCTGGCTGCAAGGCAGTGTATGCTAAACTGGGGGTTGCTTACAAGTCCAGTTTCATGTTGGCTCCCTCTGCTAAACTTCTTATTGCCAGAGGCATATTACTCCCTGCCCTCACCTATGGCATGCCAACCTTTGCTGCCACACACAAAACCATCCTTCATAAGTGGGATGTCACGTGTAATAATACAAAATCACACATGCCCCCACAATGCAAAGCATCATGGACTGCATATGCAAATCACCACCAAATATTATGCTGGTTCAACTTTAAGCAGAAATGCATGGTGCCGAAAGGCCTCTCACACAGTTTGCAAAGGGTGCCAACAGAAGACACAGACACGTGTTTCATTCTACCAGGACTCATCAGTATGCCTCATCTGTTTGACACCCCCAGTGGAATGAACCAGCTACCCTAAGATGTCTATCTGGGTTATGTTGTGGTGAACCCAATTAAAACAAAAAAACAATTTAAAAGACACAGAACCTCTGTGTGCAAGCACTGAGGCAATGGTTACCCCAAAGAGCATTTGATCGGGAAGCCAAGTTTCAAAGAAATACAAAATCACACATGCCCCCACAATGCAATTGGGTTCACCACAACATAACCCAGATGGACCATCTTGTGGTAGCTGGTTCATTCCACTGGGGTGTCAAACAGATGAGGCATACTGATGAGTATCTATGTGTTCTGTTGGCACCCTTTGAAAACTGTGTGAGAGGCCTTTCAGCACCATGCATTTCTGCTTAAAGTTGAACCAGCATAATATTCTGTGGTGACTTGCATATGCAGCCCATGATGCTTTGCACTGTGGGGTCATGTGTGATTTTGTATTTCTTTGAAACTTGGCTTCCCGACCAAATGCCCTTTGGGGTAACCATTGCCTCAGTGCTTGCACACAGAGGTTCTTTGACTTGCAATAATATCCGTCAATACGCCTCCTCGTCACCATGGCTTAAGCACCACTGCCAACTGTACAGGGACCTGGGCTGGTTTTCCCCCTCAGCTTGCCATCAATACTCTCTCTTGGCTCCATGATTGACTCTATACTCAGAAATCAGACCCCTTCAGCGCTCGCAACATTGCCGGTACTTCAGACCTCCCCCTATAGACTGCAATCAGTAGATAAATCCCTGCTGAATGTACCTAGACGTAAAACATCAAAAGGCTCTGTTGCCTTCAATCACTCTGCTCCTAAGCTTTGGAACTCTCTCCCCCAAGCACTTCGAATACCTGGATACCGTGACAGCTTCAAAAAGGAGCTGCGCTTACATCTATCCCTTGCTGATCTCTGCACTTGTTTTAATCCTCCCTAATCCACTCACCCGCCAGATGCTGCCTGGCCTAACTTTAACCTCCCTACCTCATAGCACTTCTTACCCTTACTATCTTCTTGAGAGCTAATCTACCCCAACTCCCCCACCCACACCTGAGTCTTGTTTCAGAGGCCGTGATAATGCATCCTGCCCAGTAAGGAATTTGCCCTTGCCTTGTTTCGCTGCCTATTTGAATCTTCATTGTTGTGACTAATTTGAACAATATTTCTTTGCTGCTGTGTTGTGGTATCTCCTCCTAGACTGTGTAGGTTTTTTATGCCTAAAATTCTATGTGAATGTCATTAATTGTTATTGTCCTGGCTGCATGTATTCATTACTAACTGTTTCGACCTATACTATTGTAATTTCATTGTACTCGTGCTATGTACCTGTCTTTGATTGTTGTACTCTCCCAGGTCATGCCTGAAAATAGTCATTTCATGGCTAGTGCACCTACCCGGTTAACAAAAACTAAATAAATAAAATATCAAATGGGACAGGTACCGTTACATGCAGTTTCAAATTTTGCACAACATGTTTTATACTCCAATTAAACCTCACAGAATGGGAAGATTTGCCTCGGATGTATCTACTAGGTGTCAGAGGGAATAGGGTTCATTGTTTCACATCCTTTGGACTTGTGAAAAGGTTAAGCCCTTCTGGGAGGTTATTAAATATCATTTGAATCCCTAACTGGGGCTCAACCAGGCTTTCACACCTGAAATCTGTATTTTGGGGGACTTCGCTGAGGTTTTAATTGATAATCAGAAATCATATATTGCTTTAATATCGGCCTGCGCCAAGAAGGTTATTCTTCGACATTGGTGTGATCAGATCACCCCTACTTATGTGGAATGGTACTGAGAAATTATTTTTGTGCTGCAGGCCGAGCATATCATTGCAAATGTATCAAACTCCCACAAGAAATATACTCAGGTATGGGAACCCCTCTTTTCCCTGTTGACTCTTGATGCCGGGTGATGGACAGTTACTCGTTACTCACTATTTATTGTTCCCCACTCATGGTTTATTGGGATAGTGAGGCTTAATAAAGGGGAAGGGAAGTGGGAAGAGGGAGACAGTGAAAAGACAGAGATACTGAACAAATACTTTTGTTCAGTATTCACAAAAGAAGAAGAAGAGTTACCTAAACCAAACAGTAGAAGCACTCTGGGCAGGAAGGTCAACACCAGTCCATTCATAGAAGAAAGGGTCCTGAAAGAACTCCTAAAACTGAAGGTGGACAAAGCAATGGGGCCTGACAGGATTCACCCCAAAATTCTAAAAGAACTAAGGGAGACCTAGTCACACCACTGACTACCCTTTTCAGCAAATCATGGGAGGATGGGGTGGCACCTGAGGACTGGAGGAGGGTGGATGTGATTCTCCTTCACAAAAGTGGGAGCAAGGCAGAGGCAGGAAACTACAGAGGGGCACAGGACCCAAGGCAGCATGGATTCACAGCAGGAAGGTCATGTCAGACAAATCTAATCGATTTTGTTGACTGGGTGACCAAAGAAGCAGACCAGGGAGGGGCTGTGGATATGGCCTACCAAGACTTTAGCAAGGCATTTGACACAGTCCCACACAAAAGATTAATAAACATGTTAGCCAGCCTGGGAGTGGGTCCCAGGGTGGTAGTCTGGGCAACAAATTGACTGCACAACAGGAGGCAGAGGGTAATAGTAAATGGAACTCACTCCAAAGAAAAGGGGGTTACTAGTGGGGTACTGCAGGGTCCAGTACTGGGACCAGCCCTCTTTAATGTCTTTATAGGAGACATTGCAGAGAGTCTGGAAGGAAAAGTATACCTCCTTGCAGATGACACCACAAAGATCTGCAACACAGCTGATACACAAGGGGGTGAAAAAGATGAGAAAGGACTTGGCAAGGTTGGAAGAATGGTCAAAAGTATGGCAGCTTAGGTTCAGTGCAAAGAAGTGCAAAGTAATGCACCTTGAAAAAAACCCAGGTGACGAGTACACAATGGGGGGGTGAGGGTACTAACAACAACAAAAATGGAAAGGGACCTGGGGGTAGTCATATCATATGACCTTAAAGTAGGCAAGCAATGTGAGAAGGCAGTAAGGAGAGTTGGGGGGATACTGGGACGCATAGGGAGAGGCATCACCAGTAGAAAACAGGAAGTTGTTATCCCTCTGTACAGACAGTTGGTGAGACCTCATCTGGAGTACTGTGTGCAGTTTTGGAGACCCCATCTCCGCAAGGACACAGACAGGATGGAGGTGGTCTAGAGGAGGGCAATTAAAATGGTGCTGGGTCTGCATCAGAAGCCATATGAAGACAGACTAAGAGAGAGCTTAATATGTATGCCCTTGAAGAAAGGAGGGAGAGTGGGGACATGATAGAAACTTTCAAGTACCTCAAGGGAATCAACAAAGTCCATGAAGGTAGCATCTTTCAGAAAAAGACATGTGCAAAAACAAGGGGGCACAATTTAAAGAGAGAGAGGGGATGGCTCAGGGGCAACATGAGGAAATATTTTTTCATGGAGAGAGTGGTGGATGCATGGAACCGCCTTCCTAAGGAGATTGTGTGGTCAAAAACAGTGGGGCAATTCAAGAATGCATGGGACAGGCATAAGGCAATTATAGTGGGGGGTAGGAGGAAGTAGGATGTTGGTAAACTAGAAGCTGCAGCATATCCAATAGGTAGAGAAATGGGCAGACTGGGTGGGCCAAGCAGTCCTTATCTGTCATCAAAGTCTATTTTTCTATATTTCTATTACTTATAGCCCCACCCCGCATCCTCGGAAAGGGTTAGAACTTACTATGCTTGAACCTGCATATCAGTTTTGACACATATTTTCCCTTTTTTTTCAGGACAGACACTTCTCTTTTGCTGCACTCTAGCTGTTATCAGCTTGGAGGGATGGTGAGGAGAGGCTGTTGTTGGGAGGGGTATGGGAGGGGGGTTGGTTTAGAATGTTATTGTTACAGCTTGGTTGGGAAGGTTACATGTTCTGGACAATTTATTTTTGTAACTACTGTATGTCCATATATAACTAGCTCAATAGTCATCTTGTTGGTTATCGATTTGTATTTTGAGGTCACTGTATCTTCAGTGTTTTCTGTACCTCACTTTCTGATCAAGTTCAATAAAGTTTATTGAATAAAAAAAAAGCCTGGTTATCAGAATCGCTAGGAGGCCCTTGGTGGAGGAGCGGAGGGAGCGCACCGGGAGGGCAGGGGTCAGGAGCTCACTCTGGTAGCCAGGACCAGAGCTGAATAGGGCCTTATAGATGAGCAAGACAACCTTGAAGATGACCCTTCCTCTGACAAGCAGCCAGTACAGATCTCGCAGGACTGGGGTCATGTGATAGGACCTGGGTAGGCCCGTCAGCAACCTGGCCACTGCGTTCAGCACCAGCTGCAGTCAGTGGAGTTTCCCTCCACTGACCCCCAAGTAAAGAGCACTCCAGTAGTCTAGTCTTGACATGACAAAGGCATGTACCAGTGCGTGCCGGTCACCAGGCAGAATTAGGGGTTTAATACCAGTGGCATTCCTTAAGTGGTAAAAACCACTCTAGACAATGGATGACACGTTACCTTCAAGCATCAAACCATCATCAAGGATGATGCCCAGACTTCTCACCCTAGTGGATGACACCAACAGAGTAGGGCCAAGGAACAGCTCTGTTCCTGACCCGGTAGCAGCCATATCATGCTGGAGATCAGACTTGATCACCGGTACCTCTGTGTCAGGCTTCAGTTGCAGCCAGTTAGAGGACATCCAGTCTTGGATCTCGGTTAGGCAGTTGTTTAGCACTTCCACAACATTACTTGTCCCAGGAGCAAAAGATATACAGCTGGGTATCATCTGCATAACAGTGAAAATCCAGACTGTAATGTCTAATGAGCTCACCCAGAGGTAGCATGTACACCACGAAACATCAGCGACAGAATCAAACCTTGAAGAACTCCACAGGGCAGGAGCTTCAGATAGGAGGAGAAATTCCTCATCACTACCCATTGCATCCTGCCCATGAGAAAGGACTCAAACCAGTTGATGACAATACCACCGAGTCCACAATACTCTCTAAGTCAATCCTGAAGCACAATGTGGTCCACAGTGTCAAATGCCGAGTAGAGATCTAGGAAAATGAGAATAGACCAATCTCTTCTATCTCTCACCCTGAGGAGGTCATTTTGCCATGCACTTGGTGAAGACCCTTGGATATGAGGAAAGGCCAAACAGCATGTCCTCGAACTGATACAGTACTCCCTCTGCTCAGAACCAGAGGTACCAGTCGTGGGACCTGTGGACTGGAATGTGGAAGAATGCATCCTAGAGGTTCAGGAAGCAGAACAAAATATCCTGCTCCAGAGATTACCCGGTCAACAAAAACTAAATAAATAAAATAAAATAAAAATAAAATTGTATAATCTAGCCAGGCAAACAGGGACCACGCCTAGTTATCCTGTGGCTCACAGTACACATACTACAGCAAAACAACAAACTGGGTTCAGCAGTGAAACTGTCACAAAAGAAACAGTCTTGCTCCGACCGATGTTAAAATTTTTTTTATTAAAGGCTGAGATCACAAATATCCAGTATGGGGTGCCAGCCCCCCCCCCCAGCCATTTCGGGACCAGGAGGTAGCTGGACACATAACTCTGACTGGCCAGGGTGGCTGGGACATGGGCTATGGCCCCTGTCCTGAGACACCCCAGACTCTTGAGGCGGGTGGAGATGGTAGGGTGGGAGAGTCTCAAAATCGAGACAGTCCTCTGCCCACTATGTTCAACACCCATTTGTTCGTTGTGATATGGATCAACATAGCAAAAAGAGATGTAGCCTGCCTCCAAAAGAGAATTTTTATTTGATTTTTTAAAGACAGTATTAACTTTGTCCTTAAAAAACACAAAATATGTAAGAACTTTATCAAAATAATGCTTTTCTCACTCTTTCAAATGAACTGTTAAGCAATTACCATTCTTATACTTTTATTTCTAAACAGTTAGTTGTAAACTATTTAACATAAATGAAAAAATTCATAAAGTTTATTTTCAGCATATTTTAATGCATAATGCATATCAAATCAGAATGGAAATGCATGTATTTTTATATTGAAAGCCTTGCCAATAAAGTTCATAAATAAACAAGGTGATAAAAGCGAGCCACCCCTAACTGCAATCAGCCTTGGAATCTACAGAAAGATGTACACCTACAATACAAGAGAGCACAGAGAAAACAAATTAGGTTTACTCAGCATTGTTTTGCATGAATTGCATTCAATATATCAAAATAGTACAGTTACGTAAGGACTTACCATAAGAGTAGATCTTCGAGAAGAGCTCTTGCAGCAGGCTACACAATAAGGACTATGTCGACAGGCACTATGGCCCACAGAATAATTCCAGCTAGCAGTATACAGCGGGGACCTCCCTTGACATTGGACTGCCTCCGACGTTGGCAAATGATATGGGGGGGGGGGGAGGCAGTCCCCAGCCCCACCTCAGTTCTTCTGCCAGAGAACCTGGCTAAGCAAAAAGAATTGGAGAACCAAGGGGGTTTGACTGTTCCCGAATAAAGAAAGCAAAGAGACCGGAGGAAGGAGGGAGGGAAAGTAGCTCCTGCTGCAAGAGCTCTTCTTGAAGATCTACTGTTACAGTAAGTTCTTACATAACTATTATCTTACTTTGAGTTGGAGCTCCTGCAGCAGGCTACACAATAAGGACTGAGTACCAAGCAGTACAGAAGAAACCCTGGTCGGAAGGCTGGAGGTACCAAAGACAGGGAGAGCCCTCATGAGAGGAATCCCTGAAGGATGGTAAGGCCAAAACCTGCTCTTCGCCGAGATGCAATGTCCAGGCTATAGTGCCATATGAAAGTATGCACTCGAGCTCCAGGTAGCAGCAGCGCAAAGGTCCACTGCCAAGATATTCGTGAGGGAAGCGAATTAGGCAGCAGTCCCCCTGGTGGAGTGACCCTTAACTGAGCCTGGTAAGGGTTTGTTGTACTTGTTGTAACAAAAGGTGATGCAGTTCACTAGTCACTTGGATAGTGTCTGTTTAGCCACTGGTGTGCCCAAGGTCCTCGTGGCAAAGGAGATGAAGAGCTGTTCAGATTTCTGAATGGATCTGGTGCGATCCACGTAATAACGGAGTACCCTATGTGCGTCAAGGATGTGCAGAAGGGCTTTCCCCCATTAGCATATCCCATGTAATACACATGTAAGTGGATGTCCTCACTAAGGGTAAACTGGAACACCACTTTGGGAAGAAACTTAGGATTGGTTCTCAAAGACACCCTGTCCCTTTGAAAAAAACAAGTAAGGCTCTTTACACATCACAGCCTGAAGCTTGGAAATCCTCCAAGCCGAGGTAATGGCAACTAAAAATAACACTTTCTATGACAGAAAGCAAAGCTCACAATCCATGGCTGGCTCAAAACAGGGCAGGGTGAGCTTCTCTAACAAAAATAAAAGATCCCATGAG
The DNA here is from genome assembly GCA_016271365.2 of Neoceratodus forsteri. Lineage (NCBI taxonomy): Eukaryota > Metazoa > Chordata > Ceratodontiformes > Ceratodontidae > Neoceratodus > Neoceratodus forsteri. The sequence continues at coordinate 81,502,706 of JADMNL010000029.1, read as the reverse complement.
GGAATAAGGTCACTGATGGGGTTTTTTTAGATGCAGCATGCCATGCAGAAAGGTGCGGAGCAAGTCCAGTTGGGCAACATATTTGCCCTCCACAGGTACATGATAGGCTGAAATCACTGAAAGGTGCACCTTAATGGAAGAATAGTGGAGACCAGAGTCCGAGAGGGAAAGGAGGTACTCCAGGATAGAGCTGACTGGAAAGGTGAATGGGTCCAGGCCGCGGGCGGAAGCACATAGACAGAAACGCTTTCATTTCATGGCATAAGTAGCCTTAGTGGAAGGTTTTTGAGCCACGACCAAGACCTCAGCGACCCTCAGGGAAACTCCAAAGCAGGTCATGACTATGTCTGTAGGAGCCAGGCATGCACATGTAGAGATCTGAGATACGGATAAGCCAGGGTGCCCTGCTCCTGGGATAGCAAGTGTGAGGACAAGGGCAGGGAAATCAAAGGTTCCACAGCGAGCTGCTGTAGTAGTGGGAACCAAATCCAGCAGGCCAAGAGTGGGGCAATTAAAATCATGTCTGCACTCTCTGCCTGGAGTTTGAGGAGAACCCTTTGGAGGCAAGAGAAGGGAGGAAAGGCATACAGAAATCTCCCTGTCCAGAAAAGGGATGACGCGTCTCACCAGAAAACACTAGGCCCTGGATCTAGCAAGCAGAAATTGGGCAGTTTGGCATTGGACAAGAACACAAAGAGGTTCAGATCTGGGTGTCCCCAACTTTCGAATAAGTCCTCCACTACAGACTGTAGGAGCTCCCACTCACGGACCCTGGACCGAGATCGAATGAGTCCATCGGCCAAGGTATTTTGGACTCCTAGAACATGAACCGTGGTAAGGGATAGACCGTGGTCTATGGCCCAAAACCACACCCTCATAGCCTCCCGACAGAGATGATAGGAGTGGGTCCCTTTTGTCTGTTGATGTAAAAGATGATGGACATGTTGTCCATCTGAATCAACAGAGGCCCTGGAAGAAGGTCTGTTTGGAACACCTGGAGAGCATAAAGAACTGCTCTCATCTCCAGAACATTGATATGCAGGTTCTGTTCCACTCTTAAAGGAGACTACATTCAATTCTTAATTATGTATGTAGATAGATTTAACAGTTCAATTAAAGAACCCTCAAAAATACTACCAATGTATTTTACACATTACAACCCATGTAATAAGACATCACCCTTTAAGTTTTTACCTTTCTTATAAACTATTTGTAAATTCTGCTCCACCACTTCTGTTATATATGTTTGAAATATATACATATGTACAAAAAATTATGGTGCTGGGGTGATTTAGATTTGGTGTAAAATAATTACGCACATTTTAGATTATACATGTGTGCATTTTTGTGTATTATTTTGTTTTGTTATCTAAAGGGTGATCTCTTATTACATGGTTTGTAATGTGTGAAATACATTGGTAGTATTTTGAGGGTTCTTTAATTGAACTGTTAAATCTATCTATATACATAATTAAGAATTGAATGTGGTCTCCTTTAAGAGCTTGCTTTAAATTGCCCATGTTGAAGCATCTTGGGACACTTCCTGAAGAGGCTACTGCGAAACCAGTAGAAGTCAGTTGGGCCCTGCCCTTGTTCTTCCAGCCTGTGCTTTCAGCATGTTTAAGGTCCGTGGATTTTTTACCTTTTGAGTTTTAAGCTGTATCATTAAACTGCATTTGTTTGGACATTTACAATTTGTCTTTGCCTTTTTCAGTGGTGGGTAGTGCTGGCTTGTTTTGAGTTGTTACATGTATATGGAGTTTCATTAGCACACCCTGATGTGGGGCTGCCAAAAATAGAGTACAGATTTGATTAATTCATTTGAGCTGCCCACATCAACCACTTTGCTATAAAGGCTTCATTTTTCAGTTTAAATATTATTGCAGTTTGTACAGCTAAATACATGATACTAAGGTGTTCCCAGACTTTAGTTCAAATGTGGGGTTGCACACAGAACTGGAATGTCAGGATTACTAACTGGCATTTGGCTGGGAGATGGGGGTGGGGCCCTTGTTACAGCCCTATTCTCAGACATGGGTGTGGGAGATCCCTTTAATATGGAACAGGTGCCTACCTCTGAGCAACAGAGTGATGGAGAATAAATTGAACAATCTGAAACAGTTCCCATACAGCCCGAAATTCACATTGCCTTTCATGAATTTGAAGCTGCAATTCTGAGAGCAAGACGGATTTTTTTGGCATTGTGTTACCCTGGAAGCATATGCTAAAGTTGAGAGGGTACCCCGGGGATTAAGGGTTGTTAAATGGCCAGGATATGGTGACAATCGAGTCAATCTTAAGAGTGACTGGAAAAAACAACTTCAGGATGCTTCTTTGCTGTTTGTACACTGTTTAATACGGGACTATAAAGACCAGCAAAGGGAAATTGAGATATTGGTACAGATGGGGGAAGACCGCATTTCCAAATTTCAAAATGATCCAAGCTTTATGGAGTTTGAAAACATTTTAAAAACTACAATTCTTAAACAGGAGGACAAACTTAAACAACAAAAACTGGTCAAATGGGAAAGAGATCGAAAAGACTATTTATATGACCGGGTCTTTACATGGAAAAAGAATTTAGGACTCTCCTCTGAATTTAATCGAAAGGGGCACTTTCAGAAAGCATTTAGAAGAAATGACAATGGTTAAAGAATGGGGCATAGAACTCAACAGGATCAGGACTTTGCTGAAGCTAATATGTCCGGCTCCACTTTAAATTCTATTCTCAAAAATGCTAACCGGTCTTTTGATCATTTCACTTCAGCTTCTGAAACAGAATCGTCAGATGATTTTTTAGAAGAGGAAACCGAGAGGGGAAACATCACAGCATATTGCACCAGGGCAACCGATGTCCTGATGACGTCAGCAGCATCAACAGCATCGTAAACTCCCATTACAAGATGCAGTCTGAGGTCTGTTCAATTCCAGGACATGGAAAGACGAGGTGAGGAGGATGCCGCCACTGGGCACGCAAGATTGCAGCAGAATTCAGGCGAGAACTACAAAAATTGGCCGATACCACTCCAAACTCGACAGGAGACTCGTCGGACTTACAAAAATCAGGCAGTGAGGAGAAAGTAAATGTCATCAATCTTTCATCCTTTGAACTTACGAACACACAATTGCAGGTACTGTCTAAGGGACTTAATTTTATTCCTAGTTGCTATTCCAAAACAGTTGAAAAATATTTAGAGGTGAAGAAGTTCACTAGAAAACTTAATTTGAAAACGTCTTTTTCTAAAAAACAACAAGAAACAACGGGGGAGACAGACTCTGAAATAGGGGACTCTGTTACTCCATATGGGGACAGTGATTTTTGTAGTGTTATCTTTAAAAAACCTTCTACTTTTATGCCACCTTATTCTCCAGCTGTTATGGTTTTTGAACGGGTAGTACTGGGGGAGAATGAAAATCTACCACATAAGGAAAGGAATGTATTTAATAATTTTTCAAATGCTGAGAGAGCTGCTTTAAATGAGTTACAAAGCAATCCACATCTGATTATTAAACCAGCTGATAAAGGGGGCTTGGCTGTTTTAATGGATGAGATTAAATATAGGAATGAGATACTGAAACAACTATCTAATACCTCCTTTTATATGGGATTAAAATCAGATCCTACTGTGTTCTTTAAAACAGAAGTGGATGCATGTAATGACCAAGCATTTGATAGAGGAATTATTACTAAGCAATCAAAAGAATTTTTGAAGGTTGATTTCCCTATTAGACAGACCATATATGTGTTGCAGAAAGTTCATAAATCTTTGAGTGATCCTCCTAGACACCCAATTGTCTCTGGTATAGGATCCCTGATGGAACCTCAGTCTATGTTTGTGGATGGACATATTAAACAAATTGTCCCCACTTTGAGATCCTATATCAGAGACACTACTCAGATTCTGGGTATCCTTAGTGATTTAGAACTTGAACCTACCTGGCTTCTTGTAACAGTGGATGTAGAATCCTTATATTCTAATATCCCTCATGAGGGTGGCCTCAATTCACTTGATCACTGGTTAACAACAAGTACGACCTTTGATGAACCATTTTGTGGTTTTCTTACTTGATTTTTCAAGGTTAGTTCTGACCAAAAATATTTTTTTGTTCCAAGGGCAGAATTTTCTTCAAGTTAAGGGAACCACAATGGGGGCTACTTTTGCCCCCACATATCCAAATTTGTATTTAGGCCTATGGGAACAACAAACCATTTATGACAGAACAATAAATCCATTCTACGATTATATTGACCTTTGGCATCATTTTCTTGATGATGTGTTGATGGTGTGACGGGGAAATATTGAACAGTTGCAAGATTTTGTCCAATATCTGGAACTGTCAAATTTAAATTTAAAGTTTATAGTGAATCATTCGGTGGATAGGATACATTTTTTGGACCTAGATATCACTGAGGGCCCAGATTGGGGGATCATAACAGATCTTTACCGGAAGGAGATGGACCGTAATAATCTTTTACTATCGAGCAGCTATCATTCCCTCCACACCATCAACAACATCCCTAAGTCACAACTTTATAGGGTTAAACACAACTGCTCTGATGTTAAAACCAGTGAAAAAAGGTGTAAGGAATTATGCCGGAGATTTGTGAACAGAGGCTACAGTATAGAACTCCTAAATAAGGTCAAACAACAGACAGATCAGACACCGAGACTGGAACTGTTACAATACGAGGAAAAAAAAGATGTCACTCAGGATAAAGTTTTACTCATTATCAAGTTTGGGGTTGATAGTGAGGACACTAGAAATATTTTGTTAAAATATTGGCACATTTTAGCCACAGAACCCACCTTGACAGAAGTGGTGCAGCAGAAATTACAAATGGTTTATAAGAAAGGTAAAAACTTAAAGGAAACATTAGTACATAGTTTTCTACCATACAATAAACCTTCCTCCATGGGATGGATACCATCAGCACCTAAGGGGTGTTTCAGATGTGGCAGATGTACACAATGTAAGGTTGTGACTAAAACTAAGATTTTTTTCTTCAAAAAATAATTTAAAGATATATGAAATTCGTCATTTTATTAATTGTAGTACTACTAATGTTATTTACATTGCTACCTGCTGTTGTGGGACTTTTTATGTGGGCATGACTACTCGCCCATTCAAGATTAGGATAGGGGAACATTAAGCTCCATTAGGTTAAAGGATTGCAAGAGTGCCTTAAGTTCACATTTACAAGAAGTTAAACATCAGGGTGGTGATGATTTCTCTTCCCGGTACTGACCATGCATTTGTGGGACCACGAGGTGGCAATGTTAAAAGGACTCCAACCGAGAAAGAGTCATTTTGGATTTATACACTGGGTGCACTTGAATTACCTGGTTTAAATGAAGATATTGATGTAACAGTGCATCTTTATAAGTAAAAGTCTGTATTTTTATCCATTTGACTTATGAGGTTTGGGAACAGTTTGATATGATATTTACTCTGTGTAAAAGCAAGATTAATTTTATACATATATATATATATATAGAATGGTTATAGTTATCAGTAAATATGTATAAATAAAAAGACAGTTGAATGAATTCATCAATTTGTTCCCATATCAGATGATTGCTATAGAGGGAGCATTACTGTTATCCTGATGGGGTTACAATATTTTAAATACACCTATTTTGGTGTATTTCACCCTTGTCTGAGGATTAGATGAGGGCTGTAAGTCCCTTTAGTTTTATGTTATATATGTTTGAAATATATACATATGTACAAAAAATTATGGTGCTGGGGTGATTTAGATTTGGTGTAAAATAATTATGCACATTTTAGATTATATGAGATTTCATTAGCACACCATGATGTGGGGTGTCCAAAAATAGAGTACAGACTCAATTACGGTGCCTGTATTCAGGACTACCTGGCACGGTAGCGCCCGGATACCAGGGTGGGGGAGGTAAGGCAAGAGAAAGCTACGCCGCATGGGGGGGAGGAAGAGGAGGTAATGTATGTGGGAGGAGGTGTGGCTGGCAGCTGCCGAGCTGGTCCACTAATGTGGTGAGGAGGGTCATCGGTTGGGAGGTGCAAGGTTCAGGGTTCAAGTCCGGCATGGCACGTTTTCTTTTTTTTTTTTGCCATGAGGCGGCTTTTTCCTTTTACAAGTATTTCACCCCCCCCAATCATACACCACCCTGGAGTTGAGAATCCTTTTGTAGGGGTGTGTGGAGAGCATTATGAAGTACAGCCGTGGATCTCGGGCACCCTATTGCCAGTCACCATGAGTGTGCATTGCCGAAATTAATTTTCAGTGATGTACACTCACCATAATGGTGATCACTATTCCACAATCGCTGTTATCACATAGAACCCTTGTACTCAATGTAGTTGTTCAGGAGGCTTAATTCTACGATGGGACGGAGATCCCCCGTCTTCTTGGGGACAAGAAGAAGTGGGACTAGAATCCTTTCCCCCGGTGAGAAGGGGGGAATGGTTTCTATGGCCCATTTTTCCAGGAAGGTCTGAATTTCTTCAAGGATGAGGGTGACGTGGGATGGAGAGTAGGTGGAAGGGACCGTGGATGAAGGTGGCATGGGATGAGGAGTAGGTGAAAAGGACCCGAGGGTTGTCTGGAGGCATCTGCATGAACTCCAGTGCATGTCCCTTCTCTACTATCTGAAGGACCCAGGCAACTGATGTTACTCTGGTCCATCCCTCTAAATAGAGGGAGAACTGACTCCCTACCGCTTCCCCCAGGGACTCTGCTGGAGGAGGGGGGAAGGGCAGGGAGGTCAGTGGAGGCTCTGGGAGTGGGCAGAGCCACCTGAGAGGACTTAGCATTCTGAGGTCCTGTGGCACCTGAGGACTGTGAGGGGGCCTTGCACTCGAAGGGCCCTCTTGCTTGTTGCCCCTTGAATCTTTGACCCACGGGGTGACGAAAAGGTTTCCATCTTGCTGGGTGTGGTTCCGATTTGTACATCTGATACACGGATTGGACCGCTTTGCCTGAGTTCTGAAGGCCTGTGACAATTTTCTCGGAGTCATCTTCAAATAGCACAGACCCATGGAAAGGAGCATCCATAATGGCTTCCTGGAGGTCCTGCCTGATGCCAGAACCCCTGAGCCAGGAGTATGTCCTCAGGCAGATGCTGGTGGCTGCTGCTCTAGCTGCAGTATCCGCAGAGTCACAGGAAGACCATAAAACATGTTTTCCTACATGCAGGCCCAACTGGAGAACATCTAGCAGTTCTGACTTCTGGGGGGAGTCAGGCTGTTTTGGGGCCAACTCCAGGGCTTTCTGCTATAAGGACTTTGATACTGCACCATATGTACCAGAAAATTCAGCAAACTTATGGTGCAGGTGGCCGAGGAGTAAATCTTGTGGCCAAATTGGTCCAGCTTCTTGGATTCCTTATCTGGGAGCTGTGAGCTCATGTGCCAAGGCTGTTTAGTCCTGCCATGGGCAGCCATGGAACCACAGAATCAACCTTTGCATATTCTCCCAAAAAGGACTAATTTTTGGGAGTCCTGTACAGCCTGTCTGCCTTCTTCAGAACAGCTGGTGTTGAGAAAGGGTGTCTACAAGCTAGCTTGGTGACATCTTGAATGAGAGCCACCAAGGGCAGCACAAACAGTGACTTAGGATTGCTCATTTCCAGAAAGTGGACAAGCCACCATATCTCTGGGTCTAAGTCCTTGGTATCCCATTAATTCAGGAATTGAATATGGCGCATTATGTCCATGAAAGTAAGATTTAGTAGTTGCCGTATTGGTCCTTGCAAGAATAGATCCAGAAGCAAATGATTTGATACCTTTTAATGGACCAACATAGATGTAACAACAAGAACAAAGTGCTCTAGCTTTCGGACCAACCAGTCCTTCTTCAGAAGCTCATGGCAGTTGTTTAGAAAATACAATACTTATAACAGCTAGATAATGCAGAGAAAAACAGAAAAAAATTCCCATTGGTTTAAAATACTCATTTGAAAAAACCAGAAGATGATGTCAGAGAAGTTTAACAGTACAATACTGCCCTCAGTCCGAATGAACCTTGGGTTCAGATGTGCTTAGTGCAACACACATGCAAAGAATCCTACTGCACATAAATTTAATTGACATAAGATAACACTGCTGAAGCAGATAACTCCCAAATCAAGACATGAGTGTCACAGTCAGTATAAGGATGTGATTACTGAAAGGCAACCCCACCCAGCTTAAAGACAAACTAAGATAGTTATAGGGCTCATGAAATTACAATGTATGCATTAAAGACAAGAATAACCAGTAAAGTTGTCTAAAAACATCAGTGCACACTGTGATGTAAAACCTAGCTGGACATGCCACCCAGCTGTGTTCTCAAGCTAAATAAAAGGCCCAAGAAATACAAAAACCTCAGGACTATATAAATGATAATTTAAATATAAATTGATAATATTAGTGTTAAAAACTCTAGTCGAGGAACCTCAAGAATTCAGACCATGCAGCCTGATATGTACTGATGTCAATATATACTGAGAATGTAGCAACTTCATGTACCACAAGTGTCAAGGAATCTGAAAAGAGATAAAATGTAATTTATCTCCTCCTGTTCATACAAACAATACAACCTAACCCACCCACATCACAATAATGTGGGTGGGGGAATCATAAACTTAAGCGAGATGTTGTCTCTCTCTCTCCCTCCTTTTCTCACACACACACACACACACACACACACTCAATCTCTCTCCTAGTGAACCTATATTAACTTCAGTCACTGTAATAGTTCCCCAAGGAATACAACTTGTCATGAAATCCTGAGTAAATTACTACAATATTAGCCTAATATAAAAGATATGTGCAGGACCCCCAAGCAAATGAGATCACACATCCCAATATGTACAGAGTTACAAAAATTATATATAACAGTATAAGATAACACTCCTGTATGTACACTAGCAGGCTGGGTAATCTGAATATGGTGCAATGGAATCAATCCTCCCCCACAGGCAAAGATAAAAAGTAAGGAGAAATTCTTTATGTGTGTGAAATAAAAATAGTAACACATTATAACTCCATATAGCTAAATAGAGACTTACCTCAAAGTGACAGCAAGTCCCACATCTGTTATATCACATACCTCACAACACATACCCACACACACATACACACACACATCCACATCTCACATGCTGAAGTCCTATAATATGTCAATTTGAAGAAAAGGTCTGTGGATGTTAGTTTCTGTAGTGTCCCATAAAGCCAATATCCAAGTTCATCCCATCTGCTACCATATTGAGATGTAAAATAAGTTTAATCTCAAAAGCTCGTCTCTGTTGTGTGTTTTGAGATTTCCTTTTAAGACCATTACTGACATATCTGAGACTGGAGTGATCAGGCTGGGAGAAGTGATACCCCACTGGTTTTCAGTCTTCCTTTCTGTAATAGTATGTCTGTGTGAGTTCATCCCTAGTGCAGAGCTGTTGGCGTGTCTCTCCACATAACCTGTTTGTGGACATCTCTTGCACTGAATGAAATAAACAACATGTCGTGACATGCATTATAACTCCCATGCACCTGGAATTGTCTGTTTTGTGATGTAACCACATAGTCTGAGGTAGAAATGAGCCCTACAAGTCTTGCAGGGCGTCGATTGCAGGGTCGTGTGCCATTGTGTGACATGGTATTCTGTTCGGTGAAAGTTTGCTCCTAATAATTAGGCTGGATAAATTTGGCGGTTGTTTAAAAGATAGTAGTAGGAGTTCCTTAAAAATACAATTAAGGGTGTCATCCTCACTAAATATTGGGTGGAGATCTTTAATAATCTTACATGAGCGTTCAAGGTCTGGATGATATGTGACTACCAAGGTATCCTTTCTGTAGCTGTCTTTCTTTATATTGAAGTAGTTGTTGTCTTGGTACTTGCGTTGCCCATTCTGTTATCCTGTCAATTTCCCTGGAAGAGTGTCCCTGCTCCATAAGGTGTTTTTCAACATAGCCAAATGTATCTCTGTCATCCTCATTTGAACAAATATGTTGACAACGAAGTCTTGACTGTATATGACAGATTTTTGTATGGTTTGGGTGGTTACTTTTCCTGTGCAGGTATCTCTTGTCTGTCTGTTGGCTTCATGTAAATACATGTATGTAAGGTTCCATCCTTAATGATGACTGTGGTGTCCAGAAAGTTAACCTTGGCGGTGAGTACTCCAAGGTGGCTGCCTGCTATAAAGCTTGCAGCGGGTACTCTGCCAGGAGTGCTGGTTTGCCGATCATCGTGAAAACACCTTTATGGAGTAGGAGACTCTTCCAGGAAATTGATAGGATAATAGAATGGGCATGTAAGCTACATGTATGACAACTATCAATATAAAGAAAAGACAGCTACAGAAAGGATAAATTTCTGTTGTCATATATCAGACCTTGAACGCCTGGCGTAAGATTATTAAAGATCTCCACCCAATATTTAGTGGAGGATGATCATCTTAATTGTATTTTTAAGGAACTCCTCATTAGCTTATCTTTTAAAACCAAATTTATCTAGCCTAATTATTAGGATAAACTCTTCACTCGAATAGAATACCATGTCACACAATGGGTACTAATGACACTCCTGCAATCGACGCCTGCAAGACTTGTGGCCTATTTCTACCTTCAGACTGTGTGGTTACATCACAAAACAGACAATTCCAGTGCATGGAGTTATACATGCATGTCAATGACATGTTGTTTATTTCTATCTAGTGAGAGATGTCCTACAAACAGGTTATGTAGGAGACACGCCTAACAGCTCCGCACTAGGATGAACTTCACAGACATACTATTACAGCAAGGAAGACTGAAAACTAGTGGGTATCACTTCTCCCAGCCTGACCACTCAGTCTCAGATATGTCAGTAATGGTCTTAAAAGGAAATCTCAAAAACACACAACAGAGACGAGCTTTTGAGATTAAAACTTATTTTACATCTCAATATGGTAGCAGATGGATGAACTTGGATATTATTTAGGGACACTACAGAAAACAACATCCACAGACCTTTTCTTCTTCAAACTGACATATTATAGGACTTCAGCATGTGTGAGATGGATGTGTGTGTATGTATGTGTGTGGGTATGTTGTGAGGTATGTGATATAACAGATGTGGGACTTGCTGTCACTTTGAGGTAAGTCTCTATTTATTATATGGAGTTATAATGTGTTACTATTTTTATTTCGCATACATAAAGAATTTCTCCTTACTTTTTATCTTTGGCTTTGTGGGGGATTGATTCTATTGCACTATATTCAGATTACCCAGCCTGCTAGTGTACATACAGGAGTGTTATCTTATACTGTCATATATAATTTTTGTAACTCTGTACATATTGGGATGTGTGATCTCATTTGCTTGGGGGTCCAGCATATCCTTTTACATTAGGCTAATATTGTAGTAATTACTCAGGATTTCATGACAAGTTGTATTCCTTTTGGGGAACTATTACAGTGACTGGAGATTATAGGTTCACTAGAGAGAGATTGAGTGTGTGTGTGTGTGTGACAGTGAGAGAGAGAGAGAAAAAGGAGGGGGGAGAGAGAGAGACAACATCTTGTTTAAGCTTATAGAGTCTCCCACCCACATTATTGTGATGTGGGGTGGGTTAGGTTGTATTGTTTGTATGAACAGGAGGAGATAAATTACATTTTTATCTCTCTTTCAGATTCCCTTTGACACTTGTGGCTACATGAAGTTGCTACATTCTCAGTATATATTGACATCAGTACATATCAGGCTGCATGGTCTGAATTCCTTGAGGTTCCCGACTAGAGTTTTTAACACTAATATTATCAATTTATATTTAAATTATCATTTATATAGTCCTGAGGTTTTGTAATTTCTGGGGCCTTTTATTTAGCTTTCTGAGAATACAGCTGGGTGGCATGTCCAGTTAGGTTTTACACATCACACAGTGTGTACTTTGATGTTTTTAGACAACTTTACTGGTTATTCTTGTCTTTAATGCATACATTGTAATTTCATGAGCCCTATAACTATCTTAGTTTGTCTTTAAGCTTGGTGGAAGGTTTCAGTAATCACATCCTTATACTGACTGTGACACTCATGTCTTAATTTGGGAGTTATCTGCTTCAGCAGTGTTATCTTATGTCAATTAAATTTATGTGCAGTAGGATTCTTTGCATGTGTGTTGCACTACACATCTGAACCCAAGGTTCATTCGGACTGAGGGCAGTATTGTACTGTTAAACTTCTCTGACATCATCTTCTGTTTTTTTAAATGAGTATTTTAAACCAATGGGGATTTTTTCTGTTTTTCTCTGCATTATCTAGCTGTTATAAGTATTGTATTTTCTAAACAACTGCCATGAGCTTCTGAAGAAGGACTGGTTGGTCCGAAAGCTAGAGCACTTTGTTCTTGTTGTTACATCTATGTTGGTCCATTAAAAGGTATCAAATCATTTGCTTCTGGATCATGAAAGTAAGGTCATCCGGGAGTGGCTGGGGGGAATCACTGTGGATGTCAGGCTGAGGAGGGGAGGCAAATCCCTCCGAGGACCTGGAGTGTGAAGTGGAACTCCTTCTGGATGAGTCTGAAGAGGAAGTCTGGTGTAGAAGCACCTGATCAGCGACCGCGAGAGCGGTGCCAGTGTCTGGAGGAGGACCATGATGAAAAGTCATGTCTTTGCCTATAATACCTAGGGGATCCTTTGTCAGAAAGGTCAGGAGGAGGCATGACCTTGTAGGGTGGAGGTGACAGTCTCCTGAGTGATCTCTGAGGTACCTGGGGGACATCCGAGGGAGACGGATCTGGTAGAGGGGTCAGGCACTCCTTGGGTAGGAGGTCTCCTTTTATGGTATTCCACCACGATGTAAAAAGGGTCCCTACATCTGACAGTGAGACTAGGGGAATTCCTGGGTTGTCTGGCACTGGGAGAGGTATGTCAGGTCTACCCGGCGTTGGACCTGTAGGCTCTGAAGGCCCTGCCATCAGGTCTTGGGACACTGGCGTCTCTGGCAGCGGTCCCACAGGTGGCAGGGTGGGTGACGCCAGGTTGGCCTGCAGTCAAGTGGCATCTGGCTATCTGACATCAGTTGATCTGGTGTCAGAGGCAGGAGCACCAGTTTAGCTGGCAGCTGAGTCCCTGATGGCAGCTTGGGAGAACATAGCAGAGGCGGTGTCACTCGGTTCAACCCCGGAGAGGCAAACGTAGAGGATGTCGGGGTCCGACAACAGGTGCCCATCGTCTTGTGTTTAGGGGAGCGTACTCCTGACTGGAGTTCTTGCTCCGGGCATTTCTTCCTGTCATCGGACCCTGACAGGTGGCCCGAGGAGGGTGCTCCAGACGGGAGGACGACAGGCCCTTGTCCACCATCTGAGGAGCAGCTTGCTGCACCCCCTGGCATAGGCCCTGACTGATGCTGGAATGGCCTATGACTCAGGGAGGGGGCCAAAGGCCCCTACCCCAAAGTCCCCCCAGCCTGACGTCTGGATTAGGGTTGGGGGCATCATCGATGGTAGCTCAGAGGAAGTGAGATCTGCCAGGGGGGTAGAGTCTGCTCTCCCGTGGGAGTGGGGACTTGAGGAAGCTGCCTTCTGATGCAGAGATCTGGAGCGGGAGTCTGAATTCGATCTCTCCCTTTTTCCTTATGGTGGTGCTTCCCACTGGTCTTTTTGTGGGAAGAAGTCGAATACCCAGGGACTGAGGATGAAGGGGAACAGTGGCTGGAGAGGGTCCTCTGCATGGTGGCTAGTTGCTGCTCCAAGAGATGGGTCTTCAAGGCCTTCAGTCGATGGATGCATGTGCGGCAGTTAAAATTGTGGCAATGCAGGTAGGCCTCCGAGTCATGAGACGGGCCTAAACAAATCAGGCAGGCCGAATGGCCATCTTTGGGAGGAATCTGTTTCCTGCAGGCACAATTAGGTTTTCGCTGCTCTGTGGAAGATGGAGAAGACATGCACAGAAGAAACTCATGAAAACTGTAGAAAATAATAGAACACAGAACTCCTGAAGAAATGGCGGTCGACAGGTAGCAGGAGGCATCCGTGGAGCCAAAGCGTATGGGTCATTAGCAAGAAAAGAACTGAGGCGGGGCTGGGGACTGTCCCCCCTGTATACCACTGGCCAATGTCAGAGGTGATCTAATGTCAGGGGGTGGTCCCCACTGTATACTGCTAGCTAGAATTTTTCTGTGAGGTCCTAGTGTCTGGTGGCATAGTCCTTATCGTGTAGCCTGCTGCAAGAGCTCCAACTCGAAGTAAGATCTTACTGTTATCTCTGATTTTATTAACATTCATTGCTGAAATATCAAATACAGATGAAAAATAAAAGTGACTCTACAGAGATCCTCCTTAACACGCCTGGTTCTCTACCGATCACAGTGAAGCTGCCACCTTCTTTTGAGATACATAGAAAAGTGACGGCAGAAGGAGACCGTTGGTCCATCTAGTCTGCCCATGATTTCCCTAGACCTCATTTAGGTCCAAGGGCCTAACCCCCTTTCTGAGTTCTGCCCTTCCCAGATCATGCAGCTCCCCCTTAAGCCCTTGTTCTGTCCTATCCCTGTTTGAAAGCGGACACAGTCCTTGCATTTACTTCTGCTGGCATGCGGTTCCAGGGCTCCACCAGTCTTTCCATGAAGAAATGCTTTCTTAGATCTTTTCTAAAGCTCCGTCCCTCCCATCATAGCTTCCATTCATGCCCCCTGGTGGTAGAGCTGGAGGACCTTTGGAATAGTTCCGTGTATGGCACCTTCTTTATGCCCTTTAAGAACTTGAAAGTCTCAATTATATCTCCCCTCTCCCTTCTTGTTTCTAAAGAGAATAAGTTCAGTTCTTCCAGGCGTTCTTCCTACAAGAGACCATGGAGGCCCTGAATCATCTTGGTCGCCGTTCTCTATATAGTCTCTAGCCTATCCAAATCTTCTTTCCGGTGTGGATTCCAAAATTGGACACAGTACTCCAGGTGGGGCCTTACCAGGGTCCTGTACAGTGGGAGGATCACCTCTCTGCTCCTGCTGTCGAATCCTCTTCCTAGTCACCCGTACATTCTATTTGCTTTGCCATAAGCTTTGTTGCATCGGATCAATTGTTTCAGTGTGTCGCATAGTATGACCCTTAGGTCCCTTTCTTCCTGAGATGCACTGAACTTGACCCCACTAATCCATTTTGGGATTCCCCTTGCCTAGATGCAACACCTTGCACTTCTTAGCTTTGAACTATAGCTGCCAGACGTTGGACCATCTTTCCAGCCTTTGTAAGTCACTCTGAAGTCCTCATATCATTTCTGTGCTGTCCACCCTGTCACCCAGTTTAGTATCATCTGCAAAAAGTTCCAGCTTACCCTGAATGCCTATGCCAATGTTGCAGATAAATATATTAAATGTCGCAGATGAATATATTAAACAGAACTGGTCCCAGGACCAAGCCCTGGGGCACACCATTAGTGAAGAACATTTATTTATTTATTTTTTGTTGACTGGGTAAGTGCACTAGACAAATACTGCCTATTTTCAGTCACGACCCGGGGTAGGGGGATACAGATGAATGCCAACTGATTTTGAACCAGATTAAGCTGTTGGTGGTATTTTAGTGAATGTGTACCTGCGCGAAGCGTTACGGTTTTCCTGTTCATGTCTTTTTTGGTGGAGGAGAGGCTGACTAAAATAAAAAGGATTTAAGCACCTTTATTCCTATGAGTGGTGTCTGGTTCTTGGCATGAGTTTGTACCTACCTTCATGTTCTTTGCTCTGTTATTTCTGCGGTGAGCACCATGGACTGTAGAGTGGCTCTGTCTGCTATACACACCATTACTGACACTACTAGTGACTCTCCCCTCACTGGATTTCACCCCGTTGACCATCACTGAAGTTGATTTGTCCTGCTGCCACCTTTTTTTAATGGTCTGATGTGTTCAATACCCAAAATTTTTAAAAAGATCTGGGTTAGATTGATGGAGCATGCCAAAATGTATTCCCACTGGTGTATCCTGTCTGCAATTTAAGATAGATCTGACGTGTTATTGCACACTTTGCTTCAATGGTCCTACAGAACACCCCACATATAGGAGTTTACATGGGCACAACACATATATTGTAAACATAGTATTGCATGCTATACATTGTCTAACCTCTGCTGCTCTATCTGCCTCTGTGGGATGTACAAACGTAATGCCTATTTCTGCTCAAAAGAGGATTCTGGATTTTGTCACTGAATAGTGTTAAGTCATACAGATTGAATTTAAACTGGGATATTAAAGAGCAGCTGACGCCTTCAGGAGAACTTTACCAAAACACAGTATTTAGACACGGTCCAGCTTGCATTCACATTAGTTCTGTATTCCACCTCCCCATTATGTATTACTGATGTCTTCTGGATGAAAACAGGATCTTTGCTCCTGAGGAGTTCATCTATTCTTGTTGCTGTCTCCCTACCTGAGGTCATAATGCACTGCTTGTGACATCACAGTTACTCCCATGGCAACAGACTGTGATGTCACAACAGAGGATTATGACTTGAAGTAGGGAGTAAGCTATAGAGGCAGATGAACCCTGAGGGATAAGGATCATATATTCTTGCAAATGTTCTTAGTAATAAATACTGGCAGGAGGAATTTTTAGAATACAGAATGGAAGCTGAATTGTACCTAATTATTTATTATGTTTTTCATTTTTTTTTAAGGCATCAGCAGCTCTTTAAACCTTATGTGTGAAGCGAGACATCTATCTCTGTATATTGTCCCTGAAAGTTATTTTACTAAGATAGCACAAATTTGTGTTTGGACATTCATCACCCTTGTTGTTAAGGAGGATCGCTGTACAATCGCTCTTATTTTTCATCTGTATTTGATATTTTAGCAATGAATGTTAGTAAAATCAGAGGTAACAATAAGATTTTGATATATCGAATGCAATTCGTGCAAAATAATGTTGAGTCAAACCTAATTTGTTTTCTCTGTGCTCTCTTATAGGTTTGCATCTTTCTGTTTCCACTATTTTGGAAATTCCAAGGCAGATCCCATTTAGGGGTTGGATAGCTCTTATAGCCTTGTTTATTTACAAAGTTTATTGTCAAGGCTTTTAACATAAAAATACATGCATTTCAATTCTGATTTGATATGCATTATGCATATAAATATGCTAAAAATCAACTTTGGGAATTGTTTCATTTATGTTAAATAGTTTATAAATAACTGCTTAGAAATAAAAGTATGAGAATGGTAATTGCTTAACAGTTCATTTAAAAGAACAAGAAAACCATTATTTTGATAAAGTTCTTTCATGTTTTGTATTTTGTAAGAACAAAATTAACACTGTCTTTAAAAAACAAAAAAAAAGTCTTTAACTGTTATTCATATTTATTACTGAGCTGTAAGCGTATATATGCATGACAGTTTTTCTTCCCCCGATGAAGAGTTTCGTTTTGAAGCGCTGGGGTTTAGTGTGGTGTGTGGCTCTGTTTATGCACATTCCATATTATATAGGCATTAAAGCCTTTGAAACTCAGTTAGTTTTGCTTTGGCATTCTCTGTTCAGTTCCTGAGTGCAGGTTTCTTTATAGTTTTGGATGTTGCCAAAGCTTCAGGTCCAGTCCCAAGATGGTCTCAGCCACAGGGAAGGCAACCCCCGGGGATTCATCCTGGTCCAAGAGAGGGTACTTAGCCCTCTTCTGGACTGCTTCCAGTGGGCTGGGTGTGGACTCCGCAATCTGGTGGAACAGCACCCTGAAAGAGACCAGCTCTTGGTTGGTGGTGGGCTCCTTGACTGAGCCACAGTTGAAGAGTGGAGCCCCAGAGGAGGCTAGAGACCCCTGATCTGAGTCATCCAGTGACTCCTCTAAGATGGCTCTCAGCCATGTTTTGCAAGGGACCTCCCAGAACTCATCATCCATAGTGATCCTCACCAATAACTGGCCTGGCAAACCAGGAGCTGAATGGCCCGCCTCCTTTGTCAGACAGCCAACTGGCAACTGTCGGTGTGACAGCTCCACTGTGATTGGTCGAGAACAGTATGCCACCCTGACAGTGATATTTCTAGAGTGACATGCGTCGATATCGACTACAGTGCCATATCACCATAGAAGTGCCACTGGAAGGGGGCAACCACTTCCCCTGACCTGCTCACCCTCCCTGAACTAACTCCAACCTGGAGTTAGAATCCCATAGTTAAGGGTGTGGGGGTGAACCCCCATGGGTGTTTCCAGTGTGCAAAGCCCTGATGTAAAAAAAGTGTTGAACTGTGTGGCTCCATGCTGACTACAACTTGCGGTCAACATGGAGCCCGTCACTGAAATGCTGGTCGTAATCTTTTCTGTTGCTCTGGCAGTTATAACCCATAGAGAACTAGGTGTGAAAAGCACTTGAGGAATCTGAGCTGGTGGGGGAACCACTGGTGGCTGCCACGGGACTGTAGGTCCTTGGGGTAGAGCCCTATCCTGCCCTGCAATGGCCCACTGCTGCCAGAGAAACTCCTCATAGCACTGGCGCATTATCCATTGATGCCTCTTCTCCCCTAAGGATAAGGAGGACAAGGAGAGTCAAGGGCGGTGCTTCCCAATTGAGCGGGATTCAGAGCACAAACATCTCTACCACAACCTTGACTGCAACACATGTGGTGAGTAGGGCCTTCCAGGTTCTGAGTGTAGATAACGTGCCAGCCCACATTCAATAACATGGCCATCAAAGACCCAACCCTTTGCAGGGTTGATCGGGGTCATCAGTCAAACGATGTCCTCCTCAGTGAGGACCAGGAGCACCAAGGTCTGCGAGACCGAATCCTCTGCTTCGTTCAGCAACAAATCAACTGGGTCGAGAAAAATCTCAGAGGGTAGGTCTACCAAAGTCAAGGTCGAATGGCTCACAGGTGGGGCCAATGGGTGTTCCATCTGCCTGACCTGCCCCTCAACTGAGGGTCTCTCAACAGCTGTCGAGCGGTCTGGTGAGTGGAGGGACTGGGAGGACCAAGATCCCTCCTCATCCCACAAACCAGTGATGGTGGTAAGAACATTTCTTGGATTTGGTCTTAGAACGAGAGCCATGATGAGAAGGGCTGTCCCCCACAATCTGGAGGGAAAGGCACAAATCACAGAACTGGTCTGTGAAGGTCCCTCTGATGCTAGCCCAGGTGGGAACACTGGTAGGTGGAAACAGGTAGCCATTGCTGATTCCAGGATCACTAGCTGTGCCGCAGACCTGGCAGCTGCCGAGACCTCTTTGGCACCATTAGAATAATCCTTTGGATCACTCACGAAGGCCGACCTAGTATGAGCCAGAGCTTCCTATCTTCAAGAGAATCAAGAAGCATAGAATGGCAAAGTCCGCACTCAACCTAGTCATGTTGCCCACCCAGGCAATAAACACGCATGTCGTGCAGACTGGTGATGAACATCTTCTGGTGGCATCAAACACAAAATCTGAATCAAGGCTTCATGATCCATCATAGACCCAGAGAAAGAGTCGAGGAAACCACAGGAAACTTCAAAAATAATGGTCTGTCTATGCTGCAGAAAAAATCCAATGCAGAGCATGAAGGAGGTTACCTGTTCTTCCAGCAGAAAGAAAGATCTGATGTCACAGGGCGGAGTCAGGGATATATCTGCCTGAGTGGTGGAAGGAGCTTAGCTTAAAGATATCTGGCCAGCCACCGCATTCCAGTAGAACTGCCAGAGTGTGGATAACTGAATCATGTCCACGCCCCTAGAACAATTGCTGGGGTTATGGGCAGCCAGATTTTGTCAGAATCTGTATGGCTGTCCTCTTGTCCTGGGCTGAGAGGACAGCTGTATCACATAGGTGGAAACATAGAAATTATCATCAGATAAGGACCGTAAGGCCCATCCAGTCTGCCTGAAAGCCCTACACTAGTTTGTGGCCTCTGACCCTAACTGGTTAAAGGCTTTTCACCCCACCTTCCCCCTTCTAAAGTACCCTTATGCCTATACCATGCATGTTTAAAACCCTCCACTGTGCTTGCCCCCACCAAATCCTGTGGCAGTCTATTCCATGTGTCCACCACCCTCTCCTTGAAGAAAAACTTCCTCACATTTCCACTCAGCCTGCCACCTTCCAATTTCATATCATACCCCCTTGTTCCTGTACATTTCTTTATTGGAATATGTCTCCCACCTGCACCTTGTTTATGCCCTTAAGGTACTTTAATGTTTTTATCATGTTCCCCCGATCTCTCCTCCTATGAGTACATATTGAGGTCCTTTAGTCTCTCCTCATATGTTTTCTGGTGCAAGCCCTGTAACATCTTAGTAGCCTATCTCTGGACCACCTCCACCCTGTCAATGTCCTCACGAAGGTGCAGCATCCAGAACTGCACAGAATACTCTAGGTGAGGTCTCACTAGTGTTTTGTACAATGGCGTCACCACCTCCCGCCTTCTGCTAGTGATGCCTCTGCCTAGGCACCCCAGCAAGCCACTGGCCCTCCCTGCAGCCTTTGTACTCTGCTTAGACACCTTTAGGTCATCAGAAATGATAACCTCCAGATCCCTTTCTTTCAAGGTGATCGTCAGCAACTCCCCCCCCCCATCCTGTAGCTTTCACCAGGATTCCCTCTTCCCAGGTGAATTATTTTGCACTTCTTGGAACTGAACCTCAGTTGCCATACCTCAGACCATTTTCTAAGCTTCCCCAGGTCCTTCCTCATTCTCTCCACCCCATCCAGAGTATCCAACCTGTTACAGATCTTGGTGTCATCTGCAAACAGGCAGCCCTTTCCCTCCAGTCCTACCACAATGTCACTAATGAAGACATTAAACAGGACTGGCCCAAGGACTGATCCCTGTGGTACTCTGCTGGTCACCCTCCCTCTCCCCTGATTGGATCCCATTTACCACCACCCTCTGCTTCCTGTCCATTAGCCAGTTCCTAACCCAGTTTACCACCTTGTGCCCCATGCTCAGACTACTCATTTTGTTGAGCAGCCTTTTATGTGGGACGGTGTCAAAGGCTTTGCTGCAATCGAGGTAGGCAATGCCTAGCACCCCTCCCCCCGATTTACATTCCTCTTCACCCAGTCAAAAAAATCTATCAGATTCATCTGACACAACCTTCCTGCTGTAAATCCATGTTGCCTTGGCTCCTGGGCACCACTGAATTGCAAGTGTGCCACTATTCTTTCTTTAAGCAGTGTCCCCATGATCTTACCTGCTACTGAGGTGAGGCTGACCGCTTGTAGTTCCCTGTCTCCTCCCTACTACTATTTTTGTGTAGAGGGACTATATGTGCCCTCTTCCAGTCCTCTGGATTCACTCCTGTGTTGAGTGACCCGGTGAATAATGCTGCCAGAGGCGCTGCTAGCTCTCTTTGCAGCTCCCTTAATATCCTCAGGTGTATGCCATCTGGCCCCACTGCTTTGTCCACCTTCAGTTTTTTTTCAGATGAGTCCTAACAAGGATAAAACATGTCTGTGATTTGCAGTTTACAATATCTGCAGATTGTTTTGAGGCCTTTAAGCAGTTTACAGCCCTAATACATAACCAGTTCAAATTTCTTCATAATGATATGCATATGTAACCCATGATTCCTCACATTAGGGGTGGGCAGGTCTGTGTTTCATTAAAACTTGGTTTTATTATCAGTTCACTTTTTGCATAACCCTTTTCTCAGTGCCAAAATAATGGAGATATTTTTGTTGGTGATGTATCCTGAATGACAAACCACTGATTTTTTATGTTTAGCTGTATCTGATATTCTCAGTCTAGATCTGTACCTGGGGAATACCTAATGACTGGAAGACCAGCATTTACAGCCCATAAAGCATACCTAAACAGTGCTTTTGCTGACTGTACTGCTTCTGAAACTCTCCCGTGGAAGTGTAGCAGAAAGGGAGATGTGCTGAATAATGTAGTTAACTACCTTAAATGCTGCAGTTTATTATAGATTCGGTGAGTTTTTTCATTTCGCCACAATCAGGAAGCATTTGACGACCACCATGCCGACTGAAGCCTAAGACTGGTGTGAATGTGCAACATGCTGATGACATCTTAGCAAGTATAAAGCGTAACGTGCAAGTTAAATATCAATGACAATGGTAAGGTACACACGTAGAGCTATTCTTAGACATAATATATAATGCTCCATAGGGATTCAGTTGTACAATGAGACGCTTAGTTATGATGAGATAAGTTATGCTCCTTTTCTGCTATACTTCCACAGAAGGGTTTCAGAACAGTGCAACTAGTAAAAGCACTGTTTAGGTATCCTTTAAATAACCATCACAGTCACAGAAAACAGTACTTTCTTTTCTGCAATATTTACTCAAAGTGAACCCAAGTCCTGCTTTTCCTTTTATAATAAAAATAAAAATGTGGCATATTCTCTGTAATCCTTCTACTGTACTGGATACACTATGGTATTCCTAAACTCAGTATTCTGAGTCTCAGGATACCGATCCCACTGCCCCGAAATCCATGCTGCCAAATCAATCAGATGCCCGAAAATACGATTTTGGCATCTGATTGAAAAACTCGAAAAGCAAATCGGGGGGGGGGGGCCTTCACCACCTGAACCCCCCACCCTGTAACTAAAATAACTAACTCCGAGGGAGCTGACCTCGGAGTTATAAAAAATTAATTATGGGGGTATCATCTTTAAAAATTCTACCAGATGCAGCGCAGACAGAACCCATGCCTCCAGAGCATGCCGACTGAGCTGCCAATGGTTTACCCCTCAACACCACTTGGGCAGCTTGGCCAGCCTCCTGATTCCTCCAGCATCTCAATGCTATCAACAGCGGTGACGTAGTAGGCCGTTGCATCCGCTATCTTACCCCTATAAATGTCCATCGGGTTTCCTAATGCTGGGATGCTCACTGTCCAGATACTGAACCTGTCGGGCAATACTGCCTGGGCAGATCAGTGTCGGAACAGTGAGCCTCGACAAACCATAAGGATACCACTGTACTCTGTCCTTCCCAGAGTGATCCACAGACAAAGAGAAGGGTTTCATAACAGCAGCATAGGGCACAAGAAACATCTATGACCATGTAGTCGCCTTCTCATGTCTCCCTGTTCAGCATAATCAGACGTTAGAGGCCAGTTCTTGCACACATAAATTAGAAATACATTCTGAAGAAAAAAGCACACAGAAAAAAAACAGGTAGAACTGAGGTGACATTAAAAACTTCTTGGGGCCCTCTGCTCTGGAAATCCGGTGTGACTGCATAATAAAACACTATGCGATTCCCGGGTCGTGCCTAAAAATAGTCACTTTTGTGTCTAGTGCACCTACTCGGTTATCACAAAATAAATAAATAAATAAATAAAACTTAGATTGTATCAACTTAATTAAGCCTGGGCAGCTATTTTATATCAAGGTTAAGCAATGAAAACCTCAGACTTCAAAAAACATCTGCAGGTAATAATGTTTCTTAATCTTATTTTTCCCTGTCAAGGTTAGCAATTTATGCTACCCTTTACCTCCCTAACATTTTAAGTTTACCGAATGGTTCCTGAACCTGGTGACATTATTTAGGTGGAGGCCTGAAGTGGAACCTTCACTGCAGATGTCCACTCAAGTGATGTTACTAGGTCCTGATTGATAATTAAAAAAATGAACTTTCAGGAAAAGGGGGCGGCAAAAAAATGGACCCTACCAAAAAAAAAAAAAAGTCAAAAGAAAGCTCAGTTCAAAATGAACACAAGAAGTAGCGAGAATGATAAATTACTAACACTAAACACAACGTAAATGCCAACCAAAGAAATGTACTTCAGGTTATTGTTGCTGAGCTAAAAACAGGATGAACAGTCTTACTTTGTTTCAATACAATTACGTACAAAGGATACACTTCTATACACATAGTAAAATTTCCAGTTATATTTAAAAGGAAAGACCAGATTTATATTAATTGAACAAATGTTCTAGTTTGTAAAAAACAATGTGGGGCTTTACTCAGACGTACACATTCAAAATCTTCAGCAACAACATTGAGTGATGCTGCACAGTAGAAATCTGCAGCACCCATTATTTCTTAAAGCAGTAAAGTGAGACAGACAATTAGTAATATGCAATATATTCAGTGTAAATGTTCAACATATGATTATCATAATCTCTAAAAATGGTCACATTCACTGAAATAACCAGAATATCCCCCCAAACTGTAAGCAAGAACAGTGTATTAAAACTTTTAAAAAGTATAACTTCACATCTAAATAAAAATAAAATAAAATTAGCTTGAGTATATACACACATCATAAGAAATAACTTGAGTGATCATCTTGGTTTCTTGGTGTTCTGGCTGAAGCACTGAAAATGGTATCAGAGCTGACTGCAGATTTTGTTGCTGAGCAAGTTCTAGAGGTGGTCAGTGCTTCATTAATTTCTGCTGAATCACCTTCGTTACTGATGTTCTGGACTTCAGTTTTAGGCTCAGGGGTATTAAAGTCCACGCTGGACTTGTATTCCGGGTTTGATGAAAACTCCTTCTCTGGATGGTACTGCTTGAGCCGTATATGCCATGCTAGGCTGCAGACAGCTGACACAGTTTTGAATTGATGTATAACATTTCGAGGAATGAAATAAATATCATTGTCACAAAGCTGGATCCTAGCATAGCGAATGCCTTCTCTCCTCATCTGATTTAGTTTGGCTTCATCCACCCACTGCACACACTGTGAGAAAAGAAAATTTTTCATTAGCATAATGGGACACTACCTTCCAACAGTGTAAATTATTTATCATGTAATTTTAGCTTTTTAACAATTCACACATTATCAACATTAAGGCCACCTGGAAGACCCCACACAGAGGTCGGTCATGGGGAGAGTCGACTGTGTTGAAGACAGGGATGTCACAATAACACCATATGATACATCATGATACTTCCTACTGACAATAATTTATCATTGAAATAATATAATTATCATGCAGCACAATATGCCATGTTCAACCATCTTGAACAGCACCAGTTTTGGTGCTGACATCAAGCCCCCCACTGCTGCATTACCTCAATTGGACTTGCACTGTACATATTTAGAATTTTTTCTGATTGCAGCTTTTGAATGGGAATGGATCATAATTCCTTGTTCAGAGGAGCACCAGATCTCTTCCTTTTCCTGGTTTCAATTTTTTGAAGCCCTGCCCCCATGCTCTGATGTTTTGTGATGTAGTTGTTTGTAGAGTGCAGCGGGAGCATCCAATGATATCAACAGCGGTGGACTTTTAATTATATTTCTGTATGTTTTAGAGGTGCCACTGCTCAACTTACAAGAACCTTGCTAGTTGAGAGGAGGCTTTGATTTGACCCCAGTGCACCTTTAAAATACACAAAAATGTAATTAAGAAAAAAAAAACACCCCACTGATACCAATGGAGCACTCAACCACACTCTACAAACAACTATGTCACAAAACACTGGAGCGTGGGGGTGGGGCTTCAGAAAATCAGGACCAGGAAAGGGAAGAGAAAATCAGGACTAAGAATGGGAATAGATAAGGTAGTTGGCTCCCTCCTCTGGTGGATGATTCCTTCCCCTTCAAAAATGTGAATCAGAAAAGATTCTAAATATGGACTAGTGTGATGTATGAGTTTGTACAGCACGAGGGTGCACTGTGTAGTTTTCAGTAGGTGAGGATTGTGACTTTTTTTATATGCTACAATACAAGTGGGTTTAACTAAATGCCATCGCTCAACTAATAACTCTATTTAGTTGAGCAGTGCCATCAATTTAAACCCAGTGGCATTCTAAGTTATATCTACTATATTTATATGGAAAAAAACAGGTTACAATTCACCCCCCATTGAAAACAATACAGATTGTCCCTACAAACTCATACGTCACAAAAGTATGAGTGGGGGGGGCAGCATGGGGGCAAGGCTATAAGTAAAGTGGACCAGGAGGGGGAAGGGACCGGGTGGACAATTACGCAATACAAAAATTTACAATCTCTTCCCCTACACTACGTATGCAGAAAAAAATTATGAAATTGGCGCATTTTAACTCCTGAGCCAGTAAGATAACAGTGGGGGGCTTGGGGATTGTTGATAAATTTAGGTTAACTGTTGCTCTTTAAACTTAAAATGCATCCTACCAAAAATCGAACTCCTCAGAACCTGGACCATGGTACCTAAAGCAGATATACAGTACTAGCCATCACCGAGACATGGCTATGAACGAAAAGAAAAAATTACTTACCATAGTAATGTTGCTTCTACCAGGGGATCCCTCATTATGCTTAACATATGCAGTAAACCTTGCAGGTGAAGCTGCACCGGAGCGTGTGGAATAGAATAAGAAAGCAATTCAAATCTCTGCCCTCTGGGTGATGCTGTGTTCTATAGCTTAATGTCAGATCCTTCGTAGCCTACTCAAAATTAGTCCCTCCCCTCCCCTCCTTGCCTACTGATCTGTCTAAGCTATAGAACAATATAAGCCCAAAGGCAGTAAAGGAATGGCCCTAAGGGCCAGCATGGCAGAACAATTTTAGCAAAAAAGTGTCTGTGACTGATAATAAATAATGCTCAAGCTATTGAACAAAAGAGTAACAACTGATTATTGTAGAACCTTTCTGGTTCCAGAAGCGGAGGTAGAGTGGGAGATTCAAGCAAAATGACGGATCCCCGGGAAGAAACAACACTACTATGGTAAGTAACTTTTTTCTTCAAACCCCAGGAATCTCTCATCATGCTTGACATATGCAGACTACAAAGTAGTACCTTGGGAGGCTGGGTACAAACTTACTTAGGGAAAAGGTTCTGCAGTACAGCACTGCCAAACCTGGCATCCCTTCTAGATCATATGTCCAGGCAACAGTGCTTTGTAAAAGGTGTGAACTGTTTTCTAGGTAGCTGCTTTACAGATTTCTAATACGGGAACACCTCTGGCTGCTTCCACAGAGGCAGCAGTGCCATGAGTGGAATATGCACTGAGACCCTGAGGTGGCTGTTTGCCAGCTTTAGAGTAACAGAGCTGAATGCAGGCCACTATCCAGCAGGCAACTGTCCTTTCTGAAGCTGGGTTGCCCTTCCTCACCTCACCATATGTGAGGAATAACAAAGTGGGAAGGTCTATGATCTTTGGTGTGCTCAATGTAGTAACTGAGACACATTTTGATGTCCAGATTGTGTAGTCTTTATTCACTAGAACTGGAATTTTCTGTAAAGAAAACAGGAAGGGTAATGGACTGGTTCAAGATGAACTCGGATACCACTTTGGGAAGAAATTTCCTATTAGTAGTGCTCTGCAGAATGCGGAATTAGTGCGGAATAATAATTCCGTTGGTGAAATGTCACTGGTTCTTCTGTGGAATTCTGCCTGCTGTGATCCATGGACTAGAACAGCGTTTTTCCATGGAAAATAATTCTGCAACCATTTCCACAGAAATTATTGAGATCTGTAGAATAATATTCTGAGGACATTTTTTTTCAGCAGAAAATCATTCCACATTCATTGTCTACTGTAGAATTCCATAATTCTGTTTCTAGCAAAATTCAGTGGAATTTCAAAAAATCCGCAAAATTTTGTTCTGCCAGAATTTGAAAATTCCACACAGCACTACCTGTTAGTTCTGAGGACTACCTTGTCCCTGTGGGAGATAATATAGTTTGGATCAGTGCAGACAGCCTGCATCTTGCACATCCTCCTGACGGAAGTGATGGCTACTAGGAAGATTATCTTCCAGGTGATATACTTTAAATATGCAGCGGCCATAGGCTCAAAGGGAGGTTCCATGAGCTTGGCTATGCAGATGTTCAGATCCCAGGGAGGGACAGGATCCCTCACAGGAGGGTACAAATGCAGAAGACCTTAAAAAAGACTCCTGAAAATAGGGTGAAAGACTACTGTTTTCTGCTTACCTGCTGATGCATATGCAGAAATAGCTGGTAGGTGAAGACTTAGGGTAGTAGGCCTGAGGCCTATGGCCTGTAGGTGCACCAGATAATCCAAGAGAGTGGACAAATCTGCCGGGAGAGGGTCAAGCTGCCTAGGGGCTCACCACAAGGAGAACCCCTTCCACTTGAAAGCGTATGTTTTTCTTATTGGCAGGCTTACTGGATACCTTCAGAACCTGAAGAATTTGGTCTGAGAAGTGAAAGTCAGAGTACTCAAGCTCTTCAAGAAACAAGCTTTGAGGCGCAGAGACTTGAGGTTCAGGTAAGTCACTGCCCTGAAATGTAGCAATCAGATTGTGTCTCGGGGCAAATTGTTGTCTACTGGAAGGCCAAGAGTAGGGAGTACCAAAGCTACCTGGCCCAACCTAGGGCTATTAGAATCATGGAAGCAGGCTGGGTCCTTACTTTCAGGAGAACTCAAAACAGCAGAGGGAATGGAGAGAAGGCATACAGGAACTTCCCTGACCAGTCCAGGAGCAGAGCTATAATGGGGACTGTACTCACTGCTGGAGGTTTGCAACAAAAACTGGGATGCTGAAAACTGTCCTTGTATGCGAATAGGTCTATTTCTGGTGTGCCCCATCTCCTGAAGAATGTGACTAATACCTGTCTGTTCAGAAACCCACTCATGGTGGTCCTGAAAAATTCTGTTGAGAGAATCTGCCAGAGCATTGTTCTTCCCTGGGAGGTGGATTGGTGACAGATGGACATTCTAGTGAGAAGGCCAGACTCCAGATTTTCATGGCTTCCATGCATGACTTTGAAAACCTTTGTGCCTTCCTGTCTGTTGGTGTAATACATGGTGGTAGCACTGTCTGTCCTGACTTGGACAGACAACAGGTGGAACTCGGATACCACCTTGGGAAGAAATTTCCTGTTAGTTCTGAGGATTTGCTTGTCCCTGTGGAAGATAATGTAGTTTGGATCACTGCAGAGGGCCCACATCTTGTACACCCTTCTAGCTGAAATGATGGCTACTAGGAAGACTGCCTTCCAGGTGACATACTTTAAATCTGCAGAGGCCATAGGGTCAAAGGGCCTTGACTTGTGGTGCAAATGACTGGAGAGCTAGGAACACTGCCCTTAGCACTAGCAGGTTTATGTGCTCCCTGGACTCTCAAAGGTACCCTACCAAGCTTACTGTTAGGTCTCGCAGGTGGGCACCCCAGCCCAACATGGAGGCATCTGTTGTCAAGATCGCTGTGGGGGCCTGTACCTGGAATGGTACTCCCTCCCTGAGGTAGTCTGTTCTCACCCCACGAATTCTTCAATATTCCTACCTCTTGCAGTCAGCCTTTAAGATAGAACTGCCTGGAGATAGAACCTATGCTAATGATGGAGTCATCATTGGCTCGTTCCACTTTTCAAATGCTGCCCTTATCAACTGCCTACATTGTAACGCTTCAGATTTCATTCTCCGCCTGCAAGACCAAATGCCTTGGAGACCTCTCCTCATCAGTCATTGTCTAAACTTCAAAAAATATAAGCATTTGTTTAAATTTTTCCTTTTGCTGCCTTTATCTCCTGTATTTATTTAATAAACTGCTTGTTAGAAAGTTTTTTGTTGTTTTTCTCAGTTCGGTATAACCAAGGAGCAACCAGGACAGTTTTAGTTAGTTTCTGAGTGTTTTACTAAAACTATTATTTTTAGGTAACCGATAATCCCGGTTACAGAACCGATAACTTCGGTTCCTGGTTCCGACTGGAACATCCATTGGTTCCTGAACCAACCTCAACCACAAATAAACATTTAAAATTTACAACTTTCTTTGCGGTTCCTATTTTTTTGTAATGTCAGAAAAACCTAAGAAAAGAACCAGTGAACCCAGGTTCAAAAACTGTACTCAGTATGGTGAAATGTTTGCAAAGTTAGATAAACACTCTTTGTATGTTGTCTGCCTTGGTTATGAACATTTTAGAGTTGATTGTGAAATATGCAAAACCTTTCCTGAATAATGGTGGATAAGCGTCTGGAAAGGCATAAAAAAAGGCTACCTATGCCTAGGGGTCCCTTGAGCTCTGACCAGCCGAAACCGCCCACTCCTGCGGGTGAAACCGCAGAACCTGTACAAGTTACCCCTGATACGGGTACCCAGACTACTGGTAAGAGACCTAGTGAACCGTCTGACTCTCCAGTTCCAGCAAAAAGACCAAGAAAACCAAACACACTGAACCCCTGCTGAATAGCATGTGGGGCTATCTGCTGTGCCTGCTGCTATGCCTTCAACACAAGAAACTGCCCAGGCATTTAGTGTGATTCAGACCCTGCAGGGGCTACTACCTATCCCTGGCTACCAGGCATCGGTTCAGACCCCTCCTAAGCAAGCAGAAACCTCTGCCCAGCCCAAACTTCAACAGCAGATGGAGTTTGAGAACTATGAGAAATTTGAGGAGGAAGAGGGGAGAACCTATTGAACCAGAAGTCTCCCCTGATCAGGAGTTTGGCTCCCCTCCCAGGACATCAGAGGATTACTCATCTCACTTTTCCTTCATGAGAAGGATGGTGGATGCTTTAGACATAGCCACCAGTAAGGTTATAGAGGATGAAGAGGAGGTTGAGTATCTAGAGATGATGGGGCTAACACGCACTAAGAAACTCCTGCTTCCAGTAAACAAATTCTTCAAAAAAGATGTGCTAAAGATTTTGCAGACCCCCAACTCTGTCCCTCTTTTGGATAAAATGTTGGACAATAAGTATCAATTGGACAGGGAAGGAGCTGAATTTTTATTTACTCACCTTGACCACCAGAGGGTAGTGCAAACTGCAGCCTGTGACAGGGAAGTTACCCTTAGCCTCTCATACTCCTGACAAAGATTACAGAAAGATAGAAAGTATGGCCAAAAAAGGCTACCTGTCTGCTTCTCTGGCTATCAGGCAAGCCAACTATCAGGCCTACACTGCCCAGTATCAAAAATCCATGTGGCAGTCTGTCCTGGCTATGTCTGACAAAGCCAGAGGAAGCCTCTCAACAGATTTGCTAACACTGCCAGATTTGGGCTGGAAGTAGCCAAATACCAGTTCCAAATGGCTGCAGATACTAATGATACTGCTGACAGATGGATGGCAAACATAGTTACTTTGAGGAGGTTTGTATGGTTGAGAGCCACAAACCTCAGTCGGGATACTCAGACCAAGGCCGTGGATTTCCCTGTTGAAGGTAATTCCTTATTTGGGGACAAGACAGAGGTCTATATGAAAAAGGTGGATGAATACAAAGCCACCTACAAGAGTAACTGTGCCAAAGAAAGGGCCTCTCCCTCCACTAGGACCTATGGAAGAGGAGGCAGGGGCAGATCTTTCTACAGCAGGCCTTTTTTCCAGGCCCAGGCTGTTCAACAGCCCCCAAGCAGACAGGGTACTTTAGGGGCCAAGGCAGAAGGGGATCCAGCAGAGGTTCCCAGACTGGTCATGTCCAGACACAGCCCAAACAGACTCCCTGACCTGTTTGCCAAGGCCGCCTCCCCACTACCAGTAGGGGGGCAGACTGGATCACTTTTTCCAGGCATGGAATTACCACAGACAAGTGGATCTTGGAAGTAGTGAGTCAGGGTTTGTTCCTAAACTTCAAATCCTTCCCAGCTCTCAGAACCAGAGTGTTCAAGCCAGCTTCCAGTGTAGAGAGTAGCTTCTGGAAAAAGTGGTTCAAAACCTGCTGCTGTCAAAGGTGGTGGAACCTGTTCCTCCACAGCAAAAGGAAAAGGGTTTTTATTAAAGATATTTCCTCACAACAAAGAAAAATAGGGAGTGGTAGCCTATGCTAGATCTAAGATTACTGAACAAGCACCTGACAAAACCAAAGTTCAAGATGGTGACCTTAGCACTAATACTGTCAGCACTCCAAAAAGGAGCTTGGTTGGCATCTTTGGACCTAAAAGATGCTTATTTCCACATTCCCATAAGAGAGTCTCACAGAAAATACCTCAGGCTCAGACTTCCTTCAGGTCATTACCAGTTCTCAACCCTGCCATTCGGTCTCATTTCAGCTCCAAGAGTGTTCACAAAGTGCCTGGCAGTGGTGGTGGCACACCTGCGAAGGTTAGGTGTCACAGTATTCCCACACCTGGACAACTGGTTGGTGGTAAGAAACTCACCACAACAGGTAAGGGAACATTTGCAGCTCATCCAGGAACTCTTAGAGTCCTTAGGGTTTCTGATAAATCTCAAAAAGTCTGTCCTTGTACCTGCACAAGTACTGCAGTTCATTGGAGCAGAGCCGAATACCCTGGAGGGCAGGGCCTACCTGACTCTGGACAAGGTGAGAAACATTGTACAGATTGTGGGTTCCTTCAAGTTGAACACACCAAAAACTACAAGACAGTTTCCCCGGTTACTGGGCCACATGGCTGCAGCCATGGGCACAGTCCTAGGGTCCAGGTTACAGATGAGAGACATTCAGTTCCATCTCAGGGCACAATGGTGCCAAAGTAGGGACCCTCTCTCAAAGCTGATTCCAGTAACAAAAAATGGAAATTACATACTTACCGTAATTATTGATCATCTTGGACAGTCTCCATCACTCATTCACACTAGTGGGATAGTGCGGGAAGCGCTAGGACCAAGCGGGAGCCAACAATTTTCAGAAGGGTCAGTGCCAAGACAGGACCACGCATGCGCGGCACTGCGAGACTAGCTCGCGCCTCTGTAGGCTATCTTGGCGTTGACCCTCCAAGCACCTCAGTACCTTTTCGACCAAGGAGGTGCAGCGTAACTAATGAGAATAACTCATCCTGAGTTTAAGGGCCTGAGAGGGCCCAGATGGCCTTTGCAAGAGAGGTCAAAGAACAATGTCTTCACAGTCTGAACCATAGGACCATGAAGACCAGGAAAGAGAACGAGCGAACCCAGGGGATGGTGGGTGGGCGTGTGAATGAGTGATGGAGACTGTCAAAGAAGATCAATAATTACAGTAAGTACGTAATTTCCATATCTTCCTGGACTAAGTCTCCATCACTCATTCACACTAGTGGGAGAGTACTGAGCTAAAACCAGCAACCCTGAGCAGGGTGGTAGGAGATAGGGTTCACTCAGAAAGGATGGACAAGGACTGTCCTGCTAATAAAAAGAGCTGTCTTGTAAAGAGCATTTAGAACATAGTGCTTACAAGATAAGTGCTCAAGTTGTAACTCACCACTTTGCAGGCGACTGCAATGGGCACAAAATGAAAGTCTGCCAGGAAGCCGCAACCACTCTAGGAGAGCGGCGAGAACCTGGCCTCACAATTTGGTCTAGGACCAAAATTAATAGTGTCAAAGACATGTACTAATGTAACGTAACGGGACCTCAGGAACTGAAAGAGTCGGAGGTAAAGTCTACTGGTTCAGGGTAGACCAGAAAGTGCAGATGGAAACCCCCACTATCAAGTATGGCCGACCTGTGAACAACAGGTCCAGGAGCACTTGAGCCCCTTACTTGGTGTGCAAAGGGGGTCCAGGTGGGGTTAGCCCATCAAGGAGAATGGTCTCCACTTAGTTACTGTAACCTTCCTGATGGAAGGCCAAGCACGACTTAGAAGCCTCTTGTGGTGGTCTACTAGAACCAGATCCTACCCACTGCATATTCCAAAAAGGAATCATCCTGCCCCTGTGTGTACAACTGTAGTAGCAATCTCTGAACTCAGGGAAGAAAGGAAAAGTGTCAAGGTTTCAGGCTGCTATCTCACAAGGATTGCCTGATACAAAAATGACGAAGATGTCATCCCTCTGAGAAGCAGAAGGAGCCTGAGCATCCATAACTGAAAGAGTAACCGGACTAATAATCACAGCTGAAGAGATGTTAACCACCTGCCAAAGAAGCCACCAAAAGGGCAGTATCAGAAGAGGGATATACACCCTATCAATGGAGCGGAAGAGTCTGTGTGGCTCCCGACCATTGAATTAGAATGTTCCACACAGTGTAATTGTCTTGACAACTGAAAGAGTCTAGATGCAGAGGTGTATGGTCCACGGATATAGTCTGAATAATATGGTGGACCCAATCACTGAGGAACTACTGAAAAGATCTTCCATCACAGACTCTGATGATAGAGAAAGTGTGCCCTTCAGTGTATAAAATGAGTCATCTGCTGTATCACTGACCAGAAGGTGAGGGAGAGACTCTTCTAGATGCACTTCTACCCCAGAAGGACCACTAAGGGAGGTCTAGGTAAGAGCCACTAGAGAATCCGCCACCAAGAAGGATGTCGAGGAGCTCGGCACCACATAGGGAGCCGAGAAAGTGCTGAGCGGAATGAGAGATTCCACTGCCAGAACAGTACAGAAGAGTTCCATCAGTGGGAAACTGCTGGGTGTCACAAGATCCCATGCAGACCACCACTCACTAAGATGTGTGAAGAAATAATCCGCAGAACAGAACTTCATTCTGTGGAAAACATATTGTCACAAGTTCCGTGGAGAAGAGATCTGCAGAAGGAAATCTGTCACTAGTTCTGCTGGACAGCACCAACTGGCACCCCTGCGGTACCAGCATCACTCATGGCACAGGCGGGCACCAAGCTGTGCCTATGCCAACCTGGGTGACAACTGAGGGCACCCACAGCAATACCTGCAGGTACTCCTGGCACCCATGGCAGCAGTGGCACCCGAGGGCACCCCGACACCCATGGCAGCAATGGCACTCAAGGGCACCCATGGCATCAATGACACCCATGGCAGCACTGGCACCTGACAGCACCCATGGACCCATGGCACCCATGACAGTCATGGCACCCATGGTATGCATGGCACCACCCATGGCACCCATGGGTGCCCATGATGCCACCTGCGGGTGCCCAGCACCACCCACGGGTGCCCAGCACTGCTAGCGGCACCCACAGGTGCCCAGTGCCACCCACGGCACCTGCAGTGCTCGGCACCACCCAAGGGTGCTCGCAGCACCAAGAGACACCTGTGGCACCACCAGCAGTGCTAGCAACCAACGGCACCAACAAAGCACCCATGTGCCACACAGAGAGACAGCACCGAGCCATGGTGCCAACCACAGCACTGACCCACAGCGCTGACTTCCAGTGCTGACCCAACACCAGCGGTGCCACCCATGGCACTGACACAAAAACCAGTAGCCACGGCGCCAAACTTGCGGCGCCACCCATGGTATCGGGCACGGCACCAGGACACCACTGTGGGAATGCCAATGGAGAATCCTGAGAAGAAGAGGAGCAGGAAAAAGGTGGTGCCAGTGCCAGCCCCTGCATGGAAAGAGAGAGGGAGGTAGGCACGAGGGGTTGACATGATGGCGAAGACACCAAGAGGGCGCCGCGCTCATCCTGATGCAATTGACCTGGCCCCGGTCCAGTGGCTCTGAGGCCCAGAGGCCCCAAAATCAGATACAGTGGCCAGGAAAACTGGATAGAAGTCAAACCCCCTGCTCCACAGGAGCGGCCCAGAGGTGAAATTGCTCACCGGAGGTCCAACAAGGACAAAGATGGAGTCCGGAGTCAAAGAATGCGGCCGTTAGGAGTGGGGCCAAGGGGAACCCACCAATGTTGGCTCAGGACTATCGCCCCTCCCGACTAACAATCCTCGTGCAGACGTACCAGAGGGCAACCTCGAGCGGCACCGATTCTTCTTCCCCCAACGAGGAAGAAGAGCTCAAGGTTAAGCGGAGCCGGATCCTCAGAACTGCTAATTCGTGCTTCAGTGGACTGTCCTTCCCCCAACCCCCGAGCACAGGACTGTCCATAGTCCGACCCCCCCCCAATTTATCAAACAGCGGTGGACCGGACACAGCCCCTCTGCCATAACACCTTTCAAACGAAGTCTTTCTACCATCACCGCTACCATCTAAGAATGACTCCGTTGATGGCAGGTGAGAATTTCTTTTTCTTCTTCTTCATAATCTTCTTTTCTTGTTTGTAAAATAAAAAATTAATACTACTAAAATGTTAAATTAAACACTAAAAGCTGCTGTCACATAGATAAAAACTTTGACTCTGGCAGACGAGCGACATCGACATCCAAGCGCACTCTACGGCGGGAGAAAAGGAACTGAGGTAGCTGGAGGGTCGATGCCGAGATAGCCTACACAGGTGCGAGCTAGTCTCGCGGTGCCACGCATGCGTGGTCCTGTCTCAGCGCTGACCCTTCTGAAAATTTTTGGTTCCTGCTTGGTCCTAGCACCTCTGGCGCTATCCCACTAGTGTGAATGAGTGATGGAGACTTAGTCCAGGAAGATCATTACTACAGGCCCTCCACTGGTGGAAAGAGGAAGCCAACGTAAGGGAAGGGGTTCCTTTCCAGCAAGAGTCCCCATCAGTGGTTCTCACAACAAATGCATCACTACTTGGGTGGGGGGCCCATCTGGGGGAATCACACCACCCATGGTATATGGTCAAGTACAGAGTCACTTCAGCACATCAACCTTCTGGAACTCAGAGCAGTGTTACTGGTCCTACAGGCCTTCGCTCCACTAGTGCACGGAAGGGTGGTACAGGTCAGAACAAACAATACCATCACAATGTACTGCATAAACAAACAGGGAGGAACAAGATCAAGCCCTCTATGCAGAGAGGCTATGAAAATATGAAGCCTGGTCTACTCTCTAGGAGTTTTCCTTCAGGCCATCCATCTGCCAGGAAAAGACAACACCCTAGCAGATTCACTGAGTCGAATCAACCAGGCCCATCATGAATTGGCCCTCAAAAGACAGGTGTTGGAAGCAATTTTCAGAAGGTGGGTACTCCAGAGATAGATCTCTTTGCATCCCATGAGAACCACCACCTGCCACAGTACTGTTGCAGGCCCATCAACCCAGGGAGCAGTCCCTCTGGATGCTCTGGCCTTGGACTGGTCAGGAAAGCACCTGTATTCTTTCCTCCTTTCCTTTGGTGTTCAGAGTCCTGCTGAAGCTCAGATCCCAGCTAGCATCAATGATCTTGATAGCACCAGATTGGGCCAGGCAGCCATGGTACTCTCTGCTGCTCTCCAAGTCTGTGGCAGAACCAATACACCTTCCCTGGAGGCATAATCTGTTAACCTTCAACCAAGGGAGGATCCTGTACCCAAACCTCAGATCCCTCAGACTAAAAGCATGACTCTTGAGGACTTAGAGTATACAGGCTTGCATTTCTCAGAGAGCGTTCTGGACATTCTCAGGGGATACAGGAAACCCTCTACTAAGAAAACCTATGTTTCAAAATGAAAAAGGTTTTCGATTTGGTGTTCCATCAATGATGTGGTACTGGCACAGGCAGGAATTCCAGCTTTGCTGGACTACCTTACCCATTTGCATTCCCTGGACCTGCAGCCCTCAACAGGTTCTTCAAAGGGCTGGCTCATCTGCACCCCCCCCCCCCATAGGGAACCGGTGCCAGCTTGGGACTTGAATGTATGTACAGCCAAGCTCATGAGTCCCCCCCTTTGAGCCTA
This sequence comes from Neoceratodus forsteri, assembly GCA_016271365.2. Classification (NCBI taxonomy): domain Eukaryota; kingdom Metazoa; phylum Chordata; order Ceratodontiformes; family Ceratodontidae; genus Neoceratodus; species Neoceratodus forsteri. The sequence continues at coordinate 81,465,576 of JADMNL010000029.1, read as the reverse complement.
TGGCCTTAGCTCATTTGAAATATGTCACCTGGAAAACAGTCTTCCTGGTGGCAATGACCTCTGCCAGAAGGATCACTGAGCTCCAGGCTCTGTGCATTGATCAGGACTACATTTCATTCCACAGGGACAAGGTAGTCCTGCGAACAAACAGGAAATTTCTCCCTAAGGTGGTTTCTGATTTCCATTTTAATCAATCCATTACCCTACCATTCTTTTTCACTGAACACTCTAGTTCAGGTGAGCATCAACTCCACTGTCTCGATCATAGGCAGGACAGACAGCAGCTGTTCCTGAATTATGGCGATGTGGGAAAAGGAAATCCAGCATCTAAGATGTCCATCTCACGCTGGATAATTCAGTGTATTCAGTTTTACTAAAGCTGGAAAAGAGCCCTCATCAGGCCCGAGGGCCCATTCCACAAGGGGTATAGCTGCTACTATAGCAGCAGCCAGGGATGTCCTATTAGTGGAGATCGGTAAAGCAACTACCTAGAGAACAGTAACACCTTCACAAAGCATTATAGGCTGGACACCCAGTCCAGAAGTGATACCAGGTTTAGCACAGCACTCCTGCAGAGTCTGTTTCCAAAGTAGGTTCTGTGTCCAGTTAAAAAGGTACTGCCTCGTAGTCTGTAAGAGTTAGGAATAATGGAGAAATCCTGGGGTGAGAAGAAAAAAATACTTACCATAGTGATCTTGTTTTTTTACAAGGTATTTTCCAATATTTATAACTCTCCCACCCTGCCTCCCTTACTAAGAACCAGTGGCCTCTGCACTCCAAGCTGAGCAACTATGTGTGAGGGTGCCACACACTGGCATATCTGTTTCTTGAGCCCTTTGGGCATTGGTTCTCCCCTTCTTCAGGTGATTCTGACATTCAGGGGGGACTGTGTTTGTACCTCCAGTTGGAGGTTTATGGAAAAGTTTAGTGTTGTTTTTTTTTTATTATTATTAGATATAGTTCCTCGCGGGGCCTGTCTTTGCAGGCTTTAATGAAATCTGAAGTGTTAGCATGTAGGCAGTTGATAAGGGCAGCATTTAAAAAGTGGCATGAGCCAATGATGATTCCATCATTAGCATATGTTCTATCTCCGGGCAGTTCTATCTTAAAGGCTGACTGCAAGGTTATGAATATTGGAGACCTTGGAAAAACAAGATTACTATGGCAAGTAATTTTTTTCTTTCTTTCCACCAGTCTAGTGCCTGTAATAGTGTTTTTTGGCACCGCACCAGTTTGGACAGAGGGTGTTGCTTTTGTGACCAATGGGACCGTAAGTGGTACCGAATGTCCCTGATTTGGAAACTTGCCCCTGGGACCACTTCTGTGGTGGAGGCCATGTGTGGGGCCAGGCATGTAGGCACTTACAGCAGGGTTCCCCCTGGAGTAACGGGAGCCCTCCAATGCACCCCAGTGCGCAGTACTCTGCACCTTGGTGCATGGCACATAGTGCATGCACACCCTCTGCCCACCCCCAGCATGTTGCTGTCTGCGAGGCTGGGGGATCGGATGCGTAGCAGCTGCGCACCCTGGACAGTGCATCCCATGCAGGAGGCACAATTGGTGTGGAGTGGCTAAGCACAGTGGATGTGCGGCACGTAGCCACTCCGCCCATTTGTGCATGGGCCCCATTATTTACTACCATGCACCTTAGAAGCTGTCCCTTTGGGAGCATCATCCACTTTGTGACTTATCATGCTCCTCCATGAATTGCCTGTCTCCCTTCAAGGAACTGACTCTGGCCGATGCCTCTATCACTTCCTTGGCCCACCTTCGAGTGCTCTGTATATGACTATAGTTCGTTTCCATTCACCATCTGTTGCTGTTGACCTTCTCTTTTTGGGTCTTCCAGTGTACCACTGTCTAGTGCTCAACCTTCCATTGCTTTCATTCTCTTGATCCATCCTTACTTCTGGCATCCAGTAAGTGAAAACCACAATAGTTATTCCACTACGGAGCTCCAGCACTTCCAGCTATAACACTCATGCTCCTCCGCTATTCAAATCTATCTCATCATATGTATGCCTTCAAGACCTTTATATCGACCACCCCAACATTTGTGGACTACTGGTATCTACCTGGCCATCTCAATCCAGAACATGCACCATTCCAGAATTTGCTCCTTACTGCTGGAATTTGACCTATGGATCTACCTTTTGCTATGGCAAGACATTTTGAAGTATCTGTTCTCAGCTGGAGTCCTTGTCTTCCAATTTCATTTTTGTTTCTTTCATTTCCTTCGAATGCACTGGCAGTCTCCATCCCCAGCTCTGCCTCTGGGGTACTGAGTGAAGGTGACCTTCAGTGGCCACCAGGGGCAGAGTTGATGGCTTCCAACTTCATTCTTTATTCATTCTGCTTTATTCCGCTCCTTAGCAGTCTCCTTCTCTAATGCTGCCTGGAAGGCAATGAGCGAAGGCCAGCGTTCCCGCCTACCAGTTATGAGAGTCTGTTCCTCATAGTCCATATTCCGTTCCTACCTTTCATCCATCATCTACCTGCTTCAGATCCACTCAGTGCTGGCCCCTCCCTTGCCATCGGAGTGACTTCCTCGCTTTTGGCACGGATTTGGACTGCCTCCTGGACTTCTTCCTTCTGCATTCCTTGGGGCCTCCAATGCACCACTGTTTAGTGCTCAACCAACCAATTACTGTGCTCCTTGGAGTCATCCTCACTTCAGATTTCCAGTAATCATTCCATCATCCTACCATGTATTCTCTATCCATTACTCACATCATCAGTGGAATTCCAGTATGCCATCCACCTCTCAATCCTCCACTATTCCATTGATCGAATCCAGCACTCTGGCACTTCCTTAATTACATCTCCATCATCCAATCAAGACTTTCCAATCTACCAACATGCCTTGACCTGGTTGCCATCATAAAACTTCAGTGGCTCTGAAGTAGTATTACTTTCTGTAATCGCTACCCATTGACTATGAACCCCTCATATTGTCATATTCAAGTTCTGACTGCTAGCATCCAGATATACAGCTCATGCTCATCCAAAAGTTTGAATCAATCCAATCGTACGTATACCTCCAAGACTTTAATACTGGATACCATAAAGACATAATGGACATGATTTAACCACCATTTTCCTCCATCTGGACTACCTCCAACCTTGGATTCTCCTTCATCTTCCAGAATCAACCTTCCTACTCACATCATCAAAGATTCAGGATATGACATCTACCTAACAACGGTTCACAGCCATCAAGATTCGGAGGATAGATCTCCTCAACCTAACCAGAACAAACCTCAGTCCGTCATTTAGGATTATCTTCTCTTAGATCGCCCAGACAGGCAGGTCAGTAGCTATGGGTCCTCAGAGGTTTCCTCCACGGGGGTGAGGGGTGTCCTCTCCTGCATGCTACTGGTCACACTCTCTGGAGTTGCAGGAGGTAATTGAACCATTAACAATCTTTTTGGGCCCCTATTTCTACACCTATCCAGCATTCTGACCAAGGGTGGGAATAGAGAAAAGCCAAATTAAAAACTCATAACTTCAAAGTTCATAAGTATACATAAGCACTGCGCTAGGCACTGCACACTGAATGGGAGGGCTAAAGGCCCGAGGTTCAATGGGGGGGGGGGGATAGCTCCTCCTGCTTCCCCTAGTTAACCAAGCACTTCCGTCAGCATCAGCTTCGATCATCATGAAATTATCCACCCTCCTCCCCAGCCTCCTTCTCTCACCCTTGACGCTGGGCCTCTATTCCTACACTTACCCAGCATTCCAACCAAGGGTGGGAATACAGAAAAGCCAAATTAAAAACTCATAACTTCAAAGTTCACAAGTATACATAAGCACTGTGCTATGCACCACACATTGAACATACAATAAAATATAAAACAATAAATAGAAGTAAATCTCAGCATAAATAGATCACTACTTAAAAGTACTATTTAAAATTAGCACAGGTCAGTAGTCTTTTCAGGGAAGGCCATAAGAAAAAAGGTGAGCCTTTAATCCCTTTTTAAACAGTTCGACTGTTGGGGCCTCCCTGATAGCAGCTGGCAAGGAGTTCCATAGGGTTGGCTCGGCGACACTGAAGGCACGGTCGCCCAATGTTTTTAGCCTGACCCTGGGAACATCAAGAAGGCTCTGAGTCGAGGAGCAGAGGGAGAGGACTGAGGAGGCAGGTATTAGAAGATCAGCCAGATCACCAGGGCACTAGCCTGAATAGGGCCTTATAGGTGAGCAAACCCACCTTGAAGAGGATCTTCCACCTGACAGGCAGCCAGTGCTAAAAATAATTCTTATTGATCATTTGCTCTTTCTTGTAACTGTTACTGTTTTGGCTTGGCATGTTACCTATAGCTAGATGCAGGGAAGGGGAAGAGGGAGGGTAGGATGGTTGCAAGAGTGACCTTACACAAAGTCTCAAAAATTAGGGCTATCACACACAAAGTGTACTGGTTATTAGGTGTTGTATCTTAAATGTGTATTCCGCATCACCAGTGGCTGCGCAACCACGCAACCTAGCCAACAGGATGAAGAATTACAAATTCAGCATTTGCTCCTTTGACACTGGATGGCACACTGGTGGTCCAAAAATGCACTGCTGTGCACTTAAATGTAAGATATCTTTGAAAGTGGTGATGGATACCACTATATTTTGGTGTGAACTGTCTTTTTTTAAACTCGGCTTAATTATCAGCAATGCTTATCATTACGAGATACACATGGGACCATGGTATGTTACAAGAAGATTCTTCTCACCTAGTAGTGAAGGCTCAATACATCAAAGATTAATTACATCTGGAAAGGATAATTCTGTTGTCATAGGTGTGATGTGGGCTTGTAATGAAATATGGAAGTAATTAATTCTTCGGGTTGCTGCTTAATTAAGCAGGCCAAACATTGTTTTCACAAGATTGCAAACATTTCTAACCATTAGAACATTTAACAATTCCAGGGCTTTATTATACCTTTAACTTATGAAGCTCTTCCTTTCCAACAGCACCTCCATCCTGCAAGCTGAGGATGGCTGCCGGACTTCGAGGCATCTCCCATTCCCTCCTTATTGAGAATTAATTGTGCAGTCTTCCTCATTCATAATCTGAATAAGGCGTTTTAAGTCCCAGAAGTAAATGACTAGCCAAGTGACAATGCAGAATGGCACAGAAAGAAGAATTTCTATCAGGCTTACTGAAATTTCTTTTCCTATTACTTCCAACATTGTTGCTGGGGCCCACCATGGAATATTTCACTCCACTAAGAAATTCCTTCAACTGAGATTTGATTAGTCTTCTTAAAAGATTTTTCCCCAGACAGGTTGATGTTACTCATTTCAGGCACATGTTGTTTTGTGCATCAATCTTTTATTGAGTTCTCTAATGCGAGTTCGATGTTTAAGTTGCTATTGCAGAAACTATATGTGAGAAACTGAAAATATTATGAATCCTTGAACTGCACATGATATGATGGAGAAGGAAAGATGTCTAACACATTTCAGCAAGGTAGAACTGTGATTTTCTATATTGTAAGGATTGTATACGTTAACCATGGAAGGGTTCTGCAATGGCTTTTCTTTATAGCTATCTTGACTGTCCCACCTCCAGATGGTCATACAGGCCCCCCTCAAAAGCAAATTTCCACACCTTATGTGAAGATGCTCTGTCACTCTTGAGCCCGCCTTTTTAAAGTGAGTAAATACCTTTCTCTGGATTTTCTTAGTATACCCATGGTAGGATTTTCCAGGTTTAATGATGCTTCACAGTTAATATTTCGTTAAGCCAGTTGTAATACATGTACACCAGCACGATATGGTTGTTTGTATGGTGCCTCGGCTGTCTGTATTAAGTGGCATGTTTGTAACCACTTTGTCAGCCATTTGGTCTAATGGTTCTACATATGTAATAATCTGAAATCTCCTAATAAAAAGATTAACTGCAAAAAAACAAAACATGGAAGGGTTAGATTCCTCTAACGTATATAACTAATGATTCAAAGCAAATTGTCACAGAAAGGGGTGAAGCCAAGGGATCCATGGTGATGTCACAGCTTTAGAGTTGTCAGCCTGTACGTAGCAGTAAACGACTAGCTCAGGGCCAACACTGGAATTAACAGTAGAAAAATATTTTAGTAAGTCTGATAGAATTTCTTCTTTTTAATTTCCTGGTTTAGATTCTTGGTCAGTTGAAGTAGACTGGCCTAGTTTAATAGTTTTCTTGATTGTTCATCCATTTAGAAATACCTCAGATAAATGACCATGGGAAAGTAAAATTAGAAGTGCTGTAAATACCTGAGACACGGGTGGCTCATGCAGGTCTAACTGTAGTCTCTGTACAACATCAGAAAAATCTTCAGCATGAAAACAGATTACATCTTTGGTTATTCGAGATCGGTCACTCCTTCAAAAGAAAAAGAACATCTTAAGCAGCAGAATAATGTTTTACACCATTACGTGCATAGCAACAGCATCAACCTTTAAATGCTAAGTAGGATTTTACTTGATCCCATTATACGTTTGTTAAACATTTCACACTAGCAAATACTTATCCCACTGTCTGTTTCAGAACCATTTTTTGTCCCCAGCTCACAATTACTGAGTATGTCACATCACAGTCTGTTGCCATGATATGCACTTGTCATAACAAGTTCATACTAAGGTCCGTACTAAGGGTGCATAAGGAGCAATAGGACATGGCCCATGATAGGCTCCTGTCTCTAAGTTTATACCTAACATGATCAACTCATCCAACTTGTTTTTAAAAGCTAATTTGTTTTTTTCTATCAACAATATCACTTGGTAATACATTCCAGCAGTTTACAATCCTTTGGGGGAATATAATGTTTTCTCCTTAAGGTATCGGAATATTTTCCCTTGATCTAATATCTATGCCATCTAGTTGGAATTCCACCCTGCTTGAGTTCAAATCCCATACTAGTCATTAAGTATGAGTCCTGAATAATGTCTCACATCATTAACAAATGCCACCTCAAACAACTCTGTTCAAGTGACATAAGTTTTAAATGGAACAGTCTCTCTCTTCTTAGGTAAGATTCTGCAACACCGCCATTTGCTTAGTAATTCTTTTTTGAACTCTCTCAAATTGGAAAGCATCTTTTTTTTTTTTTTACATGGACACCAAAATTGTGACTCATAACGTAAGTGTAGACAGATGTATGCCCTATACAAGGATACCAGTACTACAGAATCTCTAGATTTTATATTTCTTCTGACAATAACACTACATTTGCCTTTGCAATAGTCTCATTAATACGCTTTGTTGAGCTCAGATCACTACTGACCAAGATCCCAACATCCTTTTCTAGCTGTGTTTCAGAAAGTTTAATACTGCATAAGTAATAAGCCTGTTTCTTGTCCCTACCTCCCAAGTGCATCATCCTGCATTTGTCTAGATTAAACTGCATCTCCCGGTCAGATGCCCACGTAGAGGTAGTGCCAAGATCTTGTTGGATTTTAAAGGGACACTGTCAACCCTCTTAGGCCTCAAAGTGTCCTTTGTTTAAAAAACACATTTTATGATTGCCAACATTCTGTTAAGATTGCTGATGTAGCTAGTTGTTTGATTCTGATTCTTTTTTTCTTTTAAAAAATGAAAAACAGACTGCCCACCATACTGGTGTTACCACACAAAAACAGGTGTGTTTACATTCCTTGATCAATTCCCACTGCATCTTTCCCGGACTTGGGAACACCTCCAACACAGTCTAGACACTCATGATGCAGTGGGAGTTTAGGTGGCTACTGTCTCATGAGTGATTGCATTGTTTGCGGGTGCTCCTAATGTTCGGGAAGTATTCAATAAGAATAGATTCAGGGTTGCAAACAAAACAAAGTTGGTTATAAATATACATTAGCATGCGTTTCAGTTCTACTAAACAAGGAAACAGACAAAATAAACAGCAATATCAATGCCTTTTAGAGACGGTAAGCAATCTTAAAATGTGGAGTTTCAACTAGAAATAATATGTTGCAAAACAGGTTGACAGTATCCCTTTAAGTGTTTCCTCTTTACTATCACATGCGCCACCTGTTTTTTTAAAATTGTTGCCATAATTAGCATAGTATAGAACTGTACTGTGACAAGAAAATCCATATGAATGCTTTTTTTATACCAACTTCATAGATAGTATGGCAAAACGTACTGCAAAACCTGGAAGATATGTAAATATAAAACAAGTGTTTTATAGCAAATTGTAATAGCTGAATAGAGCACGTTCATGAAAGTTATACACCTGAGTGAATGCTTGGGTATATAATTTTATGAACATGAAATTGTATAACCCTATAAATGCTTGCTTTTTATTATACTGTTCTCAAATTGCTTTTGGAGCCAAACAATTTCACAGCTTGCTATGAAGGTTGGCATTTAAGGAAATAGAATGCTTCCAATTTACTTGTTTTTAAATACAAGGAATGTCTGGAGAATGTTATCAATGTTATGACAGTGGAACCACCCAGGAAGAGAATGCATGGGCAAAGCCGAGACCTTCTCTGCAGGATCAGCAGAAGAAGAGTTCCAAGCAGCAGCCTTTGTTAGCAGATCTCAACTGCTGTTTTACAGAGGGACTTGAAATTATGGCCATAAATCCACTGGAGTAAGAGACTGACATCAGTCCACTTTTGGCAGATCTGGAAGTGAAAACTCCTCCACTGCCCCCTACCAGCAAGCCCTCTGAGGGGGGTATATGATACAGTATCACAGTTCCAGACTGCAGCCAGACCTTGTCCAGCAGTTTGTTTTTCATTAAACAGAAGGCACCGATATGACTATCCTACAGAAACTGCTTAGATGGTCAACCTGGTTTTTGTTTCTTCCAGTCATTTTGTCTGTCCTGCCCACCCTGAGTTGCCTACTTGATGCTGCATTTGACCTCTTGGTCAGAGCACATATCAACTTTTGCAGTGGGGAAAGTGGTTTGAAAATCATATTTCAATATAAGAAAACAGACAGAGTTAACATACTTTGCCTGTTTGGTCCTCTTACTGAATATCTTTTTCTGTAGTGGCACCGCCATATTTGTGCAGATAAACTTTGTAGAGTCCAGCCCTTCATACAGCGGTACTGCACAGTGTGTGTCTGTGGTGGGGTGTTAAAGATCTATTACAACTCAACCTCTTACACATACTGAAATTGGCTTTCCTCACTAGTCTATAGTGAACAAAAGTAGTACATCTGACAGGTTGTTCACAATAAGGAGGGGCCAGTGCACAACTTCTTGAATGGGCTTTCCTTAATTTAACAATAGCTCACTTACCCTCACTACAAATATTCTCCTGTAATTGTTACTACTGCATTACCTGTGCTTTATGCCATACCTCAGACCATTTACGAGAAAGTTACCTACAGTATACCTTATAATCACAGAGATCACAGTTCTATCAGTTCTTCTAATCAATGTTTTCATCTGATTATCACTACCCTCCATGTCTCCCCTCTTTGGAAAGACAGTCTTCATAATTCATTTTTTATTTACATTTGCTATTAGTGAGTAGTATAACATTTTGTTAAAGTGTTCTATTTTTGTGAGAACTTTAAAACATTTAAGTTTACATTTGTTTGTATTGAAAGCAACAGAGTTTCTAAGTATTCTAATTGGTTTATCTTGGGCCTGCTGTTTATTTAGTGCGAAATGAACTGGCAGTTATGGCTCAGGTGTCACATGATGTGTGTCTGGACTGGTTCCAATTACTATGAACATTCCAGAGCAGAATGCACATGCACCATTTATTGCTTAAAATGGCAGTCAGATGAAAACACCGATTAGAACTGCAGTTACAAGGTAGGTAACTTTTTTCTCCTAATGTCAATGTTTTCATCTGCTTATAATTTTAAGCAGACTCCCAGCAGAGGGTTGATACTAGGATTACTTGGGGAACACGTTCTAACAGACAGAATTCCGAACCTAGGCTCCCTCCTAGAGTGGAGAACAGTGTAGCAATAGGATGTGATGGTCTGGGTCGAAGATCTCACTGCAGCTTTACAAACTTCCAGAAATGGAATATCTCTAGAAGCTGTTCTTAAGGTTTCTGTACTCCTGGTAGAACAGGCCTTAAGACCTGAAGGGGTATCTCTACCAGACATGTAACACTGGGAAATACATGATACTAACATGTGAAAAATACTTTTCTTTGCAGCTAGGTGATCATTTTCAACCTCACCACGAGTGACAAATAGCTAGATAGTTTCACCTCTAAGTGGATTCTTTTTTTTTAACAATTTTTTAATCACATTTTCCAATATGAGCTCTATATTGTAGAAAACTCAAGCAATATACAGAAATATATTGTCATCAGTGTACAGCAGGGTACTGCAACATTTAATCAGCCTAGGCTTCAAAAGCCAAGAAATTGGCTGTGACAAGATATTGAAAGACTTTAAAACGATAACAGTCCTTATGCAGCTACCATCAGATTTAATTATTTCTTTATTATCCTCTATGGGGCGAGGATGTCTATTCATAAAAGGGATCCCAGGGTACTATGAAACAAAGAGGTCCATACCCTGCATCTGTCTGTAAGGAGTTTGGGGGCGGGGTTGTAGGAAGAGGGGTACTGCCCAGTTCTCACAGTTCTTTACAAGCTAGATGAGGCCCAAAAACCTATTTAAAGATTGTCCCTTCTACATAAGATGTCCTGATGAATGGTTTGTAAAATATTTGTTCAGAGTCAGCAGAAGGATATACAGTAAGTATTCTTTAAGAAAGGGGTCCATATGCAACAGAATCTAAAGAGGTTGTGTTGGGATGCATGAGACATCCTTTCATATTCTGCCAGTTTTCAAAGCGCTGCTATCCATCTAGTACAGGAGGGGGTAGTCTCTGTTCACCACCTAAGGAGAATCTGTCTTTTACCCTCCATGGTTGCTGGAAAAAGCCAACTCGAACACCTGCCAAGCTGGCTGTTCATTGTGGAAGAGTCCCCTACAGCCACAGTACTGGGTTAGGAGGGATCTTTCAGCCTGATACCTTAGTGCAGAAAGCCTGTACCTGGGAACAGTAAACATGCAAATGTGGACAGGACCAAAGTATGTGCAACAGGGTGCCCTCTAATTTATGGCATCCCCAGCATACGTTATTAGAGAGAAGGGCCATCTTGTGTAGTATAATCAGGGTCCTGTACCATCTATGCAGAATTTTTTTCTGAATGAGTTAGTACCTAAAATCTCTGAAGCCAGCAGGTGCCCCCTGTAGGAGCTTCTCCCAGGTGCTGTCTTGTATAGTTACTTCCAGTTCCTTTTCCTAGTCAGTTTTTTGCTTCTGGAAAGGGAAACAGCTCAGACAGAGGAGATGCATATAAATTCTACCACCCTGTCGCAAGGTGTATTTTCATCCATTGGATGATGGGAGGTCTGTGGAGGCATTCTTGGTCGTAGCAAGGCTGTTCTTGAGGATTGCTTGTCTTATTTGCAAGTATCTCCAAAAGTCTGTTTTTGGGAGCTGATACTATCATCAAATGTTGGAAGGGGTCTAGCATCTGGCCCTCCGAGGTAAACAAGTGTCCTTCAACCGTGGTACCTGTCTGCTTCCACTGGGAGTAGAAGATCAAATTATTCCCCACAGCAAAAGATGTGTATTGTCCCATAAGGGTTCCCAGTACCCCAGATGACTGTTGGTCCAGCCATGATGTTTGACTAGGCTGCTCCAGTTCCTTCCCAAATAGTGTCATTAGACATGGAGTTTCTCTCTTTCTGCTTTCTAACCCTGACACTCGCTTCCATGGGGGAGGTGTTTTGGAGGCCTGCTCTAGAAGAAGCCATAGGGGACTGAGGTGGGACTGCGGCCTGAGCCAGCATAAGGTCTGTTTGTTGCCCGCCGCTTGATGGTATGCCCATAAGCATGGAAGCTCCATCCTTCTTTGCCGCCTGAGAAGTGCAGCTTAGGCAGTGAGAAACATGGTTTAGAGCTTCCCCAGAAATAAGTTAGAAAGATTTTCTCTATTAAGAATTTTGTGTGTGGTATAGGGATAGGGAAGTTGTTTAATCAAAATAGGATTTTCAGAAAGTTTATCACTTTGTACACCGCTGTCATCGAGGCACAGGTCAGGAAGCACAGAAAGACCAGGAGCAGGTATGAAATTCGCAAGTAGTACATTATTTTTTTTGCAATGACAGTAAAATAAAAAATAAAATTTTTCAGTATAACTGTTTACAAAGGCAGTACAAACACAAAAAAAACAAAGTCCTTCATCTGAGAATATCTCCTAATTCCAAGTTGCCTTTGATAAGGGGCACTCTGTTGCAGCTATATTTGTAGACTTCACCAAGGCCTTTGATCTGGCAGACCATACCTTGTAACCTGGTGTTTTATTAAATCTACATTTTTCCACAGATGCTGTAAATTGGTTTATTAATTATTTAAGTAATAGATTTAATACTACCCTTATTGACGTTTTTTTCTCACAATCAAAATCTATTACTTCTGGGGATCTATATTGGGGCCATTAATATTCTCCCTGTTCATGAACTCAGTCTCGAGTATCTGCACACAGACATCAAGTGATTATGTACGCTGATGATGCTGTTCTGTTTGGTATTGGCCCAAGTTCAAATGATGTGATAAAAAAAGTTAAGGTGGATTTTGACTCCTTACAAGATTGGTTACTTTCAAACCGTATGGTTCTGAATGTAAAAAAAAACTAAAACTATGATTTTCTCTAACATGAAAAGTGAAGAAATTGTTCCATCTATAATTGATCGAAAGGGGAATACTACAGAATTAGTTAACCATTTTAAGTATTTAGGGTTAACCCTCGATTCCACATTATCTTTCGAGTCGCATATTAATTTCGTTAGGAAAATAATACACCAAAGAGTAGGCGCTCTCTACCAAATAAAGTCTTACCTTGCCGAAGAATCTAGGTAATTGCTAGCCAACAGTTTTTTGTTTAGTAAACTGGACTATGGTCTGATAATTACTGGCCGAGGCCTATATAATAATCTGCTGGATCGTCTCTGGGTTACATACAATACAATACTAAGATGTATTTTATTAGCTCCATTTCATACTCACCATTGTCAACTCTTACAATTTTCAGTTTGTTTATCCTTTGATCATAGCACCCAGTTAAAATATTCCCTATTTATGTTAAAATTGTCTTAGGCTTATTACCTTCCATTGTAGCTAGCCCTTTTTCTAGGGTTGTTAATAATTTTGGTACAAGATCCCAAGATAAATTTACTTTCAAGCTTCCTTTATTTCGGAAAGCAGTACATCAAAGATCAATATTGTTTAAGGCTCCGTAATACTCTGCCACTAATACTACTGAGATGCCCTTCAATTAACAGTTTTAAGAGGAGACTTGCTCAGTACTTAAAAGACCTACAGCACTATGCTTGTTAAAATATGTACATTTTGTTTATATTCAGTTCACTGTATGTTTTTGTGCTCATGTAACTTAGTGTTTTTATAATGTATGTATTTGTGTATGTATTTAGTATATTTATATATTTTGTTTAGTTATACTTGTCGCCTATGAAAACGGGTATTTTGCTCATCAGATCTACAAGAATGAAAAATAAAATGGAAAAAAAAAATGAAAATGAAAAGTTTCAGTCTTTCACTCTCTCCAGCAAAAGTATTGCTGCTCTTTTTATAAGTCTTTGCCTGGGAACTCATTAAGAAACCAGTGTTGTAAGTTTCTTTCCTTGCAGGTGCAGCAAAATAGAGCATGGTGTTCCAGAACTGACCTTCTGTTGACAGCTCTGCAAAAGAGCTAGTGTTGCATTCCAGGTTAACTCCCAAGGTTCCAAATAGCTTTCTGCAATCATTTCAACGATATAACTATATACATTTTCAAACCAAGGGATCTCAGCTTCACACAAATATTTACACACACTATAACTTCAAATATGCAAGGGGGAAGAAAAGATAGAAACAGAACGTGAAGGCAAAGAAAAATGTCACCACACAGTCAGACAAGAAACAGAAAAGAAGAAGATAGAACAGATCCTTGCTTTTAGCTCTATGTAACAAAATGGGACAGGGTCCTATTCAACCCTGTCAGAACCACAATCTAGGCTCCAAAGGTGAGATTCAATATGAACCATATGGCGAAGTCTGTCTCCATTTCTTTAACTGGGGGCCAGATTCAGATTCAAAATCTGCTTCAGGTCAGAGGTAATGGTAATACCTAAATAGATGATCTGCTTTGGTAACCGTTTCAGCTTCCAGTGGGTAAGCTTGGCAACTTTTGTTAAATGGAAACATCTCAGTTTTCCCCCAATTAACCTTAAGGCCAGAAACCAAAGAGTTTCTAGTGTGGTCAGGACATGGAACAGTGTGGTTGAAGAGTACCAGTAGCAGGTTGTCTGCAGAGGCTAGCATTCTGATGGATACATCACCCACCTTTATCCCGTCTACCAAGGGCATCTGTCTCAGTTTCCGTAGGAGTAACTCCATGATAATGAGATATAAAAGCCATGACAGGGGGCATCCTTGCCTACTGCCTTGAGCTTGGGGTAAGGCTTGCAAGGCCTCACTGGCTGTCCACTGACATACCATCTCTACTGGAATAGAAAGCAAGGGTACAACAGCTGGTGGACATGGAATAAATAACTGCTAAGCTTTGACTTACTCGAGAGCAACTTATAGATACATGGAGTAGATGGGATACATACTTCAATGGGCGTTAACATCACCCTAATACTGCTCCAGACTGCACAGTGATACAGCATGTGGGTCTTTATCCCCCAAAAAATTTATGATAAATTGAATATCCTCCCCCTTTCCTTTTTCAAAATTTAAGATAAACTGAATGACAGACAACTTTGTGGTTCTGGTTCAATGTTTTCTGTTTATTATATATCTCGATTTTTCTCAACAATATTCTTAGGATTTCTTTCTGCTACTTATCTACACAAGCTGAAGAAGGACAGCACCACAGACTTTTGTGCTGGTGATAAAATTGTACAGCGAAGAGGCACAGACCTTCCAAAATGTTAAGTACTGTAACGGACTCAGTGATTTTGATGTTGAGGCAACTGATGTTACAGGACCTTGATCTGTGTTCAGCATCTGGATACCTGCATGTCATAACTTGGAAGTTCTTTAAACACAGGCCCAGATATTCAAACTGTGCCAGGCTGTGGCGCAAGCTTGGGCGCAGCTCAACTTGGCTGCACAGAGGTGTGGATTGGGCGATATTCAACGGAGCTGTGCCATGGCTCAGCAGCATTGAATATCGCACCCTGGCCACCCCCAGTATGCATGGCGCAGTGGCACTGCGCTGGCGCAAGTGGTCAGAGTGGAGCATGGGGATGCGCTAGCGCAAGTTCCATTGCACCATGCACAGCAACCGCGATATTCAAAAGTTGACATGCAAATGGGGCCATAATGTATGCAAGGTGCACATGGGGCCATTTGCATGTCATTATGGCCCCATTTGCATGCAGGTGCGCTGATCCCCGACAACTTGCGCCTGGCGCCCTGCCAGGCAGCAGTCGTCGGGGACTGACACCCCCTGCAGCCGGCAATGTGCTCCACAGCCTGATTGTGGGCATTTGTATAAATAAAAGAAGAATTCCAATATCCCTGGTGGTCCAGTGGACTGCTGTCTGCCCAATCGCGGACATTAGTAATAAAATACATACTCCGTCCAATATCTCTGGTGGTCCAGTGGACCGTGTCCGCCCGATCGCGAGCATTAGTAATAAAATACATATTCCATCCAATATCCCTGGTGGTCCAGTGGACCGCTGTCCGCCCGATCATGGGCATTAGTAATAAAACACATATTCCGTCCAAACTCCCTGGTGGTCCAGTGGACACTATCTGCCCGATCGCGGGCATTTGTATAAATATAAGAATAAGTCCAAACTCCCTGGTGGTCCAGTGGACCACTATCTGCCCGATCGCGGGCATTTGTATAAATATAAGAATAAGTCCAATATCCCTGGTGGTCCAGTAGACCGCTGATTGCCCGATCGCGGGCATTTGTATTAAAAGAAGTAATAATCCTAATATCCCTGGTGGTGTAGGTACCCCCACCCGCCCACTGAGCCCCACTGCCCGCTTCCCTGGTCAGCCAGCAGCACCCCACACGCCTGCCACCCGCAGCCCGCTGATTGACACCATCGGTTGTATGACGCCCATTGGCCTACAGTGTGAGCCAATGGGCATGCAGCCTATACCGCATTGCTACATTCCAGATATGTGATATTACTGATGCGCTTGGCGCATCGGGATTTGTGCCGCATTACTTTTCCCTTTTGAATATCATGCGGCCGCCCGGTGGCGCTTGAGGGCTGAGGTGCTGACGCCACACCCGCGCACGCCGGGCGACCCGGTTCGAACGGACTCGGTCATGGGGTCGATTGGGAGAGGGAGGATTGAGCGTCCCAATGGATGCTCTCCTCTCAGGGTGGGATACCAGGGGTGCAATATGCACCCGACACCCTAAGAGAGCCGGTGGGAACACGGGCTCTCGAGGGGACTGGCGGCTGCGTTCACAGAGTCGGGGAGAGGGGACGCTATCGGGCGCTTGAGAGAGACGGACGTATGTCCTTGCGCCGGCATCCCAGGGGGCAGGGTTGAGGGAAGCACAGAAAAACGGATAAGCCCCTCAGTGGTCCTAGATGACGACAGCTCCACCCAAGACCACCAATTCCAGGACAGACCCCACTGTGCAGATAGGAGGGAGGAGAGAAGCACTCTGGGGGCAGATCCTGGAGTGGTGGCACAAAGGGTATGAGCAGTCCAAAGGAGTGGACACCGAGGTAGGAAGGTGGATAAATAAAGAGTTAAAAAAAAAAGAATATCATGCCGGGGCGTATCAGTGCAACCCTTTTGAATATCTGGGCCCCTGTGTTTTTCTGGTTCTGTACTACTTCATTGTATAATGTAATCCTTTCTTTTAGTAAACCTGAAGTTACTAAAATTACTAAAAAAAAGGCTTGCAAGGCCAGGACATTGATTAGAACCTTGGCCAAGAGGTTGGAATATAATCATAGGTATCATAGGTAAGTTCAAGCTACTGGACTTGTGTCCTTAATGTTTGCCTTTAAGTTTAATACATTATACTATGTTCTTATTTCTCTTCTAACTGCTATATTTCTTACTACCTTTAATAAAATTATCCAGCCTATGTTAAAATTAGTCCATACTCGTGCTCTTCACTACCTCAGTTGGCAATGAGTTCCACCCCGCAACCCTTCTCTAACTGAACCAGTGTTTCCGTGGTAAAGACTGCCATTTTTGAGTCGCTAGCTGATAGGGATTCCCCCTGGATTCATACTTAGATTTTCTAAAGGTTAATCCTAAGTCTTCTCTAAGTTTGTCATCCTGTATAGCCCTAAATAGCATGCAGTAGTCCGCTCCACCCCCCCATACGTCTGTATTCCAGGGTATAAAGATCCAACTCCTGAAGTATTTCTGGATAGAACATGCCTTCCATTCCCTTCACAGCCCTGGCTGTCCTGCGTTGTATTCCCTCCAGTTTTTGGATATCTTCCTTTTTATATGGCGCCCACACCTGGGCACAATACTCCAGGTTTGGCCTCACCAAGGCAGTATACAGTGGCATAATCACCTTCCTATCCCTGCTAGATATGTGTCTTAGTATGCAGTTTAATATCTGGTTGTTTCTTTTTACTAATTTATTGCAGTGTGTACTGAACTTCAGGTCATCACTAATTGTGACCCCCGCCCCAAGTCTCTTTCTTCAGATGTTACTGTAAGCACTGTATTTCCTATTTTATATGGTGATTTGACATTTCTTTTGCCCATGCGCATTAACGGTGCATTTTGTACTGTTTAGTTCTAGTTTATTCTTTGTGGTCTAATTTTGTATTGTATCAAGTGCATTTTGCAGATCAGTGATATTTTTTTGTGTATTTGCAATGGTGCCTATGCTACAATCATCTGTGAATTCAGTCACCCAAATGTCTTTATTTAGTATTTTTAATGATGTTATGTAAATATTAAACAGACAAGGGCCCAGTACCAAGCCTTGAGGCACCCCGCTAGTCACTCTTCCCCAGTCAGACATTTCACCATATATCACCACTCTCTGCCTTCTGTCCCTCAACCAGGCTTCAATCCAGTTTATTATGTTGGTATCAAATCTACTCTCTTTACGTGTATTAATTAGTTCTTGATGCAGGAGCTTACCAAAAGCTTTTAAAAAATCTAGGAAGACCACATCAACATTGTTACCTTCATCCAATTCCTTGCCCACCCTCTCACAGAAAACCAAAAGGTTAGTCTGGCATGATCTAGCCTTCCTAAATCCATGCTATACTGGGTCCTGTAAATTTGCTTGCTCCAAATGTTCCATTATATTATCTTTTAATATGGATTCTAGTATTTTACCCATGACAGATGTCAGGCTCACAGGTCTGTAATTCTGTGGGTCTGATCTTGCACCTTTTTTAAATATGGGGATCACTAATGCCTCCCTCCATCCCTGTGGGACCTCGCCCTTGTCCAGAGATGCTTGGGAAATATAGAACAAGGGAGCAGCTAATTGTTCAACTAATTCATATAATACCCTAGGATGAATTTCATCAGGACCTTGTGATTTATTGGTGTGAATTTTTTTTAGTTTATCAAGTATGTCATTCACTGCAATTTGTGTAAGTCCAGGTGTGGAACTAATTTTATCCCCCATCTTGAGCGAGGTGGCTGTATTAAAGATTGAGCAAAAGAAAGTATTTTGGATTTGTGCAGACTTTTTTTATTCAGCATTTCCCCTTGTTTGTTTTTGAAAGGTCCTATACTGTTGTCACTTTTCCTTTTATAAGAGCTTTACCATGCCAGATAAGTGGGTCCTATCCCAACTGCGGCCATAGCCTGATACAGGTATGACCACTCCACGGAATCAAAGGCCATCTCCGTATCAATACTCAGAAGGCAGGCTGTTTGTGAGTGTTTGTCACCTACCCAGACTGCACTGAAAAGGGCCTGCAGATTTTCCATGGCCACGTGGCCTTTTACAAACCTCGTTTGATGACAGTCAATGATGTGCGGGATAACCTGCTGTAACTGGAGTGCTAGTAGTTTTGCCAGGACTTTCCTATCTACATTAAGGAGAGAAATGGGATGGTAATTGGGCAGCTGCTGATTATCCTTACCCGGCTCTGGAAGTAATTAGGGCCCAATACTGTGATGGGGGAAGTACCCTGCTGCTGGGCTGAACTATACACTCCCTATAGCGTGGCAGCCAGCTTGCCCAGAAAGGTGCAATAAAACTGTGCCAGAAAACCTTGCAGGACTGGAGTTTTCCCTCTCGGTGAGGCTTTTGTGGCTGCTTGGATTTCCTGAAGGGTAATCAAGCTGTCTAACTGGTGGGCCTCTTCATCAGTTAAAGTAGAGAGTGTATCGTCACCTAGAAAGTTAATTAGTTAGGGAGGAGAGGGAAGGGGTCCTAGCTACAAGGAGTGAAGGGTGGCATGAAAGGTCTCCAAGGCCATGTTGATATGTGCTGTGGTAGCTAGGAGCTGCCCATCAGGTGACAGTACAGTGGCTATGTGACTAGAGGTTTGTTGAACCCTTGTGCGATATGCCAGTAACATGCGGTTCCTGCTAGACAAGGGTGAAACAGCAGTTGAACCATCATGGAGAAAGACAAAGACAGAGAAGCCCGAAGGCCAAGGGGGATGGGGGGGGTGGGACAGCATGGCCTGATGGAAGAGATTCTCTCAAAGATGTAATGTTAAGTAAGTTCTTATATAACTGTACTATCTTACTCAAAGTGTATCTCTTGCATCAGGCCACACCTAAGGAATGAGTCCCAAGCAGTTACCGACCGAGAGGTCATGTGGGTGGCTGGCAGCTACAGGCCTAAAACAAGATGGCTGGAAGCTACAGACCTAAAACAGGAGGTCTTAAAGCCGAAGCTGTAAGCCTAAGACAAGAGGTCTTGCAGCACAGCCAGATTAAGCCTGCCCTCCTCCTAGAGACAATGTCCAAACTGTAGTGTTTAGTGAAGGTATGGACAGTACTCAAAGTGGCAGCAGCACAGATGTCAGCAGCAAGGGGCATAGGCAGGTTTTTTTTAGGGTGTTCAAACACCACCCAAAATTACCTCTGAAATTATTTATTTTTGATAATGATTCGCCCACAGAGCGTAGCGCGGGCCCTTTAAATGCACACGAGGCGCAAATTCGCAATTAACTCCTAACCTGAGTGTCTGTCTGCTGCACAGCCTGCTGTATAGTATCTACTGGCCACCTGGGAATGGCTGTGGAGAGGGAGTGAGACTGGGAGCAAGGAGCCCAAGCAGCGCGTGTGTGGTCCAAAAGTCTGTTCCACCCCCTCTCTCAACAGCAGCCAGTTAATGGGTGTGACTTGAAAATGGCGATTTGGCGCACCAGTGCACACACTGCCTCATGGCAACACCCAGCTACATGAGGAGTGAGAGAGATCAAGGAGTCAGAGGAGGATTTGTGTGTTCACCGTGCCTCAGAGATTATTTTGTGGAGGAGTGAGTTGAGGAGTAGACCGCGTTCACAGCCCGTAAGCCGCTTGTCATGATGGTGAGCCAGAGAGCTAGCAAAGGAGTCGGGAGACTGGGGACTCGTCTGTGAAGTGGAGGAGAGAAGTAAAGTAAAGTTGTTTAAATCTGACCCCACACCAGCCTGTCGGTTCCCTTGGGCCTCGGACAGTGGTCAGTGGTCCACCAGTCCTAGTATCAGCATCCATCCAGCCACTTTGTTCTGGTCAACACTGCTTCTTCAGGTAAGCAATATATGAACAGTCGGACAGTGTCAAAATATTATCCTCATCTACAGCCCTGGTATTGGCTTTTTTGTTTTTACATATAGTCTGAAGCCAGCCACTTAACATGTTGATGCTAGACTAGTAGCTATGTGGATTAGGGGAGGTATTACTGTCACAACTGCTGAGTGCAGGTATGCTTAGATTGAAAAGGAGTGGCTGCTCAGTTTCTAGAAGTAGTTATATGCATATTTTGTCTGTCAGCGCAGGTCTTTGAATCTTTCTGATTAGTCACATGACAAACAGACTTGGCTAGTTTGGCACACATAATAATATAATAAACACAGTAGATGGGCCAGATGCAGTTTAGTGTGGAGTGGAGACTGCCAGGTGATGCACGTACCAGCAAAGAATAAGGGAATGGGAATGAAAGATCCCCTGAATGTGAGGGAGGGAGGGAGACCAGGGCATAAGAGCAAGAAAATATTTGGGGTGATTACTACTGGTGCAATGAACTGCTTAGACTACTTCTGGATTTTGATTGTAAATTACTATCAAAATACAGAAGTAGTCTAAGCAGTGCATTGCACCAGTGAGAAAATAGCCAACAGGATTCTGGACTGTATCCCGTGACCCTTAACCCCATGCCCTTATCTAGTTTACTGCTTGGAAATGAGAGGTAGGACTGGGGACCCCAGTCCTACTCCTCTCATTTAAAAGCAGCAAACTAGATAAGGACATAAGAAATCAAGATGGGAGGAGGCTAAGAGATCATCAGGCCCATTCTCCTGACCTGAAACCCCTTTCTTATCCACCCACCAGTAATAAAGAATTTATACAGACTGGCATCACCCACGTCCTATTCATTTCTCAGTAGTGCCTCTGTGTATAAAGGGGCAACCCCCCCCCCACAAGTGGTTAGCCTCCTCCTCTTCTACCTGCTGTGTTAGTAACTGTTCTCCACTACGGTCATGAACTTTCTTGTACTGTAGGCATTGCTAACTTACAGATGAGTGCCCTTTTAAAACTAACACTTGTGTGTCCTGTTGCATTGCACTACAAACTAAGCATTTTTTGTACACTGCAGTTCCATGGGACCCCCCACCATGATATTGTATTTCTGCCATTTGTGTTATGCAAACTTCAAATAAATAAATGATGATACACGATCCGCACTTATGGCCTTCCTACTACAACTGTCCCTTGGTGAGGAGGTGGGCGAGCAATAACTTCAGAGGTGACTCATGTATTGTGCTGTTCCCAGGTTTGGACATGACCCTGCCCTGGGGAGGCATGCTCTGCCATAGTGCTGTTTATGAAGTCCCTAGGCACCTTGGTGTGAACTGCATCCAGTCGACTGCAGTGCCAGTCCACACTCTGTGAGGCAGGTCCTCAGTGACAGTGACAGTCAGACCTGGCTGGTCAGTCAGTGCTGTGTATGCGTAGAGTACTAAGTTGTATATACTTTTTCCATTTAACTGTGACTGGTCTGCGACTGTTAAGGATTTGCACAAACTTGTAAGAACAGCCCTGGCCTGCCCTATTGGGGGGGGCAGAATGTGACACTGGTGCAAATTAAATCACTGATTCAAATATTACCTGTTTGTAACTGGTATTTGCATTACACCCACTAACACCTTGTTGTAAGCATGCAGCCTGGTTGCAAGGCATTGTACCAGGTACATGGATGATGGTGGAATGCCACGCCACCAGCACCAGGTCACCCTTCATAACTCACCCATGTTTTTTGTCTTGGTTTCCTAGTTGTCTCCCTTCCCCCCCCATGTTACTAAGTGTGCAAACATGTGCCCGTTCTGCAAATTTGTATGTGTGTGTCGTGGAGTAGGACTGGGGTTCCTGTAACTTAATAGTTCATTTCTTGTGCTTTTTAGAGGTAAATGCATAAAAACAATGTCAGATGAAAGCTGTTTCTAAGAACACTGTTCCATTTAGTCTTTAAAGGCTAGAATTCGGAAGCTGGCCCAGTGGTGCAGAAGACTGAGGCATTTACACCTCACCTGCTGTCACACTGGTGACCCGGGGTTTGGTAATGCCCCAGGTTGTTAGGGGGCAGGTGGGGGAGAGGATTGAGGGTCCCAAGGACTGCTCTCCTCTCCTGGGAGGGTTACCCAAGCGGTTTTGTCCTTTGACTGCTACCGGCTGGAGGCCCGTGTGTAGTACAGGCTCCAAGAAGGTTTCAAAGGGAGCCGGAGGAAGCTGTAGTTCTGTAGTGTGCGCTGCAGACATTAATGTCAGCCAGGGTCTCCCACTCCCTGATTCCATGGGGAAAAAAATGTTTCCCCTGAAATTAGATGTGGAGAACATGTAACAAAAGTGTGTTTTTCCTTCAAGAAAAGCCCCAAAACTCACCACAAAGCATGTAAACCCTCAAGCCCCCAGACCCCATCTGTCCCAATTTGAAAATCTCATATTTAAACACCCCACCCAAAAAATCCTGCCTACACCCCTGCTAGTAGTCCTACTCTATACCACAAAATGTTAATACATACCATTCTCCAAACTGCACTGCTTTCAAGACTCCAACTGCAGCTGTACTTTGCCAGTCAAAGCCCTGACCCACGTGATCAGCATGGGCTCTTGTTCTGTCTTCAAACAAGACTTCACGGGGCTCACTGGTCCGTGGTAGGTACTGCAGGTTTTTCATTTCATTCATTGACCTAGGAAATGTTGAGGAATAAAAAGTAATGGAACTTGATCATTTATGTCTTCTTGTATGTTGTGTACTGAAGTATACAATCAATAAAGTTTATTTATTTAAAAATGGAAATGCTTAGCTTTGAGCCTTTACAATCAACCAATAACTGTAAGAGTCAAAAATAATTACTTATAGACAGCAAGAGAAACTGATTTTTTTAAGTAAATAACTGAGTTTCAGTGGAAGATTTATTCTGAATGACCTAAAATAGAAAAAAGTCAATAGTTTTCAAATTTCTAACTATGAAAACTACAACAGATTTAATGAAAAATATTACAGAGGAGTTGTAGCACCACTATAGGTAGAGTTGCATAGGCAGTGCCATGTTAAATCTTGGTTTTCAGCTGTTTTTATCTCGACTGTTCCTTGGGGGAATTTCACAACATTTTCAAAAGCATGTATTCTGGCACAGTATTTTTTTTTTTTTTTTGCTGTTAATTCTTTTTATCTCCTGCTGTCCTGGAACTCTCTCAAGTGACTCTCACTGACTGCCACTGCGCTACCGCCTGCCTGAAGCTCTCCCCACTGGGAAATTGGGGACAGGCACTCCCCCACCTACCTGATCAGGCGGCCAGGCCCCGCAATCGCCAGACCAAGGCAGGATAGGGGGATTGGGTAAACCAGTGGATTGAGCCCGGTATTGGGCATGTGGCGGTGGGGCACAGGAGAGCGCCATCACCCATCCAGGGAGCAGGGGGTTTTCTTGTGTTTGTTCCCTTGAATGCAGACATGCAATGGCGTCCACGCACAGAACGTGCTGATGCCTGAAGTCGCTCCTAACCCCTATGTTCGGCACAGCTAACTGCAGTACCCCTGATTTTCATTGGGGGCCACTGATGCATGGTGCAAACCCAGTACCCGACCCGGGTGAGGAGAGCAGTCCTCCGAACGCTCGATCCTCTCCCTCCCCGGCCGACCCATGGTGGCCCGAGTCCATTTCCGAACCTGGGTTGCTGGCATGGTGCAAGGTATGGCATCCAGTGCCTCAACCCTCAGCGCCACTGGACTCGCTCAGCATGGTATCTCTGGATCTGTCAGTTCTGCTGAAATCTGGTTCAATTATATTTTTTTGGGGGGGGGAGTGGAAAATTAAAAAATATCCAAGTTACTATCACAAAACTAGAGGCAAACAGCATCAACTGAGTGTTGTAACCTTGGTTGCAGTAGGCCAGTAATGAATGTAACATTTATTTTGACACTCCAGTCAGGTCTGTTGGTAGCTACTAGAACTGTCAGTCAGATAGGTGAACTGATAAGGTGGTAACTGGTAAGTACAATCTAGTCCGTTGTGCCAGTGATTGCATGAATCTAAACCCGTGTTGGTGGAAGTGGGGTTGGAGATGACTCAAAGTCAAGTTAGAGCAGCTAACGTGCATATGGGAGTAACTGACAGTGCAACACAGACTGTTACATAAATTATTCTATTTATAATTGCAGGTTTGTTTGGTGGAATTGAGGTATACATACGAACATATGAAACTGCCAGCAGAAACAGGCCCACAGGTCTATCAAGTCTGCCCGACTGTGCAGCTGTTAGTTTCACATCACTACAGCTGCCCCACTCCCACCCAAACCCCTCTCTTCCTCTTTTCCAGTCCTTCCCTCCTTTGTGTTTTTTTTCTGTACTAACCCTGCCCTTGATTCTATCCCAAACCCGCTAAAGGCTATCCACTGTCCTTTGAGCGATTAAATCATCCAGCAGTGCATTCCAACCTGCCACCACTCTCTCTGTGAAGTAGTGCCTCCTCACCTCACTTCCAAACCTTCCCCCTTCCAACTTCAGACTGTGCCCCCTAGTGACCCTTCTCCCCTTTAAGCAGAACAATCCTCCCTCCCTGACTTTGTTTATGCCTTTCAAGTACTTAATGGTCTCTATCATGTCCCCGCTTACCCTTCTGTCTTCCAGCAGGTACATGTTGAGCTCTTTCAACCTTTCCTCGTATGGCAACTCCCCTAGTCCTATGATCACTTTTGTAGCCCTACGCTGCACCCCCTCCAGTAATCTCACATCCTTTCTGAGGTATGGGTACCTGTACTGTACACAGTATTCCAAGTGTGGCCTCACCAGTGATCTAGACAATGGCAGGATGACCTCCCCCTTTCGAGAGGTGATCTCTCTGGCAATGTACCCCAACATCCTATTTGCCCTTGCTGCAGCTCTCCTACACTGTGCAGACACCTTCAGTCTCCTGTGACTATTACCCCCCGGTCCCTTTCCTCCTCTGAAGCCATTACCTGCACTCCCCCGGCCAGTATCTGTTCTTGGGATTTCTGACTCCAAGGTGCATGACCTTGCACTCCTTAGTGTTAAACCCCAACTGCCACTCTCTAGACCAGTGTTCCAGTTTAGCTAGTTTCTTTCTGAGTACCTGCCTCTCATCCTCATCGTCCACTTTTGCACATATCTTAAGTGTCATACGCAAATAGGTAGATCTTACTCTTGACCCCCCTCTGCAATGTCTCCTATGAAGACACTGAACAAAATAGGTCCCATCACTGAAACCTGTGGTACTCCACTCGTTACTGGCTGTGACTTGGATGTCTCCCCCTTTACAACTACCCTCTATTGTCTGCTCTGCAGCCAGCTCTCAAGCCACCCCACCAGGTTTTCCCCTGCGCCCATGTTCCTCAGCTTGCTCCTTAAGCTCCTGTGTGGCACAGAGTAGAAAGCCTTGCTGAAGTCCAGATATAGAATATCCACAGCGTGACCTTTATCAACCACCCTAGTGACCCAGTCGAAGAAGTTGATCAGGTTAGTTTGGTAAGATCTTCCCGTGACAACCCCATGTTATCTCTCATCCTGCAGGCCATTGTTATCGAGAAAGGTTATCAACTTCTCCTTCAGAATGGTCTCCATCAACTTCCCCACTATGGAAGCCAAGCTCACCGGTCTGTAGTTACCCGGTTGGTCCTTGGGTCCACTCTTGTGAAGAGGCACCATGTGAGCCATCCTCCAGTCTCTGGGTACATTCCCTGTCTCCAAGGAGGTGTAAAACAGGTCTGTCAGAGGGCCTGCCAACAACTCTGCCAGTTTCTTCAGGACCCTTCAGGTGTGATACTTATAAGGTTAAAACAGTAAAGGTTAAAGGTTATATGGTTAAAACAATAACAAAACATGCTTTTCTTGTCATTTGTATGAAATTTCAAAAATGTTGCACAACTTGGTGCTGTTTCTACGTACACTGCAATTTGTGTAATGGTTGTATTTAAGCAAATTTAGATTTGTGCAAAACTCTTTGTGGGTAAAATATTACCTGATTTTTTGTGATGGCAGGATAGCTTGCAGATCAGATAAAGCACCCTAAATGAGTTCAGAGGGTAGTGTGGAGAGACAAGAATAGGAAGGGGACGCCTGCTGAGCTTTGAAGGGAGCTATTGATTTTAGTAGCTAGGTGATCTGGGTAATTTGATGGGGGGTGAATTATTATGGGATATTGGCCCCCCGAGAATAATGTTAACGTAACATTTCAAATGGAATATGTAATATCACAGCAAATGTATAACACGCTGGATCACTAATTCTTTTTCCATGCCGATCATTTAGTGTTCCACGACTTAAAATGTGTAACACAAATTGGCTCTAATTTGAAGTTAAACACATATAAAAATGTAATAATAATTAAGGTAAACCAGCATGTAAAATATTCTATGGATGCTAAAATACTTTTATTACTAAATTATTATCTGAAATAAAAATAAATAGGTAGAAGCACAGCAATGATTGACAGGAGCACATATTTTTGGTCCAAACTTTGACACAGTGTGCTCCTCCATTTGCAAGGAGCACACTGTGTCAAACCCTTAATGCCATCCCTGCATCCCTGCTCTGGAACCACTCCCATTTCCAGTGAGCTGCTAAACAGAACCATCAGAGGTGCAGCTAGTATTTCCCCGAGTTCCCTCAATACCCTTGGATGCACCCCACCTGGCCCAATTGCTTTGGCCACCTTCAGATTAGTTTGTTCCTTCAGGATTCTACCCTCCAAAAAAGGATTATTGTCCACCTCACTCCCACTAAAGCTTCTGTTACTTTTCTGTGGCACCTCCTTTTCTCCTTCCTCTGTGAACACCACACAAAATCATCTGTTCAAGATATCTGCTTTTTTTCTGAAAAAGGAAGAGAATCTGCAACATGAGATGTGTCTGCTAATTATGTGCTGCACCTTCACAAGCAGTGCCCTCTGCCAGTGCCCAAATTGCCCAGAACAGCAGGGGGTCCTAAAAAAATCATACCTGGCACTTATAGGAAAAAAATGCTAGGCATGGGGCTCAAACAAAAATTACTCAAGTAATAATACTGTTCCTTCTAAAGAGATCCCTCGCTATGCTCAACAAGTGCAATCATTCCCCTGGAAGGAGCAGCCCCACAGCTTTAAGAATTGTATGCAAATTATGAAATTTAGAATGAAATTCAAACTCCTGTACTCTAACGTCAGATTTATTTCTAAAGCTAGGGTGACCAATGATGACTAAAACTAGCTAAATGGCTA
This sequence comes from Neoceratodus forsteri, assembly GCA_016271365.2. Classification (NCBI taxonomy): domain Eukaryota; kingdom Metazoa; phylum Chordata; order Ceratodontiformes; family Ceratodontidae; genus Neoceratodus; species Neoceratodus forsteri. Next base: position 81,437,739 of record JADMNL010000029.1, on the reverse strand, counting down.
TCAAAACTACTAATTTTTTTTCTAAAAAAATTTGGAAAATAGTAAACAAGGCAGAACAAACTTATTTGTTATGAAAAATAAAATAAAATAATTCAAGACCACTGTCACGATTGTAAAGGAACTGTAACAAGTAGTGCTCAAGCAACAACAAAAAGAAAAAATTACTCAACTTAGTAATCTTCTTTCTTTCAAGGTGTCCTTTAGCATCAGTAACTATTGTAGTGAACTGACTAGATAGTACTGCCTCGGAGGTGGAGATTATGGTAATGAGTTTATGAATTAGTCAATTAGATTGAAGCTAGAGGGTGTGCTGAGCAGGGAGAGTGAGATAAGCTCCAGAAATTTTTCAAAACTAGAATGGGCAAATGAATCAACAGGATTCAACAAATTCTGGTCAGATCCACCACGGCTGCATAATGAAGTTAGTGAAGTTGTGTGGAATTGTTAAGGAGGTATGGAGAAACAACACAATGATTTTAAGTAGCAAGATTTGTTTTAGTTTCTGTTCTAAGGAAGGCATACACATTAATAGGAAAATATATCGAGGTGTACATTTTAATGGAAGGAATAGGAAGCAAGAAAAAATTACTCACCTTAGTAATGTTGTTTCTTCTAATGGAGTCTTGCTATATTATGACTATTGCAGTTTGCCCCAGCCTTAGAACTGCTCCGGAGGTGAAAGAGTTAACTTCCATGCAGAGCATGGAGCTTAGAGCGCGAGCTCGATTCAGAAGCTCTGTTTGGCTGGTTTCAAACCGAAACCATCAGATCTTTATGAGCAAAAACTCACTAAGGTTCTGTGTGGAAGCTGTAACCTACACTAGCCAACTGGCCACTAATATATTAACACATTTTTGCTGGTCCCAACACAAAGACTCAAGTCAGTGGACCAGAAAATTAAGATACAATAACTAAATAAACACAACACCCAAACATGAAAGAGGGCATCAATAAATGCCAACAGAGGACTACCCACCCCATACCCCAAAGTAGGAGTTCTGAGAGGGAGGTTGGGGAGAATAATAATAGAAGACTCCATTAGAAGAAACAACATTACTAAGGTGAGTAATTTTTTCTTCAAACAACATGAAGTCTTGCTATATTATGACTATTGCAGACTACACAGCAGTACTCTCCATGGAGGAGGGACAGAACCTACTTAGAATAGGCTCTGAAGCACGGTTGTGTAAACTGAGCATCCTCCTGGCCTGAATATCCAGGGAGTAATGCTTGGTGAAAGTGTGTACTGCCTTCCAAGTAGCTGCCTGACATATCTCCAAGATAGGGATGTCTCTAGCAGCAGCTAGAGATGCAGCTGTACCTCTGGTAGAGTGAGCCCTCAGGCCTGAGGGGGACCTCACCCAGCTTTTGATAGCAAAATTGGATACAAGAAACGATCCACCTGGCAATGGATCTCTTAGTGGCAGGTCTCCCTTTCCCAACCTCACCAGAAGTGAGAAACAGTTGGAGGGAGTCAAACCTGTGACCCTTGGTACGTATGTAGTAACTTAGGGCCCTCTTAACATCTAAGCTGTGCAGCCTCCTCTCACCAGAGGAGGAATGGTCAGTGAAGAACACTGGAAGTGAAATAGATTGGTTAAGGTGGAAATCTGAAACCACCTTAGGCAAAAACTTCCTGTTAGTCCTGAGGACCACTTTATCCCTGTGAAAGGAAATAAAGTCAGTTTCTGCTGATAAAGCCTGTAACTCACTTATACGCCTGGCAGAAGTGATGGCTACCAGAAATACAGTTTTCCAAGTCAAATACTTAAGCTCTGCCGAAGACAGAGGCTCAAAGGGGTTGCATTAGCTGAGCAATGCATACATTAAGATCCCAAGCCGGGCAGGGTCCCTGAATGGAGGATTGGTGAAGCAACTTTAAAAAACTTGGAAAATACAGGATGAGCAGAAAGAGAAGAGGGCTTCCCTGCTGAATGAAGGCAGAGACAGCAGCCAAGTGCACTTTCAGGGTGGCTGGTCTCAGTCCCAAAGAATTAAGATGGACCATGTAGTCCAATACAGTGGGTAGATCAGCAGATTCTGGGGAAACATGCTTCCCAGAACACCATATGGAAAACCTTTCCACTTGGAATTATAGGTAGTCTGGTGGAAGGCTTCTTAGCAGCCTTCAGGATTTTGAGAACACTTTGAGAAAGTTGCAAATCAGCAACTTAACTGCTCAAGAGCCAAGCCTTGAGGTTGAGGGATTTGAGATTCGGATACCAAACCTCCTGAGCACAGGTTAACAGATTGTGGTTCCTGGGGAGACACAGGGAAGATGGACTGCTAAGGACAGAAGGAGTGGGTACCAGGGCTGCCTGGCCCAGTCTGGAGCAATCAGGATCATTTTGCAGGGCTGAGACCTGATTTTGACTAGTACTTTGAACAGGAGAGGGAAGGGGAAAGGCATAAAGAAACTTCCCTTCCCAATCGAGGAGAAAGGCATCCAGGGGAACTGAGCCCAACACTGGGGGCCTGCAACAAAACAGTGGAAGTTGATAATTGTCTGGGGCTGCGAAAAGATCTATCTGGGGAGTGCCCCATCTGGCAAACACTATCCCCAGTACTAGGGGATCCAGTGACCATTCATGATGGCCCTGGGAAATCCTGCTGAGGGCTTCTGCCAGGACATTGTCCTTGCCTGGGAGGTGAACTGCTATGAGGGAAGTGTTCAGGAGTAAGCCAGAGACCACAACTTCATCGCCTGTGCACAAGGTCAAGACCGAGTGCCCCCTTGTTTGTTGATGTACCACATTGTAGTGGTGTTGTCTGTTCTGACCTGTACCACCTTGTTCTGAACAGATGCAGAGAAAACCTGAAGTGCTAGAAAAACAGCTCTGAGTTCCAACAGATTGATGTGGAGCAGAGATTCCTGAGGGGACCATAATCCCTGGGTGGAGAGGTCGCCCATGTGAGCTCCCCATCCCAAGAGGGATGCATCTGTAGTAAGGGTCAAGGAATGGGACAGAGGGATGAAAGGCACCCCCTGTCTCAGATTGCTCTGATCCTGCCACCACTAAAGGGCCTGGATCAGGGTTTGAGTCACTGGGATTAACTTGGATAGAGGATCTCTTTGAGACCAGAAAGCTCTCAAATGGAACTGAATGTCCCTCATCTGAAATCTTGCTCCTTGCACCACAGCTGTGGAGGCAGCCATGTGCCCTAGGAGCTGCAGGAAATGCCTTGCTGGTCGAGAGACCTGCAGAGTGAAGGAGGCGGCCAGGGCCACTAAGGTCCTTACCCTTTCCAAGGGAAGGAAGGCTCTGGCCTGCTTTGAATCCAGTTCTGCGCCTATAAAGGTGAGTACCTGGACAGGTTCCAAAACTGACTTTGGAAGATTGAGAAGAAAGCCCAGAGAGGTAAGCAGCTGCTGGGTAACTAGTAGGTGTGATTTGACCTGGTCTGGAGACTGACCCACAATGAGCCAGTCGTCCAGGTAGGGAAAAATGGCAATCTTTTGCCTTCTTAGGTGAGCGACTGCTACTGCCAGACACTTTGTGAACACCCTTGGGGCAGAAGTGAGGCCGAAGGGCATTGCTCTGAACTGATAATGGCCTGAGGGCAGTTCGAATCTGAGGTACTTTCGATGGGAGCTTCTGATAAGAACATGGAAGTAGGCATCTTGAGGTCCAGGGAGGCTAGCCAGTCCCCTGGCCTTAGGGAGGGTAAAATCATTCCCAGTGTCACCATTTTGAACTTTGGCTTTAAAAGGTGCTTGTTTAGATATCTTAGATCCAGGATAGGCCGCCACTCTCCTGTCTTTTTTGGGGTAAGGAAGTACCTGGAGTACAGACCCTTGCCCTGGTGAAGGGGAGAAACCTTTTTACAGCTCTGAGAGCCAGGAGGGTTGAGACTTCTGTTTCCAAAGCAAGAGTCTCTAAAGGGTTTGTAGGTGGAAAAGATCTGGCTCTCATCTTTGGAAATTTCTTGAAGTTGAGAACTAGACCCTGGCTCACTACTTCCAGGACCCACCTGTCTGAAGTTAAAGACTGCCAGTCCTGGACCTAAGTGAGCCAACCTGCCCCTACAGGTAGTGGAGAACCGACCCTGGGCATCCCATCAGGGTGCCTGTTTGGCAGGGGCTTTAGGCTGAGGGGTGGGAGCAGGCCTGCTCGAACCCCGCCTGCCTCTCCTCTGAAGAACCCCCTGTACATAGGCTGAAGAGGAGGGGCCTGAGTCTGGTAAAAAGGCCTGTGAAAAGGCTCACTCCCTACCCCTGGGGGCTGCCTCTGAGGAGTGGGCTTGCCATTCCTTGGCTTGCACTCCTGTAAGTGGTTCTATATTCATTCATTTTTCATATAATTCTCTGTCTGCTCCCAAACAGAGAATTGCCCACCACAGGAAAATCCATAGCCTTAGACTGGGTATCCTGTGACAAAGTAGTACACCTGAGCCAGGCCAATCTCTGAAAAGCCACAGATGTAGCCATGACTCTAGAGGATACATCGTTAGAATCCACTGCAGCATGGAATTGCACCTTAGATGTCTCAATACCATCAAGAGCTACCTGCTCCAGCTCCTTTATGTAGCTGGCCTAGGACCTGTTTGGCAAGGCCATGACAGTATCCCATCTAGAATTCTGGTATCTTGCAACATAAGCCATATAGTTAGCTTGTCTGAGTCCCAAGGATGCTGCCATGTATTGTTTTTGGCCATGGCATCAATCTTCCTGGAATCCTTGTCAGGAGGATGTGAAGCCAGTGGAATATTAGTTTTATCACAGGCTGCAGCCTGAACTACCCCAACATGACTGCATTGCTGTGAAAGAAAATCTGTATCAGGACCTGACAAAGTGTACCTCCTGTCCACCTTTTATCCACAGGAGGCACAGAATTAGGAGCTTTTAAAATTTTTATTGTTTGTTTTCTAAAAGATTTATGTAAAGGGATGGACAACCTCCTGGACTCTGGGATATCCATCATCTCCACATAGTCAGGCTCCTCTTGCTCATCCAAAGCCTCCTCTAAGGGAAGCTGGAGGGTCTCAGCAACTTTTTATAAAACAAAAATGAGAAGGGACTCAGAAAGCCTAGGGGAGACTCACCTGAAGGTCTGTCTGGGAGATGTCCGTTCAATGGGCACATCCAGACTTTCAAAATCACATTCACACTGATCATAATCTTCATCCCTCCTCTGGTTCATAGAACTCTTCTATATCATAATCCTGAACCATTGGAACCGACCAAACCGACCTTTTCCAGACAGTGGCGGTTTGAGGAACTGGGACAGGGACTGGACAATCTGTATTGCTCTGGTATCTCAGCAGCAGTTGGAGAAGGAATTTTGACCCAAACCTGCTGATTTTTTAGATTTCTTTGCTGGAACTGGCTCCTCAGAGCCAGCTTTTCGTTTGCCCGAGGAAGTCTCGCCCTGGTCAGAGGGCACTCCCTCCGGTTCGGTTGGCACCGAACCGGGCTGGCCATCCGGGTCAGCGGACTTTTTGGCCTCTCGTTCCCTGAGCCTGCCCACTCTCTTGTCCAGGGTGGCTGCAGGGAAATGTTTACAAATCTGGCAGTCTGAATTGAGGTGGTCAAACCCCAGACAATAGACACATGTAGTGTGTGGGTCAGCCTTGGCAAAGGCTTCCCCACAGACACTACAGTGTTGAAACCCAGTGGGCCCGGTTTTTCTTTTGGGTTTCTCAGACATGATGCCAGCCTAACCAACCAACTTGCCCTTTTGATGGCAGTGCCAGGCAAGACACCCTTATCGGTTCCAAACCGTGTCACGGGTCGTGGAAAAAAACGTAATGAAATCCGTTTTTTTTAGAACCGATAAGAACCGGGAACCGCACTTTAAAAAGCCTTAAAAGGCTTTAAACTTATATTTAAATACAACTCGATCGGTTCAACCGAACCGATAATACTTTACAAGTTCCACACAGAAAAAACCCTATCTATTACTTACGATTACCATAGACAGAGCCTGAACCGATCGGTTTTGCGGTTAAAATAACGAAATCGTGGTTAAATTAAACCGAGAAATAGCGCTTTAAACCGAAGAAATGAACCGAGCAACAGGAGGAATCTCCGGAGCGACTGTTCAGTGAGGCAGAGTAAAGAATCTGACGGTTTCGGTTTGAAACCAGCCAAACAGAGCTTCTGAACCGAGCTCGCGCTCTAAGCTCCATGCTCTGCATGGAAGTTAACTTTTTCACCTCCGGAGCAGTTCTAAGACTGGGGCAAACTGCAATAGTCATAATATAGCAAGAAGTCATGTTGTTTGAATATAGGTTTACAAAAGAACCCCAGAGTAAATGCCACTGATGTATGTGTTATCTCGGATGATAATGGCTGGACAGCCAAATGTTTAAGAAAACACAATTGCACATACCCCAATGGTGCAAAGCATCATGGGAAACATATGCAAATCCCCATGATGGTACAGAAGGTGGCAGTACATGAAAAAGTAATGGCTGGCATATGTTCAGCCTTGGGATTATTTACACCGTTTTTTGTTTTTGTCCATGAGGTGATGTAAGTTACATTTAAGCAATGTGTTGATATCAGGAGGTCAGGTGTAATGATGGACTGTTAGCAAAGAAAATGTGATAGTAACTTTCAGAGGGGGTCACTTTTGATAAGGGCAAGGTAGTTATGCTTGTGATAATGGGAATATTAGGAAAGTATGAGGTCTATGCAGAAGTGGAGTACAAATATGCAGTGTTTCATAAGTATGTGCTCAGAGTGCAGGCAAATGTAATATGCAGGTTTGTTTTAGAAACAGGTAAAAATAGCAATACATGCAATTGATAGAATGCTAGATAATGGCATAGACATATAGATAGAGAGAGAGAGAGACACACACACACAGACAGACAGGCAGAATAGGAATGGCAGTGAAGTATTGAAGTGAGGCCAACCCTACCCCCACCCCGCAGACATAGACAGGCATTGGGGTGTGCCCTTGGGTCACTGCCCGTAACGCTCATGCCATTTCACCTCACCCTACCGTGCAGACACAGACAAGTGTCAAAGTGTGCCTTGGGGTGTTCAAACTTTACACTCACCCCATTCCGTAAGGAAATACACTGAAATGGGTACAGTATAAGAGAATGGAGTGAACTTTAGGGCTGAAGAGTCAAAGGCATATATCTGACTGTCTTTAGACGGTATGTGGCTGCACCATTGGCTCTTGCTCTGCACCACCGGTGTGCATTCACCGGCAGTCAGTCGGTGGGTGGCGGGCGGCAGGCGGGTGATGCTGCCACCCACCAGCTGCGGGGGGAAGCGGTGGTGGGGCTTCGTGGGTGGGTGGGGTGAGGGGACACTAGATCACCAGGGATATGGTCTTGGGGGCGGGGTTCGCCATACATTATGCAGCCCGCCATTGGGCTTATCGTCCACTGGACCACCAGGGATACGCTCGGGGACACTTTTGCTGCCCGCGATCGGGCTGGTTGGAGGGTGATTTAAGCTTATGCCCACGATCGGGCTGGTTGGGGAGGGATGTTTTACACTTTTGCCCGTGATCGGGCTGCGGGCGGCACAGGGAGTAGGTTGAGGGCCAGCCACAGGTGGCAGCTGCTGTGTTGCGCCCTGCAATGCGGCAGCTCACCTGTGGGTGGCCCTCGATTTGATCCTTTTTTTTGGCTCAAAGTTGTGCAGGCACAGGTTGGGGTTGCACTCAGAAACTCTGCACAGCCCGCTAAATATCGGGCTGTGCAGTTTATGTAATGGTTCTTCCCTCCAATTCAGCATGCATTCATTTGCATTGTGCTGTTGCTCAGCACGTTTTCAGTGGCGCAACTGTCTCCTGCTGAATATCACAGAATGGTGCAATTTTGGACTTGCGCAGGCGCAACCCTATTGCGCATGGTGCAACCCTTTTGAATATCTGGGCTTATGTAAATATATTTATATCTTTTAACTTCAAAGTACTAAACCTATTCAAATGCACAAAACACAAGATTTTATTCTCTTCACACATTACTGTTAAACTTCAGATCCCAGAATGGCCAAGAAACAATTTAGACTTCACTCTTGCATGCCACTGTCACGCCCACTTCTCATGCAAACAACAAGCAATTACAGAAACCCTTTCATTTCTGTGCTATGCACTCTTACATCAGAGAGACATAAATCTTACAGAACCGCTAAAAAAACAAATTTATCAAGACTAGATTTCTGAATTAAAAACTATCGTTTACAGTACCTATGTAAATAATAGTTTGCTGGTTACAAACGATGCTGCAGACATGACAGTAACAAAATTTCTGTTTTACACGGAAAACATCCATATAATGAACTTTTCATACAGGATTTGTGACCTTCTATCTGCATGTATCTGACAAAGGAAAAGGCACTTGCTTGATCCTTTTTTTCTATTTTATTTGTATGCCCAACTTGATCATACTGTTAGAGCCAAATACTGACATGCTTAGAGTTAAAAAAAAAAAAAAAAAAAAGTGATATCTATGTGTGTGTGGGGGGGGGGGGATATGCCTAGTTGCAGTTTCAGGCATTCCTTAATTACTTCCCCAGGCAGCTTTGACGGTCAGTTGTTCCAACATGATAGATCCACCTCATACCCCCTCCCACATGAACAAAAAAAAAAGGTGGGGGTGGATCTTTAGGAGCTTCTCAGGTGGAGGTGCGGGGTGGATCTTCCCCCCCCCAAAAAAAAACTAATGCTACCTCCCACTACTCAGCTTCCAGTTCTTGTACCTCCCATTTAAAAAAGAAAACAGTACCCTGCAACCACTGACTAACATGAAAGCGTATTTATTTGAGGGCGGAAATATTTCTTGGTGGAGGGTAAGGCGGAGGAGATTATTTACACCTTCAGTCAGTTCCACGGACAGAAAACATGGCATCACTCCTTTTGTACATTCAAAATGCCTGCAGGCTCCACCCACTGCAGCCGTAAAAATATATATAACAACCAGAACCAGAATAATAAACATGAAACTTTGCTCAAAATCTAATCCAAAGTTTAAAATAACCCAATTGTTAGTAGGCAAAAGTCAGAGTCCTCTTCTGAAGGTTATCTGAGGAGGAAGGGTGGGAGCTTACTGATGCTAAAGAATACCCTGGAAGAAAGAAGATTACTATGGTGAGTAATTGGGTCCTTTAGCATCAGTAACCATTGCAGACTATAAAGCAGTACAGTTGGGAGGCGGGTAGAGAACCTACGTAGGAAAGAGGCTCTGCAGAACTGCCTTGCCAAATCTGGCATCAGCTCTAGACTGTACATCTAAGCAATAGTGTTTAGTGAAAGTGTGCACAGTCTTCCAAGTAGCTGCTTTACAGACATCCAAAAGTGGAATGTCCCTAGCAGCTGCCACAGAGGCAGCAGTGCACCTAGTGGAGTGTGCCCAGAGGCCCTCAGGGGCGCTATGTACCAGCATTGTCATAGCAGAATTGAATACATGAGACTATCCAGTGAGACAGTTCTCTCAGTGGCTGGTTTTCCTCTACCTACCTACCTACCCATAGGTGAGGAATAACTATGTGGATGAGCCCCTGAACTGCTTGGTGTGATCCAAATAGCAAAGTAGGGCCCTTTTGACATCCCCTGGAGTGGATTTGTCAGTAAAGAACACAGGTAAGGTGATGGATTGGTTAAGGTGAAACTCTGAGACCACCTTAGGAAGGAATTTTCTGTTCGTCCTAAGCTCAGTCTTATCCCTATGAGGGATAATGTAGTTCGGCTCAGTGCAGAGGGCCTGTAGCTCTGAAATCCTTCTTGCAGAGGTAATGGCCACTAGAAATACAGTTTTCCAAGTGACATATTTGAGGTGAGCTGAAGCCATGGGTTCAACGGGTGGCTCCATGAGTTTGGCAATACAGAGGTTAAGGCTCCAGGATGAGACAGGTTCCCTGATTGGAGGCTGGACATGGAGGAGACCTTTGAAAAACTGTTACAACACTTGTTGCAAAAAAACTGATTTAGTCTTTTCAACAGAAAGATAAGCCAAAAGAGCAGCCAGGTGAAGTTTCAGGGAAGAAGGCCTCAAACCTAAATCCTGCAAGTATCGGCGTCGGTGATCCCTCAATTCGAGGATGATCTCTACCATGGTTCACAGATGGGTCCTGAGGTGGCTCAGTAATCCAATCATGGAGCCACAGATTCATCCGCAGAAATTGCAGCTGCTTCCATGTGGGAGAGCTGCCTGCTGGCTGGGGTTTCTTTCCCTGTCCTTCCTACGCTCTCTCTTTTTGGCTTCGAAGGCAAGGCATTTCTCTTCTAAACAGGCCCCCACTTGATGAAGGTTCTGGCGCCATTGAGATTGATTGGTGGCCAGCTCCTTCCAGCTCGTGATGTCCATATCTGTTTTCTTGAGGTATGCCTTCAGTGTGTCTTTTTTAGCGTTTCCTTTGACCAACACGAGATCTCTGGCCGTGACGTAGCTGGGAGTATAAAATTTGTTTGGGGAGTCGAGAGTCAGGCATCCGTACACAGTGTCCAGTCCAGCGGAATTATTGTCTGAGGATTATTGCCTCAATGCTGGTGACATTGGCCTCAGCGAGAACACTGACGTTAGTGTGGTAGTCTTCCCACTTGATGCAGAGGATTTTCCAGAGACATCATTGGTGGTACCTCTCCAGGCTCTTTAGATGATATTGGTAAGTCACCCAGGTTTCACATCCATAAAGAAGGGTAGGGATAATAACCAAACTGTACACATGGATCTTGGTGTCTTTTCGTATGTCACGGTCAGTGAAGATGTGCCTAAGCAGTTTCCCAAACAAAGTACTAGCACAATGGATCCTGTGCTGAATCTCATCTTAGATGTTCGCTGTTAGGGAGAGGTGGCTACCAAGGTAAGGGAGGTGCTCGACTGTCTCCAGGGTCTGTACCTCGATGGTGAATTGTGGAGGGTCATTTACAAGGCCTTGATCAGGCTGATAGAGCACCTTGGTCTTTTTGATGTTGAGTGAGAGTCCCAGACTTCGGTAAGCTTCCACAAAGAGATCTAGCACAGACTGGAAGTTGCTCCTGGTGTGTGCAAAGATTGCACAGTCATCAGTGTACTAAAGGTCAATGACAGATGCCTTGCAAACTTTGGTCTTTTGAATGGAGACGTCCAAGATTAAAGAGTCCTCCATCCATTCTGTATTTGACGTCAATTCCAGTGGGAAGGCAGTCTCTGATGAGGACTATACTAAGTAATCCAAAAGGTTAGGAATCAAAGCCTTAAGAGGATTAATGTGCTTTTTCTTGCACCAGAGGGAAAACATTTTCCATTTGGCTGCATAGGTCTTTTTGTGCTAGGCTTTTTAGCCATCCTCAGGATCTTTAGAACTTGTTCAGAGTACTGAGTGGAAGGAAACTGTAACTCCTCAAGAGCCAAGCATTGAGGTGAAGAGATTTCAGATCTTGATAGGTCACCCCTGTCTGAGGGAAGAGTCAGGATGGAGTGACAGAGGGGAGACAAATGGGTTTGCTGCAAGACAGGGTTAACAATATGAGATACCAGGGTTGCCTCGGCCAGTCTGGTGCCACCAGAATCATTATTGTAGGCTGAGCTTTGAGCTTTACTAAAATTCTGAAAATAAGAGAAAAGGGAGGAACAGCATAAACTTTCCTGTCCAATCCAGGATCAAGCCATCTGTTGGGAGAGTTCCCAGGACTGGAGGCCTGCAACAATACAGCGGAAGCTGATGGCTTAGTTGAGAGGCAAAAAGATCCATTTCTGGTGTGCCCCACCTTCTGAACACTGTGGCCAACACCTGTTTGTTCAGACACCATTCGCTGTGTCCCTGGTTGATGCGACTGAGAGCGTCTGCCAGGGTATTGTCCTTGTCTGGGAGAGTATGGACAATAGACCGACTCCCAGGGAGCAGGCCAGGCCCCAAATCCTCATGGCTTCCAGATATAAGATGCTGGACCTTGTGCCACCCTGCTTGTTTATGTAAAACATTGCAGTGGTGTTGTCTGCTCTGATCTGGACTGTTTGACCCTTTATCTGTGAGGCAAATGCCTTGAGAGCCAGATAAATGACCATGAGTTCCAGCAAGTTGATATGAGCATATGACTCCTGTGGAGTCCAGGAGCCACTGATAGAAGTACTGTCCATGTGAGCTCCCCATCCAAGCAGAGAAGCATCTGTAGTAATGATTCTTGAAGGGGAGGGAGACTGCAAGGAAATTCCTACTGAGAGGTTAGTAACTTCCTTTCACCAGTCCAGACACTGACGGAGCTTCTTTGTGACTGGAACCAGTTTGGAGAGTAAATGTTTGCTTTGGCACCAGTGAGACCTGAGGTGCTGCTATATGTCCCTCATTCTGAATCTAACTCAAGGAACCATGGCTGTCACTGATGCCATGTGTCCCAGAAGCCTTAGGAAGTGTCTGGCTGGCCTGGGCTGGCCTAGGACAAAATAATTTTCCACTGCCAAAAAGTTTTGAATTCTTTCCAAAGGAAGGAAAGCTCTGCTCTGTAAGGTATCCAACTGTGCTCCTATTACTGTAAGGAGCTGTGTTGGCTGCAGATGGGATTTCTTTTGGTTTATAAGAAATCCCAAGGAGTGGAGAGTGTCCCTTGTTAGGGAGAGGGCCTCCTCCACTTGTAGAGGAGTTTCCCCCACTATGAGCCAGTCATCCAGATAAGGATTAACTGAATCCCCTTCTTTCTTAAATGCGCTGCCACTACAGCCAGGCATTTTGTGAACACCCTTGGAGCAGATGTCAGGCTGAAGGGCATGGCTGCAAACTGGTAGTGTCCTGAAGGATGTTTGAACCTCAGAAACTTTCGTTGAGACTGCCTTATTGGGATGTGAAAGTAGGCATCTTTGAGGTCTAGGGAGGCTTGCCAGTCTCCCTGCTGCAGAAACTGAATCATAATTTTTAGGGTGACCATTTTAAATTTAGGCTTCAGAAGATGCTTGTTCAAGTATCTGAGGTCTAAAATAGGTCGCCACTCCCCATTTTTCTTTTGTGTCAGGAAGTATCTGGAGTAGAGACCTTTGTCCCTTTGATGGGCAGGTACTCTATCACCCTTGCTTCCAAAAGGTGCTTTACCTCCAATTCCAATAAGATTCTTTCTGTTGGAGTTAGAGATTTGGAAGGCTGGGTGCCCTTGAGGGCTATCTTTTTGAACTGAAGGGAAAGGCCCTTTTCCACTACCTCCAGGACCCACATGTGTGTTGTAATAATGGTCCAGGACTGGAGGTAGTGGGAGAGCCTGCCCCCTACAGGCAGAGGGGAGGTGACCTGTACTGAGGAGTTAGGGCTTTTGCTGGGTAGCAGGAACAGAGGTAGAAGTAGCTCTTCTCTGGCCTCTCCTGCCTCTTCCTCTAAAATAACCTCTAAACTGAGAGAGAGAGAGAGAGAGCGGTCAAATTGAAGAGGAAGGGGATCATACGGCCTAGGGTAGTACCCCCTGTCTCTATTACCCCTATGTTGAGTCTTTTGAGGAACAGAAGACTTCACTTCCGAAGTAGTGCTCTGATAGGTTGATTTGTATTCATCAACTTTTTCATGTATTCCTCAGTTCTGGAATCAAATAGTACATTTCTGTTGCAGGGAAAGTCCATGGCTTTGGACTGAGTGTCCTAGAAACACAGAAACATAGAATTTGACAGCAGATAAGGACCGCTTGGCCCACCCAGTCTGCCCATTTCCCTACCTAATGGATAAGCTGCAGATCCTAGTTAACCAACAGCCTACTTCCTCCTACCCGCACCCCCTAGAATTGCCTTATGTATGTCCCATGCATTATTGAATTCCCCCACTGTTTTTGACTCCACAACCTCCTCAGGAAGGCCGTTCCATGCATCCACAACCCTCTCTGTGAAAAAATGTTTCCTCACATTACCTCTGAGCTGCCTACCCTCTATCTTCAAATTGTGTCCCCTTGTTCTTGCACACCTCTTTTTCTGAAAGATGCTACCCTCTTGGACTTTGTTGATTCCCTTGAAGTACTTGAAAGTTTCTATCATGCCCCCCCCCACCCCTGTCCCTCCTTTCCTCGAGGGTATACATATTAAGCTCCTTAAGTCTCTCTTCATATCTCTTCTGGTGCAGACCCTGCACCATTTTAGTTGCCCTCCTCTGGACTGCCTCCATCCTATCTATGTCCTTGCGGAGACTGGGTCTCCAGAACTACACACAGTACTCCAGATGGGGTCTCACCAGCTGTCTGTACAGAGGCATAACAACTTCCTGTTTTCTACTGGTGATGCCTCTCCCTATACATCCCAGTATCCTCCCAGCTCTCCTTACTGCCCTCTCACATTGCTTGCCCACCTTTAGGTCATTTGATATGACTACCCCCAGGTCCCTTTCCATTTCTGTCGTTGTTAGTATCTCACCCACCATTTTGTACTCTTCCCCTGGGTTTTTGTTTCCCAGGTGCATTACTTTGCACTTCTTAGCATTGAATCTAAGCTGCCATATATTTGACCATTCCTCCAACCTTGCCAAGTCCATTCTCATCCTTTCCACCCCACCTTGTGTATCAACCCTGTTGTAGATCTTTGTGTCATCTGCAAAGGGACATACTTTTCCTTCCAGTCCCCCTGCAATGTCACTTATACAGACATTGAAGAGGACCAGTCCTAGAACTGAAACCTGCAGTACCCCACTAGTAACCCCCCTTTCTTCAGAGTGGACTACGTTTACTATTACCCTCTGTGTCCTGTTCTCCAGCCAATTTTTTACCCAGGCTACCATCTTGGGACTTCATTCCCAGGTTGGCTAACTTATATATTAATCTTTTGTGTGGGACTGTGTCAAATTAATTGCTAAAGTCTAGGCAGGCCATGTCCACAGCCCCTCCCCGATCTACTACTTTGGTCACCCAGTCAAAGAAATCTATTAAATTCATCTGACATGACCTTTCCACTGTGAATCCATGCTGCCTTTGGTCCTTTGCCCCTCTGATCTCTAGGTACTCAACAATTCTTTCCTTCAAAAGTGATTCCATCATTTTCCCAATCACTGAGGTCAAACTAACAGGTCTGTAGTTTCCTGCCTCTGTGCTGCTCCCACTTTTGTGAAGTGGAACAACATCCGCCCTCCTCCAGTCCTCAGGTACCACCCCGTCCTCCCCTGATTTGTTAAAGAGAGTAGTCAGTGGTGTCACTAGTTCTATCCTTAGTTCTTTTAGAATTCTGGGATGAATCCCATCAGGTCTCATTGCTTTGTCCACCTTCAGTTTTAAGAGTTCTTTCAGAACTCTTTCTTCTGTGAATGGGCTATCAACCCCCCTATCCTGAGTGTTTCTGTTGTTTGGTTTAAGTACTTCCCCTTCTTCATTTGTGAATACTCAGCAAAAATATTTATTTAGTATCTCTGCCTTTTCACAGTCACCCTTGCCCACCCCTCCCTCCCTTTATTAAGCCTCACTATCCTTTCCCTTGGTCTTCCTTCACTCCCTGATATACCTATAAAAGGTTTTATCCCCTTCTTAACTGAGTTGGCTATCTTTTCCTCGGTTTGGGCCTTTGCTGTTCTGACTGCCTTCCTGTCCTGCATCAGATTTGTTGTTCTTAGCCAAGCAAACCATTTCAGGGAGATAGCCTGGGACATACCCCTGGAGGCTGCATCATTACTGTCATCTGCCATATGGAACTGCTATTTTATAGCTTCCAAGGCAGTTTTAGTTGTTTCTACCAAATCCTTTGCCATAGAGTCAAAGCCCTGTTTGACTATGGCTCGGACTGAGTTCCAAAGAACCTTCTGATACTTGGCTGTGTAAGCCAAGTATGAAGCCAGATGGAGAAGAAGATAAGCTGAGGTATATGTCTTTCTGGCCATAAAGTCCAGCCTTTTAGAATCCTTTTCAGGAGGCTGGGAAGGAAGAGGAACCCCTGCTTTGTCACATGCTGCCTGTTGTACCAATTCCTCATGATTGGGGTGCACAAACAGAAACTCTGTATCAGTTTTAGTTAATTGGTATTTCTTATCTAATCTCTTCTCGACACCTAACACAGATGTGGGAGTCTGGAGAAGCTTCATAGTGTTCTTTCTGAAAGGTTTATAGATAGGAAGAACTAACTTCTTAGGAGGGGGAAGACCTTTCATATCTCTATAGTCCTGGTCTTCTTTCTCTTCCTGGTTGGACTCTTGAGAAGGGAGGTCAAGAGTGTCCACCATGTGCTGTAAAAAAGTATACATAGAGGAGGTATCCTCCTGGTCTGTAGAGGATGCTCCAAAATTAGGGTCAGGTGACACATCAGGTTCTGGTGCCTTACCTTCTGAAATGTCATCTGAGGCATCATAAAAGTCATCATTATCATCCCCCTCATCAGCCACTGTATCAGAGGGAGCTGCTGAGGGAACCTACTTGGGAAAGGCAGAGGCACCAAAAAAAAGACCCCATGCCTTGTATAGTTTGGTAAAGATGCCAAGCGTTTGCCACATCCTCCACAGAAGGTAAATCCCCCTGTGCATCTTGTGGTATACCTTCTTGGGGTTCAATGTTTTTAGATTTGTCTTTATGTTTCTTACCAAATGCAGCCTCACACTTAGCACCGCTCGGAGGTGCAGTGGTATTTCTCACTTTACATATATTTTTGCAGCCACTTCATCGGTGACTTGTTCAGGCTTCCCCTTTGAACTAGGCACTTCATCAGCACCTTATTCATTTTTTGATTTAGGAACTTCATCAGTCCCTCTTGAAGCCTTATTTTTAATTGGCACTTCATCAGATCCTGATTTAGTGTTCTTTACTTTCAAAGGCACTTTATCAGCACCTGTAACAGGCTTAGATTTATCACTTACAGGGCTGCGGACTGATATATCAGTCCAGAACTCCAATACTTTCTAATTCTGTTGGCAGTCTAAGGGTTAAAAGATGCCTCATCAGCACCTTGATTATATTTATTCTTTAAAGGCCCCTTATCAGTAGCCTCGGGTCTGTGTTTGGGACCAGATGAAGTCCCTTCTTCTGCCATTTCTCTAAGCCTTTTAGCTCTGTTTCTTAAATGTTTTGGACAACATTTAGAGCAAAGAACACAGTAATGGTCTGGACCGAAACACTCTGAACACAGGTCGTGAGTATCAGCCTTAGCTAGTATTCTTTGACAATGTAAGCAATTTTTAAAACCTGTGGGTCCAGTCCTCATCTTAGGGATTTCTGACATGCCAGTTTACAGAAAACCCTGTACTTGTAATGTTCAACAGGTAGAATGTAAAGGCTAATGGTCAGTTCCCTCGCAGTAAAGAACCGCAACTTTTCTGAGGTAAAAAATAAAGAAAATTGTTGGTTCCCACTTAAAAAAGGGAACCGCAATATAAATAAAGTAAAAGGAACTGCAGAAACACTAGATGTGAGTACTAAAACTTATAAAAAATAAAGAAAAAGGGAAACGCAGGGAACCACAGAACCAAGAAAAAAACATGGTTCCCGGGAACCGAGGGGAACTGCCAAAAACTATAAGGAAATGGCACTCTATAAGAATGTAAGAAATAAGGTTTATAGCTACCAAGTTCAAGAAAAATTACTTTTTCTTGGCCAAGAGAGAGACAGCACCTCAGAGGCAGTGTTGCTCAGTCAGGCAGAGAAAACAATTTGGAGCCTTCCTCACTCTTCCTGCTCAGCATACCCTCTAGCTTCAGTCTGATTGGCTAATTCATAAACTCATTACCATAATCTTCAGCTCTGGAGCAGTGCTATCTAGTCAGCTCACTGCAATAGTTACTGATGCTAATGGACCTTTTACCAGGTTCTGGAAGGGGAGGAAGGGTTTAGGGATTACAAAGCAAAGTGATGGATCCCTTTTAGAAGAAACACTATTACTACAGTAACTATTTTTCTTCAAACCCCAAGAATCCCACACATATGATTAACAAATGCAGACTCCACAGCAGTACCTTGGGAGGCTGGGTACAGAACCTATTTAGGGAAAAGGTTCTGCAAGACAGCACTACCAAAGCTGGCATCCCTTCTAGACTGTATGCCCAGACAGTAGTGCTTTGAGAAAGTCTGTACTGCTTTTCAGGTAGCTGCTTTATAGATCTCCTGGAGGGAAATACCCCTTGATGCTGCCACAGAGGCAGAGGTGCCCCTTGTGGAGTGGGCCCTAAGGCCTTTAGGAGGCAATTTACCAACTTTGTCATAACAGAACTATATGCAGGTGACTAACCAATGAGAAATGGTTCTCTTGGATGCTGGCTTACCTTTCCCCACTTCACTACAGGTGACAGATAACTGAGTCTTAGAGGACCCGACATCCTTTGTGTGGTCCAAGTAGTAGCTTAGTGTCCTCTTCACATACAGGCTGTGGAGCTTTTTTTCTCCTGAGCTAGATTTAGCTGTGAAGAAAACTGGAAGGGTGACCGAGTGATTCAGATGGAATTCAGACACCACTTTTGGATGGAATTTTCTGTTGGTTCTTAGGACAGCCTTCTCACATGAAAGGGTCTGATGGCACGACTGATTGACTTGCTACTTTCTTACAGGCGAACAACGTTTTTTTCTGAGGGATTTCTTGTTGGGAACAGGCTGAGTCAGCATTTGTAAAACCGTCTGAGGAAGCCAGCACAGGCTGAAAAGCAGGAAAGCCGAATGTTGCTTTGTGTTTTAATTTACAGGAACCAGGGAAACAAAGACTCAACTCTGGCAAGCTTAGTGTTTGTTTTTCTCCACAAAGCTGAGTCAGGAAGCAAGTAGGGCCAGGGTCAGAGGGCAGCAGCAGCGCAGCAGCAGAGGAGATCTGAGGCAACCAACTGAAACAGGGAGCTAAAAAGGTGCCAAATTTTAAACAGTAACTGGGAGATTAAAAGGCAGCACAACCTAGCTCTCCAGCAGACAGCCTTCTCACCTGAAAGGGTTGGAGGGCATGACTGACTGAATGTTTGCATACTTTCTTACAGGTGATGAACATTTTTTTCTGAGGGATTGTCTTGTAGAGACAGGCTAAGTAAGCGTTGGTAAAACCGTCCAAGGAAGCCAGCATGGACCAAAATGCAGGAAACCTGAGTGTTGCTTTGCATTTTAATTTAGAGGAACAAGGGAAGCACATACTCTAACTTTGGCAAGCTTAATCTTTGTTTTTCTTCACACAGCTGAGTCGGGGAGCAAGCGGGGCCAGGGTCAGAGGGCAGTAGCAGCAGAGGAGTCACCTACCAACCCACCTGGGTTACGCAAAATTTATAGGATTGAAGCTGAGGGGAACATCAACTTCCTGATTCACAGCAGTCAGAAGTGTTGCATCTAAAGGGAAGAGTGTGATATTGCTTCTGCAGAAATAATAGAGTAGCTTGGTGTGTTAGCCTTTGGTTCTAAAGTGGCGAGTTTTGTATTGCATTGGGGGGGCTGTAAACTGGAGTTGGGTGTTTAAAGAGTGCATCAGGGGGCAACTGTTAACAGGTGAGGTAATTAACATAGAATCTGGGGATCAATATCCTGAAGTAAGAGGTAAATATCGGGGTAATTACTATATCTAGGGGTAGGATCCTGAAGTTGTAAGAGAGAGAAGGGAAGGGACAGGAAAGGGGAAAAAAACATTTTGTAGGAGGTTAGAGGATTAAGTCTTGAAAAGGCTATATCTATGCTGGGAGTGGTGCAATGCAGTGGCTGTAGGGCAATAGTCTTCAGGCAGGCCTTCTGGAGTCTGCGGTGCTGCCCCATCTGCATGCACCTCTCTGGGCTGAGGGAGGAGGTTGCCAGACTCAAGGCCAAGGTGGCTTGGGTTAGGAGGAATTGCACCCCAACCCAGAGACCACCTAGTCCACCTCCATTGCCTCAAAGGGTGCCTGGAAGGTGGGCTCGGGGAGGGTTAAGTTGGTGGAGTGTAGGCACATCCCATACTACTACGTAACTCCTATGCTGCATTGGCGGGGGGTATTCTCCCACAGAGGCACCCGAGGTAGTGACCGGGACAGAAGTGGAGATCCTCCATGGTGGAGTCCCAAAAGGGGGGTAATAGAGGACCCCAGAGGAGAAGGAAGTGACTCCTGGTGAGAGACTCAGTCATGAGGGGGATTCAGTTGGGGACAAGGAGGTATAAGGAGAGGGAGGTAAAGGTGCCTTCCAGATGCCACGGCTTGAAGGGATGGAAGGAGGATCCTAGGAATCACTAGGGAAGCAGGGAGGGAGGGACAGATGGATGTCATTGTCCATTTGGGGACAAATTATCTGGCTAGGGAGGAGCCAGAAACAGTACAGGAGGTATTCAAGAGACTGGGGAGGGGTCTGAGGCAATTAACACAATCCGTTACTTTCTCTGAGGTGCTACCTGTCCACACCAGGAACTTCAACTCATGGTTGAGGAAATGATGTGAAGAGGAGAGATTTGGATTAATTGAGGACTGGGCACCGGGAGGGACAGAGGTCTGTACGGAGGCGACGGCCTGCATCCATCCAGGAGGTGAACTGTGATCCTCAGTGAAAAGTTTAAAATGCTACATTAGTAAGCATTTAAACTAGCCAGGGGGTAGACAAAGGCATATAGACATGGACTGTCCACCCCACACACTAACAGGGTCAACAGCAGGAATCCCAAGGGTGAGAGATCACAAAAAGAACAAAAAAAGTGGATAACCGGGAAAGGGGGGGGGGAGGGGAGTGAGGAAAGAAAGTAGTGGAGGAAATAGGGAAGGGCAAATGGGCAGCATAGGGGGAGGAGGAAGTCAAATCTGGAGGGCCATGTGTGCAAATGCTTGAAATCTGGGCAACAAGGTTGCAAACCTAGAGGCCACCATGGCAGAAGCAGACCTGAATGTAGTCACAGTTACAGAGAGCTGGTACAATGATAACCTGGACTGGGATGCACCCATACTAGGGTATGCTTTATTCAGGATGAACAGGGTAGGTAAAAAGGGAGGAGGGGTGGCTCTTTATGTGAAGGAGAACATAAAGGCCACAGAAATGCAAAGTGATCAAGAAGAAGCAGAGGTACTTTGGGTTACCCTAGAGTCAAGGAAGGGGGGCTGTTACTCGAACAGGTGTGATCTACAGACCTCCAGCACAGGGGGAGGAGGCAGACAGGGAAATGATGGAGGAAATTCGAGGGATGGCTAAAAAAGGGGAGGTATTGCTGGTAGGGGACTTCAATATGCCAGATATGGAGTGGAGCATCCCAGGTGCAGCAACGAGGAGAAGTAGGGAAATCCTAGACTCTTTGAAGAGGGCGTTCCTCAGGCAACTAGTCAATTAATCCATTTGTGGGGGGAAGGCCATACTGGACCTGGTACTGTCGAATGGGGACAGTGTCACTAACGTCAGTGGGGAGCCATCTGGGGACAAGCGATCATTGCACGGTGTGGTTCAAGGTAAGAACTGGGCTGGAAACAAACCACACTAAAATGAGGGTCATGGATTTCAGGAGGGCTGATTTCAAGAAAATGGGAGAGTGCCTCGGGGAAGCACTAGCAGAGACAGGGAAATGAATGGGGTAGAGGAGCAATGGGCAGAAATAAGGAAGGCCATTGAAAAGGCAACAAACCTGAGGTAAGCAGATTACAAAAAGCAGGAAGAAAGAGACTATGGTTCACCAAGGAGATAGCAGAGAAAGTAAAAGCAAAGAAGCTAGCATTCAAAAGGTACAAGGAATCACAGAATGAAGAGGACAGGGAGGGTTATCAGGAGAAAATAAGGGAAGCAGCTAAAGCAGTAAGGAGCACTAAGGAACAAATGGAGGAGAACATTGCCAAGTCAGTAAGAAAGGGCGATAGCACATTCTTTAGGTATATAAGTGAAAAGAGGAAGAGCAAGACAGTAAGACTAAAAGAGCAAGGAGGGGAGAGCATGAAAGTGGACCAGAAGAAAGTGGATATACAGAACAAGTACTTTTGTTCTGTATTTACAAAGGAGAGGGTTGGTAACAGGCCACAGACGGGAAAAGGGTTTTAAGGGAAAGGAGTCAGACGCTATTCTTTTTATGGAGGAGAGAGTCCTCAAGGAGCTAGAGCAGCTAAAGGTAGATGAGGCAATGGAACCAGACGGGGTTAAAAATGAAGATTTATGGGAGTGTGCATGTCTCTGAAGAAATATAAATGTCATGCCCACAAGGACCCATAAGCTGCAACTTAAAGGGGAGATTTATAGAACAAGAAGGAGGAGTGTATGGTACAATCAGTGAGTGTTATCAGTATGAAATGGCCTGCCAGAGACTGTGGTGTCTAGCACTAACATGTAGCTTTTTGAGAGATCACTGGATGATTATTTTGGTGTTACTCATCACTAACTCAATCCTGGAGACCAGGTCCACTGCGCTCACAGCGCCCACCCTTAAGTGCAATCTGTGACGGGGCAATAGGAATACTCTCCAAGTGCCCGTCTAGAGTGCTCACCGAGTTCATGACTGAACACCCGCCAAAAGGTCACAGGGCTTCCTCTCTATTCTGAGTAAAGGCCAAATACAGTCTCAAGTCTGTAGCCAGGTGAGAACCCTCATCAGTTGCCGTACTGAGAGGAAGACCCAGGCATTACGAGCTCTTTGGGGTTTTGCCCTTGTAAACCTGACTGCATCCTCTCCCATGGGGTGTGCAGCACCTAGCTCCCCCTTACAGACTCTTCCCCTGAGACCTGTATACCTCCCTTACTTAAGGCATCCAGATCCCCTTTTTCAGGATCCTAATCTTGGCAGCGAATGGTAGCGCTTTAGCAATTACAGGCTGGTCTCAGAATTGACCGAACCTTTTACTTCTACACACGCAAAAATCACTCACAGGCAGTTTTAAAAGCAAAAATGCTTTTGCTAAATTTAAATGTTTATCATACAAACTTTACAAACAAAAGGTTTAGAAATCTGGTTACAGAATAACAAAAATAAATGTGGAATATACATGCAAAAGCACACTGTAAAATGTAACTATCTAATTTCTACCTTGTTTGTGGAAAGTTCAGAAAGTCAAGAACCAAAAGAAGTTGGCAAAAGTTTCAGTCATTCTGTAGCATTCACTGGTTCTTAGTCTGCCTCTGTGTTGGGGCAGTCTTGCTTCTCTTGTGCTCAGGAACAAGTGTCCAAATGCAATGTCATGAGCTTCTGTTTGGAGGGGCTATTTATAGGCCAGACTCATCCAGTCTGTGGATAGCTGGGGACCTTCTCTTTTTAGGTCAGCAGGGGTCTCTCTTGCTCTATCCCAGGTCTTAAGTAAACCATATTATTAGATTCTCTTACAATTCCAATATCCTGCCAGCTAACCAAATGTACATATACCATTACAGTTTCCTGGAACCTCAAGCACTTTTACTTTGAAGTGTCATGTTTATGATAGGGGAGATGGTTTCTCTCATCCTGAGATTTTATTATACCAATTAGCTGACCAGGGACTTCCATCCCTTTTGAAATGGACTCAGTTTCCTGGCCAATCGGCCTGTTCTCAGTTCACAGAGGAATGACACATTTTTGCAAGACCTTCACTCTTTCCTATGACCTTTTCAGTGAATTTTGGACCCCTTTAAAAAAAAAAAAAACACATGGGCATCTTTTGGCAACCCTTAGTTCTGGCCCTTAGTTCTAAACAAACCCCTCTGCATGTCACCCTTTTAACACATAAACAGAAAAAATATTGTCTGCAATATTCCAGCAGTTGGCAAACTGACCACAACTCATACTAAATATCATCACTGATATGAAGCAAGTTTATATTGGCTTATGCCAACAAACTCGTATCCTTCTATGAAACCCCAGGATACTGAGGAAACTTAGGAAGGAGCTCATTGCACCTCTGACAGCCCTGTTCAACCTATCACTGGTTACAGGGGTAGTTCCAAGGAACTAGAGGAAGGCAGATGTGGTCCCACTTCACAAAAGTGGGAACAGAGAGGAAGCAGGAAACTACAGATGTGTAAGTCTGACATCGGTGGTGCATAAACTTATGGAAACACTATTCAAAGAAAGGATTGTGGAATACCTGGTGGTCAGTGGAGTGCAGGATCTGAGGCAGCGTGGATTCACAGGGGGAGATCTTGCCAGACAAACCTTACTGATTTCTTCGACTGGGTGACCAAGGAAGTGGATCAGGGAAGGATGGTGGATGTGGCCTACCTAGATTTCAATAAGACCTTCAACACTGTTACAAAAGGAAGACTGGTAAACAAGCAGGGCAGTCTGGAAGTGGGTCCAAAGGAAGTAAAATGGGTACAAAACTGGCTGAGTAACAGAAGCCAGAGGGTGTAGTAAATGGAGTACACTCGGAAGAAGGCAAGATAACCAGCAGGGTGCCACAGGGGTCGGTTCTGGGACTGGTCCTCTTTAATGTTTTCATTTGTGACATCACAGAAGGGCTGGAAAGGAAAGTATGCCTGTTCGCAGACAGCACAAAAATCTGCAACAGAGTGGACACACCGGGGGGGGTTTAGACAGAATGATGAGTGCCCTGAAAAAAACTGGAAGAATGGTCAAGGATATGACAACTAGGCTTCAATGCCAAAAAGTGCACAATTATGCACATACTGTGGGGCACAGAAACACAAGGGTAACTTACCAACTTGGGGGGGAGGACGTGACAACAACAAAACAGGAAAGGGTCCGGGGGGTTATCATATCTGATGACCTGAAGGTGGCAAGAAAGTGTGATAAGGCAGTGGGAATGGCTAGCAGAATGCTGGGGTGCACAGGGAGGGGTATCACAAGCAGAAAGAGGAAGGTGGTATTGCCCCTGTATAAATCAATGGTGAGGCCCCACCTGGAGTACTGTGTCCAGTTCTGGAGACCCCATCTCAGGAAGGACATAGATCGAGTGGAAACGGTACAGAGGAGGGCAACCAAAATGGTGCATGGCCTGCATCAGAAGCCTTACAAGGAAAGACTCAAGGCATTAAACATGTACTCTCTAGAGGATAGAAGGGAATGGGGATACATGAAAGAAACATTCAAATAACTCAAGGGTATCAATAAGGTATAAGAGGGTGGCTTTTTACATAGAAAGGGATGCTCAAGGACAAGAGGGCATGATATGAAGCTGGAAGAGGTGATGCTCAGAGGGGATGTGAGGAAGTACTTCTTCACAGAAAGGGTGGTGGATGTCTGGAACAGACTACCATCAGAAGTGGTAGTTACCAAAACGGTAGCAGGATTCAAGCATGCATGGGACCATAGTAACAGGGCAGGGGGTGTAATGCAGCAGATCGAGGAAGGTCTGCCATAGCACAGGGGGGGATTTTGGGGGGCAGACTAGATGGGCCAAGGGGTCCTTTTCTGTTGACAAAAAATATGTTTCTATGTTACCTTGTCCCTATAGAAGATTATGTAGTTAGGATCTGTGAAGAGGGCTTGTAGTTCGCTCACCCTTCTGACAGATGTTACTGCTACTAGGAAGACTGCTCTCCAGGTGACATATTTCAGAGCAGCAGTTGCTATAGGCTCGAGAGGAGCTTCCATCGGCTGAGAAATGCAAATGTTCAAGTCACAAGCAGGGACAGGGTCCCTTATTGGAGGGTACATGTAATTAAGGCCTTTGAAAAACCTTTTGAAAATGGGTTGTGAAGCCACTGACCTGTGTAAGCTGACACTGCTGCCAAGTGAACCCCCAGGGTTGAGGGCCTGAGGCCCAAAGACTGGAGATGGAGTAGGTAGTCCATGTGTAGACAGACGTACCCAGAGAGAGTTGAGCAGACTAGAAGAACACCAGAAGGTAAATCTTTTCCATTGTGAAGCATAGGTTTTCTGTGTTGCTGGTTTCCTTCAGCACTTCCATTACTTTCTCCAATTTAGTCCAGAGAAATCTAGCTCTTCAAAAACCATGCTCTGAGACGCAGTGTTCTCAGGTCTGGTAAAGTTATCCTGCCCTGGGACAATGTCAACAGATTTTATCTCAGTGGAAAGTTGATAGGAGGCCTGTTTGAGAGGGGCAGGAGCATGGAGTACCAGGTTTGCCTGTCCCAGTCTGGAGCTATGAGAATCACTGTTCCTGACTCCCTTCTCAGTTATCAGTAGTCTCAGTAAAAGTGGGAGTGGTGGAAAGGGATATAGAAAGTTCCCTGACCAGTTGAGAACTAGAGCATCCTCTGTGACTTAATCTAGCTGTGTGGGTCTGCAACAAAACAGTGGCAGCTGGTTGTTGTACCAGGAGGCAACCAGGTTTATTTCTGGTGTACTCCCAACTTCTGAACACTGACGCCAGCACCTGCTGGTTCAGGGTCCATTTGTGATTTTCCTGGCTGATCCTGCTTAAGGAATCTGCCAGCACATTGTCCTTCCCTTGCAGGTATACTGCTGAAAGTGAACTTTCAGGGAGTATGCTAGGTTCCAAGTCTTCATTTATTTTGTGCACAGCTTTTAAGATCTTGTTCCTTCCTATTTATGTGATACATTGTTGCCATTGTCTGTTCTGATCTGGACAGACTGACCCCTGATCTGGGAGGAAAAAGTCTGCCTGCCAAATAAACTGCCTTGAGCTCCAGGAGATTTATGTGCTCCTGAGTCTCCTGTGTACTCCAAGTACCATTTACAGTGAGGTCCTCCAGGTGGGTGGAGGGAGGTATCTGTTGTGAGTATAGCTGTGAGGGATTGATGAAGGAAGGAAATTCCTTTTCTGAGGTTGCATTGTTCCTTACACTATTCCAGTGCCCTTAGAAATGATTTTGTGACAGGTACCAAGTTTGGATATTGTATCCTTCCTCTGAGACTGACAGTCCCCTAGATGATACTGGACATCTCTCACTTGTAACATGGTCCCAGGAATCACTGCAGTAAATGAGGCCATGTGCCACAGTAACAGCAGAAAATCCCTTGCAGGTCTTGGCTGACCTGCCTTGAAAGATTCTGCAGCTGACATCAGGTTTAAACCTCCCACTATGGACTGCGATCTCCCTCTTGAAGGATGCAGAACACCTCTCTTATAGAGGCCTATATTCTCCAAGGTTGGTCCTAAGTCCCCAATGTAGCTAAAGCCCTCCTCCATGCACCATGACTTTAACCAACTGTTAAAAGCCATGGTGCCCAAGTACCTTTTCGTCTTGCTGGCCGTACACAATAAACGTCTCGGCAAATATCACTGTGTGTGCTACCTGCTTCAGGCTCCTCCCCAGCTCCATGAAATAACACTGCACTACGCCTACCCTACCCATTGCCAGGTAATTTGTCCTCAGGAGGACAATGATATCTAGATCCCTCCCAACTCCTGCTGCTCTAGCGATTCTCTCAATCCACTCTCCACCCTTCCAAGCCGAAGCACCAGGGAAGCAGTTCAGCTCCCTCTCCCTCCCCCCCAACTCCCAAGTCTATCCTCCTAATGAAAGAGTCACCCACAACAGCTGCTTCCTCCTTGACGGGGGGGGGACTCTTCTTCCCTTCATGGGGCCTTCCCTTCTGAGGGCCCAAACGTTCTCCCATTCCACTGCTACAGATGCCTCCTCCTGGCTGCCCTGCCCCCCAGTATGGTGAAGGAACTGTGCAGTGGTACAAGCTGAGGAGCATGCTCCGTTCCAGACACCCCCGCGAGCCCGGAGCCCACCAAAGTCCAACCACTCCGTCCAGGTATCCTCTGGGGGAGCAGTGGCAGACTATGTGACCCCTGGGTGGGGCAGAAGGTACTCTGCACCCTTGCCAGTTTGGCTTGGAGTCCAGCAACCTCTGCCCTCAACTCAGAGAGGTGAGTACAAATGGAGCAGCACCTCAGTCTTCAGAATGTATCACGAAAGACACATTCTGATTCTCATTATAACCTTTTGGATCTCAGCCACATCCTTAATCATCTTGTGCAGCATGTACCCAAATGGAAGTTTCCCACTGTTAGGTGCTTGAAGCGGCAGGGTTGCTGACTGCATGTCCACATTCCACTACTTCAGCCACAGTGTCTGCCTTATAATCACAGTGGCCATAATCAATGCCCCTAGCAATAATCTTGGAGGCTTTGTCACATGGGTCAGCAAACCAGGTGCTACCATCCCAGTCAGCCCTGTCTTCTTGACCTGTTCCCTTCTTTTGTTTTCTTGAGGACATGTTGTGTTAGTGGTATCCCTGAACCATTCCAGAAGGGATCTAGCACCATACTCTCCCAACATTGCAATCTGTAGGCGCATAAAACAGGCACTCACTTGTAACAGTAGTTCTAGGAGTGGTATATGATATACATCCACACTTCTGGCAGTGTTCCTTTCCCCTGAAAACTTGCCAGAATGTCTTCAAACCGGCTCCTCCCACCCACTCGAGTGGTAACTCCCCCGGCACCTCCCTGTGATGTCGAATCTTACTCACTGGAAGCATGACCGGTGTGCCAGGGGAGGTCTGGTAGGTCATTGTGGATGTACACAGTGTCAAACGATGAGGAAGATAAGTGTCAGCTTGTATGCTTTTTCCTCTCAAGGAAACCTCATGTCCAGACTGATAGAGGTCACATGAGATTTAGGGTACACCATGATACACTGCCTTCCCAAAAGATGATAGCAATAATCTTTAAAAATTGCTTCTTAACATAGAAACATAGACTTTGGTGGCAGATAAGGACCTCTTGGCCCACCTAGTCTGCCCATTTCCCTACCTATTGGATAAGCTGCAGATCCTAGTTAACCAACAGCCTACTTCTTCCTCCCCCCCCCCACAAGAATTGCCTTATGTCTGTCCTATGCATTCTTGAATTTCCCCACTGTTTTTGACCCCACAACCTCCTCAGGAAGGCAGCTCCATGCGTCCACCACCTCTCTGTGAAAAATACTCTCACATTGCCCCTGAACTGTCCCCTCTATCTGCAAATTGTGTCCCTTGTTCTTGCACATCTCTTTTCTGAAAGATACTATCCTCTTGGACTTTGTTGATTCCTTTGAGGTACTTAAAAGTTTCTATCATGTCCCCCCCTCTCCCTCCTTTCCTCAAGGGTATACATATTAAGCTCCTTTAATCTCTCTTCATATGGCTTCTGGTGCAGACCCTGTATCATTTTAGTTGCCCTCTTCTGGACTACCTCCATCCTGTCTCTGTCCTTGCAGAGATGGGACCTCCAGAACTGGATGCAGTACTCCAGATGGGGTCTCATCAACTGCCTGTACAGAGGGATAACAACTTTTTGTTTTCTACTGGTGATGCCTCTCTTTATACATCTCAGTATCCCCAGCCATCCCTACTGCCTTCTCACATTGCTTGCTAACCTTCAGGTCATCTGATATGACTACCCCAGGTCCCTTTCCATTTTGTTGTTGTTATTACTAGCCCCCGTGTACTCTTCCGTTTTTTTTTCCTCAGGTGCATTACTTTGCACTGAATGTAAGCTGCCATACTTTTGGCCATCTCTCCAACTTTGCTAAGTCCCTTCTCATCCTTTCCACCCCTCCCCTCTTGTGTATCAACCCTGATGCAGATTTTTGTGTCGTCTGCAAAGAGGCATACTTTTCCTTCCAGTCCTTCTGCAATGTCACTTACAAAGACATTAAAAAGAACCGGACCCAGTACTGAACTCTGAGGTACGCCACTGGTAACCCCCCTTTCTTCGGAGTGGACTCCATTTACTATTACCCTCTGTGTCCTGTTGTCCAGCCAATGTTTTACCCAGGCTACCACCCTGGGACCCACTCCCAGGCTGGCTAATTTGTTTATTAATCTTTTGTGTGGGACTGTCTTCTTTTATACCCTGTTGTAATTAGAGGATTTTAACTCAAATCAGCCACTTGTGTAACACAATTAGTTATATGATGTCTTACCGGCGTCGTTTAAAAGGTGACTTTGGCATGTCTGCTGTAGGTACCATCTGTTCCCCTGGTCTCACCCACAATATAGGACCATCATCACTTTGTGACCTGCACTGAAGTTTAAGACTTGACAGGGTACCCCATGGCAATGTCCTCTAAAACAAAGTATTATATAAGTATTATTAAACATTAACATGATTTTTTATAAGGAAACATACAAATTGTACATGACAAATACTTGCTTTCAAAAATGGTGACTCTTCTAGCATATCAAGGAACTCAGGAAAAAAATCTCCAACTTCTTCATCAACTGCTCCAACAAGACTGATCTGCCGCATTGGACCAGCTCGGTAGGTTCCACAACAGTATGTTCGATTAACCTTTGGGTTTGAGAGGAAGAGCAGTAAAATTTCTGTATTTAAAGAATTATTTCACTATGTGTTCACATCCAAGACAGTATTAGCATGCTATCACATAGTCTATCCAACAAATACTATGGTTTCTCAGTATGCAAAATATTCCACTGATCAAAAATTAGAAAGAACCACTTAGAAGCATAAACAATGATGACAGAAAGAGACCTGAGGTCCATCCAGTCTGCTTAAGTTCACTATAACACCTGGAATCTACTGTTCCTCCAGGGCACTAACCCTCCCCATCCTCTCTCTCTCTCTCTCTCTCTGTTCTCCTCCCTGGTCCTGTCGCCCCCCGTGACTACTATTCCCTTCATTATGTCCCAGCCGTGCTTGAATCCTCTGTTTTTGCACCTACCAATTCAGCTGACAGACTGTTTCAGGATTCCACCACCCTTTCAGTAAAGTAGTACTTCCTCACATCTCTCCTGAACCTACCTCCTGTTAATTTCCATTCATGTCCATGTAACCTCGAATTGGTATTCAGGCTAAACAGTTCCTCGCAGTTTACTTTGTTAATTCCCTTAAGGAACTTGAAGGTCTCTTATCATATCTCCACTCTTCCTTCTGGTCTCCAGTGAGTACGAATTTAGTGCCTCACTGCTCACAGGATCTGCCCTGCTGACCCCAATCATTTTTGTTACTCTACATTGCACTGTCTCCAACCTATCCTTATCCTTTCTGAGGTGAGGACTGCAGAACTGGGTGCAGTATTCTAGGTAAAGCCTCACCAGGGATCTGTAGTGGGGAAGTATTACCTCCTTTCTTCTGCTATCAATAACCCTACCGATACATCCCAGCATCCTGTTAGCCTTACTATAGGCCTTGTTGCACTGACTCGATTGCTTAAATGAGTTGCTAATGATAGCTCCCAGATCCTGTTCCTCATCTGTAGTGCTAAGTCTTTCTCCTCCCATCTAATACTCTGCCTTGGGGTTCTTTTTCCCTAGGTGCATTAACTTGCACTTTCTAGCATTGAATTTTAACTGCCAGACCTTTGACCACCCTTCTAGCTTTTGTAGGTCTCTTTGCATTTCCCTTACTCCCTCGTCACTACCCTCCCACACAGTTTTGTGTTACCTGCGAAGAGACACAGCCTGCCCTGGATTCCTTCTCCAATGTCACTAATGAACATGTTGAAGAGAACCAGACCCAGCACAGATCCCTGGGGAACCCCGCTCATAACCTCCGTCTCCTCTGATTTAACCCCACTGACCACCACTTTCTGCTGCCTCCCCTCTGGCCAGTTACCTACCCAGTTCACCATTGGTTTAGCTGCACCCAGGTCTTCCATCTTCTTGAGCAATTGTTTGTGAGGTACCGAGCCAAAAGCATTGCTGAAGTCAAAGTAGAGGAGATTCAAAGCGAGGCGCTTGTGTATTTCCTTTGTCACCCAGTCAAAGAAAACTATCAGGTTAGTCTGACAAGATCTTCCTGCCACGAAACCATGCAGTTTAATATCCTGAAGCCTGTTGCTCTCCAGGTTGTCTATGATCAGTGACTCCATCAGCTTCCCTAATACAGAGGTTAGGCTGACAGCCCTGTAGTTCCCTGGTTGCTCCTTATCCCCTCCCATTATGAAGTGGTACAATGTTTGCCATCGTCCAATCCCTTAGAACTTCCCCAGATCTAAGTGAGCTGTTGAACAGGCATACCAATGGATCAGCCAGCTCCGCTGCTAATTCCCCGAGTATCCTTGGATGCAACCCATCTGGTCCTGGGGCCTTATCTATCTTAAGAGCAGCCAACCCTTTTAGGAACCCTTTCATTAATAAACAATGGCTGTCTCATTTCCAGAATTCCCTTAGTGGTCACTATGATACCACTCTCTGACATGGACCTGCTGTCCTCTTTAGTGAAAACTGAGCAAAAGTAGTCATTTAGGATGGCAGCCTTTTGCCCATCCTCCTCTATCACCCTACCCCATCAACTAACCTTACGATTGCCCCACCCTTTTTTTTTCCATAATATATCTGAAAAACTGTTTTTCTCCATTCCAGACCCCCTCCGTGATATGCAGCTCTGTGTCTACTTTGGCCTCCCTAATGGCCCTTTTTTCCTGCCTATTTTATCCTCCCATTCTACCTCCCCCTGCTTTTTCTTGTATTTATAGAAGGCCTTCTTTTTGGCACTTACCACTTCTCTGACCCTTGCTGAGAACCATGGTGGTCTCTTGAACCTGTTTTTCTTTGTTACTGTTCTTATGCATACTTTAGATGCCTCGAATATGGCCCCCTTAATTAATCCCCATCTCTCCTCCACCCCACCGATATCCTCCACCCCTACTAACTTATTCCTGACCAGTTCCCTCATCCTATCAAAGTCAGCCCTTCTAAAATCAAGGACTTCAGTTCTCGATTGTGGCTTGCCAGCCCAAAGGGTCAATTCAAGCCAAACAGAGTTATGGTCACTGTTCCCCAGTGGCTCCCCTACTCCCACCACTCCCACCATCTTTGAGTTGGTGAACACCCCATCTAGGACTGCAGTCGGCCTGGTGGGTTCCTTAACTAGCTGCACCAGTAAACAGTCTTGGAAGGCATCTAGCAAGGCCTGACTCTTAATGCTCTTGGCCACTGGGACCTCCCAATCGATGTCTGGCAGGTTCAGATCTCCTAACAACACTATTTCCTCCTTTGCTACCCCTCTTTCAAGTTCCACTATGAGTCCTCTGTCCTTTCCTCCCCTTGCCCTGGAGGCCTATATATCACCCCCCACAATCGTACTTTCCTGCCTGAGGCTGCCGTGAGTTGCACCCATACTGACTCAACCTCACCACTGCTACTCCTAATGCACCCATCTTCTACCACCTCGATGCCTTCCTTGACAAAAAGGGCAACTCCTCCCCCCTCTACCAGTTCCTCTATCCCTCCTGAACAGTGAATAATCAGGGTCCGTCATCTCCCAGTCACTATTACTTGTGGCCCATGTTTCAATGTTGGCCACAAGGTCCACCTCAGTGTCTGCTATTGAAGACTGGAACTCACCAAGTCTGTTGCCTAGGCTCCTGGCATTAAGGCATACCCCCTTCCATCTGACCCCTGCTCATTTTTTGATACTGTGTTTCTGTTTTCTATGTTTTCTCCCACCCTTGTTGGGGCTTTTGCCCTTTGTTTCATCCATCACTACTGCCCATTCCCTTGGTCCTGTAAACACTACTGATATTTCTGTACCCTATCTGCTACTACAGTCCCCTGGATGTGGGGGAGTACTATCTAGGATCCCCTTCTGTTCACCATCGACCAAGGCTAGCCTAGAGCCACACTCCACTGGAGTCAGTTTAACTGTCTGATATAAATGTCAAACTTCTGCCCCAAAGCACTGGGCCCCTCTCTCGTCAGGTAAAGACCATCACCCTTGAAGAGTCTTCTGTCACAGAAGTTCCCCCAGTCCCCTACAAAATGAAATGGTACCACATGTCACAGCACCAACCCTTAAGCCAACTATTAAACTCCTTTATTTTAGCACTCCATATCATATCATATCCTACCTCCCTTCCCTGTCCCACACAGTAGACAGCAACTTCTCAGCAAGCGGAGACAGATACTGTCCCATCGAGGCTGCGTGTTCTCTGGTGACTCTAGCACTGTGTATGTGATACATCACTTCTCAGTTTTGTAACTGAAACCCCTCAAATGTAAAGCAGCTTTGCCACTGCCGTTCAACACTTGTTACTGACATGTTCACCCACTCTGCCACCCGTGGGTCATACCTGGAACTGAGCCTTGGCTCAGTGTGCCTCTCCCAGTTATCAATTTCTAAATACACTGTACCCAGATTAAAAATCAGCTTTAACTTTACAAATTCACACATGAATATAATTTGAGACTCTGCCCTTGTACAATATAGAATGTCTGATCACATTCCACGTTGCATCAGATATCAAGAGTAGTGATTACGGAACAGAACATTACATCTTCCTTCTTCCGGAGCAGGCTGCCTGGCAGGCTGGAAGATGCAGCATCAGCGTAACTGTCTGTGACCTTGATAGGTCTCTGGTATGTAAAAGGTACAGCTGTGTACATTAGCAACATAGCATTGTGAAGATGGAAAAGACTTGGCATCCATCAAGTCTGTCCCTCCTGCCACATGACAGCAACTATACCCAGTGAGTATGGACACACTCCCAAGTTCAACAGCTAGAATATTAATCCACTCATGCTGTGTAACCCTCAAGGTTATTTTCCCTCAGGACGTTGTCTAGTCCTACTCTGAAAGCCTCAACTATGCTACTTTCTGCAGCTTCAATGGGTAGATGCTTCCATGTTAACCACTCTATGTATGAAGTAATGCTTTATCATGTTTCTCCTTATTATGCCCCTCCCCAATTTGATGGCATGCCCTCTATATCTACTTGCACTCTCCAAATAAAGCCTCTGTGCATACTCCACTCTGTCTATACCTTTCAGTATTTGGAAAGCTCTGATGATGCCCCAACTCAGACTTCTCTTTTCTAGGCTAAATAATCTGAGCATGCCCAATCTCTCCTCATAATTCCTGTCTTCTAAGCAACTAATCAGCTTGGTGACAATGTGATAAATCCTCTCAATCTCTTCACTGTCCTTTCTGTACTGCGGAAACCAGAACTGGACAGACAGCAGGAGAGGTCTAACCAAGGCCTTGTACAGGGGACAGTTAGCCTCCCTAGATCTGTTTCCTTATCCCCCTCACAAGGTATCCCAGTACTGCATTTGCTTTCTTAAAAGCAAGGTTTCAATAGCCCTGTTTACATGGTCATACTTGCACTGGAATAACCCATGCACTTGGGTTGCTCCAGTGCAAAATGTGACTGTGTGGACTTGTACCCGATCGGGATATGCCACTCATTAAGACACTCCCAGATTCTCTGGCAAGCTGGGAGCGCCAAGAGGAGCGAGCGGCTTACAGCGGCTTAAGTGGCAGTGTGAACTGCCTGCACCACAGCAACCCATTCTTTGGCCAGCAGATGGCTGGCTCCCTTGATGCACAGCCCCCCACCAGCAGTGGTGCAGAGAGGGGCCATGTAAACAGACAAGCAAACAAGCAAATCTTTATTTATATAGTGCCTTTCAATAACAACACAAACACACACACACATATATATACTGTAGAACAGGTTATTTTTGATGTAAAATAATTATAGCTATATTTGCTTAAGTGATAACTGTGCTAAAATAAAATGGCATTGACCAAAATTGCACATTTTCAATGGCCACAAATTAGGAACTAACTGCAGAGCGTGAAATTAAATTTACGCAATTGTGGCCAATAAGTGCGACGCGCTAAATATAACTTGCGTGAGAATAAACAGTTCTACAGTATTTTTCACACCGTACTATACACTACAAAAAACACAGGAAGAGCAACTCTATGCACAACCAATGTGTTTTGCCACCTTGGGGTTCTGATTCCCATGGACTTCTCGAACTTTGTTCTTGAGGTCACTGGGAATCACACCCCTCTGTGGCAGAACACACTGGTTCTGCATGGTTACCATCAGTATATTCTATATATATATATATATATATATATATATATATATATATATATGTATATATACATATATATGTATGTATCCTATCTATATATATTATTCCAGTGAGATAAAACAAGTTATTTTCACTGCAGTGAAATAAATCCTGATGACATCAGAGTTAAAATAAATGCAGTTTATTACACCCCCGAAACCCACGCTAAACCTGCGTAAAGCCGTGCAAATTGTACATTTTGCAAAACAATGAGGCCCCCATTGTATAAATAGGATACATGATGTGCACTCGTGTGATATGGGAAATATGTTCACTCCTGTACAGTGACCTCTGAAACCTCACTTGTGTATTCAGAGGTCATTCTAGAGGAGTGAAAATATTTTCCATATCACACTCATGCCCATCATGTATCCCTATATATATATATATATATATATATATATATATATATACATATATATATATATATTTTATACAGTCCTTCAGAGAAGCTCCATTCCAAATGTTAGTTCATTTCAGTATTCTTAATGAATGACTCCTGGAGTCCATCTTTCAAAATGATCAAGACCTCAAAGACCTATACTACAAAAGTGGACTCCGTAGTAATGATAGAGGTAAATTAACTATAAAAGGAAAAAAATAAACACACATATATTAGTTCAAGTAATATGTGGTATAACATCAAATTGCTCATTCGAGTCACTAAGTTTCCAAAATTAATCTAATCTGAACATCTACATTAATTTTTCCCTCGGCATCAATTTCTCAAAATTACTCCCTCATTTTGGTGGCCAACATTTATCAATACCCATAAATTTAAACTTGGGTGTGGATACATGTACAAAACGAAGGCGCGTTAAAGGATTATGTAGATTCCCATTTCTAATATCTTTAACATGTTCACCTAACCCAATTCTGAGCATGCAGCTAGTCTCTCCACAAACTGACTACCACATTCACACTTAGCCAAAATGAAAAAATGTCTAACTTCAAAAACTCTTCCAGATGAAACATAAAACTACTCTCTTTCAATACGTAAGTACGAAGAGTACAGTTAAGCAAGAACTTACCATAACAGTAGATCTTCGAGAGAGGCTCTTGCAGTAGGTAATAACCATTATGACTACAGCCATCAGGCGCTAGGACCACACGGAAAGTTTAGGTAGCAGTGTTTGGCGGGGGCCTGCCCACTCGGCGTCATGTGACAGATGTCAGTGTGACACTATATTGTTTTTCCTTTGGGATATACACATCTGGGGCCAGATTCACAAAACTCTGCCCTGGGCAAACTGGGTTTTGCCTGGAGTTGCTATTCACAAAGCCCAGTTTGCCCAGGCAAACTGAGTTTGCGCATGGGCAAATTTGAGAGGGGGGTGCTGCAATGAGGGGGAGGGGACCTGCATATCCCTGCTGTGCAATTCACAAAGATTCTGCTCCATGCAAGGGCCTGAGAAATTACCACCAACCAAAACCTGGCAGTAATCCATGCAACCTTAGTGACTGGCAGAGGTACTGCAGACCCCCCTCCCTGTTGCTGACCCCATAAGAAAAAATAAAACCTTTCCACAGTGTACCAGTCCCTTCCCCCTCCTGATCACCAATCCCCAAATAAAACACTCTTTTCCAAAGAGTAGTGTCCCACCCCTTCCCCCATAACCGTATAACAAACCCTTTTCCATAGTGTAGTGACCCACCCCCTACCTGGTCACCTATCCTCATATAAAAAACTCTTTTCCATAGTGTAGTGTCCCACCCCCAACCAAGATCCCCGAACAGAAAACCCTTTTCCACAGTTTAGTGTCCCAACGCCCTCTCTGATCACCAACCCAGATGTAAAATAAAGTTTTCCATAGTGTAGTGTCCCTCCCCATCCTAACTGACCACCCGATATGTATGAACACGTTTTCCATAGTATAGTGACCCTTCCCCAACCCCGACTGCCCATCTGATCTGTATAAACACATTTTCCATAATGCAGTGTCCCTCCCCCCACCCTGACTGCCCACTCAATCTGTGGAAAGAAATTTTCCATAGTGTAGTGGTCCTTCCCCCTCCCCAGTCATTGATCGCCACTCGGTGGGCAGCCGTGTTGTGCTGCTTGCTGACCAAGAGTCGTGCTGGAAGGGGGAGTGGGGTGGTGGGTGATTACCTGAGAGAGTGGGGGGGCACAAGACTACCAGGAAATGGGTTGTGTTCCATCTGGGGATGGAGATCAGCGACCAGGGAGAGACCACTACACTATGGAAACTAGTAATGACTCATCAGGTGGGTGTTTGGGGATCGGGGATCAAGAAGGGACACTACACTACAGAAAATTTCCTTCTACAGATCGGGGGGGTAATCACGGTGGTGGAAGGAAAATTACACTATGGAAAATGTGTTCATACAGATCGGGGGGGCAATCGGGGTGGGGGAAGAGACCACAACACTATGGAAAAAGTACAGTCGCATAAGAACTTACCGTAACACTAGATCTTTGAGAGGAGCTCTTTCAACAGGCAACGCCGGTAGGCCTGAAGCTGCCAGGTGCCAGGGCCACATGGAAAACTTCTAGCTAGCAGTATATTATGGGGGGAGTGCCCCGTCGATGTTGGCACACTGACGTCCGCCTATCCTATAAAGGGGGCAGTCCCCCAGACATATCTCAGTTCTTCTGCTGGAGACCCCAGCACAGTAGGTAAAAAAGGAGAACTGAGGTAGTTCCTCCGAGCTCAGGAAAAGCAGAATAAATGCAAAGGAGAAAAAACTATTAAGGGGAAGGCGGGAGGGAAAGCAGCACCTGCTGCAATAGCTCTTCTTAAAGATCTACTGTTACGGTTTGTTTTATTGCATCTTGTCCAGGATAGTCTTCCCATAGTGCCCTTTGGTTTGATGTCTAATAGCCCCTACAGCAGGCCAGTGTCTTGTTACAGTGTCTTATAGCCACAGCAGAGAAGGAACACTGCAGCCAGGATTCACATTGCTAGACTCTGGGTAAGTATGATAAGTTTCCTAAATATTGGTACCTTTACCAGCTGTGTTCTGCTTAGGGGTGTGTGTGTGTTTAAACATGTAACTTTCTGTAGTATTTTGTGCAATGGCATTTTACATTGTACAGGATCCAGATGTTATTAGCGGGGACTGGAATGTAATGAGACAAGCTGAGATGTCAGTTTGAGTTACCAACCCCACAAAACTTACAAATTCTACACACACCACCAATGAAACTCCTATGTTCCACCAGCTAAACAAACTTTACAGCAAAACCATTTTGTTGCATTTGTGTGTGTCTGAACTACAATGCTTGCATGCACACCACTCAATTTATTATACTGCATACACTTAGATCTGTCAAAAGCTAGGCTAATAGTACTTTGAGATTCACCGTGACACACACACTCTCTCTCTCTCTTCCCTAAGCAGAACACAGCTGGATAAGGTAAAAATATTTAGGAAATGTATCATACTTACACAGAGCCTAGCAGTGTGAATCCTGACTGCAATGTTCTTTCTCTGCTGTGGCTAAACAAGACACTGGCCTGCTGTAGGGCCTATTAGACATCAAACCAAAGGGCACTCTGGGAAGACTAACTTGGAGAAGATGCAATAAAACAAACCTGAATGGCAGCCCCCAGAGATTATAAAACACCCAGGGAAAATTAGAAAAAAATCCTCTCACAGCCTAGGCAGAAACAAAACACTGGGATGAAGTGAGAACTCAAAACTGGTAGTAATAACATATATTTTCCTGATTTTAACATGCAGTTTTTCCTTTAAGTGGCTCTCTCACTCCACACATGCAGCAGAGAGCTCTGTCAATCTGTCTTCTCCCTTGGAATCACCCCGTTGCTGTGTTGTGGGTTGCTCGGTTTCTGTGCTGGACTTTAGTTTTGTGTTCTCCTGCTTTTTGGTTAGTATTGCTTGCCTCCGGCTGCTGCATGCTTCTTTGTGTTGCTTGTTCTTGTCCAGTGTTTGAGTTTTGTTTGCATTTTCCTTTTTGGGGGCTTTGTGGTTTTCTAGCTTCCTGTTCACTTGTTTGTATTGTGCTAATCCTGTACTGGTGCTATTTGGCTCCCATTTGCTCACTAGTTTTCAACAAACCTTCCGTGCAACTACAGTTGTTATCTGTATGTTTCAGCTCAGTTCCTGCTGCCCTGCTTACTTCCTCAGTGCTTATCCACCTTAATTGTTTGCACCATGTGCAGGCTCACACTGCAAAGCTAGCCTATGACATTCAAACCTGCGTTCATGCAATTGCACCAAGCAATCCTTGCTGTTGTTTCAGTACATTGCCTCTCTCTGCAATTCTACCGTTTGTTTAGCTTGGCTGCTCCTAGAAGCTATAACTATTTGCTGCTGGATGCTGTTCATTACTTTTATATACTGCTTCACTATACTCTGGAGGTCAGCACAGCTACAGCTGTTGCTGTAAACTAGTTTTAATATCTACATATGGCTTACTGCCCTTTACTGTTACTTCCTTGTTTTTCCTACAGTGGGGACTGGGGGTTGTGGTAAAGTCGTGGCCTCATGTGGTCCAAATTCCTCATGTTCGAATCCTACCTCCACGCAAAAATCCTCCGAGTATTTATGTCACCTTTAACTGGCTTCCTTAATGGGACTGGTTGGCTTGCCTCCCTGCAAGTTATACAAATTGCTGCCTCTCTGACCTACGTGCATTGCTTACTCTGGCTCTCAGACCTACATGGAGGTACAATCATTGCTAACATGGAAGTTGTCTGCTATATGCATGTTATAAAACACGTCTGACCTATGTGAGGGTTTACAATGCTCAGCACTCCTTTAAGCTCTCTGCAGAGGCATGCCAGCCTCGATCATTAGTTACCATGGTGCAGGGCTCACCCTGCCGCCGACAGTCTCGTTGGGGCGAGGTCCTTCTCACCTGGCTCATAGCTGGGAATGCCTTGCTCCGGGTGGACCTCCAGTCATCAACCATACCGACAGCACCTCCTGATGTAGCATTAAGACTTCAGCAGCAAAGGGGTGGGGCTCTCATGAAGGGCCCCTTTAGCTGCCCAATCGGGTTTGGAGGCACCCTTCAAAGCTATTCTCCCTATGACTGCCTCTGGTTCACCTGATTTGTTTTTAGATCAGTAGGCCAGCTGAGCACATCAGCAGTCGTCGCTCTCCTCCTCCTCCCGCCTTGGAGGAGCAGTGCTGCAGAGTTAGCCTCGCAACCCTTCACAGCATTCCCGTTAGAGGGATAGAGGACAGCTTTCCTCCAAATTGGAATATTTTCCACCCCCTTCAATTGAGTTTTCAAAGTGCAGCAGCAGCACCGTCACTAATCAAAAATATCCCAAGCCTGGAGGGAAGGCGACCTAGGCCCTGGATCCCCAGAGAGTTCCTCCTCAAATGTTTTTTTTCTCTCCTCCATGTCAGGGGTCATAATATTTAGTTAGCTTTAGGCAATATTCCCTAGATCACTTAGGTAGGTTTCCACTGTTGGATGGAGCAGGTGGCCATCCCATAAGTGTCCTGTCTCCCACTTTGGCTGTTCTCTCTCTCTTCTTAGGAAGCCAGGCCTCCATGCCTAACAGTCAGACCTCCAAGTGGGTCACTATTCACCTGTTGTTTCCTGCCTATTCTACTCAAACATACTACCAACTGACCCATGCTACCAACTGAGAGGGTAGCATCTTTCAGAAAAAGAGACTTGCAAGAACAAGGGGACACAATTTAAAGATAGAAGGAGGGCAGTTCAGGGGCAATGTGAGGAAGTATTATTTCACAGAGAGGGTAGTGGATGCATGGAACAGCCTTCCTGAGGAAGTTGTGGGGTCTAAAACTGTGGGAGAATTCAAGAATGCATGGGACAGACATAAGGCAATTCTTGTGGGGGGCAGGAAGATAAAGGCTGTTGGTTAACTAGGATCAGCGGCCTATCCTGTAGGTAGGGAAATGGGCAGACTAGATGGGCCTAGCGGTCCTTATCTGCCATCAAAGTCTATGTTTCTATGTAACTGAATCCATACTACCAGCCAACCTACGTACAGGTTCTCAACCCCGAAAAGTGTTCACTACCTTGTATGTTTTGCTTGACACTCTTTTGGGGCTTCTTCCTAAGATACCTTTAGCCAAAGGAATCACTTCTGTGGCACCTCAAGGGGTGGAACCCTCCCCCCAGGGTTCCTTGCTTTCGTACCCCTACAGGGTGATATATCCCATGGATAGAGAGGTGAACAGCCAAAGATTATCTATGTTAGACAGGCACGAAACCAGTTGCACAGGCACACTGAAGTGGAAGGCTACAGCCTGTAGCTCAAGGTGGCAGTACAACTGGCCACACCCCCTTTGGCCTATTTAAGGGCTTCCTCTCCTCACTCCACACACATTTTTTCCTTGCCCCTCCATCCACCTCTCCTCCTCCAGCGGTACGCCTCTCTCCCCTGTGGGCTTCTTCCTAAGATACCTTTAGCCAAGGGAATCCTGCGGCACCTCAAGGGGTGGAACCCTCCCCTAGGGTTCCTTGCCTTCATACCCCTACAGAGTGTTGTACCCCATGGATAGAGAGGCAAACAGCCAAAGATTATCTATGCTACACAAGCACGAAACCAGTTGCACAGGCACACTGAACTGATATCCCAGTCTCTCTCTCTTCTGTGTCTCACTGTCAGAGGAGTGTGGCTGGTTAATGATGATGTACAGCCGGGGCTGGCAAACTGAACAGAAGCAGAGAGAGGACACTGCAGGAATTTGGCACTGATCTCTTTCTCTCTCTCTCCCTGTCACTGTGTCTCTCTTCTGTCTCTTGCTTTAAGAAGACTGCAGGTGGATCACTGGTTGCCGGGGGGCACGGTCCCAAGTTGAAACAGTCTGCTGGGCTCACATTCTCTCCCACATGTATTCAATAGCTATGCTCCTAGGATGCGGTCTGTGCTGTTCAGGATCACAGACTTTCTGTTTGCTGTGCCTCCTTCTCTCGCTCACTCTCTCACACTGTCTGCAGGGCTTGTCCACAGCTATCATAGGAAGCCTACATCACAGCACAGATAAGTACAGTTCAGCTTTCATGTCTCCTACGCTCTCACACTTTGTCACTAAATGTACAGCATCTACAGATGTGATACTGCCCCCGACTGTCATGAGCGGTCCTCCAGGTCAATTACAGCAACACCTGATGAGATGGCATACATCTGCACTGTGATTTGGTTGTGTTATGATTTGTGCTTCAGCGACTTATTTAACACACTGTAACCTGTATAGCTGGCACACTCTACATGCAACTTATGCTGTCCGCTGCACTTTGCCTCGCTTGCTCACACCTAATAGCTACCGCTGCCTTTTTGCCATCTCTACAGCTAATGAGACATGCCATCTCATCCCCTAAGTCACTCCGTAGAACCACGCATTAAAAAGGGGATTTAATGCACAGCTCCACAGAGGGTATCCACCAATCAGATGTCATGTTCTGGACAGCCCATGTTATAACAACACCTACAGCACTAGCAGAATTTAAAACATGACCCTCACTCTCTCTTTTGGAAGCAGTAAAAAATATGCTGTGCCTTATGTTTCCCTTGTAGGGTAATTGTTAAGTTGAAGAAGGAAGGAGGAGAAAGGGTGGAAGATGACCTAGAAAAGGCTGAGATACTGAACAAATACTTCTGCTCAGTATTTGCCAGGTAAGGGACTGGGACTCATTAAGAGAGGTATTCGGGGGAGAGAGGTAGGCACCAACCCGTTCACGGTGGAAAGAGTCCTAAAACAACTCAGGAAAATAAAAGCAGATAAGGCAATGGGACCAGATGGGATCCACCCCAAAGTACTAAATGGACTCAGGGAAGTGCTGGTGGAATCACTGGCTGCCCATTTTAATGCATCATCAGAGATGGGGGAGGTATCGGAGGACAGATGTGGTCCCTTTCCACAAGAGTGGAAGCAGAGAGGAGGCAGGCAATTACAGGACTGCAAGTGTGACCTCAGTAGTGGGGAAACTAATGGAGTCCTTACTTAAGGAGAGGATTGTGAAGTTTCTAGAGGACAGCGGGGCACGGGATCCAAGGCAGCATGGATTCTCAGCAGGAAGATCCTGTCCGACGAAATCTTATAGATTTCTTTGACTGGGTAACCAGGGTGGTAGATCAGGGAGGGGCAGTGGATATAGCCTACCTGGTTTTCAGCAAGGCCTTTGACACCATCCCACACAGATTTCTACATAAATTGGGGAGCCTGGGAGTGGGTCCCATGGTGGTAACGTGGGTTGGGAACTGGCTAAGGGGCAGGACTCAGAGGGTGGTGATAAATGGCATGAAATCTGAGGAGAGGGAGGTGATCAGCAGGGTGCCACAGGGTTTGGTGCTGGGGGGCAGTCCTATTCAATGTCTTCATTAGCGACACTGCAGAGCATCTGGAGGGAAAGGTGTGCCTCTTCACAGATGACACCCAAGATCTGCAACAGAGTGGACACACCGAAGGGGGTGGAAAAAATGAGAAAGGACCTAAGCCTATTAGACGAATGGTCAGGTGTCTGGCAGTTAAGCTTCAATGCTAAAAAGTGCAAGACCATGCACCTGTGTCACAGGAATCCAAGGGAAGAGTACAGGATGGGTGGGAAAATTCTGGTCACAAG
This sequence comes from Neoceratodus forsteri, assembly GCA_016271365.2. Lineage (NCBI taxonomy): Eukaryota > Metazoa > Chordata > Ceratodontiformes > Ceratodontidae > Neoceratodus > Neoceratodus forsteri. The sequence continues at coordinate 81,393,830 of JADMNL010000029.1, read as the reverse complement.
TCAGGAGAGAGACCCGGGGGGGTTATCACATCTGATGACCTGAAGGTGATCAAACAGTGGAAGGTTTTTCATTCTGCCCCATCCATCCTCACTGGCTGGCAAAGCCACTTTCTCCTTTCGGCTACCCAGTCTTTGGAACAAACTATCCCCCCACATCAGGAACTCCCCCTCCCATGCTGCGTTCAAGCAACAATTGCACCTCCTCCTTCCCCCTCAATCTGTCATTCTGAATAATTCAAGCCCTTCCCTGCTGGCTTTCTTGACCTCTCAACTAAAGCACTTACATAGCAGCTCTTCTAGCATCCTCAATCTGCCAACCTCAGCACTTATGTTCAACTGATATGTAATCATTTCTTGTGTTTTAATTGGAGGCAGTATAGCGCAGTGTTTTAAGGCTCTGAGCTAGGGACCTGGGTTTGAATCCCACAGCCCCCACTAGTATACTGTGTGACCCTGAGAAAGTCACTTAACTTCCTTGTGCTCGCAGGTCGCACCTAGAAATGAGCTTCAGCTTAGTGTGACTTTCCTGGTTAAACAATTTCCCCTTTCCTAATCTGACTGGTCTGTAACTGCTCCTCTATCTTATGTTATTGCATCATATTGTATCACTGTTCAGCTATTGTACTCTATGCTTTTTGTATCTCCACTTCCCCCGGGTCACACCTGGAATCGAGCCTCGGCTCAGCGTACCTTTCCCGATTACCAATTATTTAAATAAATAAAATTAAAAAACTGTGTGAAAAGGCGATGGGGAGAGCAAACAGAATGTTGGGATGCATCTGAAGGGGCATAAAAAGCAGGAGCAAAGAGGTGGCGATGCCACTGTACAGATCACTGGTGAGGCCTCAGCTGGAGTACTGTGTCCTGTTCTGGAGACCACATCTCTGGAAGGACATTGACAAAATAGTGGCAGTCCAGAGAAGGGCAACGAAGATGGTACATGGACTGCACCAAAAGCCCTATGAGGAAAGACTTAAGGACCTTAAAATCTATTCACTGGAGGAAAGAAGATTGAGGGGGAAATATGATAGAGACTTTCAAGTACTTTAGGGGAATAAACAGGGTACAGGTGGAAAGCATATTTCAGAGAAAATTCTGCACAAGAACAAGGGGGCATGATATGAGGCTGAAGGGTGGAAGGCTCATGGGTAATGTTAGGAAGTACTTTTTCACTGAAAGGGTGGTGGACAAAGGAGGGAAAGGACCCTGCCCTGTGCACCTCGTACTGGCCAATATCATTGTTGAATTGTGATCGGAAGATAATTGCTAAAGTTTTGGCCAGTAGGCTAGAGGAAATTTTACCCGGGGCTGGTTCACCCGGACCAAACAGGGTTTATCAAAGGACAACAGTCGTATCATAATATGAGGAGGTTACTTAACGTGCTTTGGAGGGCAGGAAGAGGGAAAGAAGATACTGGGATCCTCTCGATGGATGCGGAAAAAGCGTTTGATAGGGTGGAATGGAAGTATTTGTTTGAAATACCGGGGAGTTTTGGTCTGGGTGAACCATTCCTAAGGTGGGTAAAAGTGATGTATAGAAAGCCCAGGGCACAGGTAATTGTAAATGGGGGCAGGTCGGAGAGCTTCAACTTGGAGAGAGGTACAAGGCAGGGCTGTCCGCTCTCCCCGCTATTGTTTGCACTTGCTATAGAGCCTCTGGCAGTGGCAATTAGAGAAAGTAAGGACATACAGGGGGTGGGAGGAGAAGATGGCTTGCAGCAGAGATTGGCACTATATGCGGATGACATGCTGTTGTTTATGAAGAATCCTAGGAGTTTGGTTCCTGCTCTCTTGGCCTTGATTGAGGAGTTTGGGAAATTTTCGGGGTATAAAATTAATTAGGGAAAGTCAGAAGTTATGTGGCTTAAGGGATCGGGTGAGGAGATTAAACAGTGGGGACTCAAAGTGGTGGGGGAGAGCATGACATATTTGGGGGTGCAGGTGGGCAGATCTTTGGGGTCACTGTACAACTTAAACTATACCAAACTGATAAAAATCATAGAAGCGGACCTGAGAAGATGGGAGCACTTGCCCATGTCATGGTTGGGTAGAATCAATATAATAAAAATGAATGTGCTGCCTAGGATCCTGTGTCCCTTACAAATGATACACCTGGGCCTGACCAAGGAGGATGTGAATAGGTTGGAGAAGGCCTTTACCGCTTTTATGTGGAAAGGGAAATGTCCGAGGTTGAGTCTAGGGAAGCTAAAGGCAGATAAGAAAATGGGGGTTAAACTTTCTGGATTTGGAGAATTACTTTTTGGCTATACAGCAAAGATATGTGGCAGACTGGGTACATAAACCTGAAGTAGCCAGATGGGTGGAATTGGAGCAGGGAGAGGCACAGCAGAAACTAACAGCATATCTTCATAGTAGAGGGTTAAGAGCATATAAGAGGGGAAAAGAAGTGAACCCTATGGTGGTTCAGGTATTGATGGCCTGGAGAGTGTTGAAGAGGAGAGGATGGACACAAGGGAAAGAGACACTCTTGTTGCCGGTAGCGGGGAATCCCTACTTTTTACCAAGAATGGAGGATAGTGGATTTGAGAACTGGGAACGAAAGGGAATAGGTAGCCTGGGGCATCTATTGGTGAATGGGTGGTTCTGCTCGTTGCAGGAGTTGCAAGAAGTAGTAGGAAGGGATAAGAGGGACAGGTTCCAGTACTTCCAGACCAGGGCATATGTGGGAAGTTTGAGAAAAGAAAATAAAGGGTTGTATGAAGTGGACCCGGTAGAGGGGATGATATATGTAGCTAAAAAGCAGGAAAAGGGGTTTATAGGCAGGGCTGCTAAGAGAGGGAAGGCTATATTACCAGATAGGACAATAAGGACTAGGAAATTGTGGGGAAGGGAGATATCAGACCAGAACTGGATACTACTGCTACAGATGCACTCTGGAATAATGATATGCAACAAATATAAGGAGGCTTACTTTAAATTTATACACAGAGTATACCTACCACCAGTAATTGTGCACAAGGCACATCCTGAAGTGTCACCCTTATGTGGAAGGTGTGGTTCAGAAAGGGGAACGTATGTGCACTGCTTCTGGGAATGCCCGATACTGCAGAGATATTGGAGGGAAATAGTGGATGAGTGGGGAAAATAGCCGGAAGGGAGCTGCCAATGGACCCTCTAGGATGTTTATTCGGAGTGGAGAATAGTGAGGAGGAGGAATGGGTACCGCTTCCCAGGTGGATTAGGGTACTGTTCATCCTGGCTCAACATGGGATTCAGAATATGTGGGTTTCGCAGACAGCACCAACAGTGCAAGGGTGGTGGAGGACGGTGTTACAGACATTGGGACTCGAGAGGCCGACGTATGTGATGGGAGGAAGGGAAGAGGGATTTGAAAGGCGATGGGCCCTGTTCTTGGCCTCCCTAATGGAAGAAGAAAGTTGGATGTTATGGGAGGGTACAGGAGGATAAGAAAGGAAAAAAGAAAGTGAAGAAAGGTATGTGAAAGTAGCAAAGATGAAGTGGTGAAGGTGAGGGTAAATAGTATGGGAAGGAAGGCTAAGACAGTGGATAGAAATGAATGATAGAAGAGTGTGGAAAAGAGTGGATGGAGTTGAAGACTGAAGGTACCAGGCAAGAGAATAATGGTTGCACTTTGTTTTGTTTTGTATTGATTTGTTTTGGTTTGTTTTGACTTAATCAGATTGGATTTTATTTAATCTTATTTTATAATATATTAGATATAATTTTAAACCAGTATAATCTAATGTAATGCAACTCTGTAGAAATCAACTGTAAGATTGTGTGGAATGAAGTGAAGAGATTGATCTCTGCGGGATATGATGGTGGTAACTGGATGAATAAGTTATGTATTTGACTGTATGTAATAGCTTACTGGAAAAACAAATAAAAATATTACACACAAAAAAAAAGAAAGGGTGGTGGAGCTGTGGGACAGCTTTCCAGTGGAAGTGGTGGGTGTGAAAACAGTACAGGGGTTCAAGAGTGCATGGGATAGACATAAGGGTACCCTGGAGATGTACAAAGCAGGAGCACCACAGATAAAATAGGATCTGGGGCTGCAGCAGTCAGTAGGGGAAATAGGCAGACTACGCAGGCCGTATGGACCTTATCTGACATCAGATGCTATGCTTCTATGTTAATCTCTTTCCACAAATTTACTAATTTTAATCTGTCATTAGCATCTGTACAGATCCTATTAACTCTCAAAAACTGACGACAGAATATTTGCTCTAGTGGAATATGAATGGCAGCCATCAAACCATAATACAGCACTGTAGTTAGTTTCTTTTCTGAAGAGGTCTGTTTTTAGCACCTCCATCCATCTTTCATAGAAACATAGACTTTGATGGCAGATAAGGGCCATTTGGCCCACCCAGTGTGCCCATTTCCCTACCTTTTGGCTAAGCAGCAGGTCCTAGTTAACCAACAGCCTACTTCCTCCTAACCCCCACTAGAATTGCCTGATGTCTGTCCCATGCATTATTGAATTCCCCCAGTTTTTTGACCCCGCAACCTCTTCTGGAAGGCTGTTCCATGTGTCCACCACCTTCTGTGAAAAAATATTTCCTCACGTTGCCCCTGAGCCGCCCCCATCTTCAAACTGTACCCCCTTGTTCTCAAATGTCTCTTTTTCTGAACGATGCTACCCTCTTGGACTTTGTTGATTCCCTTGAGGTACTTGAATGTTTCTATCATGTCCCGGCCCCTCCTTTCTTCTAGGATATACATATTAAGCTCCATTAGTCTCTCTTCATATGGCTTCTGTTGCAGACCCTGCACCATTTTAGTTGCCCTCCTCTGGACTGCCTCCATCCTATGTCCTTGTGGAGATGGGCTCTCCAGAACTACACGCAGTACTCCAGATGGGGTCTCACTAACTGCCTATACAGAGGAATAACAACTTCCTGACTTCTACTGGTGATGCCTCTCCCTATGCATCCCAGTATCCCCCAACCCTAATTACTGACTCCTCACATTGCTTGCCTACCTTTAGGTCATCTGATATAACTACCCCAGGTCCCGTTCCATTTTGTTGTTGTAGTAACCCCCCAATTGTGTACTCTTCCCTTAGGTTTTGTTTCAGGCATTACTTTGCACTTTTGCACTGAATGTAAGCTACTCATATTTGGACCATTCCTCCAACATTGCCAAGTCCCTTCTCATCCTCCCCGTGTATCAACCTGTTGTAGATCTCTGTGTCATCTGCAAAGAGGCATACTTTTCCTTCCAGCCCTTCACAATGTCATCTATAAAGACATTAAAGAGGACCAGTTCTTGTACTGAACCCTGTGGTACCCTGCTAGTAACCCCTCTTTCCTCAGAGTGGACTCCATTTACTATTACCCTCTACCTCCTCTTGTCAAGCAATTTTTTTACCCAGGCTACCACCCTGGTACCTACTCCCAGGATGGCCAACTTGTTTATTAATCTTTTGTGTGAGGCTGTGTCAAATGCCTTCATCACTTTAAGATCCAGTGTATACAGTAAAGATCTGCCTTGATCGTAAATTTCAAACTCTCATTGGTGGTTCTCAAATATGCAACAAAATCATCTGCTTCCTTGTCCCTTTCCAGGTAAAAAGAAAATACTGATGTAAAAAAATACATAAATCAATATATTGATAAAATAAATATACTGATAAAATGAATTCACATCTGAATTACATATGTACTGATCTTCCCATTTACCCATATAAATCTTTCCATAATTCGATGCCAAAGCTGCACCCACTGCTGTCCCTTTCTTTTTGCAAATAAAAAGAAAATCCAAAAAAGTGAATGCATGATATTTTAAAACGTTTTCAGTGAAATCCACCATAAACTACACTTCAGACTCCAAGAGAAAGCTGCATTCACAAAGAGCCTTATGAAGTGCTGACAGTCCATCCATATGGAGGCAGTATAGTGTTGTGGTCAAAGGCACTGGGCTGCAAACCTTGAGACCTGGGTTTGAATCCCACCGCCCCCGCCTGCATACTATGTGACCCTGAGCAAGTCACTTAACTTTCTTGTGCTTCTAGGTCGCACCTGGAAACAAGCTTCAGCTTAGTATATTTTACCTGGTTAAACAACTTCACCTTTCCTTTATATCAAGGATATTGGTATACAATTAAATAATGTCTAAAGTAACCTAATTTGGCCATGTCTCAACCCCGGCAAGACGGAGGTTATGGTAAGCGAGCTGGGTAATGGAGGTGTTTCCACTGACGGGAAGCTGCTCACCCCAGTAGCTGATGAGCGCCCCCTGTCAGTGGTCAATGTTGTTAGGGACCTTAGTGTTTATTTTTATGACTAACTTACCCTTGAACAACAGGTGTCATTGGTTGTCAGATCTGGGTTTTTCCATCTCCAGAATACCGCCAAGATCTGGACGTTTCTGACACCTGCTGATCTGGCTACGATCACCCGTGCCTTTGTTACCAGCAGACCAGATTACTGCAGTGTTCTTTATCTAGGGCTGTCCGGAGGATTGATGCGATGACTGCAGCTAGAGCAGAATGCTGCGGCCAGGATGCTGACGGGTGCCTCTATGAGGGATCATGTCACCCCTGTTCTGTGCACTCTGCACTGGCTGCCTGTGAGTTTGCACATCACCTTCAAGATATGCTTGTTAACATACAAGGCCCTATGTGGATTGGGACCCGACTATCTTAAAGAGCTCCTAGTTCCCCATCGGCCTAAGCTCTGCCGATGCTGACCTGCTTGTTATGCCTTCCTCTTGCTTGAAGTGATCTGGCAACAGAGCGTTTGGTACAGCTGCACCATCTTTGTGGAATTCTCTTCCACTTTACATTCACTTGGCTAACTCGATGGAGGCTTTTAAAGCCTCCTTAAAAACATTCTTACCTGAGAAAGCCTTTAGTTTTATTTGAATATATCTGTTTTAAACTTTGGGGATGTTTTATTGTAAAGCGCTCTGAGCTCCTGTATAGGGTGCTATATAAATAAAGCTTGCCTTGCCTAACTGGTTTAAATCCTACCTCACCAGTAGGACCCAATCGGTAAGAATCTCTGATTCTATCTCTCCCCCCCCCCACCAACTCCCCATCAGCACTGGAGTCCGCCAGGGCTCGGTGCTCTGTCCCCCACTCTTTTCCATCTCCCTTAACAATCTTCCCATAGCCTGCTCTTCCTCATCTATCCATATGTAAGCCGATGATACTCTCTTATACAGGTCAGGCAAAAACCCTGCTGCTGTGGAAACCAGCTTACAGCATGACATCAACCAAGTCCAGCTCTGGTTTACATCCCACCAGTTATTCCTTAATGCCAAGAAGACAGTCTCTATGACCTTTGACACCAGGCAGAGACTCTCTAGGCTCATGGCCCTACCCAGCTTCCACACCCTTGATGGGAGCCTCCTTGAGGACACCTCATCATTTAGATATCTGGGGGTTTGGCTGGACCAACACCTCAACTTCTCTGTGCATACTGATGCCATCCTGAAGAAACTGCGCCCCAAGCTTGGTGCTCTGTACAGGAACTGTAGCTTTATCCCGCTGACTGCGAGGTGCAAACTTGTGCAGAAGATGATACTCCCCATTTTCGACTACTGTGACAGTCTACGGTGCTGCTCTCAAATCTTCCCTAACCAAACTGGATGCTCTCTTTACCTTTTTCTGCTGCTATGCCCTTGACTCCCCTTCCCATCACTGTGAACTCTATCGCTCCCTATCCTTCCTTCCACTATCTCACAGACACATCTCTCACTGTGCCAAACTCACCTCCAAATTCTGGCTTGGCGAACTCCCCTCTTATCTCTTCTCCACTCTCTCCACTCCATCTCCCCCCATCCACTTTTTCAGATCAAATGATGCATGCACCTTGGTGGTCCCTCGCCGCTCCACCCTCACCGGCCAGACTAGATTTGCCCACCGCTTCCTTAAAATCTGGAATTCCTTCCCCCTCCAATATATGACATTCCTCCTCCACCTACTCCCTAACCACTGCCCTCTACAACTACCTCTCCCCCAGCTGTTCCTGCTTTAACTTTCCCTAGTCTACCTTACTCCTAGCTCTGCCATTCCAACCCCGATCCCCCCCCAGCAGGGCTCTCAGCATCCTGAAGGGGGACTTCAGGGCCTGGCTACCCTTTCTCCTCATACCTACTCTTGCCCCCCGCCCCACCTGCTCATCTGGGCCACCTGTGCTTATGCATTACCCCTCTCCTTCTCCTCTTATAGCACTTCACTCTACCTCGAGCCTGCTCCTGGTACACTTTCACACTTTAAACTGTTCTGTCACACCCCTATTTTGTATGTTTACTGTACTATACCTGGTGTTCCCCTACTGCTGTTTTATCTTACAAGAGTATTGTCCGTAATACCTATATAATTTGTAACTGTTCAGCCTTTAACTGTATAATCACTGTCATTTAACCCTATGTAATCCTCCTCCCCCCAGGTCACACCGTGAGACAAGCAACTTATTGTTCAGTGTGCCCTCCTGGTAAAACATTTCAATAAATAAAATAAAAATAAATAACCAATTATCCACTACAACATTCCGTAAAACAGAAAGCACGTCCCCAGTATCTTTAACATAGGAACCATAACTGCAAGTGAATGGTTTAGTACGAAAATACACAAACTGGTTCAGTAAGGCCACCATTACCACTAACTAAAGGACATCTGGGCGGTTTATAAATCTTTATATATTTTTGGCAGTGTATTAAGGATAGCTCTAACAGGAAACTTCACAATGAGAAAACCATCTGTTGAAATACGTGCCCTTTCTAAAGCTGCTGAAAGAGATCAATATCCCTCTTCAAAAATATAGTAGGTTCTGCTGTAAGCTTCTCATAAAACTCTTGATCAGCCAGCTGACCATGAATTTTCTCATCATAATCACTCATATTCAATACTACAAGGTACCCCTTTGTCAGTTTTTTTTAATGGTAATCTTTATTGTTGCCCAGTTTTGTTTTTTTCCCCAAACTCTATTTACTCCTCCTCACTGGCCCCATAGACCTCTCTCCAGTGGGGTGTGGGGGTGCTATTTCCCACCCCATCAGAGGTCCTCCTGGTCCTGCTCGCTGCTCCCGGGAGCTCTCCTCCAACTCCACTGACACCACATCCACCAGCTCTGAGCCCCCCAGGGTGGGACTGCCATTAACTCCTCTGGCACTCTATCTACAATCTTGAAGGGCGGCCAGGAAGAGGAGGAGAGACACAGCAACCAGCCAGGCAGGACTCAACTGTGGGTGTGGTAGACATCCTTGGCTCCAACCTCGCCTGTCTGGGTACCAGGGCTTTTTCCTGTGTTTAGTTGCTCCTTGGGGCTGCAGACGTGCAAGGACACCCTGCACGCAACGGGCATGCTCCCACACCTGTGTGTAAGACATCTGCAGTCACGCCCATTCCTAGAAAACATGCCACTAGTCGTGCTGCCCCACCAGAAGCCACTGATACTGCAGTAAACACACCTACCCACCTGCAGGAGAGGAAAGCAGTGCTTCGGATGCTCAATCCTCCCCTGCCCACCCCTGATGGCCCAAGCTTGCTCCTGAACCTGGGTCGCCGATGTGGCACAAGGTGTGGCATCCAGCGCCTCAATCCTCAGCATCACCGGGCCCTGTTGCCTAGTTGTTTTAAAACAAGAATGCCTTCAGAAGCACAAGTAACATAAACATGATCAATGTCAGAATTAAAGTTCTCAAATCCCTTTCACAGACATCTTGAAACAGCTTTACCACTGGATTGACTGGAGGCATAAAAGTAGATCTGCCCAGAAATAGTGCCAATGCAGTGCTACTCATAATGTTTGCACTTCTTGTCCAGGCAAAATGAGATTTCAAGTTCAGTGTATGTGTGAAATGTTGTAAATCCACAAATGCTTCAGAATTATTCAGGGATTTAGTGGGGACGAAACCTAAACCTTTTCCGAGGACTGAACATTCAGCAGGAGACAGTACGTGTGATAACATCAATGATTAAATCATTTGCCTCCTGTAATGCTGAGTGCAGTAGCTGGGGCTTCTGTTGATTGATATTGTGACCCCTTTGACTGTCTTGACCTCTATCTGCCCCTCTAGGTATGTCGTCGTCTTGTCAAACCATCACCAATCTCTCTTTTGTAGTAATAACTGACATTCTCTGGCAAGAGGGAGACATCAGCGAGCCTGGACAACCGCGGCCATGCGTCAAAGTTAGTGGTGCCACCTGACACTCTTGTCTAGTAGTTCCTAACTGCAGCACATGTCAGGAGTACTGCTGTGACCAAAATGGCAGCTGTAGTATCATGCATGCATAAGAGCCACGGCATCAGCTCTGTGATACAAACGCTGGCATACATGGGGAGAAGGCTCACAAGGAGGGGGCAGGAAAGGAGCAGGGGAGACCCTCCCTTTGCAGAAGAATGGCTATAAACATCATAACATGGTGCGGGCACCACTTTAAACCTGTATCAGCATACTGCCTACTGTACCATTTACATGTTGCTCAGCCCATGGCCCCATAAACTCCATACCAAGGTTCAGAATGCTCCCCGGGTGACTGTGGTATCAGCTGATCCTGGGAGTCACTAGCAGGGATGTCAGGATGCTATAATGCTAATCAACTGTACTGAGAGCCCTGCTTGCAGGGAGGCTGTCTGCTGTTCACAGCTGAACAGCACGGTATGTGATTGCTAAGTGAGGGGTTACACTCATGCACTACCATGCGGTCTAGGCACCTGCATGCTTGCAGGGCTGAGCACTAAATTCAAACCGCGATAGCCTCATGTAGAACATAATACCGACAATGTGGTAGGTTAAGATTTTTTTTTTTTTTTTAACTTGCGGTTTACACTCCACCCACACACACCCCAACCCCTTGCATTCCACTTCTGCAGGGAGTCACCCTAAGGCATCTGTTCCTGCCCTCTTACCTGGAACCCAAGTGGCGATCCCCATGTAGCCTTGGTTTGCCCCAGGTGAGGCAGAGATGGGGCCATTCCCCCGAGCTTCTTGTCTTGCAGGACAGGTAGGGGGCATTGGGGATCTGTCTACCTTGAGTACAAAGAGCTAGTCTTCTCTGCATGACGTGCGCCCTGATGTCAAGGTGCAAGTGCCGATGTCGGTCACTCAGCCCCCTTGTACATGACTGGGCCTGCTGTACCTTAGGCTTCCGCCTGAGGTCAGGCAAGCTCCAGGCCTCAACTCCGTCCCCCACCTCGGAGAAGGCAAGCAATCCTGAGATGCTCGTCTCCTCCCCTCTCAGCCAGCCCTCCGACTCCTCGGGCATGTTCCCGAACCAGGGTTGCTGGGTCAAGAACAGTAGTGCTACCACTGCACCAATGGACTAGCCCATGGTTTAGAATTTCTGCCATTAAATCAGATAATTCTTCTGGGTGTACCGTACCTGATGTACTATCACACTGCTCTCATTTGTGTGGCAGTAGCCAGCCACAGAAAGAGAGATTAGTTAAGGAGACGTTAACGTTAAAAAAGCCTCCCTGATAAAATGATTAGCACAAGCCAAAATAAACACATATCTTAGTATTTTTGAAGGAGCAGCTCAAAGTTTGGGTCCTCACAAACTGCTGATATCAAGAGTTGTTCTGTGGTGCAATCTGATCAGATGCACATCTGAAACTGAGCTAGTTTCCTCAGGCAAGGCAAGTCAGATCTCACTTTTGAAGCCACGTGTGTATCAGCAACCTATCTTGTGAACATAACCCTGGATGTAAGGATCCTGAACTGCCTTAGAGATGTACACCCCCATTAAGGTAATTACTAAGAATAATCTCCCCCCCCCCCAAAAAAAAAAAAGTCCCTCAAATCATAATCAGACTTGGAAACAGTCCCCACCAGGTGATGGGAACGACGGAATAGATAGCTCCTTCTGTCTCATTCTTACTGTGTTATTCTCACGCTGCTGTCATGCTGCAAGATGTTAATGTCAGAAACTACACCAGAATAACTTGCTCCAGCAATGAATTTCTGTCTTTCATTATAGCTGTATTTAGTTACTGAACATTTTAATTGCCTCAAAGTTTGGAATTAAGAAAATAATAATTCGAACCTAGTGATTTTTTTTTTTTTTTGCCTGATGTTTTTCTCCACCTCTTGTGACCACTGGCACCCAACTCCTTCAGGCTTCCACTGCCTCCTGCTGGCTGCCAGACTCATGCCTTGTTATCACAAGCAATCCTTCCAGACCTCCAACAACCCTGCAACCTGAGGCCAGCTTGTCCCTGCCGGGGGCCACCACCAGCCATTATGGAAGTGCGTTTCTGTTCCTTGATATCCTCGAACTGCCTCTGCTGGGGGGGCCCTCCTCTCAGCCTGGAGGAGGAATGATCATGTCTGGATGCTGGCTGGAGATGCACCTCTGTGGTGAATCTGGGCCAGTTGGAAAGGGGTGAGGGACAATGCGAGAACATCATCCAGTGCACCAGTGTGACATCTCCATCTTTTTCTCCCCGCCTTCCCACTGACAACATTTCAAAGTTTATTAATTGCAAAGTATGTATAAAACCACAGTTATCACAATTATACCATTTTTAAAATTATATGCAAAGCCAACAGCTACATAAATATACATTCTAGATTGCAAAAAGAAATACATTTCATAAACTGCCATGTAGTCTCTATGTTGCTTACTGTACTAAAGTTCTTCCATATGGTGAGCAGCAGTTTAGATCTTAACCAATCAGTCAGCTTACAATCAAAAGTAATGTGCATCAAGTCTTGTATATACAAGGTGTTAAAGTCACACTTACAGAGTTTTAGATGATATGTGTTGGACACACCTGTATTAAACCACCTTCCCGCTGACTCATGCATACAGCAGGTGGCCTTGGGGGGAGCCTGAAAGCACATTGTCATCCACACAGGGGCACCTCCACCACCAGAGCCACCACAGAGCAATGCGTCGAGCATTCCTCCCCGGGAAGGGGGCGTTCAATGGGTACTCTGAATCCTGCTTACTGGCTTCTGTTCCAGACATTCCAAGCCTGGTGCACAAAACTGGGTTGCCAGCATGCTACATATCTATCCTCCTGACTTCTCGCCCTACCCCCCCTTCCCCCAGCCAGGTTTCCCCTCCCTGAACAGGTAGCCCTCCTCTTCATCCCCCTCCTGTACCCATCCCAGCCTCTTGTGAACCCTTCCACCGTAGATACCTCCACCACACTCCCAGTGAAGTATAGCTTCCTCCTTCCCCCCCGTCTCCCTCCCTCCAACCATGCCCCCTGGTGGCCCCTCCCAGCTTCCTCTGTAAGACCCCCTGTAGGCATACCTTATATATCCCTTTCAGATACTTAAAGACCTCAGTCATATCCCCATTTCTCCTCTCCTCCAGTGCGAACAGGTCGAGCTCCTCAAGTCTCTCCTCAAAGGTGCTATCCCCCAGGCCCCAGATCATCCTGTTTGCCCTCCTCTGAACTCTCTCCAGGAGCTGAATATCCTTCCTGAGGTGCAGGTGCCAAAACTGCATGTAGTACTTGAGGTGTGGTCTGACCAGACAATTGTACAGTGACAATCTCCTCCCTGCTTCTTGAGGTGATCCCCTGGCGATACAGCCCAGCATTTTATTTGCCTGGCTGCAGCCCTCCTACACTGTTCCAAGATCACAGAGCCTCTTCAGCATCACTTTCAAACTGTTTTGTCCCTTTAAACAGGGCATTCAAAAAAACAGGTTACTCACCTGTAACAGTAGTTCTAGGAGTGGTATATTGTGTACATCCACACTTCTGGCAGTGCCCTTTAAAGCTTGCCAGAAAGCCTTCAAGCTGGCTCCTCCCACCCAACCAGGTGGTAACTCCCTCAGCACCACCCCATGATGTCAGATATTTCCTGCTGGAAGCAAGACTGGTGTGCCACTTGCCAGGGGAGGTCAGGTGGGTCAGTGTGGATGTACACCATATACCACTCCTAGAACTACTGTTACAGGTGAGTAACCTGTTTTTCTAGGGACATGGATATGGTGTACTTAACCACAGTTCTGGCAGACTCCTAGCAATTCTCTGGGAGGAGGAGGCAAGGTGCACACCCCCTATTTAGGGAACAGAGACTGGAGAACTGAGGTCCCAAAACCAGCATCCCGGCATGACTCAAAGTCGATGTGGCAGTGGGAAATGAAGGTGTGTGCTGACATCCAGGTAGCAGCCCAACAGATTTCCTGGATAGTTACGTCCCTGGAAGTAGCCACTGAGGCAGCAGTATGGTGGGTGGAATGAGCCCTTAGCCCTTACAGGAAGCTCCCTACCCACCAACCTATAGCAGTGGTCTATAACAGTGATTGACAGCCGGTGGGGAAGTCCCAATGCCAGGTGGACCTCCTTAGTCAAAGTGCCGGATTTCATCTGTTTGGGCTGGGGGAGGCCGAGCCGTGACCTGACAGGTTGGTTCCTAATGAGGCAGGGAAGGCTGCGGCCTCTTTGGTGAAAGTTATGTAATGGCCAGGGTCGAGGCCAGCACAGGCTTCACACCAGTGAACAAAAGCTGCTGCCACACCATGCCCTTGTAGTGCCGATGTAACCTGTGCTGGAGCCTCTCTTCACCTAAGGAGGATGAAGAATAGCAACGATGCCGCTTGCCCAAGTGGTGGGAGCATGGGCATCATTGTTGACACAAGCTGCTCAACTCAGGACCATAAAAGCGGGAGCTCATCCTCAACTGTTGGGGCCGCCAATTGTGTGTCTCAAAGGGGGCCAGTGAGAGTGGAGCCTCCTCCGGGTCCTGGAGCTGCTGAATGACAGGCGGCGGATCAGAGGGCTGGTCCTTCCCTCATTAGGAAGTGAGCGGTAGGACTGGAGTCCTGGATAAGGAGGTGCCTGGCTCTTCGGGCAACAACGGGTCAGCCTGCATCACGGCCAACTGACCCAATGGAGAGACTGTGGGGCCAGCAGCCTGAGCAGAGAAATCAACAAAAGTCAGAACCTCTGGAGAAGCACAGGAATCAGAGACCAGACAGCAATTCCGATCTCATGATCGATAACCAGACCATTTTTTGGTATATTTTTAGACTTAGAGTTGGTGCCTGAGGGACCCTGCCTATGGGTGGGAAGGGCCTGGCACAGTTCCTTGAATGCCCCATGAAAGAAGCACCCAAAAAGAGCGGCAAAAAGGTCAACACCAAGGAAGATTGTGCTGCAGCCTGAGCTGTCACTTCCTCAAACCTCACAAGTTGTCTGGTGGGCCCTGCAGTCACAAAGCCCACCTGACAGGCATCCTTGGACTTAACACAAGGATCCCAGTCATTTGGACGACTCAAAGGAAGCCGAGTATGCCAATCTTCTAAGGTGGATGGGTGAAATGTGCGGCACAGGCCGCATGCCTGGGGATCATGCTCATGACCCAGGCAGTAGACACACATGGTGTTCAGATCCATCCGAGACATCTTCTGCCCGCAGGCACATTTCCAAAATCCTAGCGCAACTTCATGTTGTCCATACTGGAGAACAGGAGTCGCCTAAAGACAGTATCTGAACAATTTGGAGATTTTAATAGCAAAGGGCCTACTCAGCATGAGAGCGACAAGGAGGGAACCTTCTTCTTCCAGCAAAAAGGAAGATCTGACGTCACACAGCAGTGCTGAGTGAGTTACCACCTGGGTGGGGGAGGTGCTTGAAGACTTCCCAGGAAGCCTGTTTGGTCTCTACCATGCAGCAAAGGTAGCATCCTCTAATGCAGGATATATTGGTGGAATTATAATGGGGGAAGGGCACCTCCAAAAATTCTATACGATTCCTTTCTGTGGAATCTTCCTCTTCCACAGCAAAGCCCATGACAGACTGCATCTGCTGCACCATGGCTTGAAAAGCCAGCCATCCATCCAGGGAGGGGGACAATGGTCCTTAGTGAAAAGTGATAAGGTTTCACTAGCAAGCAATTAAACTAGCCAAATTGGGCGGGGGTGATGAAGGAAGGACAGAAGACATAGTATGCCCCAAGCACAAGAACTACAGGGGAACTCAAAAAGAGAATAGCACAACAGAGGCCTCGAGTCAGCACATGGACACGAAACTGGGAGGGTATGACAAGGACTGAGATCAGAAAAGAGAGACGCATAACACAGCAAAGCAAGGGAGGGGCTCCACATCCTGGAGAGCCATGTGTGCAAATGCCCGAAGCCTGAGTAACAAGACAGGCAACCTCGAGGTTACCACAGCGGAATCTGGCCTGGACATTGTGGCCATCACAGAGACCTGGTGTTATGAAAACCAGAGCTCGGATGTGGCCATACTGGGTTACATTCTATTCAGGAGGGACAGAGTACCCAAGAAAGGGGTGAGGCATGGCTCTTTATGTGAGGGAAAATATAAAGCCCACAAAAATTCAAGGGGAACTGAAAGGAGAGGAAATGTTTTGGGTTATACTAGAAAGGAGTAAGGGGACATCCATCCACACAGGGGTAATATACAGACCACCAGCTCAGGGAAAAGAGGCAGATAAGGAGATAATATTAGCAATCCAAACAATGGCACACAAGGGAGAGGTGTTGCTGGCTGGTGATTTCAATCTACTGGATGTGGAGTGGAGCCTCCCTGTGGCAGCAACAGCAAGGAGCAGGAACATCTTGGACTCCCTGCGGGGGGCATTCCTTAAACAGTTGATCATAGAACCCACATGGGAGATGGCACTACTGGACCTGGGGCTCACAAACGGGGACAGTGTGACAAGGGTTACAGTAGGGAAACACCTGAGGAGCAGTGATCATCGAACAGTGTGGTCTGAAATAACGGAGGTAGAGGAACCAAGTCACATGAAGATAAGACTTCTAGACTTTAGGAGGGCGGATATCAGAAAGACAGGAAAATGGCTATAAGAAGCACTGGTCAGAGCAGAGGAGCAGAATGAGGTAGAGGAACAGTGGGCGACAATTAAAACAGGGATTGCACTGGCGACACAACTCTGTCTCAAACAGATCAGCAAGGGGAAGAAGAGGCCACTATGGTTTTCTAAAGCGGTAGCAGAAAAGGTTAAAGCAAAAAATCATCAGCATTTAAGCAATACAAAAAGACACAGGAGGAGGGGGATGGGGAGAGGTACCAGGAAAAACAATGGGAGGCAGGGAAGGCAGTTAGGGAAGCCAAGGCACAAGCAGAAGAACACAAACTCAGTGGTAAGGGGGAACAAAACCTTTTGCAGGTACATCACTGAAAAAAGGAAGGCAAGGGGAGGGATTGTGATACTGAAAGGGGAGGATGGGGGTAATGCAGAGTATGACCACCAGAAATCCGATATACTGAACAAATACTTCCGTTCAGTTTTTACAAAGGAGGGGGCAGGAAATGGGCCAGCAATAAGTGAAAAGGGCAGGACAAGTACAGAAATGGATGCAGGTACCTTTCCAAAGGAAAGGGTCTTCAGGGAACTGGAGGCAATAGGAGTTGATAAGGCTATGGGACCAGATGGAGTGCACCCCAGGATACTAGCCTGGGGGGGGGTGCCTGGGGAAGGTAGCAAGCTCTGTGACTTTTTCAGAGGTGCTGCCAGTCCACGGCAGAGAGAGGGATAGGAATCTCTGCATTAGTAACTTCAACACATGGTTGAAGGGCTGGTGCAGTGAGAAGAGGTATGGCTTCATTGGGGACTGGGGACCCACTTGGAACAATACAGCCCTGTACAGTGGGGACAGGCTGCATCTGTCCAGGAAGCGGAAAACAGCCCTCAATAGATGGTTTAAACTTGATGAGCATTTAAACTAGCCAGGGAAGGGGGCCAACAAGATCAGGGAAACTCTGGCAGCCCACCCCCACATGGTACAGGCACCAGAACTAAGAAGCAGACTGATGAGATGTTGCCATAGCCACCTGGACCAGACAGAAGGGGAAGAGTAAAGAAATCAGGGACTTATGTTAAAGTTCACAGGGAGGGGAAGAAAATGCAGGAGACCAAAACCAGGAGTGGTGGGAAGACAGGCAGTAATACTTGGAAGTCCATGGTGATGAATGCCCACAGCCTGGGAAATAAAATCCTGGACATGGAGACCTTAATAGTAGTCGCAGACCTGGACATAGTAGCAGTAATTGAAACCTGGTACACTGCGAATCATGGATAGGAAGTAAATATACCAGGTTATGCTCTGTTTAGGCGGGATTGGGGAGAGCAAAAAAAAGGGGGGGGGGGAGCTGCCCTGTACGTCAGAGGGAGCATAAAGGCAACACAGATACCATCAGGGAGGCGGGGGAGGGGCAGAGGCACTGTGGGTCACCCTTGAACCTGGAAATGGCGCAATACACACAGGGGAGATATACAGGCCTCCAGGGCAGGGAGATGTGGACAAAGAGCTAGTGGATGAAATACACGAGATGGCTATGAAAGGAGAGATTCTATTGATGGGGGATTTCAATATGCCAGACATGGATTGGACCACCCCAGTAGCTGCTTCAGCCAGAAACAGAGGCATCCTAGATTCCCTACAGGAGGCAGGACTCAAGCAGCTAGTGCTTGATCCCACCAGAGACAGAGCAATTCTTGATTTAGTAATAACCAACGGGGAGAGAATCGCTAATGTCTGGGTGAAAGGGAAATTAGGATCCAGTGATCACCACATAGTGTGGTTCAGCTTAGAGACAGGGATTCAGTCAAGTCACACCAGGGCGAAGGTTTTAGATTTCATAAAGGCAAACTTCACTGTAATGGGGAGAAAGATATCAAAAGAGCCCTGGAGAAAGGAAGTGGGGGGTGGAAGAGCAGTGGGAGCACCTAAAAGGAGCCATAGTGGAAGTAACAAACCAATGCATCAGATTGGTATCCAAAGACAAGAGAAGGAGAAGGCCACTATGGTTTTCGAAGGAGGTGGCAGAAAAAAGTAAGGGCTAAGAGGACAGAGTTCACGAAATATAAGGAGACCCAAAGGGAGGAAGACAGAGAGGTGTACCAAGAGTATCTAAGGAAAGCGGGGAGGGCGGTAAGGAGAGCTAAGGCACAGACCATGGAAGGTTTAGTGTAGATAGTTGAGAAAGGGGACAAGACATTCTACAGGCACATCCAGTGAAGGCGGGGGGGGGGATTGTAAGACTCAAAGGGTAGGAAGGGAAGTGTAAGGAGGGAAGACATGGATAAGGCAGAAATACCGAATAGATACTTCTGTTCAGTATTCACAGAAGAGTGACAGGGACCACAGCCATGCAACAGATGCCAAGGGGGGGGGGGGGAAGGTGGACAACAGCCCATTCCCAAGGGAGAAAATCCTGCAGGAACTCACTAAATTGAAGTTGAACAAAGCAATGGGACCAGACAGCACACACCCGAGGGTATTATGGGAGCTGCGAAGAGAGGTAGCAGAACCTCTGGTGGCCTTGTTCACAGAGTCGCTCAACACAGCAGTGGTGCGAGGACTGGAAAAGGGCACATGTGGTCCTGCTACACAAATCCAGCAGTAGGGGGGAGGCAGGTAACGACAAGCCATGCTGATGATGAGGAGGAGGAGGAGGCTGGTTAACAAGATGGGTAGTCTGGGCATGGGAGACAAGGTGGTAAACTGGGTGAGGAACTGGCTAACAGACAGGAGGCAGCGAAGTGGTGGTAAATGGAGTACAATCTGGGGAGGGGAGGGTGACCAGTGGAGTACCTCAGGAATCAGTCCTAGGACCAGTTCTGTTCAATGTCTTCATTAGTAACATTGCAGAGGGGCTGGAGGGAAAAGTCTGCCTGTTCGCAGATGACACTAAGATCTGTAACAGGATGGATACTCCGGAAGGGGTGGAGAAAATAAGAAAGGACCTGGGGGGAACTTGAGAAATGGTCTGCAGAGTGGCAACTGAGGTTTAATTCAAAGAAGTGCAAAATTATGCACCTACGACACAAGAACCCTGGGGAGAGCTACAGGATGGGAGGAGAGTTGCTGACAGTCACCAAAGAAGAAAGAGACCTAGGGGTTATTATTTCAGATGACCTGAAAATGTCAAGGCAGAGTACAAAGACAGCAGGGAGGGCCAGTGGCATGCTGGAGTGCACAGGTAGGGGTATCACCAGCAGAAGGCGAGAGGTAGTGATGTTGTTATACAAAACCCTGGTCAGACCTCACATGGAGTACTGTGTGCTGCTCTGGAGGCCGCACCTTCAAAAGGACATTAACAGGCTGGAGTTGGTCCAGAGAGGGCAACTAAGGCCCTGTCCACCACTATGCCTCTGTAATGTTACAGGGTGCCCAAACCGTTACCGCAACGGTTTGTGTTTACACCTGTAACGTTACAGAAGGCATTTTTGTAACCATTGTTGAAACCACATATGAGGTGGTTTCAACAACACTTATGAAACCGGTTACACCTCGGTAACATTACCGGCCGTAGTGTGGACACGTGGTACCAGTGCTCTAGCACAGCGCAAGCTGCATTGTGGGATCGGGTGCCGCCATAATGGTCATCCTGGCTCCCTCAGTGTGGACCGGTGGTGCCGGTCCCATAACGGACACTGCCGCAGTGTGGACACACTGCACCGCTCCCCGGCCATAACGGTTTGCATCCATTACCGGGCCTGAGTGGTGTAGTGTGGCGGGGCCTTAGATGGTACAGGGCTTGCACCACAAGACATACGAGGAGAGATTAAGGCACCTCAATACGTACTCACTGGAGGAAAAGAGGGAGAGGGGGTGGACATGATAGAAACATTCAAGTTTCTGAAGGGCATAAACAAGGTGCCGGGAGGGGGGGGTCTTCCAGTACATGAGTAGTACAAGAACAAGGGGGCATGACATCAAATTGGAAGGTGGCAGATTAAGAGGGAATGTGAGGAAGTATTTCTTCACAGTGAGGGTGGTGGATGCATAGAATAGTCTTTCACAGGAGCTGACAGGAGCAAGAACTGTGGATGGATTTAAATATGCATGTGACAGGCATGGGGAACCACAGAGATAAAGCTGGGCGACGGTCAGAAGCTATAATCATGTACAGGGTTTACGGGCAGACTGGATGGGCCTGGCGGTCCTTATCTGCTGATAGTTTCTATGTTTCTATGATAATTATCAATTATATTTTTGAATTCATGGATGTGTGTACTGCCTAACACTTCATGAGGGAGTTTATTCCCAAGTGTTAATGACCCTCTGAGTGAACCAATGTGCTCTCCTCATAGTATTATACCTTTCCCCCCGTAGTTGAAGGATATGAGTTCTGGTATTATAATTCTGTTCTCTGAATTCAAGACCCAGACAATCCCACAAGTCGCTACTGTTAAGCGTTGCAAAAATGAGACATAAATCCCCTTCTGAGCCTTCTATAATTGAGTACATTCCCAAAGACTGTAGTCTTTCATCATACTGGTTCATTGAGCCCCCTTATTTTAGTAGCTGAACACTGTACTCTTTCTAGGGTATTAATAACAGCTTTGGTGGTAAGTGCCTACAGCTGGACACAATACTCAAGGTGAGGCGTAACAAGCAAGGTGTAAAGAGGCATCAAAACCCCTTTGTCATGACTTATTATGTGTCTTCTGATACAGTGCAAGATTTTGGATGCTAAAGAGGTGGCCAGATAACCCTTTTTGGCCATGTTGCCCATCTTCCTGGAGTCTATCTGGTGGATGAGATGAGAGGGGTACCCTGGCTCTGTCAGAGGCTGCAGTCTGGACCACCCCTTCATGGTTAGGGAGGGCAAAGAGAAACTCTTCCCCCATCCTAGTCAGTTGGTACTTTGTATCCACCTTCTTGTCTACTGGTTGGACAGAGGTGGGAGTTTCCAGTATTTTTAATACCTGCTTTTATAAAGATATATTAATGGAGAGCAGGAGACGTTTGATGGGTGTTTACCTCTTCATGTCCAAAAACTCAACTTGTTCCTCAACCTCCACCTTTTCATGGGTGGAGAGATTAAGGGTTTCCACCATCTACTTAACAAATGAATAATGGAAGGAGTAATCCTCTGGTAACCTCGGAGAGGAACTGAACTCCTGATCTGAAGAGACTTCTGGTTCTATCGGTTTCCCCACGTCCTTCTCCTCCTCCTCTTCTTTTTCTTCTTCAAATTCCTCATAGGAGAGAACTAGATCCTGGGAGTAGAGAATCAAGCGCTGAATCAATGAAAGAATCACTATTGGAACCGATACCGGAACCAACTGCTCCACCGGAACTTGCTGATTTGGAACTGGAATGGAGACTTGTGAAGCAGCAGATTGCAAGGCTTGCAACACTTTAAGGGTTTGTGCAACTGCCTTGGCCAAAGTCATGGGTGGTTTGTCAACCGAGATCTCCTTTGCTTTTTCAGCAGGAGGTGTGGTGACAAGCTTTTGTATATGTTTTTTCTTAGTAGGAACTGGCTCTGCAGTCAGTTCCCCAGTATGTTTGGGTTCCGAGGACGTACCCTTATGCATGGGTTTATCTTTCTTGGATGTAGAAGAACTCAGATCCTCCTTGGACTCATCTGTCAGTACCACAGGGGTAGATATTTTCTTATTGTACCATTCTGCTCTCTTCTCAATGGTCTTTGCACTAAAAATTTTACAAATAGGCCAGTCTGCCTGGAAGTGGGAAGCACCCAGCCAGAACAAACACAGATCAGCTTTGACAAACACTTCACCATACTGTAAACAATTTTTAAAACCAGTAGGCCTAATTTTCTTCAGTCTATTGGACATACCCACAATTTACTTAACTAAAAGATCAGTTCTCGAACCAGAAATAAAATAAAATGGGTGTCGGTTCCAGTCAGAACAGTCAAAGGAAAACGCGGTTGGTTCCCAGATCAAAAAAGAACCACGAACGGACTAAAAAAAAAAAAAGACAAATCCAATAAAATAGGATCAGGAACTGAAGATCAGTAAAAAGAGTTTACCAGAAATCAAGGATAAAAGTAAATTTGAACGGTTCCTCC
Organism: Neoceratodus forsteri; assembly: GCA_016271365.2. Taxonomy (NCBI): domain Eukaryota; kingdom Metazoa; phylum Chordata; order Ceratodontiformes; family Ceratodontidae; genus Neoceratodus; species Neoceratodus forsteri. The sequence continues at coordinate 81,371,112 of JADMNL010000029.1, read as the reverse complement.
CTCGGTTACGCAGAATTGCTGAGGACCCACAAAGTAAGGTAAAAATAAACTAAATCTAGTCTAAATATCAAAACTCTAAAATAGGGGCAGCTCTTAGTTCAAAAATAAAACATATTACTTTCTAGCAGAAAATAAATTAATAATCATCTAAGATGAGGAGCAATCTCTGAAGTGTCTTGACTAGGCTGGCGGAGAACTGAATCTGAGTGTTACAGAATGCAGCAGTTGGTAGGAGCAGCAGTTTGAACAGTGGCACAAGCCAACTGCTGTTCCTTCATTTGTATACTGTAGGTTTAATTCTCTCCAGGGCAGCTCAACACAGAAGACTGACTGCATTAGTTAATCATATTGAAGAATTCCTGGGGTTAGAATGTGGGGAGATCTAAGGAAGCTGAAGGACTGGTTAAGGGATTGGAAGCTTGGTTTTAATGCAAAAAAGTGCAAGATAATGCACATGGGGCACAAAAACCCAGCAGCTACATATCAACTGGGGGCGGATAGCATGCTCCAAGGAAGAAAGAGACCTGCAGGTGATTGTCTCCAATGACCTCAAGGTAGGTAGGCAGTGTGACAAGGCAGCAGGAAAGGCAGACAGGATGCTGGGATGCACAGGCAGGGGAATCACCTGCAGAAAACGGGAGTTAATGATTCCATTATACAGGACATTAGTGAGCGCACCTCAAATACTGTGTCGAGTTCTGGAGGCCTCATCTAGGTAAAGGCATAGATAGGGGGGAGGTGGTTCAGAGGAGGACAACCAAAATGGTGCAGGGACTATATCGCAAGCCCTATGAGGATAGGCTGAGGGAATTAAATATGTACTCCCTGGAGGAGAGGAGGGAGAGAGGGGATATGACCGAGACATTTAAGTACCTCGCAGGAAAGAATAAAGTACAGGAGAAAAAAAATTTTCAGGGACGAGGGGCCACAAGATGAAACTGGAAGGAGGGAGGCTTAGAGGGAACGTGAGGAAGTACTTCTTCACAGAGAGGGTGGTGGACACGTGAACAGCCTGCCAGTGGAGGCGGTGGGGGCAGAAATGATTACAGGTTTTAAACATGCTTGGGATAGACATAGAGGATCACTGGTAGTCAGGAGGGGGGTTACAACCTAATGCCAGCAGTGCATGATAAAGCACAATTATTAGTGGTAATAAGGCACACTATGTGGGCCAAAGGCCCTTATCTGTTGACAATTTTCTAAGTTTCTATGAAAGCTGGAGCCCCAGGAAGAGATCTCAAAGTACAAACCACCGAGTCCTCACTACAGGATAAGAGGGTAGAACTAGAGTGAGGGGCCTGAAATTGCTCTACCTAATGTTCCTCCTCCAAATCCTTGAGGTCAGGAATATATTCCAGTTCGTCACTGCCAGCATGATAGATGATGGAAGCCACAGAGTGAATTACCGATGCCGGCAGTGGCTAAGAGGTAGCAATCTGCAGTATACTAGTAGAACCTGCTGACAAGGGCTGAGCACCAGAAGGCCCTGTCCGTGGAATAATTACCTGCATTGGCAACCCAGGAAGAATGCATCACATCATTTCTGAAAATGACACCAACACAGCCTGAGTAGTTAATGACACCTTGTAAAGGGGCCAGGACTACCTGTGTTGACAGGTTTGGGCCCGATGATGATGGTATCCTACCATTTATAGCAGATATGGCAGCACCTAAGCCAAACCCTGATCTTGGTTTCTTGACAGGCGGGGAGGGGGTGCTGTAGTTGGCACCACTGGAGCAGACACTGAGAACAAATCTTTTCTCAATGCTGACCAGGACCATACTAGTGATGCAGACTTGTTCATATGTCTGCGTCAGTGCATATGGCCAAACGACGAAGAGGCCTGTTATGAAAACCATTCTTTGTCTCGATGTTTAGACTTCAGCAGTAGAGACAGGCACAGATTTTGAGCCCTGTTCCTTGTCCATGGCTTTTATGTTTTAAGAAGAATGACATCTTCTAAAGCTTTCTTACAGCACTGCCTTGTAACCTGGTTAAAGCTCCGCCAAATTTTGCTAGGAGAGACAGGCCCAGACAGCACACACAAAACGCGTGTGTGTCTTCTTTGTAGATTTTATCTCCACAATTACAATACCAAAATAAAGGTTCTTTCATTACCACAAAATCAAACACTAAGCAACGTACAATAATAAACAATAAATGCTAGGTTGACAGTGTTTCCTTCAGCAGGCCCAACAAGGATGACCAATGGTGGAAAAGTAACTGAAGAGTGATGGGGCCGCCCATATTTATATGCACATAGACGTGGCATGTCACTGTGGGAGGCCTCGGCTAGCAAAAGTTTCCATTTGGTCCTAATGCTGACGGCTTATAATTCCAGAGGTGTGGCTTAATGGTGGACATATCCTTGAGGAAGATCACAAGCTTTCAGGCTACACACCTTGCCTTGTCAAAGTATTGAGCATAATCCTAGTGATGTTTTACTTCTACCCATTCCCCCACCCAGTTAACGTCACCTGTAAAGATTCAGTTTACCTTTCTGTCCTCTACCCCGAACCTCTGTCTGTCATTTAATAATCAGTGCTCCTCCCCATTCTCAGTTTCATCTTTTATGAGTTCTTCATTCCTCTCCAGATTTGCATCCAACTGGTTTGAGACATTCCACAATGTCTCAGTGATGTAAATAATGCCAAACCAATCTACTCAGGGGTGTCAACTAGCACATTTTATTGTTGATATTATCTCTTTACATTCATAAAAACACATTTGCAGTTTAATTGACCGGCCTCTTTAATTTGTTTGGATATTTAACCGATGTGCTGCTCTGTCCATGAATGCTACTTACTGGTCTCAGCATGGCTCAGTTGGTAGCAAATTCTTCTATGGGCCAGTAGGTTATGAGTTCTGGCTCCACACAGGGACTAGGCTCATACCATAAAAAAAGCACTGGGACCCCACTGCAAGTACTAGGGGGGTGCTATACTTATGGGGCATTCCATCCTTCAGATAACACATTAAACCAAGGTCCCTTTTGCCATCTCTGGTGCTGTCCTGGTGGGTATCAAGGTGGAAGTAAAAGAACCCAAGGCACTTTTTGCATGAGTAGGGGCATTTTTTGTTGAAAATAATATGGAACAAAACACATGTCAGTTCACATAACAGTTCTTTAGTTACACAAACAAAAATACAGTGTCAACAAAAAGGAAACAAAGAAATCCAATAAAGAAGAAACAGAAGTGTTCTTGAATACAACCTTGTCATTTTACTTATGAAAATTCTGCCAATTTTTCCATAATAGTCTGAACTGAGCCTGGGGATACTGTTTTCTCTCTCGGGAGCCATGCATGAATATGATCTTCAATACCCAAAGTCAATGCTTCCTGTGTTAAATATTGTTGCTGTAGCACAAGTCTGCATCGTGTTTGCCAAATTATTTGTACTGCCCTTTCGTGCAGTTAGGTCTGCCTAGTACCATATACTCCTAATATTAGACATTAATACGGCATATTTCTAAATGCTGAAATCCCAGTAGCTGTTAACAAATTTATCCCAAAAGACAGGACAAATGGACATTCCATATATAAATGTGACTGTGTTTCTGATGGGCCTTTACAAGTGAGTCTTGGACAGAACCTTTCATTTAGGCATTTATGTTTGTGGGAAGCCATGACACCTAGTCTCCCATGACTACTCAGCCATATGATATCCCATACACAAGTATGTATTCTGGAGTCATAAAACTGTCTTAAAGTAGCCTGTACAGTGCCCCTCCCCCAAACTATCACTTGTTCTTTAAACCATTTACCCATTAGAGTGACATAGCTGCTTCCTCATGGTATGTCTAAAATGATCAAGAGACAATTTCCAGGTTTTAATCTTCCTTAGGGCACCCAAAATATAAGAAGGTACTGTATATGTGAAGCTTTCTGATCTGATGGTACCACCCATCTCCCTTGTTCCCATTTAATATAAAAGAGCCTCACTCATTGTTGAATAAGTCTAATAGAGTGAGATCCTTCCTCACAAAATATAGAAAAATCATACTGAAAAAACAATGAAAAGAAAAATACAGTGGGGTGTACCATCCCTAAGACTTCTTCTTTACATGCTAAATAATTATTTTTAATTAAATTCATTCTACAGCCCACCATTTGAAAAAAATTCATAATTCTTACTTCTATCTGTAAGTTTTTTTGGGGGGGGATACAACCCAATAATAAAAATATGGGTAACAACAAACTTTTAACTAAAAACATTTTATTTTTTTGATAACATTTTAATTTTCCTGGTTCCAACCTTATTTTCACCTTCCTGTAGTTTATGTACCCAGTTTTTCGTTACCGTTATCTCCCTCCCCAAATTCCAGCCTTAATGTATCGAAACTGTAGAAACTGGAATTAGGCCAGCAGTAGATAAATCCATCTTTTTGGTATCGCCTAAGCAAAATGCTTTACTTTTTGTCATATTTATCTCGGATACCATTTGATGGATAACACTTGAAATGCGAAATCACATGAACCTAAATCTTCCAGAAATAGCAGAAGTAATCTGCATAAGCCATAATTTTTTTTTTTAAATTTAAGTTTATTAACAACCAGCGGGTACCATTAATACATATCTGTCAGGCAAGTTCCATATAGTGATACAGAATAGTCATATAATGTACATAGTTTTCACATTCCCAGAGCGACAAAGATGATCAAGGGGCTGGGGGACTTATCATATGAGAGGAGGCTGAAGGAGTTGAACATGTACTCACTGGAGGAGAGGAGAGACAGGGGTGACATGATTGAAACCTTTAAATACATGAAAGGAATAAACAAGACAGGTACAGAGGGGCTGTTCAAAGTAAGGGAGGGAGAGGGACACCAGGGGCCATGATATGAGACTGGAGTGAGGAAGGTTCAGGAGGGAGATGAGGAGACACTTTTTTACAGAGAGGGTGGTGGCTGGGTGGAATGCGTTACCTGCTGAAGTGGTATGCAATAGAACAGTGGACTGCTTCAAACGAGGATGGGACAGGACAAGGGGGAGGGTTAATGAAGGGGAAGGGTGGAAGGGAGGGAGGGGCAGCTGCAGAATAAGGGGTGCTAGCTGCACATTCGAGCAGACTTGATAGACCTCTAGGCCTTTATCTGCTGGCAAATTTCATATGGTCATACGTATGTTTGTATTCTGTCCTCTTGCTGTATCATCTCCCCAACAGGATTGCCTCTGGTCTGTTAATTCGGTTTATAGCCCTTCAGCTCTTTTGATGACCCATAGACTTCTGCCGAGACTTGACCAGAGGGTCACCTGTCGAGTTCATCGAAATCTCCGCTAAACGTGAATCTTGATTTATAATTAATACACGAGTTTGTGGAAATAACAGAGGCTTCTGTCTGTGTTAGGGGGGTAACAAGTAAATCAGTCTCCATTATGTCTGCCCACCACGTCTGTAAAATCTAGACTTCCCATAGAAGACACACCATTATTTTGTTCTACCACTCTCTGTTGTATGCCTTGTACTAGCTGTGTTTCATCCAATGGAAACAAAGGCTTCACGGTAGACTGTATGTGGGCTGTTTAAGTGCTAGGTTGCAAGTCCAAGTTATCTGTTAGAATTACTGTCTGCTCTACATGTGTACTGATACTTGCTGAGGAATGCATTTTAGCAGACACAGTCACATTTTTATCACTTTTATCCAACAGTTCTGAGCGGCTTTCTGCAACTGCAGGTAGTTTTTCTTTTGTTGTAGTTTACCTGCAGCTGTCCTGAGACATCTTCTAGCAACGAAGCCAAAACCCCGCTGAGAATCTGAGTCCTGTGCAGCTGGACAGCATCCTTGAATTCTGCCCAGATACAGGATTTCTGAGGCTTGAGGAGTCTCTCCAGGGAACCATTTTCCTTCTGGGGATGAAATCCAACCTGCTGCCAATAATGCCTACATGACGGACTTGGAATTAGTTGCTGAAGTACTACGAGCCGTTTCAGCATTTCAGCTCACTGAAGTCGGCTGCTCACCAAGTGCTACTGTAGCATCTGGAGCAATTAAATCTACTGAGCTCTGCTCTGAAGTGGTTGAGGGGAAAAAAAAAAAAACACCGGAGCCCTTGGATTTCATCCTCCAGTCGTTAGGCCTGTTCCAGAGGTAGTGTCAGCAGCTGCTAGTGCCATGTCTTCTGCCAACAGCTGCAGCTACAGTGCTCATCATTCCATAATGCTGGCAAGTAGTGCAACACTCTCATTTGTCACAGCAATGTCCTCAGAAGAACCTTTTTTGGCCCTGTCGCCACTTTTGATTCAACTGGTAAATTAACCATGGTTTCATGTGCCAGTGTATCTTCTTACTGAACCATAGTTCCACTATTTTCCATAGGAATAACCCCCCATGACTCACATTGCTTAAGGATGGCTACCCAAGAACCTTCACCACCTTTTCCTCCTCTCCTCCTGCCCAGGACAGTCATCTTGCCGATTAACTAGACTGCAACAGCAATACTGCTCCCCCACGCAAGAGTTGGGGAATTTTACATGTGATCAAATAACAATGAAATGTATATACAAAGAAACATCGGTACTTCATATTACAATGGAACACAAAAAAATAAGAAAACCTTTGTGCCACAGCAGTCGCCTCATATCACACCCAACATGTTCCTCCATAAATCTCCTATTACATAAATCAGACAAACTATTACATTCTGCTGCATAAACCTTCTGTATATAGCCTTAATGACCATTTTGAGTACTGCCTCGGGAGTACATTCCTTTTGATGTAACAGTAACATACGTCTAGCCAGCCAGATATAAAACCTACAACATGCAAACATTACATGCAATGTGAAAATTATATTTTTTTCCCCAAATACCTTGGTATAGTCCTAGCACTTGTACTTGGTAAGTAACAGAACTCACTTGCATGCCTTAGCATGCATTACTTGATCACTCCTAAAATAACCGCGCACAGACAGCAGATTAAAAGATATGACAGAGTTTTTAGAATATTAGGGCAACTGCCCCAGGACAATACCATTCTTCAATTCTTTTATGTTTCATGGAATCCTTGACTGCCATTTTCCATGTATGCCTAACCATGTTATATCCCACATCTGATAAGGAATCCTTGGGTTTGTTAATTGTGCAGTAGCCAGATACTGTTGTCCCATGTGACAAAAAGTAGAGTTATGTAACAACTAACCGTAACAGTAGATCTGCGAGGGGATCTTGTGCAGCAGACCACACCAATAGAACTATACCTGCCAGGCACTAGGACCACACAGAAAACTTTCTAGGTAGCAGTCTACCAGGGACCACCAACCCCAACGTCACCCTGCATTATAAGTGTGGGTGGCCCCCGTACCCTCCTCAATTCTTCCGCCAGAGACCCTAAGCAAAAGAGTCCTGCAAAGGAACCGAGGAGGGTAACAAAAGGTTCCCACCAGGGAGAGGTTAGAGAGGAGAAACAGACACAGGAGAGACTCAGGGAGAATAAAAGAGGGACAGCATGGCCTGCTGCAAGAGATCCCCTTGCAGATCTACTGTTACGGTAAATTCTTACGTAACTGTACTATCCAACTTCGTTGGGAGGGATCTCTTGCGGCAGGCCACACCTATGGAACAAGTCACAAGCAGTTTCTGACATAAAGAAATAGTCTGGATGGTAGGAAAAAAAAAATCCTAAGAAAGTAGGCCCTCTGGAACAGCCAGGCCGAAATTCACTCTACAGGTAGAAGCAATATCCAGACTGTAGTACTTGGCAAAGGTGTGGACAGTACTTCAAGTGGCAGCATCACAGTTCTCTGAAACTGACACATTCTTGAAAAAGGCAGTAGAAGTGGCCATGCCCCTCGTGGAATGGCCATGGACAGTGCTAAGATCTTTGCCATACTTCCAGTAGAAATAAGTGATGCAGTTGACCAACCATTCAGATAAGTACTGTTTTGAGACAGTGGTACCGTCTTTTCCAGGGGCAAAGGAAATAACTGTTTGGACTTTCTACAGTCTTTTGTACAACGGGTACAGTAACGCAGAATTCTACGCACATCTAAAGTACGGAGCAATGCTTCCCCAGGATTGGCATGCTCTGGGTAATAAACGGGAAGGTGGATAGATTGGTTTAAAGTGAACTCAGACACCACCTTAGGAAGAAACTTAAGGTTAGTACGCAGACACTCTGTCTTTGTGGAAAATCAAAAAAGGTTGCTCGCACATGAGAGCCTGTAGCTCTGAAATTCTTTGAGCAGAAGTAACAGCAACTGAAAATAATGCTTTTCATGACAGAAAGTATACCTCAAATGTTGCGGCTGGCTCAAAAGGAGCCAAAGTAAACTTTTCTAACATAAGATTCAAGTCCTAGGGCGGGACTGGATTGTAGATAGGAGGCTTCAGGTAAAGAATTACTCTAAGAAAAGTATGGGACACCTCCAGTTGTGCCACTGCACATCCCTCAATAGGCACATGGAAGGCACATATGGTAGACATGTGCACCTTAAGGGAGAAGTACTTCAGACCAGAGTCTGAAAGGAATAGCAAGCACTTCAGAATCTGATTCACTGGACAAGGGATCCCACTGATGTGAGGCAGCCCATAGCGTAAAATGCTTCCACTTCAAAGTGGACCTAATGGAAAGCTTTCTAGCCACTACCAGGATATCAGCCACCCTGAGTGACACCCCAAACCAAGCCTTGGCTACATCCTCAGTAGCCAGGAGTGACGTTGCAGGGATTTGAGCTCTGGATGGACCGGGTTTCCCCGGTTCTGGAAGAGCAAGCCGGTGTACAGAGGAAGAGGAATTGTAGGTTCCACCATCAGCTGCTGCAGTAGACAGAATTAGATCCGACGTGGCCAGAAAGGGAAGATGAGAATCACTGTTCCTGGACCTTTCCAAGGCCTTTGATCTGGTTAATCATCAACTGCTGCTTGAGAGACTGAGGAGCATCAGACTGGCAGATTCTCCATGGGATTGGGTTAGCAGATATTTATCTGAACGTCCACTGAGGGTGAGCTATGAAGGAGTGTTATCTAGTGTTAAACCGATGGAACAGGGTGTGCCCTGCTGCTGTTTTCCTTGTTTTTTGATGTTTTACCTTCACTACTTACAAATACTAAGGCATTAATGTACACAGCTGAAATAATTCTCTATCGTAGTACATCCTCACTGGAAATGTTGAACCAATCACTAAGCACTGATTTTTCTTTACTCAACGTTTGGTAGAAGAATCAGAGACTTCTGCTTCATAGCAAAAAAACAAAGTGCATGCTATTTGTCTCGAAACCAAAACTTGCAAAATGTGCTCCTCTTATTATATCAAACACCTCTGGCATTCAACTTGAACAAGCTGATCACTTTAAATACTTAGGGATATTACTGGACCCAAAGGAAAAATTACTCACCTTAGTAATTATGTTTCTTCTAGTGGAGTCTTACTGTATTCTGACTATTGCAGTTAGGTCCTGCCTTTCAACTGCCCCAGAGAACAAAGGGTTAACATTTCTATGCCTTGCATAGAATGTTCATCACGAGCTCGGTTGAAGCCTCTGCCTGTTGTTATTCGAACTGCAACCGTCAGATCTTTATGAGCAAAAACTCACTAGGCGTGGAAACTGTAAACTTTTTACTAGCCAACTGGCAAATATATAATGTTTTTGGTTCTCAAAGGAAGACTCAAGTCAGGAAACCCAAAAACAAAAACACATCCAAAAAACAACATTCCACCCAAAGAAAAAGAGGGTGTAAAATGGACACCCCTAGGGTGCCAACACTGCTCCTGCCCACCCACATCCCAAAAACTAGGTTCTGAGAGGGGAGGCGGTTGGTGGAGATCATAGAATACAGCAAGACTCCACTGGAAGAAACAATTACTAAGGTGAGTAATTTTTTCTTCAAACAACATGAAGTCTTGCTGTATTTCTGACTATTGCAGACTACCAAGCAGTACCTCCATGGAGGAGGGACAGAACCTACTTTGGAAATAAGACTCTGAAGTACTGCTGTGCCAAACCGAGCATCACTCCTAGCCTGGATATCCAGAGAGTAATCCCTTGGTGAAAGTATGGACTGTTTTCCAGGTGGCTGCTTGACAAATTTCTAATGGCAGCAACCAGGGAAGCAGCTATACCTCTTATGGAATGAACCCTCAGGCCTGAGGGTGGAGTTCTACCCAGTTTTTCATGGCAGAATTGTATACAAGAAACAATCCGCCTGGCAATAGATCTCTCAGTGGCAGGTTTGCCCTTCCCAACTTCTCCATAAATGAGGAACAACTGGAGGGATTCAAACCTGTGACCCTTGGTGCGCTCTATGTAGTAGCTAAGGGCTCTTTTAACATCAAAACTGTGTAGCCTCCTCTCTCCTGAGGAAGAATGATCAGTGAAGAAAACAGGAAGAGATATAGACTGGTTGAGGTGGAAATCTGAAACCACTTTAGGCAACAACTTTCTGTTAGTTCTAAGGACCACTTTATCTCTGTGAAAAGAGATGAAATCAGATTCCACTGACAGGGCTTGCAATTCACTGATACGTCTGGCAGAAGTAATGGCTACCAAAAACACAGTTTTCCAAGTCCAGTACTTAAGCACTGCTGAGGACAAAGGCTCAAAAGGGGGTTGCATATGCTGAGCAATGCAAACATTAAGGTCCCAAGCAGGAGCAGGATCCCTAAAGGAGGGATTGGTGTGAAGCAATCCCTTGAAAAACTTACAGAATACAGGATGGGATGACAGAGAGAATACTTGCCTACAGACAAGCAGAAACAGCTGCCAAGTGTACCTTAAGGGTAGCTGGTCTGAGACCTAGGCCATTAAGATGGACCATATAATCCAGAACCGTAGGCAATTCAGCAGAGTTTGAAGAAATATTCTTCTTAGAACACCAAATGCTGAATCTCTTCCATTTGGAGTTGTAAGTCTTTCTAGTAGAAGGCTTTCGAGAAGCCTTAAGGATATCTAGAACCCCCTGGGAAAGATGCAGATCTGCAAACTCTAACTCTTCAAGAGCCAAGCCTTGAGATTGAGAGACTGAAGATTTGGGTACCAAATCCTCCCCTGAGAGGATGTTAACAGGTTGTAATTCCTGGGAAGAGACAGGGGAAGATGGACTATTAAGGACAGCAACAAGGGATGCCATGGCTGTCTGGCCCAGTCTGGATCAATTATAGTCACTTTGCATGGTTGTGCCCTTATCTTGACTAACACTTTGAACAGGAGAAGGAAAGGGGGATAAGCATGCAGAAATTTCCGTTCCCAGTTCAGAATCAGAGCATCCAGGGGGACTGAGCCCAAGACTGGGGGTCTGCAACAAAAGAGAGGAAGTTGGTGATTGTCTGGGGCTGCAAAAAGATCCATCTCTGGAGTGCCCCATCTTGAGAAAATCACTTTCAACACCAGAGGATCTAGGGCCCATTCATGATGACCCTGGGATATTCTGCTCAGTGCATCTGCTAGGACATTGTCCTTCACTGGGAGGTGAACTGCTATCAGAGAGGTTTGCAGGGAATAGGCCAGGGACCACAACCTTATTGCTTCTGTGCACAAGGCCATAAACCGAGTGCCTCCTTGCTTGTTGATGTACCACATGGTGGTGGTGTTGTCTGTTCTGACCTGAACCACCTTGTTCTGTACAGATTTGGAAAAAGCTTGTAGTGCCAGAAACACTGCTCTGAGTTCCAAGAGACTGATGTGAAGCAGAGATTCCTGATGCGACCGCAGTCCCTGGGTGGTAAGATCCCTCAAATGGGCTCCCCAGCTCAGCAGGGAAGCATCTGTGGTGAGGATCACCGAATGAGACTGAGTGACAAATGGAACCCCTTGTCTTAAATTGCCTGATCCTGCCACCATTGCAAGGCTTGGATCAGGGTTTGAGTCACTGGAATTAGTTTGGTAAGGGAATCCTTTCTTTGGGACCAAAAAGCTCTTAAGTGGAACTGAATGTCCCTCATTTGGAATCTTGCCACCTGGACCACTGCTGTGGCAGCTGCCATGTGGCCCAGTAGCTGAAGGAAATGCCTTGTTAGTCGAGACACCTGAAGGCTGAATGAAGAGGCCAGTTCCATGAGGGTCCTTGCCCTTTCCAAGGGAAGGAAGGCTCTTGCTTTTACCGTATCCAGTTCTGCACCAATGAAGGTGAGGAGCTGCACTAGTTTGAGAACTGACTTTGGGAGGTTGAGAAGGAATCCTAAAGAAGTGAGCACTTGCTGGGTCACTTGCAGGTGTAACTTGACTTGGTCTGGAGACTGACGTACTATGAGCCAGTCGTCCAAGTACGGGAAAATGGAAATCTTTTTTCTTCTTAGGAAGGCAACAACTACTGCCAGGCACTTTGTGAAGACCCTTGGGGCTGATGTTAGGCCAAAGGGCATTGCTCTGAACTGATAGTGGCCTGAGGGCAACTCGAATCTGAGGTACTTTCTGTGGGAGCACCTGATGGGAATGTGAAAGTAGGCATCTTTGAGGTCCAGGGAGGCTAGCCAGTCCCCTGCCTTAGAGAGGGAAGGATAATTCCTAGAGTTACCATTTTGAACTTTGGCTTTAAAAGATGTTTGTTCAGATATCTTAGGTCCAGGATGGGTCGCCACTCTCCTGAATTTTTGGGGGTTAGGAAGTACCTGGAGTACAGTCCTTTGCCCCAGTGTAGGGTGATAACTCTCTCTCTATAGCTCTGAGAGCTAGGAGAGAAGAAACCTCTGCCTCTAGGGCAAGGGTCTCTGACAGATTTGCAGGTGGAAAAGATCTGGCTCTCATCTTGGGAAATTTTTTGAAGCTGAGAACCAGTCCCTGGCTTACTACTTCCAGGACCAACTTGTCTGATGCAAGAGACATCCGGTCCTGGACAAAGTAAGCCAGCCTGCCCCCTACTGGTATAGGAGAATCGACCCGGGCAGACCTATCAGGGTGTCTGCTTGGCAGGGGCTTTAGGCTGAGGGGTGGATGCAGGCCTGCTCATCCCCCTTCTGCCTCTCCCTCTAAAGAACCCCCTCTGTGAAAAAGAAGAAGAAGAAGAGGCCTGAGCTTGGTAAAAAGACCTTTGGAAAGGCCTGCTCCTGCCCCTGGACTGCTGCCTTTGAGGAGTCGCTTGCCTTTCTTTGGCCTGAGCACTCCTGTAAGTGGTCCTGTATTTATCCATTTTTTCATGTAATTCTCTGTCTGCTCCCAAACAGAGAATTACCAACTACAGGAAAATCCATGGCCTTAGCCTGGGTATCCTGTGAGAGGCTAGTAAATCTGAGCCAAGCCATTCTCCGAAGAGCCACAGATGTAGCCATGACTCTTGATGATACATCACTGGAGTCCACAGCAGCATGAAACTGTACTTTTGATGCCTCAATCCCATCTGCAGCCACCTGCTCCAGCTCCTTGGCAAGCTGGGTAGAAGCCTGTTTAGCCAGTGCCAGTACAGTGTCCCACCTGGACTTCTGGTACCTGGCTGCATAGGCCATATAATTAGCCTGCCTGAGTCCCAAAGATGCTACCATGTACTGCTTCTTTGCCATGGCATCAATCTTCCTGGAGTCCTTGTCTGGGGGGTGTGATGTCAAGGGAATGTTTGCCTTATCACAGGCAGTAGCCTGTACAACCCCAACATGGCTGCATTGCTGAAAAACAAACTCCGTGTCTGAGCCTGAGAGAGTGTACCTCTTGTCCATTCTTCTGTCCACAGGAGGTATAGAATTGGGAGACTTAAGAATTTTTTGTGTCCGTTTCCCAAAAGATTTGTGGAGGGGAACAGACGGTCTCCTGGACTCTGGGATGTCCATCATCTCAACATAATCAGGGTCTTCCTGATCCTCTACTGCCTCCTCCACAGGAAGCTGGAGGGTATCAGCCACCTTTCTGTAGAACATGTAGTGTGAAGGGACTTAGAAAGCTAGGAGGAGAAACACCTGAAGGTCTGTCTGGGGAGATGTCCGGGTCAATAGGCACATCCAGACTTTCACCATCACCATAATCATCCTCATACTCTCCCTCCTCCTCAAACTCCGGTTCATAAAATTCTTCCAAGGTATAGTCCGGAACCGGGCAACCGACCGAACCGAGCCCCTGCCAGATGGTGCTGGTTCGGTTGGAACTGATCGAAGTGATTCCATAATCCTAATCGCTTTGGCTATCTCATCGGCGGTCGGAGTATGAGATTCTGGATCCGAACCGGTCGATTTGTCTTTTCTTTTTTTTTTTTTTGTCAGAACAGATTCCTCAGAATTGGCTCTCCTTTTGCCTGAAGAAGTATCGTCCTGGTCAGAGGGCACTCCTTATGGTTCGGTTGGAACCGAACCAGGCTGGCCATCCGGGTCAGCGGACTTCTCGGCCTCCCTTTCCCTCAGTCTACCTAATCTCTTTCCAGGGTAGATTTAGGAAAATCTTGCAAATTTGGCAGTCTGAATCGAGGTGGTCAAACCCCAGACAATAAACACAGGTGGAGTGGGGATCAGCCTTCGTAAAGACCCCCCCACACACACACACTGCAGTGTTGAAACCCAGTGGGCCCGTTTTTTTCCTTGGGTTTCTCAGACATGGCCAACCTAACCAAACTTACCCTTTTCTCGGCAATCCGCCAGGCAAGGCTCCCCTATCGGTTCCTGACCGTGTCACGGGTCTTGGAAAAAAACGTACTTAAAACCCATTTTTTTTTTTAGAACTGATACAGACCGGTAACCACACACTAAAGTTAAGTAAAAGTTTTACCTCAAAATGATTGGTCCAGCCGAACCGATCCACAGTTTACAAGTTCCACACAGAAGACAGAACAAAAACCTATCTAGTACTCACAGTACCACAGACAGAGACTTGAACCGACTATGCGGAAACAACAATTCGGAAGAAACTGACTGAAAACCGACACTTCAACAGACTTTTGAACTGAGCAGCAGGAGAACTCTCCGGAGTGACTGTTCAGTGAAGTGGAGTAAAGAATCTGAAGGTTGCAGTTCGTATAACAACAGGCAGAGGCTTCAACCGAGCTCGTGATGAACATTCTATGCAAGGCATAGAAAAGTTAACCCATTGTTTTCTGGGGCAGTTGAAAGGCAGGACCTAACTGCAATAGTTAGAATACAGCAAGACTTCATGTTTGAATCTAAACTTTCCTTTACACATAAAATCCATTTGCAGACAGGTTAAACAGAAATGAGGTGCTCTATTCAAGCTTCAAAACTGTCTGACCTCACAGGCCAGATTTTCAGTTGACAATAATGTACTTTTATCAACACAAATAGAATTATTTTCTTTTTTTTTTCCTAACTTGGCAAAGGTTGAATTGTCACTGTAAATACTATCTTTCAAGGTGCCAGTTTTGTATTGACACCTTGACAAATATTGCGATTTTCAGCTCCACGCACTTAATGCAGATTCTTGGGCTATTACTTCGAAAGTAAGTGAAATGCACTTTGAAGTGTGGGCTCAATGAATAGGCAGGAGTTAGAACTTTAAAATGCACAACAATATGTTACTTTAGAAGATAAATGTTAAAAGTTATGGAGTTAAATACCAACCACCACCCCTTAATTTCTTGTAAAATTTCAAAATATTCTTAAATTTAATCTTGGACAGGATTTATTGCACTTTATAATAAAATGTTATATTGTCTAAAAGGGTCCTGATTCTGCTTTGAAATGCATAAGTGATTTTGAAGTCCTTTTTTTTTTTTATACTTTAAGCTTTATTCCGATATAATGTGCATTCAATACAAACTATAAAAAGTACATCACTTTTAAGACAACAGCAAACTTGATGAACATTGTTAATATAAATATCCAGTAAAATATATCGAGCAACATAAAAACAGTAAAAACTATAGGGCCATCACAGCTAAAATAAAGAGAGTGGTACATCATTATCTCAAAGTGCTGTTTCATTGGCAGGACAGGGAGCCTTACAGCAGGAATGTAACAATGAGATAAAGTTCATATCATAGCAGCACTTTAATTTATAATGAAACTATTCCAAGGAAATTCATTACTACATAACACCTGGTACAAGTGATGGGTAGGTTAAAGGGGGGTTAATTCATACAAATGTGATTACAGATCTAGCCCCTCATAGAGATCCCAAATTGAGGAGACCGAAGCTGCAGAGGTTTTGAAGTTTTACCATAATTTAAGAGGATAAATTGATAAAAGTGAAGACACCATTAATAGATGACATTTTAGCAAGTTTATACCTCGTCAAATTTAGTGATTTTCAGCAACATGTAATTAATGCAGATTCCTGGGCCATTACTTCAAGACTAATTTAAATACGCTTTCAGGTGTGATCTCAATGAATAGGCGTGAGTTTGAGCTTTGTAATGCATACCCATAAAATGCCTCAAAGGTTAATTTTAAAAGTTCTTAAAGAAGGAAATTTATCTAAAGGAAAAAAAAACACCTTTGTTTACACAAAAATGTTTATTTCAAAAAATGTCAAATTTAAAATACGACTGTTGGTAAAGTAGTGGAACTTAGTCTTGTCCATCTAGAAAAAAACCTTCATCATCGTCAGATGCGCTAATATCATCTTGGCAATCACATACATCTTGGTCCTCATCACTTGCATTACAGACATATCATCTAGAAATGGTGTGTCCTTCCACTTTACATTGAGACCTTCAGTCCTACCATGCAAAGCTGCATTTGGAGCATTGATAACTGCAACAAAAGAAAGCCTCCACAATCATCGGACGTAGTTGGCTCATAGAATATGAAACTTCAGGGTTTCCTGGCAGGGTGGTAGCAGAGACAGATCAGTTATTCTGTTTGTTATATTTGTCCCAGAAGATCTGCTGCCTCGCTATATTTACACTAGTAACTTGCTTCCTTCCATACAGTTTACAGACGCACTCCTCCAACAGAGCTACAACACCTTTATCCATTTGCCAATCACTTCCAAGTTTCTGAAAGGCTTCCAGGAATTTAGGGTACTTTTGGAGGATGTTACAACAAATCTTACCCTTTTTGAAGGATGCAGAAACATAGTGATTACCTGTATATGCATGAAACTGACTCAGACTTTCTTTGTTGCAGTGGTCATTTCTCACTTGCTAATGTTGAAGATTTTCCTACTGTTACCATGGCCATTGTCCCAGTATATACGTTGCGCGCATTCTGAAAATGGTGACAGTAAAATTACTGGTATATCGGTATGCCCAGAAGGTGAACGGACGATCACAGGGCCTGGATGCACTGTAATGGCATGTTGCAGATGAATGGCAATTTTTGTGTCTGCTTCTTCCTGGTCAGAACAGAGATCATCCATAACTACAGTCCCTTCTTTGGTGATTATACAGCATTCGTCTCTCTTCGAAAAATAGATCACTTGGCCCTCTGGCAAACTCGTGCAATTTTCTCCCCAGACCTGCATGATCAAATCAATCAGGCGTTCCTCATTAGATCCATTAGAAAGGAAGTAACTGAAATTCTTTGGCACTTTGGTGCTGGGACCTTTGATAATATGCTTCTCACCAAATCCTTGTTGAAATCTCTCAGCCTCTTTGATTGACTGCTCTCTGTATGCATCTGCAACAACAACCATTCTTGCAAATCCCTTTGGAAGACTATTCAGGAGTTTCATTGCCAGATCACCGAAGGTTTCAGGGATTCCTGTCAATCTGCACTGCTGTCATTAGATCAACTATGTATGCTGAGACACTTTTCCTGGGGGGAAGCTCCGAAGTATTGAACACTGAACAGTATTCTGCTAGCACTCAAGTTAAGTACAGTTAAGTAACAACTTGACGTAACAGTAGATTTTTCAAGAGGAGCTCTTGCAGCAGGTTACAGCATAAGGACTGAAGCCAGCAGGCACCAGGACCCCACAGAAAACTTCTAGCTAGCAGTCTATAGTGGGGGACTGCCCCCCCGACATCGGCCCACCTCGATGTCCCTTGTGGTATAAAAGGGGCGGTCCCACAGCACCACCTCAGTTCTCCCACTGAAGACCCCAGCAAGAATGAAAAATGGAGAATCGAAGCACTCCTACGAAACCGAGAAAAAGATGGAAAAGCAGTCACCAGGGGGATGGAGGGAGGGAAAGCAGCACCTGCTTCAAGAGCTCCTCTCGAAGAGCTCCTATAACGGTAAGCTCTTACGTAACTGTAGTATCTCACTTTGAGGGGGCTCTTGTAGCAGGTTACGCCATAAGGACAGAGTCCCAAGCAGTGAGAGGACTGACCTCTGTCAGCTTGGAGGAGGTAGAGATCAGAATAAAGATCTCAAAAGAGCAGGCCCTGAAGGACAGCCAGTCCAAGACCTGTCCTGCACCAAGAGGTAATGTCCAGACTGTAATGCCAGATGAAAATGTGAACAGAACTCCAAGTGGCCCCTGCACAGATGTCAGCAATGGACAACTTTCTGAAGGATGCAAACAAGGTAGCTACCCCCCCCCGGTAGAATGGCCTTTAACCAAGCCTGGTAAAGGCTTGTCATGTTTGCAGTAGCAGTAAACAATGCAATTAACCAACCATTCGGACAAACGTGGTTTATAAACTGAAGTCCCTTCTTTCCTCGGGGCAAAGGAAACAAACAAATGATCAGCTTTTCTGATGGCTCGGCTACGGTCCAAATAATAACGAAGCACCCGGCAAACATTCAGAGTATGCAGTAAGCGGAAGCGCAGGAGCCTCCTGTGGGATGGAAACACCAATATGTGGAGGTAAGTGTCCTTCATATCCATGGAGCACAGCCAATCCCCTTGATGTGGTAAGGGGAGGAGACTGGGGAGAGTGACTGTCCTGAACGTTTTGTACTCTATGAATTTGTTCAGATGGCTGAGGTCCAGAATGGGGTGCAGATCTCCTATTTTCTTGGACACCATAAAGAAATGAGAGTAAAGTTCCTTCCCGTGTTGTGCCTGGGAAATGGGTTTGATGGCCTGTTTTCATAGCAGAATTTGTATCTCATCTTGGATCAACCTGAGATGGGCCTGGGGGTAATGGGAGGGAGCTGGAAGATTGTCCGGAGGAATATCCAACAGTTCTAAGGTACGTCCCTGTTCCACTAACTGTAGGACCCACTGGTATGAAGTTATTCTGCCCCAACCTTCTCTGTAAAGAGAGAAGCAACCCCCTCCCCCAGGGATTTTGCCCAAGGGGGGCTCAGGCAAGGAGTCAGGCAGAGGAACTGGGGACAGGCAATGCGGTCTGCGAGGTTCTGGGAGCTCTTGGCGCTGAACTTCCTGGGGCATTGGAAAGTAGCCTCTCTCTTACAGGCACCCCTCGGCTGCTGACCTCAAGGTTGATGCTTGAAGTTGTGGCTAAGGAGTTGCCACGGGGAAGAGTTAGGCTGAGCTCAATATAGGGTATGAACCAAATGGATAGCCTTACCCAGTTCTTGAAGGCAAGTGATTAATTTCTGGGAATCCTCACCAAACAAGATGGGGCCCCTGAAGGGGGCATCCAGGATCTTTGACTGGACATCCGGGACAAACCCAGAGACCTTAAGCCATGAGTGGCAGTTTATGGAAATTGCTGTAGCCGTGGGGCATCCTGCAGAGTCTACAGAATCATAGGAGGCTTGGAGGATGTGGGTCCCCATATCGGAGCATGACTTGAGAAGGTGTAGTAACTCAGTTTTCCCAGTGAGATCCACCTGAGCTTGAAACACCTCCAAGGTCTTCTCCCACAGGGTGTTCTGATATTGAACCATGTGGGCCAAGAAGAAAAGGAACAGATGGCACAAGTGGCCAAGTAAACCTTTTTGCTGAAACAGTCTATCTGCCTAGAGCTCTTGTCAGGAGGCTGAGTACTGAGATGTCAGGGTCATTTTGAACAGTCATCAGTCACGTTGATAACAACTGAGTTGGCCTCTGGGTGCTCCCCACAGAAGGGCTCATCCCTAGGGACATTACACAAGCAATATGCCTTTTTGGAAGTCGCCGATGTAGAGGACGGACACTTCCAGGCTGCTCTGTTGACATCCTTGAAGGAGTCTATGAGAGGTGGAACCACTAGAGGCAATGACTCCTTGCAAAGAAAAGTGGCCAACTGACATCGCTAGGGGTCCAGTTCCTTAAGAGTCCCAGCCCATGAGGGTCTGGATGTGCCTCATCACATCCACGAACGTAGGGTCATCGGGGGGAAAACCCAGAATGTCCCTGGGCTCCTCCAGCTCTGATGGAACATCTGAATCTCCAGAGTCATAGTATGAGGAAGAGGAAGAAAACCCTCCCGACTCACCTGAATCCAGTGAGAGAAAGGGTGAGCACTGAGGCCTAGGCTTACGAGGCCTAAAATGACTTGTATCTGGCTGTGGTGTAGGCTCCTTAGGAGTAGGTCTCGGACCCTTCTTAGGAGGGACCCGAGGAGATGAGGGCTCCTTTGGGGCCTCCTTGTCCTTAAAATATGCCCATCAGGCAGCAAAAAGGGCATTAATATCAGCTGTTGGGAACTGGGGCGAGGTCGGGGTAACCAGCATCTGAGGGCGAAGGCCTGGAAGGCCCCAGCATTTGTTCTTCAGGTTGCAGTAACCCTTGTGTCAGCTTCACTGGTGTCAGGTTGACCGGCGTTTGGTCCCTAGGTAACTGGCATTTATCCCACTGACACTGGTTCTATAAGATCAGGGGACGACGGTTGTGTCAGGGCTGGCACCGGTGAAGCCGACGTCAATGAGATGAGGGTTGACTGATGCCAGTCTGGGGAAGCAGCAGATGCTGGCCTTGAGCGAGAAGCCCGAATAGGATAGCTGACTCCCAAGTGGGGCAGAGGTGTCACCCTCCTGGGGGAGAAGACTGCATGCCCTGGGCGTCATGAGGCGACACCGGTCCCAGACTTAGGAACCAACTTCGCAGATGCCTTGACCGGGACGGCAATGGGCAAGGACCCGCCACCCAAAGCAGAAGACCTGGTTGAGCCACCTGGCTGAGTACCCATATTCAGAATGGGCCTGAGCTTCAGGGGCTGAGAGACTGAGGTCGAAGACCTGAGTCCCAAGGAACCACTGCTTGTGACAGAAACCACAGCAGATGGTTTGACTACTGGCAGCCCAGAGGGAGAGAAGGCTTATGGAGTGGTGGGGGCCGACCCCATGCGGAAGGAAGACCTATGGTCGAAGCCAGACTTATGCAGAGACCTCGAGTGGGAAGAGGACCGGGGTTTCTCTCTCTGCTTCTCCCGGTACTTGTGCTTTCCCCAAGATTTCTTTGGCTCCATCAACAAAGAAGAGGAGGCCCCGGAGCCTGGAGAAGAAAAAAAACTACTCACCATAGTAATCTTGTTTCTTCCAGGGAAATCACACAGTATATGATTAAACTAATGCAGTCAAGCTGGCCCACTGGCGCAGCGGTAGGATTTCCGCTTGCAACACCAGTGACCCGGGTTTGGTAGCGAGCTCTGGTCACTGGAGGGCCGGCCGGGGAGAGGGATCGAGCACCCGGAGGGCTGCTCTCCCTCTCCAGGGAGGGTGGACTGCACTCCTCACTGCGATACCGCTACCTGGGTGACCACAGGTGGAGGTGTAGTTGAGGAGGCAGGAACAATCGGGAGGGGCGGTCGTCGGCCGAGGGTCTGGAGCGAGGGGACATCTCTCTGCCCTCGCCTCCTTGGCCCCTCCTAGTGTGCTGATGATTGCAGGGGAGGAACCAGAAAGCAGGAAAAAGACTCACAGTGATGCCTGGAGATGGGCCCCGGCCCGACATCACAAGACCAGGACCGGTGAGGAGATGTACGAGTCCATCCAACTTGGATGATGGATGGGAAGTTTGGGGGTATACCCCTCTCCTCATTCGGGGGGTAATCTGAGGGGCCGATGGCAGGAGAGGACTCGTGAGGGCTGACAGTTCCCGGAGACCTGGCAGGCAAGGTGCCTTGGGAGTCCCCGAGGGAAGGCAGGCGCTGCAGATGTGAAGGAGGCATAAAACAGTAAGCTAAAAAAAAAAAACTTATGCAGCCAGCCTTCAGAGCTGAACTGCCCGGAGAGATGGAATTTATGCTAATTATGGAATGCTCATTGGCTCATGCCAATTTTGAACTGCTGCCCTTAGTAACTGCTGCACTGAGTGCTCAGATTCATTAAGCAGCCTAACATGGTAAAGACCCTCTAGCCAACTAACCATGTTGATAAAGCCCCCCTTAATCATATTCCCCCAAAACTAACATGTCCCCTACAGGGGTGCAGTATGAACCAACTGGTTCAAGAACCAACATATATATTATAAACCCCACAAAAACCAAAGCAGAGATGCAGAACCAAGTCCTTTCTTCTCTTTTTATTTTAGGCTCAGGTAGGGGAGGCAGTGTGGGAGCTTTAATCACACTATGTGACCCCCTAAAAGAAACAAGATTACTATGGTGAGTAATTTTTTTCTTCTAACCCCAGGGATCACACAGTATGATTACACTTTGGAGGCTGAGCCGAGAACCTATCTAGAAAACTGGTTCTGCAGCAGTGCGGTGTCAAATCTGACATCACTTCTGGGTTATATGGCCAGGCTGTAATGCTTGGTGAAGGTATGTACTGTTTTCCATGTAGCTGCTTTGCAGATTTTCAAAAGTGGGATATCCCTTGCAGCTGCCACTGATGGAGCTGTACCCCTTGTAGAAGGTGCCCTGAGGCCCAGGCTTGCTTGTTTGCCCTTACTGCAGCAGAACTGTATGTATGCTACTATGCAACGTACAATGGTTCGTTTTGAAGCAGGTTTTCCTTTACCCACTTTCCTATAGGTGAGGAACAGCTGGGTATGCTCTGGCCTATGAGCCTTGGTCCCATCAAGGTAGTGGCTGAGGGCCTTTCTAACATCCAGACAATGTAGTTTCCGCTCAGGTGAACTGGAATTGTCAGTGAAGAAGACAGCCAAAGTCACAGTTTGATTCAAGTGGAAGTCTGAGACCACTTTAAGGAGAAATCTCCTGTTGTTCCTCAGTACTACCTTATCCCTGTGGAATGAGATGTAGTCCAGACTTGTGCACAGGGCTTGCAATTCACTTATTCTTCAGGCTGAAGTAATGGAAACCAGAAAAACAGTTTTCCAAGTGACATACTTCATGTCTGCAGTTGCCAAAGGCTCAAATGGTGGCTCCATCAACTTGGCAATACAAATATTCAAATTCCAAGCCGAAACTGGTTCCCTAAGGGAAGGGTGAAGGTGACTGAGACCTTTGAAGTACTTTCAGAAAACAGAATGAGAGGCCATAGACCTCGCCTTGCCTGCTGACACATATGCTAAGACTGCAGCTAGGTGTACCTTCAGAGTTGAGGGCCAAAGGCCTAAAGTATGCAGGTGTATCAAGTAGTCCAGAAGGACAGAGAGGCCAGCCCCTAAAGGGGCAATGTCCTTGCCTGAACACAATATGGAAAATTTCTTCCACTTTCAGAGTAGGTTTTCTTAGTGGATGACTTCCTTGACCCGAGCACTGTCAGGACCCTCTTCTGAGAGGTTCAGGCTAGCAAACTCTAGGTCCTCAAAAGCCAGGCCTTAGCTGAAGGGACCCAAGATTGGGGTACAGTATCCTGCCCCAAAAGGATGTCAGGAGATTGTGCCTCTGAGGCAGGTGTGTCAGAGGAAACACTAACAGAGTCAGTAGAAGTGAATACCATGGCTGTCTGGCCCAGTCTGGTGCCACTAGGATCATGGTTGCTGGTTGTGACCTGAGCTTCACCAGGGTCCTGAGCAACATGGGGAAAGGAGGGAAGGCATAAAGGAATCTTCCAGTCCACTCTAGTGCCAGTGCATCCAGAGGGACTGTGCCCTTGCTTGGAAGCCTGTAGCAGACCTGTGGCAGCTGATGGTTGTCTGTGTCGGCAAAGAGGTCTATTTCTGGTGTGCCCCACCTTCTGAACACTGCCAGGCTGCAGCACTTGATTGTGTGCCCATTCATGATGGTCCTGGCTTATCCTGCTGTGGGAGTCTGCCAGGACATTGTTCTTACCAGGAAAGTGGATAGCGGATAGTGTCACCTGTATGGAGTAGGCCAGGCTCTACAGTTTCATTGCCTCTGTGCATAATGGGGTGGACCTGGTTCCCCCTTGTTAGTTGATGCAGTATATGGTGGTGGTATTGCCTGTCCTGACCTGAACCACCTTGTTTCGCAAGTGGGGTGCAAAAGCCAGTAGCAGCAGTTTTGCACTGTGTGGGGATGCAAAAAGGTCCAACTCTGGGTGACCCCACCTTTTGAACAGGTCTTCCACTACCGTGCTCAGCAGCTCCCATCCACGTACCCTGGACTGGGACCTGCTTGTCTGCCGAGGTGTTTTGGGCACCTGACAGATTGACAGCTGAAAGTCCTATGCTGTGGTTCCACAGCCCACTGCCACAATCTAATTGCTTCCCTACAAAGTGAATAGTAATGAGTCCCCCCCCCCCCGTTTGTTGATTTAATGCCTACATTGACACAGTCTGTCTGCATTAAAAGTGGACCTGTTGTCAGATGTGGCTGAAAGGCCTGGAGGCTGTACAGGACAGGTCTTCCCTCCAGGACATTGATATGTAATTTCTTCTCCATCTGGTGCTAAATCTCTTGTGCTTGGTAAGGGCCCAGGTGTGCTCCCTACCCAGAATCCAAGGTGAGAATTTGTACTGGATTTGGTTTCACAAATAGAATGTCCTGCAATCGACTGGTGCAGTCTATTCACCACATCAGTGCTTCCCTCAAAGGAGACATAATTAGCACCTGTTTGTCTAGGTCATCTGTGGCTTGGTCCCACTGAACTCTTAGGGACCACTGTGGAATCCGCATATGCAGGTGGACTAGTGGCACTGTTACTACAGCTGCTGCCATCAGGCCTAGAAGGCACAGCTGAGTCTTGGCCGGGACACACTGGCTGTTGTACACCAAGTGTGCCCAAGTTATAATATGTTCTGCCCTGTCCAGGGGTAAGAATGCAGTCTCAAGCTGTATCCAATACCACCCCTATGTACTGCAACCTCTGACATGGGGTCAATACTGACTTTGGCAGAATGACTGTCACTACCAGGTCATCAAACATCTTCCTGGTACACACTAGGGTAAGCTGCACGTTCCCTAGGGTTGGCTTACATTAACCAATCATTCAGGTAAGAAAACACATACATGCCTTCCTTGCAATGGACTGCAGTCACCACTGCCAAGAATTGGGTAAAGACTCTTGACGCAGAAGACAAGTCAAAGAACAAGACTCTGAAATGATAATGTTCCCCATCCAACATCAGATATTTTCTGTGATTCCATCTCATTGTTACATGAAGCTAGACATCCTTCATGTCTAGAGAACATATCCAGTCCCTTGTTTGCAACAGGAGAATCCAAGTCTGTAGTGAGACCATCCTGAACTCCTTGTACACTATATACAAGTTGAGAGCTCACTAATCTAGAACAAGCCTCAGATCTCCTGTTCACTTGGGGACTAGGAAATATCGGAAATAAAAACCTCTGTTCCTTTGCTTGACAGGGACTGGTTCCATGGCCCTTTTCTGTAGTAAGGTCTGCACCTCTCTTTCAACAGAGACACGTGTCCCAGGAGATAAGATGAAGTCTGTGGCAGATGATCTGGAGGGGTACCCAACAGATCTTGAGCATTCCCCTTCACAATGATATCCAGAACCCATTCATCTGTACTAATCTCCTCCATCAGGTCACATGAAGAGAGAGAGACCCCCCCACCCACACATACAACCACCCTAGGGGCAATGGTGACTGGGGAGTAAGTCTGTGCTAAACTGGTGAGGGCAACATCACTGACTCCATCTCCTCTAGCTGCTTTGGAATGGGCACCTAGGGGAAGGTGTTGGTAGGATTCCAGAACCTTTTCCTTTACCTTGACACCAGAAGGTCGGTCTACCAGCTCTTGCAGCTGGTGTGCAAAACTTTTCTGCCTGGTGTGGAGTACAGAGACTTAACCAACAAAGTCATCCTCAATGATTGAAGGCCTCCGAGTGCCTCTTCTACATCATAGCTGAATAGTTCAGTGCCTCTGACTGGTGCACTGAATACTGTTTGATGCACATCTTTGTCAAACCCAGCTACTCTAAGCTAGGAACACTTCTCCATCCAAATGCCAGAGGCAGAAGCATCAGAGATGTCATAGTCTGAGCAGATTAAATGCTTACCCACTCCAGCCCCTTCACCGAGTGTTTTCATTAACTCAGTTTTGCCAGCACCCTCAGGTAAGGCCTGTGCTGCAGCTTTGGCACTTCTCCATAGGGTGTTCTGATATTTGATGAGTGTTCTATTTGATCTTATGGGCCTAGTAGTTTGTAATAAGTATGCCCAATGAAGCAGAAGCACAGATTATTTTGCCCATGACATCTAACCACCTGGATTCCTTATCAGGAGGGAGGAAGCTTGCATGTTTAGGCATCTTGGACCCGTCATGGGCAGCTGTGATCACCACTGAGTCTGTTTCATGCTGGTTGTCATAATAAGACTTGTTAGATGGTGCAGGGTGCATCTTGCCAGCCTTTGAAGGAACAGCTGGGATGGCATTAGGCTACAGTATGCAGCATGGGTGGTATCCTCCAAAGTAGGGTACAGCAGAAGAATAAGTATAGAGGGTGACAGAGTCACCCTCTAGACACTCCAACAAATTCTTCTTTGTGGAGTCTTCCTCTCCCAAAGTGAATTCCATGGCAGCCTACATTTATTAAATCACTGCATGAAAGGAAGGGTCCTCGGAGATAACCATGGGATATTCACCATTGATTCCTCACTGCCAGAGGATGAAGTGGGGCTGGTCCCAGGTAAGTACTGGTTCTCAGCATAACCCTCCTCTTCCTCATAATCTTCTTCAGTTATGAGGTCTGAGTTAAACTCCACCTCGTTATCGTCTCCCTGATGACAGGAATGGAGGACCTTGCCAGCGATGCTGGCAGCAGCTAAGTAGGTCCTTTAGGCACAGGGTTGGGAAGCTGAGTTAATGGGTGCTTGGAAGAGGCAGGTCCTGTCAGTCTAAGTACAGGCTGATTAGTCAAGCCTGACAACAGGCGTCACATCATTTCTAAAAATGCTATCAGCACTGTCTGTGTGTCGACGACACCTGTAGTAGGGGTGGACTATAATGGTCATTGTTGGGAGAAGACCCAGTGACAATGGCATTGTATCACCCGTAATAGGCCCAGTAGTGCCGAAGCCAAGCCCTGATCTTGGTTTCTGGTTGAAGGTTGGGGGGGGCACTGTAGTCATCGCCACCATAGTCAAAGACATACCTGCTAGATGCAACAGTGACCTAGAGCACATCAGGAAGGCCTTGTCTTTATCCTTGTCTTGATGCTTATGGTTACCTGACAATGATTCTTCCCCTGGATTTCAATGACTGGAATTCAGTTGATGAGGTAGGCGATAAGGTTTTCTCTTGCACCTGTTTCTCAGTCAAAGCCAACATTTTCTTTAGCAGAAACTTTTCCAGCACTCCTTTTCTGCATCACCTGGTGGAGTTGAAGCCCCCTACAAATCTCACAAGTTTTGACTTTGTGAGAGAAGCTCAAATAGCATACACACACTTCATGTGCATCATCCTTATAAATTTTCTCTCCACACTTGCAATATCGAAAAAATTTTGTGAGCTCCATCGGCGACATACAGGAGACCCTAAAAAAAAAAAAAAAATCACTAAAGTAGTGATTCTAAGCTATTTAGAAAAGTAGCGACAGCAGATATCTGTCGACATATGTAGGTGTGATGAGTATGATCGACCGCGAAAAGTTGAGGTGAGATTGGACTGCCCATGTTATTGTAGATGCTGATGCAGGACACTGTCGTGGGCGTCCCGACTTGCAAAACTGGTTTCCATGTGGTTGTAGCACCGATGCAGGTATAGTTCCAAAGGTGTAGCTTGATGAACGAGCTATCTTTGAAGAAGATCTGTGGATGATCTGTGGTTCAAAAGGGGTGGTATTAAGGGGAGCGTAAGAGTTTCTGTTGGGGGGTGTGAAGCAGCATTTAATGTAGGGTAGGATACATGAGCTCTGCATTGGGCAGACATGAAAGACTGTAAAGCCTTCTTCTGCTGGAAATTTCTTGTGTTTGTTCTTCTAACAATATTTTATGTTTACAGGTACTAAATCTTGCAAACAAATTCTGCTAGCAAAAAAAAAAAAATAAAAAAAAATGACACTATTTTGTGGCAGGGAAATATTGATGCAACATATACTGCGTTTACCTGAGTGTGAAAGTTGGAAATAGTTGTAGTTTCAATGTCTTTCTTGCCAAGGATTTCCATTTTTACTGGAGTGTTTGGATAGTTAAAAGCAAAATAATCCAGGAAGTCTGGCAAATATGCAGCCGCACCATGGACAATGGCTAACGCATAGCGGGAAGCATTCTTTTCATGTTCTTTAAATGTTAAAGTGAGGAATTCTTCAGCAAATCTTTCCATCTCCGCAGGAGACAAAAATGAGAGCTCGTCCATGTAGGCATGTAGGACTAAAGCTCCACCATTTGCTTGATGCTCCTCATGAAGGAAACAACTATATTTGCTACCCATTTCTACGACTTTACTGCGTATACAATATTCTTCGTGAGACATAAATGGCATTTGCACACCCTGGGGTATTCTGTACTCCTCCATGCCCAAATTTACTCTGCAGAGTTTTTCATCCTTAATATACTTCAAAGAGTCATCATTAAGTGCTAATTCACTGGGCCTACTGGACCAATCTTCATGTGAAACATCCTGAATAATACGAGTTAATCCTGCACAAGTGGTCTGCACCTCTTTGTTGTACATTTTGAGCCGTTTCCTCCTTACATCTTCTCTGTGTTTCTTTTTCTTCTTTTTCTTCATCTTTTTCATCAGATATTCATCAGCACACTGAGTGTTGCCATTTTCATCAAGTGTTTCTGAAAAACATTAAAATGTTATGAATTCTAGTGATGTCCAAGAAATTTTGATCAGGCATTTGTCGGACATGAGATGCTTTAAAATGCTCGAAACTATACATATGCAAATGGTTGAAATATCTGACCAAAACCCTTTAGTAAACTGGCATCAAATGACTATAAAACTAACTAGAAATCAGAATAATGTTCCCATCTGAAAAGAATTTTCAATGTCCTGGTCCTGAAATACTATGAACCATTCACTTAGATCTAAACGTTAGGAACTGCTGCTTCTTTACGGAAAAGCAGACACCATAAAAAAATCATGTTTTCACTACTATTCCATATCATGGCCCTCCTCCATCCTGGTTTATAGAGATAAACAGAACAATGGATAAGAAGGAAAAGATACTCAACATAGTATCAGCTGTTCCTCCTGATGATCAGAACAGCTAGTCCAACTCTTGCATCATCTCCATGTGTGGAGTGGTGCTGAGGAACTTAACTTTTTTTTTTTTTTTATTAAATGAACACACACACACACACACACACACTCTCTCTCTCTCTCTCTGCAAACATAGGCCATGGCCCACTGAAAAGCTGAAGATGTAGTCATCGTAATTTAGCCAAACCTAACCTACAATACCACAATCCTAAACAGGGGAGGTAGGGAACGATGAGTTGTACTAGCTGTTCTGATCAACTAGAAGAAAAGCAAATGCTGCGGTGAGCAGTACTCCTGATAAAGCAAGTACTTGCCTATTTTACTCACCACTTTTTAAGAAACATTTTTTTCTTAATATTTTTATTGTACTATATCCACAGAGCAACAATGTATACATAGTTAACTGGTACATAACTAGATTTCATGTTTTAATCAGGTAAAAAATATAAACATTTCAGCAAGAAGACAAAATAGATACCAATACATTTCCATAATTGGCAAAAAAACATACAATATGTTGGACTGCAGGGAGGGCCAGTGGCATGTCGGAGTGCATAGGCAGAGGTATCACTAGCAGAAGATAGGAGGTAGTGATGCCATTGTTCAAAACGTTAGTGAGGCCTCACCTACAGTACCTTATGCAACTTTGGAGACCACATCTTCATAAGGACATTGACTGGGTGGAGGCAGTCCAGAGAAGGGCGACTAAGATGGTACAGGGCTTGCACCAGAAAACATATGAGGAGAGACTAAAGGACCTCAATATGTACTCACTGGAGAAGAGGAGGGATCAGGGGGGCATGACAGAAACATTGAAGTACCTTAAGGGCATAAACAAGGTGCAGGGGAGATACATCTTCTAATATAAGAGATGTACAAGAACGAGGGAGCATGATATGAAATTGAAAGGTAGCAGACTGAGGGGAAATGTGAGGAAGTTTTTCTTCACGGAGAAAATGGTGGACACATGGAATAGACTGCCACAGGAGGTGGTGGTGGGAGCGAGCACAGTGGAGGGTTTTAAACATGCATGGGACGGGCATCAAGGTACCTTAGAGGTGGGAAGGAGGGGTGAAAAGCCATTGACCAGGTAGGGTCAGAGACCACAAACTAGTGTAAGGCTTCTGGGCAGACTGGATGGGTCTGGTGGTCCTTATCTGCCGACAATTTCTATGTTTCTATGTTGTCTATGAACCAGGAAAAAATAAGTTAAGAGTTTCATTCTTTTACATCATTACTGTAAAGCACCCAGTAATTTCTCATGGTTGGGGAAAAAAAAATACTGATCAAAAAGAGATGAAAGTATTAGCCTTGACCATTATTTATCATGAAATAAACAGATCCGCTAGAGGAACTCCCCACTGGGAGAACAGGTGACTTACTGCCTCCTTGATGCAGGGACCATTCGTGTGACAACTCTCCCACCCAGCTGAGAACATCTGCAGCCAACTCTTTGCTTCAGTGACATGGATCGCCAGATCTGCACCCAGGCTGCACACAAGGGTCCATGTACAGAGGGCCTCCTGACATAAGAGAAGGGAGTGCGTGCTGCCATCCAGACTTGCATGCTCTGACCCCCTGACCAGAGGAGCAAATTCCACCACAGCAAACTGCACTGCATGGAGCTCCAGCAGGTTGATGTGGTGATGGGATTCCCTATGTGACCAGAACCCATGTGCTCTGTGGTCCTCCAGGAATGCTCCCCACCCCACCAGAGATGTGTCTGTCATACGCATGATGGGCAGTTCTGGGTGGAAAAATGGGACTCCATCCACCAGATGTTCAGGGATTAGCCACGACTGAATGACATCCCACATTGGCTGGGTCACTATGGCCATCTGATCAAGTGGCCTGGATGCTGGGACCATTGACAGATGAACTCCCACTGCAGGTGACATATTTGCTAGCAGGCCAGACAACACTGGTGTAGGACAACATATATCCAAGCAGCCACAGACAGGGTCACTGGGCAAAGGAGGTAAGATCCAGTGCACAGTAAACAGGAATGTGGGCCTTGGCCCGCAGGCAATCTAGTTCTACTCTGATTAACTGGATTACCTGCAAGGGGATCAGTTCGGACTTGGCCAGGTTGACCAGCAGGCCCAAGTCCCTGCATGTCTGTAGGGCCAGATCCCCGATCTGCTCCACAGACATCCAGGTAGGGATACACCATAAGGCCCTTGTGCCTCAGGAAGGCTGCCACTACTGACATACACCTGGTGAAGACCCAGGGTTTGAACAAGAAGCCAAAGGGCATGACCTGGAAATGATACAGAACCCCTTCTGCATGGAATTGAAGGTACCACCAGTGGGACCTGTGGACTGAGATGTGGAAGAACACGTCCTGGGAATAAAAGTAGCAAAATCACATTCCCTGCTCCAAGAATGGTTTGACTGATTCAGAGTGGCCATCCGGAAAGTACAGTTTTGTAAGAACTTACTGTATTAGTAGATCTTCAAGAGGATCTCTTGCATCAGGCCACATCTAAGGAACTATAGTCGCCAGGCACTAGGACCACATGGAAACTTTGCTAGCTAGCATCTACAAGAGGGCCACCCACAACAATGTCAGATGCACGATGTCCCTCCCATATAAACATGGGCAGCCTCATCCTCCTCAGTTCTTTTCCCACTGGAGACCACAAGCAAGGAATCTCCAGCACAGGAACCAAGAAGAGCAATAGGTTCCCACTGGCAAAAGGTGAAACAGCAGTTGAACCATCATGGTGAAAGAGAGACAAAGACAGTGAAGCCCGAAGGCCAAGGGGTTGGGACCGCATGGCCTGATACAAGAGGTCCTCTCGAAGATCTACTGTTATAGTAAGTTCTTACATAACTGTACTATCTTACTGTGAGGGGACATCTTGCATCAGGCCACACATAAGGAATGAGTCCCAAGCAGTTACAGAGAGAGAGAGAGAGGCAGTCTGGGCAGCTGGCAGCTAGGCCTAAGACAGGATGGCTGGCACCACTGACCTAAAACAGGAGGTCTTACAAAAGAGGCTATAGGCCTAAGACAAGAGGCCTTGAAGCACAGCCAGGTCAAAGCCTGCCCTCCTCCTAGAGGCAATGTCCAGATTGTAGTGCTTAGTAAAGGTGTGGATAGTACTCCAGGTTGCAGTGACAGATGTCCACAGCTAAAACATTCCTAAAACAAGCAACAGAAGTGGCCACACCTCTGGCTGAGTGGCCACAGACAACCCCAGGAAATTTCTTACCATGCTACCTATAACAGAAAATAATAGTTAGCCAACCATTTGGACAAGCACTATTTAGAAACTGGAACGCCCTCTTTCTCAGGTGCGAAAGAAACAAACAGCTGTGAGGACTTCCTGCAGTCTTTTGTGCAGTGTGTATAGTAACTCGGAATTCCATGCACATCTAAGGTATGAAGCAAAGCTTCCTTTGACTGGCATGCTCCAGATAATAAACAGGCAGGTGGATAGTTTTATCTACGGTAAACTCAGACACCAGCTTAGGAAGAAACTTGGGGTTCATACAGAAAGACTTTGTGGAAAACCAAATAAGGAGACTTGCACATCAGAGCCTGATGCTCGGAAATCCTTTGTGCAGAAGTAATAGTAACTAAAAATAACACTTTCCACAACAGAAAGTGTAGCTCACAAGTCGCAGCTGGCTCAAAAGGAGCCAAAGTAACCTTCTCTGACAAAAAAATTAAGTCTCAAGGCAGGACAGGATTGCAGATGGGAGGCTTCAGATGGAGAATGCTTCTCAAAAAAGGTATGGGACACCTCAAGTTGTACCACCGTACAGCCCTCAACAGGTACGTGGAAGGCCAAAATCGCACAAAGATGCACCTTAAGAGAGAAGCATTTCAGACCAGAATGTGAAAGGGACACCAAGTACTCCAGAATATGATTCACGTGACAAGCGAATGGATCCAGCTGACGGGCAGTCGCCCATACAGCAAAGCGTTTCCACTTCACAGAATAGGTGGCCCTGATAGAGGGTTTCCAGTCAGTTACCAGGACATAAGCCTCCTTGGGGGACACCCCAAACCAGCCTATGGCTATGGTTTCAAGAGCCAGGCATGAAGATGCAGACTTCAGGTCCGCATGGACCAGACTGCTCTGTTCCTGGGAAAGTAAGCCAGTGCACAGGAGGACACACACTGGAGGTCCCACTATACTTACTAGTACTTCTCTGTAAAAACGTGTTTGTGTTCTGTCCCTCTCTTCTACCATCGCAGCTCTTTGATCCCTATCTCCCAAGAATTTTAGTTTACCGACTTTCACAGCTCCACACCATTATCTGTGTGGACTGGCAGTTTCTGTTACAAAGCAAAAAGTTACCGGTGTCTCACTTTTACCGTCCTATAAAGGATGGACAACCTTGGGTGGGAGGGTTACTGCTTTGAGGCTGCTCTGTCCCCTGTAACAGAATCAACTGCTTTTTTCATTTTAAATCAAATTAATCAACCCAGTCAATCCACTGCTTCCACTCAGTATCCCCACCCGAGCTGGTGAGAGACGTCAGTTCCTGTAGGTCTGCAGATTATCTCCCGCTGTTGCCCCTGAAATGCCTGCAAAGATAAAAGTAAAAATAAAACTAAAATAAAGTATTGGCACATGAAAAAGATCTGGTCGCAACTCCGCCAAACAGTAGAGTTTACCTCGGAGCTCCGACTCGCACCAGCAAGGATGCACTGCTGACCTATAAAGTCCTGCATGAGCAGGGACCCCACTACCTGAAAGAACTCTTACATCCTTACTGTCCCACCCACTCACTCACTCCAATCCTCTGGCATGGGATTGCTAGAGATTCCCAGAGTATCCCTAAAAACATCAGGAGGAAGATCTTTTGCCTTTATGGCACCTACCCTGTGGAATTCTCTACCGCACCAGATATGAGAGAGCCTGCCCGTGGAGAGTTTTAAAAAGTCACTGAAGACATATCTTTTTAACCTGGCATTTACAGGAACTTACTGAGTGTGTATCAATATGTTTTATCTGTTTTTAATCTGTAATATTATGACATTTTCTTTTTTAATGTGTATTGTAAAGGCGCCCTGAGCACAGGAAGGGCGCCTCATACAAATAAAATTTTACTTACTTACTAGTCTGTGAGAGTTCTTTGTTGCCCTGCTTTTAAATCCCTGTACAAACACAAAACTGGTGCCTTTCCGACCCTTCACAGCCTACTGGTTGCCTTAGTCAGCACGTCAGTCTGGCTTCCACTCCTCCACTACTCTTGCTCCGGTGCTCCTTCATCCCCTGTAACAGAACAATCAAGTTTTTTTTTTTTTTTTTTTTTTTGTAGTCCCCCCTCGGGCCAGCACTGCAGAGGCCTTCTCAGCTCACCCCATGCCTCCCCACGCCAGCGCATCCACTTGCCGATAAGGTCCAGCAGCCTGGACTCCTTGTCCAGTGGGGTATGCCGATTGAACAGCGACATTTCAATAGCAAACAACATTACAGCGGCAATTCGATGTTTCCGCTGCAATGTACCAAAAGGACCCTGGCACTGCTTTCTCTGGGTCTTGCACCCCTCCCAGATGAAATCCAGCTTGGAGTTGATAATCTTTAATTATGGGAGGAACGTGGAAAAAGCCCCCCCCAAATAGAATAACAACTTTTTCACTGGACGACTTTATGCCGACTGCAACTGCAGTCGACATAAAGCCATCGCAGTAATGTCGGTCAACACAATTTTTGTTGTACCAGTGTCATAGATCTGTTCGGTGACAGGGAGCTAAGGTGCTTAGGCTTTTTATTCCTATCATGAGCAGCACTGATGACCACTGAGTCACAGCCTGTGCTTGTTCTGTGAAAAAAGGTTTCCCTGCTGGGGCCTGGTAAAGTTTGTCTGCCTTCCCAATCATTAAAGGAACCATGTTGGGCTGCCTCACCCACTGCATTGTGACATGAATCTGGTCACCATAAATGAGGTCGCCAGAAACATGTCACTCGCATTGACCATGGCTCACATTCTGCCGCAGCCCACCTAGGGTGACAACGGACAGCAGGCGGACAAGAGTTGTTTTTTGCAGAGGGTTTTACGCACCCCCCTCCCCGCACATCCATCACTAAATATAATCTCTTCTGGGTCCGGGCATGAGTGGACCAGAGGAGAACAGTGTTTATGGTGAAAGCGCCGTGAGTGCAGGGCACTGCAAAATCCAGCACACCCCTGTCACTTGTGACCTTTTCCAGTCACCCTAATTGCAATGCCCTAACTGTGCCGCCTACATAACGGTATACATGTTGAGCCTATGAAAGGCAGCCATAATAGTATCCTCAAATGGCTCCATCAAAGGAGGAATAATGAGGAGAAGAGAGTCTGGCAGTTCCAGATAGTGAGTCAGATGTCTCCCTGGCATGGCCATGCTGTTCCACCTCGAACATCATGGCCGTCTGCATCTGCCACATGATGGCAACATAAACTGGGTCATCCAAAGGAGAACGAGGAGTGTACATAGGAGACTCCTTGCCCTGGGAAGACACAGTGGAGGTGGAATAGGAGGGTCTCACAGCCCCATCATCACCATCATTCTCGTCATCTAGGGGAAGAAGATCCAGGTGATACTCATCCTCATTGCCAGGCTCCAAGAGGGAGATTGGAGAGTGTTGAAGTCTTGGGGCAAGCAGGACATGGGGGGGCACGGGGTAGGCCGATGAGGTCCCTGCAGTGCTGGACCCCTGAGGGGGAACTAGACGGCTCTGCATAAAATCCCAAAGGGAATACAGCATCGCTGGAAAGTCTACCGAGATTGGCACCGGGACCATGAACAGCACTGGGCAGGGAAACTGTGGGACCAGTGGTGGATGAAGGATCGGGGGAGGGTGGCACCAAAGGCTGCAGCCCTAGGTTCAGCCAGTTAAGCTGAGAGGTCAGCGGGGATGGCACATATGGCTGCGGGAGCCTGGGGCGATGCCAGGGGTGACCCGACCCTGAGAGTCCACAGAAGTAAAGGCAGAAGACGGCATCAGGGAGGAGAGACAAAGCCCCCATGGGCACCAAGCTGCCACTGGCAGGAGCCAGTGTGGCAGAGCTCCCTGACTTGAGACCCGAGGAGAAGAACGGATGGAACAGCAGAGACTGGACCAATGGCGGGGTCGAAGAAAGGCCTGATGCCAAGGAGCCTACACTCACAGAGTGGTGGGAGGTGCTGTCACAATGGGCCCTGTAGAAGAAAGGAGGTTGATGTAAGAAGAGGCTGTCCCCAAAGCAGAGGATGACCGTGTCGTGGCCAGTGCCTGGAGCGGTGACCGCGAACAGGCTGGAGAGGACTGTTCTTTGGCCTGATAGTTATCTTGGTATTTATGCTTCCTGGCCAACGTATCCCGAGCCTTGAAGGAATGTGAGCCTGAGGACGGAGCTGGGAAAGCTAGGAGCTTCTGGCCTGCAGCTCCTTCTCCATGGGGGCAACTTGCTGTTCAAGCAGGAAGATTTCCAAGGCCTGCTGGTGATGTCTCCATGTAGCCTGGTTGAATTGACGGCAAAGCTTGCAGGCCTTCATATCAAGGTCCAGGCCTAGGTAGTGGACACAGGCCTTGTGGTCATCCTTCTCAGGAATCTTCTTTGTGCAGCTGTGGAAAGTTTATCTGAAACAGACTTTGACGTGCAAAAGGCAAAAAATCACTTTAAAAGTAAAGCGAGTTCAACTCTAGTGAGAGAAAGAAAAGCTTCTGTCCTGAAGCTCCTTCCTCCATGTGGGCAGCTAGATGCTGAAGTAGGAAGGTTTCCAACACTTGCTGGCAACATCTCCATGTAGCCTGGCTGAATCAGCAGCAAAGCTCACAGGCCTTCATATCAAGGTCTGGGCCTAGACAGCAGACACAGGCCTCATGGTCATCCTTATCGGGGATCCTCTCCCGGCAGGCACAGACATGGAAAAGTTTATCCGAAATGGATTTTGGCATGCAAAAGGCATAAAAAAAAATCACTTTAAAAGTAAAGTGAGTTCAACACCAGGGAGAGACAGAAAACGAAAACCAAAAAAGCTGAAGATGGCGGTTGCCTGGAGCTGGCAGCGTCTCCATGGAGTCAGATGGGCAATGGTTGAATGCAGGAAAAGAACTGGTGGGCAGGGGCCACCCACATTTATATGGGAGGGACATCATGCGTCTGACGTCATCATGGGTGGCCCCCTTATAGACTAATAGCTAGAAAAGTTTCAGTGTTATCCTAGTGCCTGCCGGTTATAGTTCCTTAGGTGACGTCTACTAATGAAAGAGATACCCTCGAAGTATGATCTTGTGTTTCCATATAACCTGGTTGAGATTATGCAGATCCACTATGGGGTACAAGCCCCCCCCCAATCTATTTTGGGACCAGAAGTACCTGGACTCGTACTCCTGATTTGCCAGACAGCTGGGACATGGGCTATATCCCCTTTTGCAAGGAGTGGAGCGATGTACTCCCTTAGGAAAAACAGTGTGTCCTGTTACACAGAGGACTCCCAAGGAGTGTGGGATCAGTAAGGCAGGACACCCTTGAACATTAGAGGCAACCCTCTGCCGGCCACATCTAGAACCCAACTGACCATGGTACTGAGGAACCAACATGGCCAGAAGTGGGGAAACCAACCCCCTCCCACACACCAGGAACTGTGTCAGGGACTGGACAGGCAGGAGAACGACACCACTCCAACCTGTCACTGGGCAGCTTTGGTGAGGGCACCTGTCACTGGAGCTGGAGGGACACCATGACAACAACCCCTGCGCCTGCCTGTTTTTGGCCGATGGCCAGAAAACCTGGCCTTGGAACACCAGGCCTGGTACTGCCCCTGCTGGAGCTGTTGCTGCCAAAGCTGCCATGGCTGAAAGGACCAAATCAAAAAAGGCTTCTTTTTAGATTTCTGGCACTTAGGGTCCTTTTGGGATGAAGTCACCGAGTCCAGGCTGGCAATGGACTTCTTAGTCCTCATGTGATTTCTTTCTATCCCCTGGCCAAAGAGGTCAGTGTCCAAAAAGGGGACATCGTCCAACTTGTGCCAAGTGTCCATAGTAATGGTGGACAACCTCAGCCAGGCCTGGCGATGCATTACGATAGCCACTGCCATGGCAAGGGCACAGGAGTCGCCCATATCCAAAGCCATCTGGTGTTTAGCCAGCACTTGACCCTGGTCTCTGTCCAACTTCATAGTCAACTGCCTGTCAGCAGAAAGGTGAGAGAGGACTTTATCTACCACTCCAATCAGAGAGTGACCAAACCTGGCCATCATCATGGTGTAGCTCACCTAACGGAGACCGAGAGACGAGGTGGTGTAAACCTCCTTGACCGCATAGTCAAACTTCTTAGACTCTTTGTCGGGGGGGAAGGCTTGCCCATGTCCAGCTGGCCATCAGGCTTCCAGAAGGCCAAATCTTACACCAGTCCCTCGGCCGATGGATGGTCCAAGAACCCTGAGAGGAATCCACTAGGGACTGCATACTTGCAGACCATACAGGTGGAGGGTGCTGGGCAGGATGCTGCCAGAGCTCCATGGCTGGTCCCAAGATGGCCTCAGCCATGGGAAAGGCAACCCTAGGGGAGTCGTACTTGTCCAATATATCCATGAAGGGGTATTTAGTCTGCTTCTGGACCAGCTCCAAGGACACATGCATAGACTCCAAGAAGGCCATTTTCCACAACAGGTGTGACATCTCGCATCTGAACACAGGCTCAAATGGCCTGCCCATGAACATAGGCAGTACCAACAGTAAGTCCAGTAGTGGTGGTGGTTCACGGACTGAAGGGGACAAGTGATCCAGACCTTTGACAAAGTGCCTGACCACCTTCTCCTGGGCCATGGTCGGCTTACCAGCTTGTGCACGGTAGCAGAAATGGCTGCTAGGTGCACCTTATGGTTTGTTGCTCACAGTCACAACTGAGACAGGGACCAGAGGTACTCCAACATTCTCACTGCAGGGCTGGCATGGGGATCAAGCTCCCTGCCCTGGCAACATATGGAGAATGTCGTTCATTTAAATGCATAGCATTTGTGAGTCCATTTTTCACAGGACGCCTCTACAGCTTGGAGCATAGCTTCAGACAAACCCAAGGCCTGGAACTCTAACCTCTCAGGAACCAAGCCATGAGGTGCAGGGATGTCAGATTCAGGCGCTGGACCCTCCACTATTGTTTAGTCAGCAGATGCAGGCAAAGAGGCAACCATCATGGAGGTGTGCTGCTGAGTCTGAGGAATTCCGGGTACCAGAACTGTCCGAGTCAACCTGGAGCTATCAGGATCAGCCACGCTTTGATGTTCAAGGCCTTGACCACCACTTTGTGGATCTAGGGAAAGGGAGGCCTACACAAGGTATACACGAAGCCTGGGGTCTAAGGCCTCACAAAAGTATCCCCCAACAGTGTCCTGG
The DNA here is from genome assembly GCA_016271365.2 of Neoceratodus forsteri. Taxonomy (NCBI): domain Eukaryota; kingdom Metazoa; phylum Chordata; order Ceratodontiformes; family Ceratodontidae; genus Neoceratodus; species Neoceratodus forsteri. The sequence goes on along the minus strand of JADMNL010000029.1, from coordinate 81,331,710 downwards.
AGAGTGGGGAGGCGGGCACAAAACAGCCTCAGCTTGGCACACTCTCAAGAGACAAACAGGTCCACCAGAGGACAACCCCACAGACAGAAGAGGTGGCTCACCACCACCTGATTCAGGGACCACTCATGTGATATTTCACCTACCTGGCTGGGAGTCTCAGCCAGCTATGAACTCCAGCAACACAGACTACCAGGAAAGCTATGTCCAGGTTATGCACAAGGGTCCTGGTGCAGAGGGCCTCCCGACATAGGAGAAGAGTGTGTGTGCCACCCTGCCTGTTCAAGTAGAACATGATCATGGTGTTGTCTGTCTGGACTTGCACTACCTGACCCATAACTAGAGCAGCGAGTTCCGTCAGAGTAAGTTGCACTGCACGGAGCTCTTGCTGGTTTATGTGGTGACAGGACTCCCATGGCGACCAGGCGTGCTCCTCACCCTACCAGAGATGTATTCATCATAAGCATGATGGTCGGCACTGGGCGGACAAATGGGATTCTTTCCTCCAGGTGTTCCAGAACAAGCATTCACTGGATGGCATTCCACATCAGCTGGTCCAAGTGGCCTAAGCGCTGGGACCACTGACGGCCCAATTCCCACTGCAGAAGCTGCATCTGCTAGAGGGCCTAACAGACCATGCTGGTGCAGAACACCATGTACCCCCAGCAGGGCACAACAGCCCAACCTGAAATGATGAGGCAAAGGAATTAAGATCCAGTGCCTGGTCCTTGGCCCGCAGGGAGTCTAGTTCTGCCCTGATAAACTTGATCATCTGTGAGGGTAACAGTTCAGGACTTGTCTGGGGTTAACCACCAAACCTTAGTCTTGGCAGGTCTGAAGAGCCAGATCTCTGCACCTCTCAGTTTCTTTGAAAGGCTCGGCCAGCAGCCAGTCGTCCACGTAGGGACACACTCCGACGCATTTGCACTGCAGAAAGGCTGGTCACCTGATCAATGCACCATGCACTTGGTTAAGACCCTGGGCACAGAGAAGAGACTCAAGGGCATGACCTGGAACTAGTACAGAACCCTTTGTGCATGGAGCCGGTGGTACCGGCGGTGGGGTGGAAGGGAAGAACACATCCTGGACGTCCAGGGAGCAGAATCACATGCCCTGCACCAGAGACCGAATGATCTGATTCAGGGTGACCATCCTGAACTTGGGCTTCCACATAAACTGATTCAGATCATGCAGATCCAGTATGGGGTGCCAGCCTCCCAGGTCCATTTTGGAACCAGGAAGTACCTTAATAGGTAACCTTCTGATTAGGGCATCTGGGACAGGGGCTATGGCTCCTTTCATGAGGAGCTGAGCGATGTCCTCCCAATGATTGGACAGCCTGTCCTACAACACCCTAGACTCCTAAGGAGTGTGAAGTCAGTAAGGTGAGACAGCCTTGAAGTCCAGAGGTAGCCCTCTGCCTACCACTTTTAACACCCACTTGTCCACTGCGACAGCAGACCAATGTGGCAAGAAGTGGCATAACCAGCTCCTGATGGTGAATGAAGACAGGGACAGGATGGGTGGAGGGATGACACCTCCCCAACCCATCACTATGCAGTTTCTGCAGGGGCACCAGCTGCTGCAGCCTGAGGGGCACCACCACCCCTGCTCCCACCTCTCTTGGGACCCTGGCCACCAGGCCTGGTACTGCTCTTGCTGGGTCTGCTGTTGAGGAGGCTGCGGCTGAAAGGGACGATACTGAAAAGCCTTTTTCCTTTGGGACGATGCCTCAGAATCTAGGGTAGCACTGCTGTATACAGCTGAAATGTTCCTCTATCCCAGGGCCAAGGAGGTTGGTTCCCCAGAAAGGGACATCTGCCAACTTGTGCTGGGTATCTGCTGTAAAGGTGATCTGGTGCTGCCAGGTCCTGCAATGCATGAGACGGGTGCTGCCATAACACAGGCACAGGAACTGCCCATGCCCAAGGCTGTCTGCAGCTGGTGTTTAGCCAGTGATTGACCTTTGTATTGGACCAACTTCACAGGCAACTTCTGGTCAGCAGGGAGGTGAGGGAAGATTTCATCACACACTCCCAACAGGGAATAACCAAAGTTGGCCTTCATGATAGATTAACTCGCTTGATGAAGACCCAAGGATGTTGTTTAATGGCATGAACAATCTTTCTCATCTCCTTGTGTGGAGGCCTGTCCACATCCCTTAGCCCCAGATCTGCGAAAGCACAAATCAGAGACCAGACCTTCTGCTGAGGGTGGTCTGAGAACCCTGAAATAGACCTGCTAGGGACCGCATACTTGCAGACCATACAGGTGGAAGGTGCCACGCAGGATGCTAACAAAAGCTCCAGGGCCAATCCCATCACGGCCTCAGCCATGGGAAAGGCAACCCCCATGGATTCATCCCTGTTTAACATGTCTGTGGAAGGGTACTTGGCCCTTTCCTGAACAGGTTCCAGAGGTACATTTATGGACTCTGATACGAGTCAGATAAGAACACCAAAAAGGCACTGGCCCATGGCTAGTGGTCAACTCCTCAACTAAGCCCTGGTAAAGGATGAGTCCCAGAGGAGGACATGCATGATCGATCCTTATCCTCCGAGGACTCCTCAAAAAACAGCCCTTAACAATTTCTCAACGTGGACCACCCGAGTATCCTCGGATTGGGTGATCTTCACTGGCAACCAGTCTGGCAAGCCGGTGCTCAACCACGCTTCCTTGGTCAGAGCATCCACCTTCGGCTGCAGTGGTAGCCGCTCCTCCTTTAGGGGTACAGAAGCAGTTGCTGGAAGCACAAGCATTGCATGGACTAGCGAGGACATCACTAGCAGCTGCCAGGTGACCCACCTCACAATGCCCACTGCTGCCAGAGGAGCTCCTCGTACCACCCGTGCATCCTCTGGCGGTATCTCTACTCACCCAAGGATAAAGAGGTTGAGAAGCATCAGTGGTGACACCTCCCAGTTGAGCGGGACTGAAAGCAGGATTGCTGAGGGAGCATGGCTAGCAGCTGACTGAATCAGATGCACTCCCTTAGAGCTCCTTCAACTCAGCTCGAAATAACCAGCAACACATTTTTAAATTGAGCTAGAACTTTAACATCAGAACTACTGAGAACATGACAGCAGCAGAGTGATGGTTTAAAACCAGCAGCCAGCGCTATGGGGAACCCTCGAAAAGTCAGGCAGACAGATTCTAACAAGGGAAAGCAAGGCAAACAACATGATGGTACAGATCACAGAGGTCTTGCGGCCGGAGCAAGCAGAGGCCCTGAACCTTCCAACAGTGTCATTCTACAGGCAGTTCAGGCACATGATAAATCTATTAAAGGCTTGGATGCTAAAATTGACCTTTTTAACAACCAAGCAAACTTACTTGAAATTAATGTGGAAACCGTATCTGTAGAAGCACACCTGGTGAAGAAGTCAGCAGATAAAACTTCACTAGTGATCATGGAGTTCATGTCTGAAAACAAGTTACTTCGACTCCGATTGGAGCATTTAGAAAATGGAGCCCAACTAGCCCATATTCGGTTACTGGGAGTACCTGAGGGGTCAGAAGGGGATGATCTGCTGCTTTATACTCCTCAGTTACTGCAATGAACACTGGATCTCAATTATCTTGGAGTCTATCTACAAGGTCAACTGTATTACACCCTGGAAAAAAGCAATGGATCAAGACCTACCACACACTATCCTGATTTCCATGGTGGGTCAACATATTAGGAATCGGACTATCCAGATGGTGAAAGCTAAATGCCCACTCCAACTGCCAGATGGCTCTCACATTTTCTTTTTTCTGGATCTCAGTATCTCCAGTCGCCAGTGCTGGAAGGCTTTTGATGCTGTGCACAGCAAACTCAAATCTTTGTGTGTCAATCACTCGCTTCTGCTACCTGCGAAACTGAAAATATCTTAAGCAGGTAAAACTTTTATATTTAATAATCCTATAGGCAGGAAAGAAATTACTCACAATAAAGGAAGATTTAGACGAAGGGATATTGGGGATGTTGTTGTTCAATGTATTTAGAGGTGGGGGCAGGGGTTCTCATCCACTTTGATGGGAGGGTTGCTATTCTGAGAGTAAACAGCGAATCTATTCTGTAAGTTTTACAGATGAGGAGGGGTGTGGGGTGATGGTTGTGTGGGATGGGGCATACGGATGTTGTTGTTCATGATACTTTGTTGTTAGAGGTTTTTTCAAATTTTTTGGCTCCAAAAGTTTCATGGAAGCACGACAGTCGCAATATAGTTTTTACTGGGAGGTACAGACAGGACGTAGGTCCACTCTCAAAATGTGTTCAAATTTTAAGGATGGGTACGGTTAGTAACATTATGATCATATGATCATCTCCTGGAATATCCGGGGGGTTCTTCCCCAAATAAACACCAGTCTGCTTACAGCTCTGAAATGCTGCCAAGCACAAGTAGCATTGTTTCAGGAGATGCACCTGACGTCTTTAGAGCACCAGAAGTTGGTCGGGGGTGGGTAGGGGAGTGTCATGCAGCATTATATACATCTCACAAATGGGGGGTTTCGGTGTTAATTCACAGACATCTTTCCTTTCACACACGAAGGGTTGTGGCAGATCCTAAGGAGGGTTGTTATATTTCTGTGGAGGGAGAGGTGTTTGGGGAGACCATTACGTTTGCAAGCATATATGCCCCAGCTACATTTGACCAGAGTTTTTACCAGGATATATTGGATACTGTGGTCAAGGAACAGTTCTCAGGGTTGGCGATGGGAGGAGATTTCAGTTGTACTATGGACCCTGATATGGGCCATTCAGAGAGCAGGGGCAGGGGTAGGGGTTCTCTGAAATAGTGGCAGTCAGGACTCAATGACCTGGATCTAGTGGACAGCTGGCAGGCGGCAAATCCTAGTGAGAGAGAATTTACATTTTATTCTCACCCCCACAAGACATGGTCAAGGACAGACTATATTTATATCCATCTGGTCTGGTATTATATGATAAGATCAGTTAGACAAGACCACATACAAATTTCGGATCATGCCATGGTGATTCTATCATTGGGAATGGAAGCAGAGTGGGAGGGACCTCCACCTTGGAAGTTCCCGAACTACCTATTAGGTAATAAGGATTTCCAGGCCTTTCTAATAGAACAGTGGAAGATGCACCAGGAAAACAACGAGGCCATGGCCCCATTCTCAATAGGGTTACCACCTGTCCCTATTTTCGCAGGACAGTCCTGATTTGGGCAGCTGTGTCCTGCAAAAAAATATGAAAAATGCTACATGTCCTGACTTTGTAGTAGTAAAAATATTTTCTATTTTTCCATTAAATGTTGCAGAAAACTATAATACCTTAACTAAAATACCTTAGCTTGATAAGAAACAATAGACACAACTAAGAAACTACAATACTTAGCCTTAATTCTGATTATGTAGAGAAAACAAGTCTGTTGTATTGGTCAAGGTTACTTACTGTTCTGCGAAAAATCATGTTTCAGTAAGAAATGTCCCACTTTGGGCTTCTCAAAAAGTGGTAACCCTAATTCTCAAGGACCTTTTGGGATGCGGGTAAGGCCTTTATGAAAGAAGTCATTATTAGCTTTGTTACTAAATATAAAAAGGCTCAGAGGCAATGGAGGGAGGAACTTGAGTGCACTCTTAAGGAGCCTGAGAGAAGGAAGGCCTCTGGCGAGGTGGGCGATCTCCTTGTGCACTTAACCGTAGCCCGAGAGGCACTGAATGGGTTACTGGTGGGGAAGGCTTGCAAGGCCTGGCTATTTATTAAAAATAAATTTATTTGAGTGGGGCAACAAATGAGGTTCCCTACTTGTTAACCTGATCAAAGGGAGAAAAGGTCAATCGCACATCATGGGGATCAAAACTACTAAAGGGGAGGTGATTGGGGATGGGAAAGCTATAACGGAACAGTTTCAGCAGTTCTATCAGGATCTTTACCGGGTGGAATGCTTGGGCACCATGGACAAGACCTGGCGGTTTTTAGATGGAGTGCCTCTCCCTGACTTGACAGACTCCCAGCAGGAACATCTTGGGGCAGGGACTACAAGGGAAGAGGTCAGATGTGCAATCCGTAGCCTGAAGAGTGGCAGGGCTAGCGGTCCGGAAGGATTCCTAGTGGAATACTATAAGGTTGTCCGAACAACTGGCAGATCCACTGTGTAAGGTTATTAGAGAAGCCCAGGAGGAAAGGTTACTGCCTGACTCGTGTTATGAGGCAGTACTTTGTGTTTTCCCAAAGCCAGGTAGAGACCCCATGGATTGCGCTTCATATCGTCCGATCTCGCTACTGAATTGTGACATTAAAATCCTGGCGAAGATCTTGGTGAGCCGTCTGGATTGGGTCTTATCAGAACTGGTCCACCCGGATCAGACCGGCTTTGTGCGGGAGTGCCTATTCTACCACAACAAACGCAGGCTATTGAATGTGGTGTGGGGGGGCTTCCCGGCATCCTGGAGCTCTCCATGGATGCCAAGAAGGCATTTGATCACATTGAATATGACTACATGTTTGAAGTAATGGGCCGGTTTGGTCTTCATGGGTCTGGTTCCGACACTCTATAGGACCCCTGTGGCATCCATGCTGGTAAATGGGTCTCTCTCAGACAAGTTTCATCTATTCCGAGGAATGAGGCAGGGGTGCCCCTTCTCCCCCTTGCTATCTGCATTGGCTATAGAGCCGTTGATGACTAGTATTCGGGATAATCCCAATATCAAGGGGGTTGTGGGTCGCTCTGGTCGGACACATAAAATAATGTTATATGCGGATGACATACTATTTGTATGTAACAAGTCCCTGGAAGTCTATGCCATTGCTTCTTGCCACTATTACTCATTTTGCAGAGTTTTCAGGCTATAAAATCAACTTAGATAAGTCTGAGATGATGCCCTTGTAGGAGTGGGGATATGCCATTGGAGTAGATCTGGGAGTCGAAGGTGGTAAAGAAGCATTTCAACATTTAGGAATTTATGTAGATGGGGATTTGGGTGCTCTGTATCATCTTAATTATACTATCCCCATCAAGACTACAGAGGAGGAGCTGTGCAGATGGAGAGCTCTACCCATATCGTGGTTGGGGCGCATCAACCTTATCAAGACGAATACCCTGCATCGGCTTTTATATGTCATGCAGATGTTGCATGTAGGCCTTACCAGGGCCAACATTAAAAGGGTTGAGAGAGCCTTCTCCATTTTTATATGGCAGGGCAAATGCCCATGGACCAGCCTTCAGTGGTTGAAGGTGGGTATTGATAAAGGGGGGGCTGAACCTTCCAGACCTTAGAAATTATTATTTAGCAGTACAGTACTGGTTTGTTCAGGAGTGGGTTAACAGGCCAGAGGAGGTGACACAGCTGGACTTAAGAGGAACAGGGTTGCCCAGGGAGATTGGCTGCCTACTTGGCCAAGTAGGGACGTAGAGCCTTATGCAGGCCTAGAGAGGCCTAATCCAATGGTTTTGTCGATCTTGGATGGCTGGGGCCAGTTGTGACACCTGGTGGGTGCATCTGAGGATGAAACCCTACTGCTCCTGGTGCATGGGAATCCTTTCTTCCCCCCTAGCCTGGACCTCCTGGGGTTCTGGGAGTGGAAGAAGAGGGGCCTTAAATGTATGAGGGACCTACATGCCAGGGAGGGGATCTGTTCCTTTGAACAGTTACAGGGGGGCACGGGCCTACCACATTCCCACCTTTTTTCACTTTTTACAAACTAGGGCCTTCGCCAGGGATTTGGGGAGGGGGCAGGTTGCCCCTTCGCCTCTAGAAAAAGTTGAACATCTTATACTAGGTGCCCAGACGGATCCAAAAGGGTTGGTCGGGGGGGGGGGCTGTACATCTGGGGAGGCAGTTTCTTCCTGACCTTACCAATAAAACAAAAATGTTGTGGAAGAAGGATTTGGATGCCCCTATTCAGGGGGGTTTGGCCTGAGATTTTAACTTTACATAGAGGCATCATGATATGCAACAAATACAAAGAGTCATTTTACAAATTTGTTCAAAGACTTTATTGCCCGCCCCAATTGTCCACAAATTCAACCCTGCAGTGTCTCCGACTTGTGGACGGTGTGGGACAGATATGAGCACGTATTTCCATTACTTCTGGTCTTGTCCAGTGTTGCAGATCTTTTGGGCTCACACTGCACAGGAAGCAGGCACTCTGATGTGAAGACAACTTTTGTTGGAACCTCTGTTGCACCTGTTCGGGGTGGAAGTACTGGGGAGGAAGAATGGGGCATACTGCCGTGGTTAGCTAGAGTGTTACTGGTGCTGGCTCGCCATTGTATATTAAATACCTGGATTTCTGGTGCCACACCTATGGTCCAACAGTGGCATAATTTAGCAATTCAGACATTAGCTCTTGAGCGCTTGTCTTATAGGGTGGCCAGTAGGGAGGAAGAGTTTTTTTTCTGTTTGGGATCCCTTTTTGTCATCCCTGTCCCCAGGGGAGGCTCAATACATAAGAGAGGGAATGCATCCACCCATGGGGGTAGCAGACAATGGCTGATCTGGACTTTTGGGCTGCCACCATAACACATTCTGTTAGAGGTGATCCTTTGGGTTAAAATTAAGAGACTGTCGTGCAATGTGCAATTTTTGTACGGCATAGTATGAAATCATAATGCATGCACTGTCACACTTTTATTTTTACTGTTAACTTTTACTGATTATAATGTTCTGTTGTCATAAAATGGGCCCATGTGTACATAGTTATGGTGAATCTGACTGTTGGTTTTGTTTATGTAGTGTGTGTGTTTGTCCTGTCACTTTGTTGGAAGAAATCTGAATAAAAAGATTATGCAAAAAAAAAAAAAAAAATCAAGGAAAATTTGCTGAGTGGAGTAGTGGCACACGAGGAGACTGCTGAGGGCCGAACTAAACCTTACATTGCTTTCCCTCAGCTCTGTTTACTACCAAGGGTCTTTACTTGACTTTTCTGGAGTCATAAAAACTGAACAGCGATTCCTGTTTTAATCTGTTTAAAAGTTTAAAGTACTTGCTCATGTTCTAATCATTACAGTGTCTCTTGAGCTGTTTATAGCTGGAGTAAAGACTCAGTTTGCTTTTTTAAATGGTTTTATTATCCCTTTGCTTCATTATTCATGGACTTAATATAAGTCATATGCTGGTTTATTGGGAAGTGCACCTATGGACTTTTCAGACTAATATTTTCTTTGCTATAGAGTCAATGGTCATGGCTGTGATAGCATTTGTTATTATTATTTCCTCAAACTGTTTAATCAGCTGATCTTACCCCTCCCCTGATGTTCATACTAAGGTACAGAAGGCAGCAGGAGGCAGGCATACCTATAGAAACTCTCATCAAAATCCACTAATAATCAGTTCGACCAATTTCTATTATCCAAGTGTCTAATTTGTTTTTAAACATCATCTTATTTTTACTCAATATGATGTCGAGTGGTAATGTGTTCCATGGTTTTACTACTATTTATGTAAAAAAAGAAAAATTTTGTGTGTTATATAGTGGAATGATGTTGTTCACCAAAACCTAGCGCTCTCAAAATGTTGTTCTGCTGCACTAGTGACATCCGCAGTGCAGCAGAACCAAAAAGTGACATCCGCAGTGCAGCAGAACGACTTTTCATTCTGCTGCAGTGTGGACATCACACATTGGGTTCTCGAGCAACAATCTTGACAGTTAGGGCACATTCACGAACTAGCGAGCGATGCTTGCAGCAACTACTATCAAAGCCACTATCCAAATGGGATAGATTTATTTAGGAGCAGGAAAATCAAAAGACAGCCAAAAAAATGGAAAATGACATAAGGCAAGTACATAGTTTTGTCAGAGACAACTACGAGTACAGGGTAATTCATGATATTCCTACAACTAGGATTTCATTTACATTTCATTTACAAAATAAAAAGGCTACATGGGAGCAAGTATGCGCCCTCAACGGATACTGGGCAGTGTTTTTTTTTGGGGACGCTCAATCACACTCATAGGCAGATAGTAATAAAGACGCTAGGGTTTCTTTCCCCGTCATATGATCGACTCGGGGAAAGAATAGCCCTGTTGTTAACTGTTACTCATGCACTATCCTATATATTTTGGGTACTGCAATTTGAAGAGGATGGCCCCTGGTAGCAATATTCTCTTGCTTGAAATTAAAACCAAGGTCACTGAACAAACAGGTGTCATTTATAATGTCCCATAGAAATAAAAGATCACCTCTCAATCTTCTCTGTTCCAATGACATAAGATTTAATCTGTGTAACCTTGTACTGTAATTTAGATTTTTAAAATCTTGGACTTGTTTGGTTAATTTGCGTTGGACTTTTTCCAGTTGGTTACTATCTTCTTTTTGGAGGATTCCAGAACTGCGAGCAGTAATCCAGGTATGAACACACATATGATCTATACAGGGGGCAGTAGCACCTTAGGTACTCTAGACTTTATGGGGGTTTTTTTGTATTATTTCTTTTCTCCCCCAGCTTGCATCCACGCCAGCCTCTCCTTCAGGTGAGCCAATGCTTCTACCCACTCGTCCTGTCCCCCAAGCCTCCACTCTCAAATGACAGTCATCCCCGGGTAACCCGGCGTAACCCTTCGCTGGATGGGTCCCCCTCCTTCGAGGGGGAAGGCACCAGCCAGGGGGCCGCAGTCCAGCACAACATCTTGGCCCGGGAAGGTGCTGCTGAGGCAGAAGGCATCAGAGGCATGGACAGGCTTGGAGAGCCAGGCAGCCGTCATTCGGCGTGACATGGAGCATTTTCAGTTTTCTGTGTACATCCCTCCTTCACCGTCATGCAGTGTTCCTGGTCTCCACCAGAGGCCGCTGCCGACCAACGACTCCCTAACCCACCCCCGGGAGAGAAGAGCAGTCCCTACGGTCGCTCAATCCTCTCGATCCCCTGCTAGCCCCCGGCGTCCCAAGTCCATTCTCGAACCCGGGTCGCCAGTGTGGGTCCAGGTAAGGCACCCATGCCTCAACCCTCTATGCCACTGGGCCAGCTTTATGCTGTTTTTAATTGTCCAAAATAGTCTGTTAGCTTTGTTAATTGTTTCATCTGTTTGTCTGATGAAACCAAAATTGCCAGTAATAAAAATCCCAAGATCTTTTTCAGTTCCTGTTTCTGATAACAGTTTTCCACATAAGTGATAAGTATATTTTCTACTGCCAAAACCTAAGTGCATTACTCTGCACTTCTCCATGTTAAATTGCGTCCTCAATTTTCTCGCCTAGTTGGAAATAAGGTTTAAGTTCTCTTGGAGTCTGTTGGTGTCAGCCTCAGTAAAACAAGTACCTCCTAGCTTGGTATCATCAGCATACCTCACAGACCGACAACTCTGTCCTTGAAAAGGAAGGGACCGAGAACCGACCCATTAGGAACACCACTGGTCACCCGTTCCTCCTCTGAAGAGCATCCATTAATCATTACTCTTTGTGTTCTTCCATGTAGCCATCCTGCTGTCCATTTAACCAACTTAAATTGTGCACCGATTAATATTATTTCCTTGAACTGTTTAATCAGTTGACCTTACCTTCCCCTGATGTTCATACTAAGGTATAGAAGGGAGCAGGAGGCAGGAGCATTTTGTTTTAAACCTCAGCAAAGCATTCGACACGGTCGATCATGCTTTACTCCTGGACATGCTACACTGGCATGGCATCTCAGGTTCCACTCCGTCATGGTTCAACAGCTACCTCACAAATAGAAAGCAACAGGTGAGAGACGATGACTCACTCTTCCCACTCCTCCCTCTTTTGAGAGGAGTACCACAAGGCTCGATCCTTGGCCCCCTCCTGTTCATGCTTTACATCAACACCATCTGAAACATCAACTAATCAAAACTACATCTATTTGCAGATGCAACGGTAATATATACAACCAAACCCTCGGTGGTCGAAGTCCATATGGAACTCCAGTCAGAATTTAACTCCTCCAGATCAGCCTTGCACAATCTAAATTGCTCTTAAATGCCAAAAAAACAAAGGTCATATACTTCCATTCCAATCATCTAACTCTCACCCAAAATGAGCTTCCATCCCTGTCCCCTATAAAGACTCTCCTTGATGACAACCTCGAGTTAGTTGCCAATTTTAAATACTTAGGCTGCGACCTTGACCAACATTTAACATTCGCTACTTATATCACCTCCCCTGTGAAGAAGCTGCGGCAAAGACTTGGCTTCTTTTACAGGAATAAATCACTGTTTAACAATGACGCCAGGCATTGATTGGTCCAGACAACCTTCATACTGCTCCTCGATTACGCGGACATTCTTTATGGCCGTTGTTCAGACTCACTGCTACACCGGCTGGACACACTATACCATAGAGCAATACAATTCATCTTAAATGCCCATCGTCGCACTCACCACTGCGATTTATAGGCCTCCCTGGGTTGGTCCTCCTTAACCACCAGACAGCTTTCTCGCTCCCTCATCTAGCTATACAAAGCCAGTTTATTAAAACTCCCCCTTGTATAACTAATCTATTCCGGCGCACTACCTCCTCTTACACCTTACATAGTACCAACTACATTATGTTTAATGTCCCTAACATCTGCTCCCATTCTGGAGGTCTGGCTATAAACCACGCTCTATCAGCTGCTTGGAATAAAGCCTAGTCAAACCTCAAGCTGCAACAGCTAATCTCCCTGGGCAGTTTTCAAAACCTGCTTGCTAGTAAACTACGTGACCCATGCACATGCCGCTGACCTCTTAGTCTGCCATATACTAATTCTTGCCTCTATATGGGTGATCACACTTTTTCTCAAAAATGACCCCTCCCTCTACACCTACCCCTACACTCTCTACCCCCTCATCCACCCCATCCTCCCGTCCACACCCCACAATACCCTTCTACCTTCTCCCATCTCCCTCACCCCTCCCAAGTTACCCTGAACAAGTCACCCACTAGTTCACCCCTCACGAGCTTGACCACCTCCACCCCCCCTTACCTCACCCCCTCCGCTTCCCCTGGACCACCCCTACATTGTCTTGACTGTTACCCATCTTACCTTGTCCTCCTACTCTCTCTCCACTTCTCCCCTGAATTTCCATGCTCCCCCCATGCCTCTCTCCCCTTCTACCTGCCCCTTGCCACCTGACAAAAATCCTGCCTATTACTAAATGTGTTCAGACTAATTGCATTTTTTCTACAGTGTTTCTTATGCATCTCCCTAATTACAAATTAGGGAGATACATAAGACTGCCATTCACAAAATGTGTCCAGACTATCTGTAGTTCCCTTTACAATGTTCCTTATGTATCTCCAACTATGAGGTGCTGCAATGCCATCAATAACGTATTCTATTAATTTGTATAGTATGTTCCCACTTTTTGGGAAGATTCAGGTTGCTTACTGCCTTGTATATAGTTTGAATTTTCCTTTTTCTCTTTTACATTATATGCTGCTCCTCCCTTGTGACGATTACTGCTGTATATCCACTTGTGTATTTATCGTCTTTGTTATATTGTATGTACTTTATTTGATTCAGGACCTCCTTGTAAACGAGCCTGCTCAATGGCGTTCTCTTCTGCCAATAAACTTTGACTTGACTTTGTATAAGTTTAGAAATTATGGCATTGTGTGGGACCAAATCAAATGCCTTGCTGAGGTCCAAGAAAATGAAGTCACAGGGAATGATACTGTCTAAATGAATACTTAAGTTTCTCATAAAAACTAAGAAGATTTTTAATGCAAAACCTACCTTTGATGAAACTGTGTTGCTCCAGGTCTAGATTTGGAATGGATACATTTTATCTTTTATGATGCTTTCCAAGATCTTACATACTATAGAGGTCAGGCTTATTATCCTGTAGTGCTATATATTTTGTTTGTCTCCTTTTTTGACTAGTGGAGTGATATTAGTAGTTCTCCAGTCCATAGGGACTTCACCTGTATTAATACTGTTCTCAAACAAAAGCTTTAGAGGTAAGAGGAGGTGGTTTTGCATGATCTTCAGTATACTACCAATAATCATAACCAGCCCCGGGGAGATGTCAGATTTTAATTCTAATAATCTATCTTTAATGGTGTCTTCTAAAATTGTTATATGTTCACCTGTGCTATTTGTTGAACTTAGTGGTATGTCATATTTACTACCATAGATCTTACAGAAATATGTGTTTAATACATTAGTCATTTCATTCCACTCATTTATATGATGTAACAAAGGAAGATAAGAAAGGTATTGTGATGTTTTTGTGTATCTGTTCCTGTATCACTTTATATGCCTTGCAACCATGCATCTATTTTTGTCAGTGCTTGATATAATGAAGAAATAAAAAAAAAAAAAAAAAAAAAAGCAGGATTGCCTTGATCGAGGCCTCGACCAGACAGCTGACGTAGAGGACAGCCTCCCAACTGGTTGTGGTAGACAACATGCCTTGCTACATTCAGCACGAGGTGCTTCGATGCTTCGACCACCAGCTGAAGCTGCTCCTGAGGAGGCATGGTTGGGGACACCACCATGTGTGACAATCAGGAGCACCAGGGTCTGGGAGATTGAATTCTTGATGTTGTCTGTTAGCTGGTTGACGGGCTCAAGGAAATTCTTGATGGTCTGCTCGACCCAAGCCGAGACAGACAAGCCTGACAGGGATACTGAAGAGCTCTCGACCCTTCCTTCAACCGAGGGAGTCTTGATCACCATAGTGAGATCAGGGGAGTCGAGGGAGCGGAAGGAAGAAGAATCTGTCCCAATCCCACAACTAGCAGCACTTCTGCTTCTTGCTGCAGTGGGCAGGGCTCTCCCTCAAGGTTTGGAGGGCCATGCACATTTCCCAGAATCCCTCTGAGAAAGACACTTTACACAGTGTGGAAAAAGAGGCTTTTTTGTACGAACTGTAAATATGCCTGTATGCTTATGAATATACATGTGGAGTACGCAAGTGAAATTTAACTGACAGTGGCAACTTTATGCCACATAAAAATCTTACAACTTCATATTAAATAGAGCAATGTACAGGTGAATCTTAAAAGGCTATCAAAACCACAGTTTCAAAGTGTTTTTGTGTTTAAATATAATTCTTTATGTTTACCTTAACTGAATAGGATCAGGTTTAATATCAACATACTGTATGCCAAAAAACATGATCATGCTGTGTCAAAACTCAAGACAGTAGTTATGGAGCACTGCTGCCACCTAGTGGCCAATGTACTTACTAACTATATAATTATCTGATCATTTATGAACTATGTAACTGGTTGATCGCTCACTGATCTTGAAGGCTAGAAGGCTGCAACTGGATAAATGCTACTGTTCATGCACTGAGCATGCAGGCTGCAACTGGCCGTCAGCAAGTAACATTCTGATAGGTCTAATTAGTGACCACTCAAAGTGTAAGGTCAGCTAGAATATAAAAAAAAGACATTGGTGATGGGTTGAGAGAGGACAGAGGAGGAATCCAGAACCAGAAAAACACAAGAAAAAAAAAAAAAACAACATCTCTGTCATCTGTATCAGCCTGCATATGGTGAGTGATCAACACCTTTGTCAGGTAAAATTAAGACTGCTCTTTAATTTTATGCTTGTAATATGAATTCTAACAAAAGAACCCCAGAGCAAATGCACTGGGGCAAGGGTTACCCCGCGGAGAATATTGGCCATACAGCCAAATTTTAAAGAAAACACAAACTGCACATACCCCAGTAATGCAAAGCATCATGGGAAGCATATGCAAATTCCCATGAATTAATTTAGAATGGCTCAACTTTAAGCAGAACTGCATGGTGCCAATAGGCCTCACAATACAATCAGCAAAGGATGAGAACAGCAGACACAGACACGTGTTTCATCCTCATTTGGACTCATCAGTGTGCCATATCTGTACCTCTGCCCAGGGAGAGATAGCCAGCCACCCTATAGGGGATCTTATTGGTTTGGGTCATGGGCAGCCCAAAGCAGAGACAGAAGAGAACAACAAAAGAACCCAGAGCAAATGCACTGGGGCAAGGGTCATCCTGGAGGATATTGGCCATATAGCCAAATTTTAAAGAAAAAACAAATTGCACACACTCCAGTAACACAAAGCATCATGGGAAGCATATGCAAATGCCCATGAAATAATTCGGACCAGCTCAACTTTAAGCACAATTTCATGGTGCCAATAGGCCTCACAATACAATCAGCAAAGGCTGAGAACAGCAGACACAGACACGTGTTTCGTCCTCATTTGGACTCATCGGTGTGCCATGTCTGTACCTCAGCCCAGGGAGAGATAGCCAGCCACCCACCCTATAGGGGATCTTATTGGTTTGGGTCATGGGCAGCCCAAACACCATGCAATTCTGCTTAAAGCTGAGCCAGTCCAAATTAATTCATGGACATCTGCATATGCTTCCCATGATGCTTTGCATTACTGGGGTATGTGCAATTTGTGTTTTCATAGGAATTCTATACTTGTAATAGGATTAAAAATAAACTTGTTCCATAAACTTTGAATATTTGACTCATAGTGTAATTTAACCTCTAAAAGAACCCATTGAATTCAATGCTTTGGCCAGGCAATCAGATTCAACAACCTGACCCATAAGTTGGTGCTGCTGGGACTCACAGAAGATGTCAGTCTAGGTTTGAAGACCTCCATGCAGATTAAGTGCTGGCTCCAAGGGGAGCTGATCACAGCAAAACAAATAACGCTTCAGCACTGGCGGGACATTACAGCTCCACCCCTTTGCAGAGTGGTTGCTAGAGTTGGGGAAGGCAGCAAATTATGAATTAGTGCATTACTTCCTTGCACAATCTGGACAGTTTTCACAAGGCCTGGGGCCCATACCTGGCTTCCAAGTACTACAAAATCCCACAGGGACGTTACCTTCCCCAGAGCAAGACCCTGAAGTAAGTGAGCAACTATATATCACACCATGTTGAATACAGTAATATACCATAGGCCATAGACAGTCTGCATTCCACCCTCCCTTCTCTCTCTCTCTCTCTCTCTCTCTGGCCTTAAGTTAGGCTACCACACATGCAGTACAATGGGAGCTGCCCACCATGTTTCCAAGGACTACTGTACCAGGGCTTAAAATTCAGAGGGGTAGTTGCAAGTTTCTGCACTATTTTTAGCCCCTTGCTACAAATTCTGAACCCCCTATGCGGGACAATCCCACACACACTGAGCACCCTTATAGCAAAGTACCATAAAGCACCTTCTGTGGCACTCGGCCACTGACTTCTGGCTTTTTTTGTCCCTTTGGAGCTGCCACAGACCCTGGTGGTCTAATGTGTGTGCCTCTCTTGTCCCTTCACTGCTCTTGTGAGACTGGTTGGTGCATGTGGAAGAACTGGAGAAAATAAAAGTCTGCTATTTCTTATGTCAGCCTAGACTGCAGTGATTAATGGATCAATGGAGGGTAGAGATACCACTGAGTGCCATCCTGTCGGATGACATGCTGTTTTTCTTTAAGGTCAGTGGTGCCGCCATGGTGGATGTACTTCCAGCTGCAGTTGGTGGGCAGAACACACTGCAGTGGCCAGCTGGAAGCAGAAGTTGAGTGAAGTGAGCAAGGAATGACTGTCGGAATTTCAGGTAAATAAATGTTGAAGAAAACCGTGAATGGGATTCTGGCATCAGCCAAATGGGCCTTCTAGCTTTTACAGTGCATATGGGAAGGGAGTCTATCACAGACAAATGTATATGAAAAGTTCATAGCCACAAGGTTACTGGGGACAGGTGCATGTGAGGTGATCCACAAATACCCTGCTGCCTTTCAAAATGGTTTCCTTGCATTTGTCCCTGTCCATCACTATAAACAGTGATTATATGATGTGGCACCAAGCAAAGAATAAAGCAGGGTGTTCCGTGTGATAGGGATACCTTTTTGTTTGACGCTAGTCTTGAGATGGTATGCATGTTCTGAGAACTGGGAAAGTATTAACAGTATTAAGTTTATTTGTATGAGAATTAATGCAAGGATATTGTGCAAAAAGTACTCGCTCCTTTAGAATGCCAGTATTATGGCTGCCTACGGTGCACAAAGCTCCCGATACTGTAATACCGGCATTCTAAAGGGGTGAGTACTTTCTGTACAATACCAGCACCTTAATAAAATAGCAATAGCACTTTTTACATGAAAATCTGAGTGGCAGAAGAATCACAGAGATCTGCTTAGGTGTTTCAGGAAATTCTCCAAAGTTAATCCATTCCCCTGAAAATGTCATTCCACCCCCAATTTGGTAGACCCTGGGGCCTGGACCAGATGCAAATTTTAAGCCCTGTGTACATTCAGTGTCGGTACACATATCACTGATACATTCAATACCATATGCGGCTTAAACAAAATTAGGATATCTATGCATTAGGTTATCTGTTCCTTTGTATAATACATGGTTAAGATATGTACAATTTACAGTAGCGAGTATGTTTAGAGTAAACACCAAAGAGCTTGTCCTGGCTAGTTTTCTTTTTCTTGTACTAACTTCAGTGGTCATTGACTGTACTGTCATGTTTTTCCTAAACTCAAATTTTAATCATAAAAAAGTACAGTTATACCAATGACCCCAAGTCAGAATGCACATATACCCATAAGTAAAGGTTGCCCATTGACAACGTACAGCGACACAGAAAAGCGACAGAAAAATGTACTGAAGGGGCTTACAGCTCAAAGTGGACAAGGCTATGGGATCGGACAGAATATACCCAAGGGTACTAAAGTAACTCATGGAGGTGCTACCTGCCCCATTGATGGCCTTATTCAACAGTTCAGTGGAAACAGGTGTGGCTCCAGAGGACTGGAGAAGAGCAGAGTGTGTCCCTTTACATGTGCGCAGCAGCAGGGAGGAGGCTAGCAACTACAGGCTGGATAGTTACTTGTGAGGTGGGGCCAATGGACAGCATCTATTCACAGCTTGGGGGGGGGGATGCCAGACAAATACAGGTCTTGACATATAGCTGTTGGCTCTCAGATAAATGCATTCTAGATCCTAGCATTTCCATTGGAAAATGCTGTGCCACTCTGACGCGGTTCGCTATATGGCCGCGCAGAAGAGTGACCACACAGAGTGTTTCTGATCAGCGATGGGGCACAGAAGTCTCCCGATCAGCCATGCAGGCGGGACTTGCTGACATTGTTGAAATTGGTCTGGGATAACCCTGGGTCCTAAACGGGAATTGTCATTTCGGGTTGGTTGACTGGCTGGATGCATGCGTGACAAATTAAATATGCAAGTCTAATTTAGTTGGGAAGAGCTAGCACTTTTGCCAGATCAATTTTGGTGTCAGGCAAATAAAGTAATTTATAAGAGAGCTTTGCAATTCAATTTTTCAGTGCTAAACTCAAGAGGAAGGCAATTTAAGAATTATTCTGTGAGAAACTCATGAGGGGGAATCGCATTACCACTACGGTATACAAAACTGAACTGGGGGAATCACTTCACCAAAAATCAAAATAGAAGTGCAGTAGCTGGGAGTTTCATTCAAGACATGTTGATGTGTAACCAAGTTAACTGAGGAGCTGTGTGCTCGAACCTGTGCAATGAACAAGAGTGCCCTTGTATAAATAAAATCTTGCACCCTGAAAGAAAGAAAAGAAGATTTTGGAGCCACATTTCTAGTCTATGGCACAGAAATCTTCTTTGAAGCACGAGGCTGGTTGGTGCTGTACAAAGGATTTAATCTCAGCTCCATGATGCTGTGGCATGATATTAGGCTGTTTAAAAAAACAAATCCATCCCGCAAAGTTGTTTAATAAATAACTGAGTTTGTATCAGCGGACAGCAGAGCTAAATGCAGCAATTGATTAACTTTCCTTACACTGAAGTTAACTGCTCTGGGGACTTTAAAATTACTCGACTTTTCCTGACATTTTGTGATTTCTAAAAATACATTAGGGGATTCGTGCACTGCATGCATCAACTCAACGAGCATGCTTCTAAAACACCCCTGTGCTACGGTAAAAACAGGACTGCATTTAAAACATTGTTAAAAAAGTTTTATTGCATCTCAGTTCCTTTTAGACTTACTGGAGTTAAACAATCAGTGGATTAAACATACGTTATCAATATTTTAAGCTCTGGTGTTCCTGAAGCACTCTTACTTGATTCTTTTGGTTTATTTTTATTTCCATATGGAAATGTAACTTTTTCTCTGGAAATGTTATTTGTAGCACTCACATTTCCAGTGGAAATGTACCTCCCAGAGTTGGCTGGATTGGAACCGGCACAGGACATTGTAGAAACGACACAACTGATTCTTCCAAGGCTGAAGCCAAGTCACCTGAGGTGAAGATGATTGCGTCTTCTGCATACATGTGGATATACCAACTGGCACGCATGGACGGGAGTTTGTTTATAAAGATGAGGAATGGGAGGACTCTAGAATGGAGCCCTGATGGACCCCAGACTGAATGAATGGGGAAGGGGGATAAGGCCCCTCCAACCTGCACCAACTGGAGACGGCCAGAGAGAGAGGACCTAAACCAGTCAACAGCGGAAGCTGGCAGGCAGGCTCAGCTCAGGTTATCTAGGAGACCAGGATAGGCTACTAAGTCAAGGGCCTTAGCCAGATCAATAAAAATGGCCACTGCGATTAAGTCCCTGATCAGTCCCAGTAAGAATAGAATCACTTACTCTCAAGCAGGATGGAAACTGCGGACTGGTGTTCACAAAAGCGAAACTGAAAGGGAGACAGAAAGTCAGCAAGCTGGAAGTTAACTGGTTTATCCTGCAGCATGGCTGGAGTGGGAGGAGGGAGATGGGTCGGAAGTTACCTGAACAGATGGGGCAAAGGTCTCCCCCTTTTTGGAGGGCCAGCACCTTGGCAAACTTCCAGGACTGAGGAACAGCACACAGGGAAAAAGAAAGATTAAGAAGGTGGGTGAGGGGAGAAGCAACAGTGGTGGTATAGAGATAAACAGCTTAAAGGTCCAGACCGTTGGGGACAGATTTGGACAGATTAGGGGAACAGAGGGCATGTAAAGTCTCCAGGGGCATGATGGGAGACAAATGAATCCCCTGAGACAGATGAGGTAGAGAACAGGAGGACTGAGAATGGGGTAGAAAGGAGGGAGGATCAGTGGTAGGGGGAGAGCACAGCTAGTGAAAAACTCAACAAATGAGCAGCAACCGAGGAGGAATCAGAGAAAGGTGAACCATTCATGAGCAGGACAGGGGAGGTGGACTGGGTTGGAGGGTTCAGACAGGGACTGAATAACCTTCCAGAACTTTGCAGAAGAACTGAGGTTATTCTGGCAGTTAATACTGAAGTAACTTGGTTTTGCAGCTGGGACAGCCTTAATGATGGTGTTTCTAAGTTTTTCTGTAGGTATGCAGATCAGGGATGCAACAAGGCAATCTGAAACAAGTCCAGGCATGGTTGCATGGCTTACACAGGTCTATGAGTGGGCCATAATCCAGGGGTGGAGGATGCCCTTGACCTTGGATGTTCTAAGGAGATTGTCCCTTACGTGTAGAAATTTAGAGTGGAACAAAGAGAGGGCTGCATCAGTATCAGTAGCAGAAAGGATGGGAGACCAATCAGTTGCTACCAGGTCCCTGAGGAGGGAGTCAATGTTAAGTGACCAGAGTGACCCGGACCATATCTATTTGGGAGGGAGGTGTAGTTTTCTAATTCAGCATGTCACGTAACGATCCCTGAAGGCATCTGGCATAATACCAACAGCTGCTATGTGACTTGGGTGTAAGAAGAACCCAGTCTAGTAAAGTATGGTTACCTGGGTCCTTGGGGTTATGGGATTGGGGTTGGGCAGCTTGAGGGAACATCCAGTCATACCTGCAAAATAAGAATAGCAATGGGGTCACAAAGGATGTGCGACTCTTTAATAACTAACTGGGTCAAACAAGGTATTCTAAACATAAAATAATACTTATCTGACACACATGGTCAGTGTCCTTGAACACTGGGGCTGGTGTCTTGTTCCACTGTCTTCATCATTCCACTGGACCTGTAGATATAAAGTGGAAAATGGGTTACTATGAATAATAGATATACAGATCTACTGTGCCAGTGGAAAGGGATTGTAGTTTTTCTGATGGGGTTTGAAGTGGGTTTGTCGTAAGGGTAGATATCGGTACCATGACAGCTACTGAGGTTCGGGAACAGACTTTGTTCACTTGTGGAGGCCAGCGTGGTGGATGTGGACAGGATTCAGCATCCCTGGGCTGAATCTCCTCTCTGGGGGAAGGGATGAGGTAAGTTGCTTCGCTCACTAAGTGCCACTAGAGCAGGATGAAGCTACCACCTTTTGCATTACCTGCAACACAGACAGGGTGACGGGCAGCCAAACTGACTGACAGGCAAGAGGGGGAAGACGTCCCAGTGAGGAATCTGTGGGGGGGGGACCAAAGGTTTCAGGAAAGTTCCCAAGATGCAGGGTGATGAAGCTGGGTGGATTAGAGCAGTAAGGGGCCTCTTGGTAGCACAGAGCCTGCACCAAACTGACCTACACCCTGCCAGGTAATTTTTCCCCATTTTTCTTGCCACCTTACCCGGTGCAGGGCATGAGCATATTAGGCCTTGACACACACACGTCAATCCCCTTGTAAGGGAAGGCTCCTTGGCCTGCCACAAGGTGTCATCTGTGTGCCAGAACACTGCTCTGTCCCTCCCCAGGCTGGGGTCAGTGTCGCATGCCACCACATCTTCCCCCAGCCTCAGTCCATTCAGCCTGCTCACTGAACTCATACCTGAACTCAGGTCACCGGCATGGGATGGCAACGTGGTTCCCACTGGGCCAACGGCCATCCCTGCAAACAACATAACTTCACAAAAAAAATACTGTGACAATTTGACCCAAAATGTTTAACACTCTTTACAACCCCCTACTTTTGAACATGATCAGTGTCATTTGCAAAATACTGGCAGAAACATCATTTTGCACCACAAATGCTAACACACATTTTAGCCAGGATTTGAAAAAGCTACCTATCACGTTCATGAGGTGGTGTTAAAAAAAGGCAATGTTGAAAATTTGTGGCAAAAATATTGAAAATTACCAAAGTTAGGAGTGAGCGTTGAAAAACTGCAGCATACCTCCAAAACTTTGCCTTTTTTTTTTTTTTTTTTTAAATTGTGACTTAAAATTTTCAGCACAGTCTTCATATGACCACACCTCATAAACCCCGTAGGTCAAAGTTTTCAAATCCCATCTGAAAGGTGATTTTACAGAGCAACAGCAAAATCACCTTTCGAGGTGGATTAGAAAAATGTCACCTACATGGCCAACCTGTCGGCACAGTGGTAGCACTACCGCTTGCGATGCTGGCTACCAGAGTTCGGGAACGAGTTTAGGTCATCGGAGGGCTGACTGGGGGGAGGAGATCTGAGCATCCAAGGACCACTCATCTCCTTCAGGGGTTGGGGGGGGGGAGCATCAACTTGGCATGTGCCTGGCCTCTGACAGTGGCCAGACGAACAACACACCGGAGTCTGACATGAGGATGGGGGAGGCGTGACAGACGTTGGCTTTCACCTTAATAAAAGCACATGTTACAACACCTCCAGGGGTGACGTACAGGAAAATGCTTGACCCCAGTGTGACACTGGCAAGAGGGCTGGATGTATGGTTCTCGCCCACCAGCACCACAGCCCTCAAGAATGGACCCTAACGAGATATTAAAGTAGGAGTACGAGGGGCGTGAGTCAGGGGGCCCCCTCCCACTTCATCCCCACCTGGGGGTAAGCTATGGCTCCATGGGGGTCCTCCTGAGTGATCGGGTGCATGGAGGGTCAAGTCAGGTGACAGTGCTGGAGTTAAGGGGCTAATAAATAGAAATGACAAAAAAAAAAAAAAAGAAAATCTCACCTACATTGTGCATGAGGAGGAGTCCCAAAAAGGCCATGATGAAAATATGGGGATATTAAAAATGACCAAGTTATGAGTAAAAGTTCAAAACACATTGCAAATACTGTAATTGCACTTACCTTATTTCCTAAGACTGTAGTGGTGGTTCAAAGAGAAAGACATCTTTTGGCTCGGAGACAGGATCTGCAATGGTGGACCGACTGAGTGAGGGATGTGGGGGATGAGGGGTGGTGGGTACTGAGTGTGGGATTAGGTAGGGTGGGGAGAGGACAGCAGACATCAATGGATGGTTTTCTTTATTTTAGGTTTAAAAATGGTCTACAAGGGATAAGATTTTTTATGTTTTTTACTCACAGATACAGACACCGGGATTGGGCATCCAGTGTCAAGTTTTGTGTATGGCACCAACAGGGGCAGGCACCCCAGTGTTGGACACTTGTGCATGACAGGGGATGGGAGGTTATGTAGCCCTGATCATCAGGCAGTGGGACTTAACTGGCACTGGGATTGGGCACCCAGGTGTCTGAATCATTAATCATTTAGCCAGCACCAAAGACTAAGCACACCAGTTTCCAGTTTAAACAGGCTGCGGATGCAGCTAATGGTTGCCAAAGGGCTTTTTACAACAAAAAGCACATAAAACTCTGTTCAGCGGGGGCAGGGCTATGCACTAATGTGTATCCCCACTTATGCTGAATGAACACTGCTTAAATGGAAATGTATGCTGTTTGCAACGTCAGGATAGTCATACACGCATGCATTCTCAGCAAATCACTGCATTAAGAAATGCCGTCGTAAAAAAAAAATAAAATAATAAAATTTAAATACCTGTAAATTTTCTTTCTCTGGCTGCTGGTCTCTGGGCTTATAACCAGTGGGAGGTCCTTCCTGGTACCACATGATAGGCAGGAAAAAGATCTCTGCAAGGGAACCAGATCCTCCCCATTGCATCCTGTAGCCCTCAGTTTTTCCAAAGAATGTGTCCCCTAAAGTCAGAGCCCCTACTTTTCTGCAGCACAGTGGGACCAAGTTCTGCGGCAAGACTACCATTTGCCACAGAACTTCTGCGGCGGTGGTTTGTAATTTCTGCAGAAGTTCTGCGGCACTAACAAACTACCACATCACAGTGACAGCTTGTCATGCTGACTTCACTTTCATGGCAGTTTTTATAGCAATCAGGATGGTGGAAAGCACAGTAACACTAGTTCAAAAAATAACAGAATTATAAAAAAAATTTTTATGCCTAAAAAAGCAAAATAAATGTCTCTCCCTTAAGGTCCTAGCCTGTTAAATAAATGACACATGCAGAGGGGATCTTATGTGATAGAATGCATATAGAAATACCTTATTTATCTATCCCACTAATGAGGTTTCCACTGTCTATCACATATATTTGTATGTGCTTTCTACACCACTCAAGAGGTTCCCACTGTGTATCACTTATATATTTATATGCAATCTGTAACATACATACAAATGTGTGTGTGTGTGTGGATATATAAATATTTTTTTTTTTTTTAAATTTCCATGAACTTGCATCCTCATTCATACAGATCCCATTAGGAATGGAATAGACGAGTTATTGCAAAACTCATTTTTGATGTCAACCTGCTTTCCCTGACACACTGTGTAACACCATCAGGCCATGACATGCATGTGAACCGATTGTGAGATAGAGCTATCCAGACCAGCACAATGTGTCCACCATGTGACAGAACACCGCACCATACCTTCCCAGGCTCCGAGCAATGATGTGTTCCACCAATCCTTGTGCTGCCCAGCCAGCTCCCAGAGCTAATCTCTGAACCCGAGCTGCCGGCACGGAAACACAGCATGCTACCCTCTGGCCCAACAGCTGTCCCTGCACACAACATTTCTCCATAACCTTTACGTGATTCTATCAACCAGTGACAATATGTAATCAACAACCCTGGCAAAAATGCGTACAGTACAATTACTTATTTAACAGGTCTACACATTATTATATTCCACTTTTCTGGGCATAATTACTTTATTTTTCTTAAAAATGACACTTAAATTCATTTTACTAGTTATTCATTTCAGATGGCATCTCTATACCGTAAAGGCACAAATAGGTTTGTACAAAGTGAGGTATGGACTCAACAGGTCTGTGCTACTGACAAGGTTTTGTTTAAGTTGGCCCTAGTGCAATAATATAAGACTGAAAATTGTATTAGGCTGTAGTGCAGGTTGAGCAAATATCACCATGCCTGATGTGCTGTGTCAGAGTCTCTGGCAGTGGGGGCTGCGGTAGATAAGTGACTGTTCATTTCTGCTGCAGTTTGCAGCCATTTCATTAGCTAGTGTATGATGTTATAACATCACATTCTGAGCATATAGGGGGTTTAGAATATTAAAAGAAGTGAAGGGAACCAGATTCTATGGAAAAACAGAAATATTAATAAAAAATCAACAAGAAGAGTAAATTCTGCGGCACTGCAGAAGTTCTGCGGTAGATTGCAAGTTGTGCGTAAAATTCTGCAGCCGCAGAATTCTAGGGGCCTTGCCTAAAGTAATACATCACTGGGAATTAAAAAGAAGAAATGTTAATCTGAATTTATAGCCTGGAAGGGCCGACTTCAAACACTCTGGCCAGATGACCAACATCCAACATTCTGGGAGGGGAGGAGCCCGGAGACCAGCAGTCGGAGAAAGAAAATTTACAGGTATTTAGATTTCTATTTCTCTCTCTTAAAGCTGGTCTCCAAGCTCATAACTAACCAGTGCGATATACTGAAGTAGTACATCCCGCTGCTTCCCGAGTGGGAAGAATGTTAGTAGACCTTTATGGGTCCACCACTGTTTGAGGGACCCGTCAACCAAAGGATGCCTCAGCGGAGGCAGACACATCCAATCTGTAGAACTTTGCTAAGGAATGGATGGATGCCCAAGGGGCCACTCTGTATAAGACTGCTGGAAAGGCTTCTCTGAAGTCTGCCCAGGAGGTAGCCACTGCTCAAGCTGAATGTACCCCCAATGGACCTGGCAGGGAAACCCCTGCCTTCTGGAAGGTGGTTGATATGGGAACAAATCCATCTGGTCAAAGAGACTTTTGATGCTTTTTTGCCCATATTCTGCCCCAAAGTGAGGATGAACAGACTTGAAGAGTTGTATATGGACTTCCAATCTCCTGATGTAAAGCTCGAGTACTCTCCTCGAGCCAAGAAGGTGAAATTCCCTCTCCTTCTCACTCTTAGGGTGAGGACATAGGGAAGGGAGATTCAATTCCTGGTTGCAGTGGAAGGGAGATAACACCTTCAGCAGAAAAGATGGATATGTTCGTAGGATCACTGAGTTCTGGAGGAACACGGTGTACGGTTCTTTGGAAGACAGAGCTCCTATCTTGCTGATGCAGCAGGCCAAAGTGATTGCTGTAAGAAAGACAACCTTCATCGGGAGGAGGAGGAAGGATGTTTCCTTAAGAAGCTCAAACGGGTCCTTGGTGAGGACTTTGAGGACCTGGTTGAGTTTCCAATGAGAGATGATGGGCTTTATTGAAGGACGCCTCAGCGTTCCACTCTTAGGAACCATCTGATGCGAGGGTGAGCACCTAAGGGCTCCCCTGAGTCCACCATCAGGAGTGTACCCAGAGCTAAGAAGATGTAGGGACACCTGGACCAATCACGAGAACCATGGCCAGTGTGGCCAATGAGAACATATTAGGAATAGCTCCACCTGATCTCGGGCGATCTTGTGCAGGATTCTTGGGATTAGTAGAAATGGATTCTTAACATTAGTAGAATTGGAGGAAAGTCGTATAGGAGATTGCAGGGACCCCAGTCTAGGGAGAAGGTATCCTGTGCTATGGTCAGCTTGACCCTGATTACAGAGCAGGATTGGGGAACTTTGCAGCTTCACCAGCTGGTGAAGATCTACCTGTGGGAGGCCTCACCTTGCATTGAGGAGGTGGAAGGCGCTGATCTTTAGATCCCACTCTCCTGGGAGGACATTCTGACTTAGCCAATCCACCGTGATGTTCCCCTGACCTGGTATGTATACGGCCAACATGCTCACCAGGTGATGCTCTGGCCACTGGAAGTGAAACATGGTTTCTTGTACTATCCGAGAGCTCATGTACCTCCCTGGTGATAGGTGTAGTCCACTGTGATTTGATTGTCTGTGAGAATGAGAACATCCTGGTTGGAGATCTATGCTTCAAATCTTTTAAGTGTCAGGTAGTATCTCCATCATGCTGATGCTGTAGCTGGTCTCTACCCTTGACCACTTGCCCTGTGTCGAGAGCTGATCCAGATGAGCTCCCCAGCCCCGAAGGCTGGTATCGGTAGTAATTCTCCCCTGGTGAGGATGCCCCAGCTTGAGACCCTTCATGATGTTGGAGCAACGAGGCCCCCAATGCAGGGATGCTTCCACCTGGCAATAGCCTTGAGCCTGTTGTCCCAGACTGACCTTCGGCTGGGACCTTTGATGGAGTAGGTTTGACTGGCAATATACTTGAATCTGCTGGCCCAGACTGATCTTTGAATGGGACCCTTGATGAAGTAGGTTCAACTGTAGGGGACGCATGAGAAACTGAGACTGCCAGGGAGACCATTGTTCCTGTGAGCTGTGTGAAGGAGTGGGCTGAAAGGCACTGGGCCACTTGGAATTTGCTGAAAAGAACCCTGAGGTCCCTGAACTTAGAATCCACAGGAACAATCTTTAATTTGGGATGTTTTGAAGATCACTCCTCAATGATTCAGACTCTGGGATGGCTGAAGAGTGCTCTTTTTGTGGTGATCGGGAATCCTAGAGAGGAGAGGTATTGGATGACCTCCGTCACTGCCAGAGTTGTTTGCTCGTACAGTGGGGCTTTGATCAGAATGACGCCCAGCTAGGGTATGCAAAAATGCACCTGCACATCTACTAAGACCAACTAATCTCCTGATGGAATTCCCTGAAGATGGATGCAAGGGTTTCCATCTTGAATGTCCTGTGGTGGACGGAGCCGATCAGACATTTTAGGACCCATATGGGCCTGAAAACTCCAGAGCGACTTGAGACTATGAAGAAGTGTCAGTAAATGAACATGTTCCTTTCTGCGCTGGGCACTTACTCGATCGCTCATGCCTGTAGAAGGTCTGTGATTGCTTGAAGCATCGATATACTCTTTGTGGATAAGGATGAGGGTACCACATGTGGTGGGAGGGCCCTGCTTCAAACTCTAGGGGGTAACCCTTGCGTACTATGTCTATCACCCCAATGACCATGGTGGTGCGAACCCATTCCTCGAGAAAACTGGAAAGCTTGCCCCCTACTCGAGGACGAGTCCAGAGCCTTCACTGTGACCTTTCTGGCATCTCAGACGCTGCTTCTTCCTCCACTGGATCCACACTGGATGCAGGAGATGACCCAGGTTCATCTGCCTGAGGCTGATTTAATTTGTCCTCGGAGTAGTTATGGGCTCGAACATTCTGTCTGGATCCCGATGACCAGGGTCTGTACCTGCCCCTGCCCCTGGATTGTGGTATTTAAGCTTTTATCATTTCCCTAGATTCTTTTACCACCTCCTTTAGAGCCAATCCGAACAGATCTCCCTCACAGTGGGCATTCACCAAGTATGCCTTAAGGACATGTCCACCTGCCATGCCCACAGCCCTACGTGTGTCGAGCCAAGGTGATTTAAAATATGGCTGTTGCTGCACATCTGGCAACCTCCTCCGAAACGTCAGCTGAGAAGGCAGAGACTAGTCCCATAAGCTGTAGTTGCTGTGAGGTAGACTTGTTTATATCTGGCTCATCTGCAAGCTGGAATGCCAGGATAGTGGCCCATGGCAGTGCAGCTCATGCTGAGAACAGATTGGCTATAGCTGCCTTGAGGGAGGTTGCGGAGGACTGAAGCACCTTTTTGAGGGATGCTTTCACCTTCCAACCCACTGGGTTCGCAAAGAGGCCCCACCCTCTGCTGGGATTATTATTATTATCATTATTATTACTACTACTACTATTATTATTCCTCTTCCTCTCCTCCTTTTTTTCCCCCCTCTCAGGAGATCCTCTACAACCAGAGGAAAGGAAAAAGTCATTGCCGGCTTAGCAGCTGAGGCAAGTCTGAGTGCTGGCTTTGGAGGTTTAGGAGCTGATAAGGGGGACCCCATGTGAATCTTCTCGGTCACCTGCTTAATGAAGAAATTGAGGTCATCCAAGACTAAGTTTCTGGGTGGAGAGCCATCCGAGACCAAATCATCGTCTGGTTGCACCCCTCTTCTGGGGGTGATTAACTGACCTCTGACAGGCTTGGGGACCTGTCCTGTTGGACGTTTTTCCACTGTGGACATCCTTGAATCTGTTCCTAATTCATGACCTCTTTCTTCCCCTATGGTGCCAAGAGGAGTGATGCCCCTCCAGTCTGAAGATGGGGAACATACTGCAGTGGCATTCCTGTGGGCCCTACAATCCGGGTAGGAAATCAAAGTATGATGGGTTGAGTGTGATGGCCCTGTTAAGCTTTCCTATTACATCTGGGGCCAAGTCTGAGGGCAAAACAATGCTGCCCCTTGGAGGAGGAGGCTAGATCGGGCTCCGCTGCCCGGGATTGGTGCTCCTGCGACTCCATGGTGGATGTCTCCATGACCTTCTTCAACCTTGTAGCTGCAGCACTTTAGGCATAGTGAGCAGGAGAAGGAAACCAGTGTGGGAGTCTGCATCTGTGGCACTTTCTACCCCTTGAGTGTTTGTGCTATACTCCGGAAAGGCCCTCGCAGACCCTTTGCACAGGATTGTGGCATGAGTCCCTAATGCTGGAGTCCTGCTAGCACTGCCACCTGGAGCCAGGGCCTTTTGGTCCAAATGCGCTTAAAGAGTCATCGACGTGCCGAAATTAGCAGCAGCACGTCGAAGCATTGTGAGCTTCGCCCTTCCCTCTCTCTTGATCACCTCTGGCAGGACTTGCTGAGGGCAGCAGCCAACCATGAGCTGGATCGTTAGAGGAGCATGATCGCTCTGACAGACTTTCCCCATCGTTCATCAACCAGTCTGAGGACCAGGGGGCTTGTCAATAGGGTGCAGCATCGACGGCCTGTGTCCAATGGCCATCGACGAGAGGATGAAGCGCGGCTCTGCCGGAGCCGACATAAACTCCTGCTGCTGTGGAGGGAGCATGATCGCTCCGAGAGGCCTCCTCCATCGTTTGTCGATGGGCCTGAGGACCGGGTGGGGGGGCTCGTTGACGGTAAGCAGCGTCGATGGAGTCGACGAGGAGGATGAAGCATGACTCTTCCGTAGCCAAAATGGACTCCTGCTGCTGCGGAGAGCGATTGCTCCTAGAGGCTCCCCCCACTGTTCGTTGATGAGCCTGAGGACCAGGGGACTCGTTGACGGTGAGCAACATGGACAGTCTGTGCAACAGTGGCAGTCGACGAGGAGGATGAAGCGTGGCTCTTCCAGAGCCGAAATAAACTTTTGCAACTACTGGGTCTCCTATTCCTGCATCCTTCCAGCCTAAGGAAGCTGACTATTGGCGGAGGGAAAGAGGGCAGTGTAAAACATGGCTCTTGCTGCACTGTGTGATCTCCTCAAGGCTCGGGGAAGGGCTGTGATTGCTGAGTCAGGAGGAGAGATGAGGAGCCAGGCTGCACAGCATGCATGGCTGAGACTATGATCCCTGTGCTAGGTCTGTGATTTCCTTGAGAGGAGGAATCCTGGCTCAAGTCCTGTCGTGTCTCATGTGCATCCCTCCTGATAAGATGATGACTCCTGGGGGGGGGGGTGTGATGCGTGGACCTCAAAGCACAGGAAGAAGGAGTAGGTGCGATAGGGAGCCAGTCTGTTCGGCATGCACGGCGGAGACTGGGATCCCTACAGAATAAGAGAGGCAACGCTCATCAAGCTTCCCCCGTTGAAAATCCTTTTTTTTTTTTTAAAGAAAAAGTAAACTGCACTTACAGTATGATGGTCTCAGCTCTGTCACCTCAGTGACAGACCCCTTGCAGAGAACCTGCCTCTTCACAGGCAGGAAGTAAACTGAGGGCTACAGGATACAGAGGGGATGATCTGGTTCCCCTGCAGAGATATTTTTCCTGCCGGTCACGTGGTACCAGGAAGGACCTCCCACTGGTTATGAGCTCGGAGTCCAGCTTAGGAAAGAGAAAAATCAGTTATCCATAGAATGTTCCATTTCCAAACTGAGCATGCGTGTGTTTTTTCTTAAATTTCTTAAGTCAGGGACTTAAAGGCATACACCTTGGGGCAAACTCTATCAAACCTGCAAGTTTCAGGTTTGAAATCCTCCTAGCTTTTTAGTTATAGCTGAGAAAAAAATGGTCTTAATTTTGGCCAATTTTATGTCTTTTGCAACTCTATAACTTTGCCCCAGTAAACCGACTGCCACAAAATTATCAGGATCTACAGATCGTGGCACCAACTCTCTGCCTACCAAATTTCAAATAAATTGACTGAACATGGGAAGGAGTTACTAAGGTGCACAAATTGGGGTTTAACATTAAAGTACTTACTTAACCTTAATATACAAGCACTACCACACCTGTGTAATATATATTCAATACAACAACTACGTTAACACAGACATTAGGGGTGAAGAACGCAAACTGCATAAAGCAGAAAAATGAAAAAACATTAGAAATATAGAAACACAGAAGGTGACGGCACATAAGGTCCATGTGGGCCCACCTAGTCTGCCCCTTTTCCCTACCTAATGCAATACCGCAGACCCTAGTTGATCTGTGGCTTACCCTCTCTTCCCTACTGTGAGAGTGCTCTTATGTCTATCCCATGCATTCTTGAATTCCCCCATCATTTTTGCCCCGATCGTCTCCGCAGGGAGGCTGTTCCAAGCATCCATTACTCTTTCTGTAAAAAATTACTTCCTCAAGTTGCCCGAGCCTACCCCCCCCAGCCTCATATCATGCACCCTTGTTCTTATACACTTTCTTTTCTGAAAGATACTACCCACCTGTACCTTGTTTAGACCGCTGAGGTACTTGAATGTCTCTATCATATCCTCCCTCTCTCTCTCTCTCTCTGTCCTCTCCTCCAGGGAATACATATTGAGGTCCTCTAGTCTTTCCTCACGTAACATTTAGTGCAGTCCTTGCACCATTTTTTGTTGCCCTTCTCTGGACTGCCTGTATTTTGTTTATGTCCTTCCAGAGATGCAGCCTCCAAAACTGGACACAGCACTCTAGATGAGGCCTCACTAGTGATCTGTACAGTGGCATAACCACCTCCTTTTTTCTGCTGGTGATACCTCTCCCTATGCACCCTATACACCCTAGCATCCCACTGGCTCTCCCCACAGCCTTCTCACATTGTTTGGTTACCTTTAGATTATCAGATATGACTACCCCCAGGTCCCTTTCTTGATTGGTGGCTGTCAGTACTTCTCCCCCCATCTTGTACTCCTCCCTTGGATTTCTGTGCTCCAAATGCATGATTTTGCACTTCTTTGCTTTGAATCTTAGCTGCCACACTCTTGACCACTCTTCAAGCATGTTTAGGTCCTTTCTCATTTTTTTTCACCCCCACTGGAGTGGCAACCCTGCTGCAGGTCTTAATATTATCTTCCCCTCTAGCCCCTCTGCATTGTCGTTTATAAAGTCATTAAAGAGGGCAAGTCCCAGCACGGATCCCTGTGGCACCCCACTGGTCACTTCCTTCTCCTCAGACTGAACACCATTTACCACCATCCTCTGTATCCTGTCACTCAACCAGTTTCTGATCCAGTTTACCACCTTAGGGCCCACTCCCAGGCTGCCCAACTTATTTACCAAACTCCTATGTGGGACAGTGTTGAAGGCCTTGCTGAAATCTAGGTAGGCCACATCCATTGCCCCTCCCTGGTCACCCAGTCAAAGAAATCTATCAGATTAGGGTTTTGAGTCTCCACAGTCTTGGTTAATCAGTGGTGGGGTGTTTTTTGGGGTTGTCAACCCGTATGACCCACCAACCCACAGCCTCCTGTTGGAAGCACAGGTACAGCTCCAAGCCAGTGCCTTGTAGTGATAACTCTTCAGAGGTAGAGAAGTATGGTTCGTCATATGTTGCCAACAGCTCGCTCAGAGGCGGGAGAGAGGACTAGGGTCGACAATCCCCAAAACACCCCACCACTGATTTTCTAAGACTCCAGAGATCCAAAACCTTAATGTTTTTTCCATTTCCCTACTTTGTGTGCTTTGCAGTCATCAACTTTAATGTCTGCATTAATGTAATTTTTTTTTTTTTCCCCCAAAAAAATTTCTCCTCTTATGGTGACAGTGGAATTGTATCCTAATTCACACAGGTCACAAAAAGACCCATGCAAAACTAAACAGAAAGGCAACAGTGCCTTAATACTTGTAGATGTACCAGTACACTGTACCATCCTAAGTTAGATACAGTACTAATAAGCTTTCTTACTTGGGTCCTGGGGATTGCGGGATGGGGACTGGGCAGCTCAAGGGAACACGCAGTTGTACCTGTAAAATAAGAACAGCAATGGGGTCACAAAGGATCTGCAGCTCTTTAGTAACCAACTGGGAAAAACAACAAACTCTGAACATAAAACAATACTTATCTGATACATACACGGTCAGTGTCCTCGAACACCGGGACTGGTGTCTTGTTGCACTGTGTTCATCATTCTACTGGATCTGTAGATATAAAGTGGAAAATGGGTTAGTGTGATTAACATAAAATACCAATCAGCTGTGTTGGGCTAAAAGGGACTGTGTTTTTTTTCTGGGGGGAGGGGGTTAAAGTAAATTGGACAGGAGGATAGATATTGGTACCACAGCAGTAACCCAGGTTCCGCAATGGATCTGGGTCACTCGTGGAGGCCAGTATGGGGCATGTGGACAGGATTTAGCATCCCTGAACTCACTCTCCATTTGAGAAGTTGGGGGGGAGTTGCTCTGCTCATCAACCACGACCCGGGTAGGAGGAAGCCACCACCTTTCCCATGCCCTGCAACATCAGCAGGGTGGACTGCCAAACTGGCTGACAGTCAAGTGGGGGGTGGACGTCCCTCCCCCTCCGATCCCCGTGGGAAGGGGGGAATCTGTGGAGGGGTACCAAAGGTACAAGGTAAGTTCCTGAGATGGAGGGTGATGAGGCTAGATGGTTGACAGCAGCAGGGGGCCTGTCAGTGGTGTGGGGCCCGCCACAACCTGAACTTTTTCCTGACAGGTACTCTTTTCATCGCTTTTCTTTACACCCCACTTGTCCCAAGGAAGTGCATGGGCCCATCAGGCCTCAACATACACCTCAACCCCTTGGCAGGCTTCCTGACCCACCATAAGGAGTCACCTGTGCACCAGAATACTGCTTTTTCCCTCCCCAGGCAGGAGCGGTACCACATGCCACACACCGCAGCGCCCTTCCCCCCAGCCTTGACCCATTCAGCCAGCTGGCTGAGCTTGCACCCAAACTCAGGTCACTGGGCATGGGAAGGATCTTGGACCCCATTGGGCCAATGACTATCCCTGTAAACATCACTTCATAAATGTTTTTTATGACATTTTTATCCCAAATTTTCAACACAGTCTTTTGATGACACCTTTCCTCCCGCCTCTGAACATGAGAAGTGACATTTATTACAAGTGTGAAAAAGCATTTTGGCCAGGATTTAAATAAACAAAAAAAAAAAAAAAACACATTCATGAGGTGGTGTAAAAAAATGGCCATGTTGACAATTTTGAGTCAAAATATTAAAAATTACCAAAGTTATGAGCAGGCATTGATAAATGTCAATGTACCTTCATAACTCTGTTCTGCCCCAAAATTTAACATAGTCTTTATGATCCCACCTCATGAACCCGATAGGTGAACATTTTCACCATGAAATCACCTTTCTGGGTGGATTTGAAAATTCTCACCTACCTTGTTAATGAGGTGGAGTCCTAAAGGAAAAAAAAATTACTCACTGTAGTAATGTTTCTTCTCAGGGATCCCTCAATGAGATTTACAACAAACATTGGGCTCGATTCTCAAAAGACGGTGCAAGTCGCGCCAAAGGCAGCTTGTACAGATTGTGAGTACGACAGGGACCCTGCACCTAATTCTCAACCAGGTAGGGTCCTGGCAGCAAAGTCCCATGGTAGTGCACCAAACAGAGGGTGCACCTGGACAAGTTGCCACAAGCCGTGGGCATCCATGTGGCAATGTCCTCTAATATTTCCTGGTAGTATAGTGGCCCCACCAAACCCCGATCATCCGTTCTATGTCCCAGTTCTCCGTTATATTAGGTAAAATACTCCCTGGTAGTCTAGTGCCCCCCAAAACCATGATCACCAATTATCTGTCCCCGATCTCTGTTAAGATTTTTCAAAACCATCCCCGGTAGTCTAGTGGCACCCCCAACCGATCACCCATTACATGTTCCCGATCTCCGTATATTAATTAAAATACTCCCTGGTAGTCTAGTGCCTCTACCGCCTCAATCGCCCATTATAAAAATTATAATACTCCTGGTGGTCTAGTGGACCCTCCACCACGCAGTGCCCTACCACCCATTTCCCCTAACCCATAACCAAGCCGGCGACTGGCACAGCCCACCACTCACCACCACGGCCAGCCACCAACTGAACTCAATGAGTGTGTACTGTATATGGTACGCACTCAGTGGCTTGACAGCTCACCAAGCATGTACTATATATGACACGCACTCATTCAGTGCTCAGTCGACGGCTGGCCGTGGTGGTGAGCAGTGGGCTGTGCCAATCGCTGGCTTGGTTACAGGCTGGGGGGGGAGTGGGGTGGTAGGGCACTGTGCGGAGGGGTGGTTCACTAGACCACCAGGAGTATTATAATTTGTATAATGGGCAATCGGGGTTGGGGGGGCACTAGACTACCAGGGAGTATTTTAATTAATACACAGAGATCAGGGTTTGGGGGGGTCTGGGGGGCCACTAGACTACCAGGGAGCATTTTCACACATAAAACAGGAGATCGGGGCTGGGGACCATGGCATATTGCCGCAAAGTGCTCAACTCACCCAGAGGGTGAATTTCTAAGTGCCCTTGGACCAGCCCAGGTTGGTCTATGGGTACTCAGAAATTCGCCCTGTGGCTGAGGTTAGTGAATCCCAACTGGGGAGCTTTGGGAGCCTGCATCTGCTGCAAGCCCCTAGCACCTTGCTGCAGCCCATTTTGTGGGGCACAGGCAGCATAAACCCCATTTGGTACATGCTGCATGTGGTAGGTCCAGGCTGCCTTTGTGAATCACTCCGGGAGCATCGTTTAGCGCATGGGGCACCTTGTGCCAATCACTGGGAAACAAGCCTCTTGCGCCACCCAGGGAGTTTTGAGAATCGGGCCAATCATCTTCCTGGAGTGATATCCCAGAGATAGAACCTTATGCTAATCATAGATTTTAAAACAAAGTTCAAACTCTGCACTGTAGTCACTCCACTCTAGCCCTAACATCAGCTTTGTTTCTATAACTAGATGGAGCTGTGACAAAAACAAAAACAAAAAAAAAAACACTAGGTAACTGACTACCAGAACTTTTTTTTTTTTATTTTTCCTTTAAAATTGTCAAAAAACACCAAACAAATTTAAGACATGACAACATGTAGAAAAATACGTAGCTGACCACATTTTACAATTGTTAAGGAACTGCAACAGTATTGCTCAAGCAACCTCTATGCAAAAACTGATTCTTAA
Source organism: Neoceratodus forsteri (assembly GCA_016271365.2). Taxonomy (NCBI): domain Eukaryota; kingdom Metazoa; phylum Chordata; order Ceratodontiformes; family Ceratodontidae; genus Neoceratodus; species Neoceratodus forsteri. Next base: position 81,294,419 of record JADMNL010000029.1, on the reverse strand, counting down.
ACCTATTTTCAAGTTCTGGAAGGGGATGCAGAGTCGGGGATTGTAAACCACAGTGAGGGATCCCTGAGAAGAAACAATATTACTACAGTGAGTAATGTTCTCTTCTAACACCAGGGATCCTTCACTGATGCTTTACAACAAGCAGACTCTTTTGCAGTACCTTGGGAGGCTGGGTCCAGAATCTGCTTAGGAAAAAGACACCACTTCTAAAGCTGGCATCCTTCCTGGACTGTATATCCAGACAACAGTGCTTTATGAAGTTGTGTGCTGTTTTCCAGGTAGCTACTTTCCAAATGCCCAGTAGTGAAAGGCCCCTTATGGATGCGACAAAGACAGAGGCACCCCCAGTGAAATGTGTCTTTAGGCCTCTAGGAGGTATTTTTCCAGCTTTTTCATAGCATAATTGTATGTAGGAGACTATCCAATGGGAGACAGTCCTCTTGGTTGCTGGTTTACCTTTGCCCACCTAAAAATGCTGTGTACCCTGGGACCTGACATCATCTGTCTGGTCCAGGTAGTGGCCAAGTGCCCGCTTTACATCCACAGGGCAGCTTCTGCTCACTTGGACTGGAATGCTCAGGGCAGAGCACAGGAAGGCAACTGACTGGTTCAGGTGAAATTCCAAACACCACCTTGGGTAGGAATCTCCTGCTAGTCCCAAGGACTACCTTGTCCATGTGGAAGATCATGCAGTCTGGCTCTATTTAGAGGGCTTGCAGTTCACTTACCCTCCTAGCAGATGCTACTGCAATCAGGAACGGGATTCCATGTGACATATTTTAAATCATCAGTAGCCATGTGCTCAAAAGGAGCTTCCAATCAGCTAGGCAAGGCAGTTGTTCAGGTCCCATGCAAGGACTGGGCCCCTCACCGGAGGGAGGGGGCCTTTAAAGAACATTTTTAAAACATGTTGCCAGGCCATGGACTTGCCCTTGCCCGTCGATGTGTAGGCTACCACTGCTGCCACATGTACCTTCAGTGTTGAGGGCCTCAGGCCCAAGGATTATATGTGTAACCAGGTAGTCCAGGACTGTAGGCAACTCTGCCTGCATTGGGATTATCTTTCTAGGGGCACACCAGTATGATAATCTCTTCTACAAGTATGGGGTTCCTGGTTGCTGGTTTCCTGGAAGCCTAATGAAACCTCAAGACCTCCTCTGACAGATTCAAATCAGAAAAACTATAGCTCTTCAAGAACCATGCTCTTGGACATAATGTCCTGAGGTCTGGGAATCTTATTAACATGCCCTCGGGATCACTGGGTTGTATCTCAGTGGCAGGCTGATTGCATTCTTGCTGGACAGGGCCAAGCACACGCACACTGAGTACTAGGCCTGCATGGCCCAGTCTGGGACTATTAGGATCACAGTTGCTAGCTCCCTCCTGAGCTTTATGAGCACTCTGTGTAGGAGTGGGAATGAGGAAAGACATACAGGAATTTCCCTGTCCAATCCAGGGTCAGGGTGTCCTTTGGGACTGTGCCCTTTGCTGGTGACCTGCAAAAATAATATGGGTGCCGAGTGTTCTCCCAAGAGATAAAACACAATTTCTGAAGTGGCCCATCTTCTGAAAACTTTGGCCAGCACTTGGTTCAAAGTCAATTTGCGGTTCCCTGGCTGCTTAGGGAGTCCAACAGGTCACAGTCTTTGCCTGGCAAGTGTACTGCAGAAATCTTTGCACCTAGAGAGCTAATCATATCCAAGATCCTCACTGCCTCAGTGCACAGTCTTCAGGATCTTGCTCCTTCCTGCTTGTTTATGCAATACATTATTACGGTGTTGTCTGTTCAGATTTGAACAGGCTGACCTTGTAGCCGAGATAAGGACTGCACTGCCAGCAATACTGCCCTGTGTTCCAGATGACTGATGTTCTCCCACGTCTCCTGTGGGCTCCAAAGGCAACTTACTGTGAGGTTCTCCAGGTGGGTGCCCACCCTAAGAGTGAAGCATCTGCTGGACAGATACTTGTTGGGGATTGCTGGTGGAAGGGAATGCCCTCTCTGAGGTTTCTGTTGTCCCTCCACCACTCTTGTCCCATACCAGTGTCTTTGTGACCGGCATTAGCTTGGGGCAAGAGTCCTATCTTTTGAAGCCAGTTGTCTCTTAAAAGGGAACAGTCAGCACAAAGGACCCTCAACTCAAATGTGGGGCTGGTCCCAATGTGCACTTTGTGGGCAAAGGTTTACTTACTATTATTATATCACACTAATTTTGCTTAGTTCTAGACTGACATCTTCTTTTACTACAAATCCCAGAATCCCCTGCATCCAACAGCAGAGCAGTAGGCAGCAGTGGGAGATTCAATAGCCTGCAGTGCATGTTAGAGCTCTTATAATCTCCGACCAGATGTTTTCCGGGACTGCTTTTCTCCCGGGGTTAAGTGCAGCCCTCTGTACAGGCAGCAGGACCAGAAAACAAAAGATCAGAGCTTAAACAAGCACTGCAAGCTACTGAATCTTCTCACTGCTGTCTACTGCTCTGAATCATCTGCACAGGATTCTGGGATTTACAGTAACAGAAGATGTCAGCCTACAACTAAGCAAAATTAGTCCGATACAAATCCACTATACCACAGCAAACAGCAAGCAAACCAAAATGTCTCTGCACAAAAAGTACACACTGGGACCTAGTGTGGGGACCTTGGTGGTGACCGTTCCCCTTTAAAATTCATTCTATCTTGTGTATCCATTTTGGCTTGGATTAAGCAACAGATGGTCCCTACACAATATGGCGCTACTGGTAAGACTGAGTGGCACGGAATCTCCCTCATTTGAAACCTGGCCCATGGCACCACTGCTGTGGATGCAGCCATGTGGACCAGTAGCTGTAAGAAATCCCTAGCTGGCCTTGGCTGGCCCAAAGTGAAGGATTCTGCAGTGGCAATCAAATCTGAAACCCTTCCCTGAGGGAAGAAGACTTTCCCATGCAGGTGTCCAGTTCAGCATCTATGAAGTTCAGTAGCTGAACAAGTTCCATCTGAACTTCTAAAGGTTTATCAGGAATCCAATGTCTTCTAAGTTGCTTTTTACCTTTTGGATAGAGCACTTGGCCTCTTGTTCTGTTTTTCCCCAAGACTAGACAGTCATCCAAGTAGGGAAAAACCACACCTTTCCTTCACAGATGTGCTGCCACCATGGCCAAACACTTTGTGAAGACTGTTGATGGTAAAGTGAGGCCAAAGAGGAGGACTACAAACTGGTTAGTACTGGCAGTTTCCTAGTCTGAACCAGAGACATTTTCTGTGGGTAGAGCTGACTGGAAAGTGAAAATAGACACCTTTCAGATCCAGTGACCTTAACCACTCCCCTAGCTGTAGGGATGATATTACTGTGCCCAGTGTAACTATCTTTAATCTTTCCTTTCTGATATGCCTGTTCAGATATCTTTGGTCTGAAATGGGCACCACTCCCTTTTTTTTTGGGGGGGGGGAGAATCAGAAGTACCCTGAAAAGGGGCCCTTGCCCCACAAAGAGGCAGGAACCTTTTCCACTGCTTTTGCTTGTAGGAATCTGTTTACTTCCAGTTCCAGCAGAATTCTTTCTGTGGGTGAATTGCCTGGAAAATGTTTGCATTTCTGAAGTTTTGTGAATTCTTTGAACTGCAGGGACAATACCTGGCCTTTTTTACTCATTCCTGGAAGTAGTGAGCCAGCCTTCCTTGCACTAGCAATGGCTGGGCAACCTTGGCAGAAATGTCAGGGGTTTTGTTTTGGTTGAGGATTGGAGACTGTTGCTGCTGCAGTATGCCTGGGGCCCCTCCTGTCTCTGCCCCCATCGTAACCTCTTTGGGGTTGGTACTCACAGGGAACATAATGTCTGGGATAGCAGCCTCCTACCCCTGCCTCCCCTGCCATAAAGCCTGTAGGAAGTGGAGGCCTTTTCTTTATCAGTGTTTTAAGTGGTTTTGTTCTCATCAACTTTCTTAATGCATACCTCTGTTTCATCACCAAAAAGTGAATTTCCTTTGAACTGGAAATCCTGGCCATGGTCTGAGTGAGCTGGGAAAGAATGGCTGTCCTAAGCCAGGGCAATTGCCTCAATAACACTGCATGGCCTAGAATCCTTGAAGCAGACACATTAGTGTGTGCAGCCATGTGGAACTGGTATTTAGTTGCATCCAGGGTTGACTCTGCTGTAGCTACCAGATCCTGTACTACCATGTACTCCACAGTGCCTTCTAACAAGCAGTCTGGTAGCATCCCACCCCCAGGGACGGAAGTGTCCAAGGGACACTCTTGCCTCCCTCCTTGCCACTCTCCACTCCTAACATCCAGGCTTGGGGTGCAAACCTGGGTCACCAGCGTGCCTAGTGAATACCAATCGCTCAGCGCCTCAGAGCCGGCTCGTTCATAAAATTGCTATGGCTCGGAAGGCCTAGAAAAATTGCCACACTTTTGGCATGTCCTCTGCAGAGGGCATTTGTCTGGCGTCCAATACCTGTTCCTTTCCTTCTTCAGAAGAGTGGTACAGGCATTCTTTTTGTTTTTTCTTGGCAGACACTGTTTCCAGTGCCTGCTCCAAGGCTCATTTTTCATACTTTTGCCATTACTGGATTCAGTGTTCCCACCTTTCGGACACCCTGCTATCTTTACCATGCTTATCTGATGGCAGAGCTGCTTTATCTTTTTTCTCTGCCCCTTTGACAGGGACTGCTGCTGTTTAGGAGGAGATGCATCTTCTGATGCGTTCTTTCCATCATCATTAGGAACCCTGTCAGAGCCTTTATTGAGCTTTGGTTTCATAGAGGCAAACTGAGAAGCCATACAGTGGTTGTTACAGAAAAGTTGACAATACCACGGTAATTCCCACTACCACAGTAAAATTACCGCGTAAAACCCCAATGTTATTCAATGGGATTTTAACAGGAGTAACAGGGTAAATCGTAGTACTTTTACATGGGAATTACCGTGGTACCGCCAACTTTTCTGTAACAACCACTGTAAATTCTTCTCCCCCCTCTTTTGTTCTAGGTTTTAATGCAAAGCTTTTTACAGAGCTCACAATCTGTAAAATCGTGACATATGCCCAGGCACCTTAAACAGAGCTCATGGCAGTCTGCCCTTGCCAGAAGTTTAAAAAAAAAAGCAATTTACACAATTTTGAAAGCCTGTAGTCCGGTTTTCTTTTTCTTAGTTCTATCTGTCATGCCAAACAATGAAAACCTAAATTGAGCAAATCTCAGTTCCCCAAAACAGTCCACATTGTTCCAACAGGAAAAAAATCTGAAATTTTGGTTCCCTATAAAAGAAACTACAAGAAATAAATTTGGAGCAGTTTTCAAAAGTCAGATTTAAAATTAAAAGAATGAAGCAGTCCAGTTTCCTCTCAGCGGGAACCACAACTAAAAGGGTCATACTGTTAGTTTAAAACGCCATTTTAAAAAACTTTCTCACAACTGTGGCAAAAAGAAGGCAAAAAATGTGGTTCCCTTTAAGCAGGGACCACACTAATCAAGATTCTGACAAATTACAAATTTTAAAGCACAGCATCCTAACAGAGTTACTGAGCCCTAACTATAACAAGAAACTTTCACTTTTAAAAACAATACATTGCTCTGGTGACCAGTGAGCAGACTTCGAGGCAACTGCTCTTTTCAGGTGGAGGAACAAATATAACATTAAGGCTAGAGTGGAGCGTGGCCACAGTGCAGAGTATGAACCTTGAGTTCTAAATGCTATAATTAACATAAAGTTCTGTGTTTGAGGCATCACTCTGGAAGGAAGATGATGCTTGCTGTAAAGCATCAGTGAGGGACTGTGTTAAAAAGGCCATTTTGAAAATTTTGGGGGGAAATATTTAAAAAATGACCACGTTTTTAGTAAAAGTTCAAAAGGCATTGCAAATACATTAACTACACTTACCTTATTTCCTCAGTTGGCAGTCGCAGTTCCAGGAGGAGGATGTCTTTCAGCTCAGAGACTGGATCTAAAATGGTTGACCACCTGTAGGTGAGTGCGGGGTGTGGGGTGGCAATGGACAGTTTTCTTTATCTTAGTTTACAAAAAAAAAAAAAGGGATGAGGGACAGTTTTTTAATACATGGGTACCAACACTGAGCATTGGGCACACAGTGCCTATTTTCTGTATGGCAGTGCTGGGGATGGGTACCCCATTGCTGCACACTTTGCGGTGGGCAGGGGGTTCTGTAGCCGGGGGGACGGCTTAACTGGCATTGGAGGTGGGCATCCCAGTGTCAGAAACCTTCATTCTTTAGCTGCACTGGGTACTGGGCACACCGGTGTCCAGTTTGCATAGGAGGCAGTATAGCGCAGTGGGTTAAGACTCTGAGCTACAGATCTGGAGACCTGGGTTTGAATCCCACAGCCACCTAGGTGCATACTGTGCGATCCTGAGCAAGTCACTTAACTTCCGTGTGCTCCCAAGTCACATCTGGAAACAAGCTTCAGATTAGTGTGCTACTCCTGGTTAAACAATGTTCCCTGTTCCCCCTTCCCTGTTCCAAACAGAATACAGACACTGGCTCATGGCTGCCAACAGGCCTCTTAAAGATGCCAAAAAACAAATTTATGGTGAGGAGTCATAAATCATATCATGTATGCAAATTGAGGTCAGACTCCAACCCAAAGACATGAATGCTTTTAAATTTTCTGTTATAAATTACTATCTGTTCCAACAGCCAATGTTTTGTAGCCCCAAGGCCACTTCCTCAGGGATATCAGTGGTCCTGCAGACACATAGTACAACAAGTTTGAACATGTCATAGTTAAATCTGATGTAACGAAATTATATAATCTCCCAAACATAAATATACATAATAGAACAAACAATTATTAGTATATTTCAGAATTATAAAAATATCCTTCACCAAAATAAACTTTATGTAATTTTCCATGTGAAAATTCCAATATTCCATGATCTTATTTTCTGTGTACCAAAATATGTTACGTGATTTACATAATAACAGCATATACTTAGGAATCTCTGTGCTATGTCACTTCTCTTTACATAAATGTAGGATTTAACCATTCAATCTGAAATTAGATACATAAATGTAAAATTCTGACAGGAAAACTGTTCCTTTAAAGATACACAAGTTTCCAAATTATATTGTTCTATTGGCTATATGTTCATATAACAAATTTTGAAGGAAATGCTGGCTTTAAGTCATGTTGACCTGGGTCCTACCTTCATCAGTGCTCATTCAAAATATTCAAGGGGAACAATCAGTACGAAGGGCCCTACACTCAAGTGTGGGTCTGGTCCCAATGTGCACTCTGTGTGCAAAAACATTTTGGTTTACTTAGTGTTTATGGCAGTATAGTACAAAGTATCTGACTAATTTTGCTTAGTTCTAGGCTGAAATCTCATGTTACTACAAATCCCAGAATCCCATTCAAATGACATGGCAGCAGTAGCTCAACAGCAGGAGATTCAACAGCCTGCAGTTCAAGTTAAAGTTTATATAAACTCTGATCTTTTTGCCTGCTGGCCCCGCTGTCCTACCTGGGCTAGGTACAGTCACAGAGGACTGCAAGCAGACCTGGAAAACATCTGTGTAACAGGGTGCCTCTGTTATGAAAGTAAGATGTAATAAAACCTAGGGAAACCCCTTGAAAGAAGATGCATCCCCCATTTCTATTTCACTCTATTCTGTCCTCTTTATTTTTCGTTCTGTTTTTTTCCTTGTCAGGGTGGCCAACCTGACAATCTCTCTCACTCCCCTCCGACTATACCTTTTGTTACCCCGATGCATCCATTAGCACTGAAAGTGCTTAGGAACAATACTACTGTTACCAACTGCTCCGAAGCCTTTTTTTTTTTTTTTTGTAGCCCTGCTGCTGTTAATGGAGTGGAGCTCCATAGTCCTGTAAACTGCAGTTGCAATTTAATTCTATGGACAGAGTGAGAGCCGAGAAAGAGGCTCTCATTCATGCTTCATGCCGCAGGAGGTGACAAATGCAAATTCGGGGGACACAAAATTAACACTATGGGCAGAAATAATGTTATAAGACCCGTAGTGTTCACCCAAACAAAACACAAAGAGATCTAATTGGAAAACAGCCCCACAATGTGTCATATGGCTGTTTTTATTAAAATGAAGCTGCAAGTGTAGGAGAGGAGCAGAAAAGTGCTCCAACTCGGGAAACAGCGAGCGCGGCTCATTAAAATTACTAATGTGAATGAGGATGGGAGACACTACGGGCAGGAAAGGGATATATAAGTCCCGTAGTGTCCCCAAGTGAATAAGGTGCTCAGAAATTGCTGGCAGCCCCAGAATGTGGAGACTGGGGCTGCATGAGGATAAACAAGGCTGAAATGCAAAAGAGCCCAATGGCTGCAATTTCAGCCATTGACTGGTGCAAAATTATCTGTGCATCTCCACAAAGAGTGGGTGAGGCATGCAGAGTCTACCAAAACCTTGCTTTCATGGAGTTAATGCAACAAGGGAGGGTTATAGAAAGAAAAACCTTGTAGAAAATAAATGAAATAAAAAGGAACAAGGTTTTGGGAACATTTTCTTTTGAACTTGCATAGTTTGGACTCATGAGGTTGGCAAAGGAATAGAAGATGAGCAGCATGCCCTTATTATTCTATTCACTTGACCTATAAGGAATTCCAACATTACAAAATATATTATGGGAGGACTTTACCTGGTCTGAAGATAGAACTGTCTATAGGGCCAGCAGCCCATAAAATGGCTGTTTTTATAAGACTCCTAGGAAGTGAGGTCACCCTTGGTGGGCGGAGCCTAGGACCCTCATTATGGAATAACCCCTAGATTAAAGTTATTATGAGAGTTAGAGCCCAAAAAGGGGTAAGAGGTGTATAGCTAAATGTAATTCCTGTGTATTTAACTATGAACCGATTGCTAGACGGGTCGTACTTTAATGTAACCCTAGGAAATAAGGTATATGTGTTAATGAGGTATCACATGTTAGTGATGTCACTCCAAAACTGCTATATAAACTCACCACCAGGGGGATATGATAGATAGGTGGGTCAGTGGTGGACTGACCACAGAGAGAGAAGGACCCCAGTGTGTATGCTTTCACACTAGAGTCATCTGTTAAAAAATAAAAGAAAGGACATTTCAGGAGTCTTGGAAATAAGTATTTCCTGTTTGCTGTTGGTGTGAAGATTAACACCTTTTTCCTTTCTGTAAACACTATTTTTTGGGATTTTTGGCAAATAAATTGACAAATGCATTTATTTGCATTTTTTATGCATCTTACTTACTGTCTGGGTGTCTGTTATTATCTTACGCTTCTACACTGGTGTCAGATGTGGGAGGTGCACACCATATTACATGGTCGGTGACGGAGAAGACCAGTACCCAGTTATTGCCAGGCTTGGGCCCAGGAGCAAGACCCAAGATGAAGAAGACAGAGGATGTGGACGTGGATGAGGAGACCCTGAAGCAAGAGGCTGCCCAGATGACCCCAGCACCTGATGACCCAGGAGAGCTTCTAAAATGGCTGTCTATGCCAGCTGAAAATGGAACACCAGAGGGAAGAGGATCATCGCCAGAGGGAGGAGGACAGATGTCTCCAAGCAGAAGAATGCAGGCAAGACGAAAAATAGAAAGACACTCTGAAAGCTATTCAGGCTCAATCCCAGGGTCAGCCTGATATAACTGTGCCAAGAGACATTAAATAAAGCAAAGTGTCTGAAAGTGATGATACTGAGGTGCACCTCACCACTTTTGAACGCATTGCCCAAACTTGTGCATGGCCCCATGACCAATGGGTCATAAGACTGGTTGCCTACTTAACAGGCAGAGCACAACTGGTGTACAGCCAGTTCGTTGGGGTGGACGCCAATAATCAAGACCGAGTAAAGGAGGAGGTATTGAGATACTATGACATCAGCATGGAAACTTATAGACAGCGCTTCCGGTCACAGAAAATGACAAGTTACGATACTCCCAAGGAGATCTATGCCAGGTTGAGAGACTATTGTGGGAAATGGTTGCAACCTGCAGTAAAAACCAAAGAGCAGATAATGGACATGATCATAACTGAGCAGTTCATCCAGGTGTTGCCCCCATGATGTGCAGTTATGGGTGAAGGAACATCAGCCTGAGTCAGCCGTGGACACCATAAAACTGGTGGAGGATTACTTGGCAGCTCGACCTACCAGACCAAGAAGACAACAAGGTACCCCACCTTATGCTACGGAGCCAGTAAGACCTTTTTATGCTAATACCCACCAGAATAATTATACCAGGCGAGATAGAGGGGGAAGAATTCCCTATTCTGAACTAATCTGCCATGGTTGCCTGGGCAAAGGCCATATAGTGAGGAACTGTCCCAATAAGAAAATATCTGACATGACTCATTTAGCATTGGCAAATATCGGATATGTTGCTACAGTGGGGATTGAAGAACAACAGACTTTGGGTTTATTGGATTTTGGGAGTAGACAGACACTGATGAGAGCAGATTTGGTCCCGGGCAGTGAGGTTACCCCGAATGATACTACTGTCATGTGTGTGCATGGGGATATACATCAATATCATACTACAACAGTTCAACTAACTGTTAATAATGAGCAACACTGCATGACTGTGGGACTGGTACCCCGATTACCAGTGCCAGTAATTATTGGTCAGGACTTTCCCCATTTCCACTCACTGATGCAAACACATCATGATTACCTTGAACCAGTGGGTATGGTAACCCGCTCCCAGACAAGGAAACAACAACTAGAGCAGATTGAGGACCCAGGGAAAACAAGAAAATCAAGAAACGAAAAGAGAAAAAGAGGCAGTGGGTAGAATAGCAGAAGAAGAATGTGTCTGGCATAGTGCCAAGACTACCTCTGAATGATATAAAAAAAGAACAAAAAGCAGATGTAACTTTACAACCTTTTTTCCTCCAGGTTCAACAGGAGAGAAACCCTGGACAGTCTTGTTTTATTTTATTTTAAAACATAATATTTTATGTAGGGTTACTGTTGATCCTGTTTTGGATATACCAGTAGCACAATTTATGGTACCAAAGGTTTATAGGGAGAAGGTAATGCAGCTTGCCCACGATATACCCATGGTAGGACATGAGGGGAGGGATCGAACCTTGCAAAGGTTACCCTCCAGATTCTGCTGGCCAGGTATCCATCAAGATGTGGCAGAATACTGCCGTGCCTGTGCAGAATGTCAGCTAGTTGCCCAGGGTGGGAAGCTAGACCAGGTGCCCCTACAGCCCATTCCTCATGTCACCACTCCTTTCGAGAGGATTGTGATGGATGTTGTAGGACCCCTTTCTAAAAGTTCTAAGGGTAACCGTTTTATCCTTGTGGTGTGTGACTATGCCACACGGTACCCGGAGGCTGTTCCCATGTGCACTGTTACTGCCCCACGAATAGCCAAGGAACTGGCTAAGAGTTTTAGTAGAATGGGAATATCCCAAGAGATTCTCACCGACAGAGGCAGTAATTTCACCTCTGTCATGTTAAGAGAGCTATATCGCCTCCTTGGGGTATCCACAGTCAGAACCACTCCCTACCATCCTCAAACTGATGTGTTAGTAGAAAGATTCAATAAGACCTTGAAGAAAATGCTGCAAAAGTATGTACAGGAGGAAGGTAGAGATTGGGACAAATATCTCCCTTACCTCCTGTTCGCCTACAGAGGTGTACCACAAGCTACCACAGGGTTTTCACCTTTTTCCTTGCTGTATGGAAGGAAAGTACAGTTACGTAAGAACTTACCATAACAGTAGATCTTCGAGAGGAGCTCTTGCAGCAGGCTATCACAATTAGGACTATGCGACAGGCACTAGGACCCTCCGGAAAACTTCTCAGCCAGCAATACCGAGCAGGGACCGCCCCCGATGTCAGTTCCACCCCGGCCTCAGCTCTGGTACAAAAGGGGGGCGGACCCAGCTCCACCCCAGTTCCCCTGCCATGTCCCGAGAATGAGCCCTGACAGGAGAATTGAGTGAAGCATGAAGATGGAATTCTGTACACCTCAGAGGGGGAAGGAGGGCGGGAAAGTAATGCCTGCTGCAAGAGAGCTCCTCTCGAAGAGCTTCTGTTACGGTAAGAACTTACGTAACTGTACTATCTTACTTCGAGTGGGATCTCTTGCAGCAAGCTATCACAATTAGGACCGAATCCCAAGCAGTCCCTCGCCAAGGAGGTAATCGACCCCGGGAGGTGGAGATGGAGCTGAACATAGAGGCTCAAGACAGTAGTCCCTGAAGGACTGCAAGGCCAAAGCCTGCACGGCGTCTGGAGGCAATGTCCAAGCTGTAGTGCTTCACGAAAGTATGCACGGAATTCCAGGTAGCAGCTGCGCAAATATCCTTAATGGATATGTTCCGCAGCACGGCAAAGGAAGCAGACACTCCCCTGGTGGAGTGACCCCTAACCGGACCCGGAAGGGGCTTGTTATGCTTTCCATAGCAGAAAGAGACACAGTGGACAATCCATTTAGATATGGTCTGCTTGGACACTGGTCTCCCCAAGTGTTGTGGCGCAAAGGCCACAAACAATTGCTCCAATTTACAGTGATTAGCCGTACACTTAAGGTAATACCTAAGCGTCCTGTGACCGTCCAAAGTGTGAAGGAGAGCCTCCCCTCTGTTAGAGGATGAAGGAAAATAAACTGGAAGGTCAACAGACTGGTTGAGGGTCAGCTCAGAGACCACTTTCGGAAGAAACTTAGGGTTCGTCCTCAGGGAAACCCTTTTCCTGTGGAAAATGAAATATGGTTCTTTACACATCAGAGCCTGAAGCTCTGAAACTCTTCGAGCTGAAGTAACGGCAACTAAAAAACAAACCTTCCAAGACAGGTATCGCAGCTCACAATCCGCTGCAGGTTCAAAGGAGGAAGGGTAAGCTTCTCCAACATAAAAAGGAGGTTCCAGGGTGGGATAGGATCCCGAATGGGAGGTCTCATATGAAGAATTCCCCATAAAAAGGTGCGTGCCACATCCAATTGGGCTAAGGTTCTGTTACCCGAAAGGGCGTGATAAGCCGAGATGGCCCACATGTGCACCTTTATGGAGGAGTAGCTCAAGCCTTGTTGGTATAAGGAGAGAAGATACTGAAGAGCTGGGTTCACTGGACAGGAAACGGGATCCAGATGGTGAGACGAGGCCCACAAACAAAAACGCTTCCATTTCATAGCCTAAGTGGAGCACGTGGAGGGCTTCCTCGCTGACACAAGAACTTCCGCCACCTCTGGCGATACCCTGTACCTGTACTTTGCTACGTCTGAAGGAGCCAAGCATGAAGGTGCAAGGATCGGAGATCGGGATGAACCAGCGAGCCCTGATCCTGGGACAGCAACTGTGAGCATATTGGCAGCGGAACTGGAGGTTCCATGGAAAGCCGCTGAAGCAGTGGAAACCAAATCTGCCGAGACCACAGCGGGGGCGATCAGAATCATTCATGCCCCCTCGGCCTGTAACTTCAACAGAACCCTCTGGACGAGAGGAAAGGGAGGGAAGCGTAAAGAAACCTCCCTGCCCAACACAGGGACAATGCGTCTGGCCAGAAAAACACCAGGCGCGGGCTCTCGCAAGCAGAAAAGCGGCAGTTTGGTGTTGCGTGGTAAAGATTTAGGGAGCTTAGGTCCAGAATGGGACAAAGGTCCTGGGTCTTTTTTGGAACCAGGAAGAAGTTGAAGTAATACCCTTTTCCCTGCTGTCTCAGAGGGACTGGTTCTATCGCCCTTTTTTGCAAGAGGGCCTGTATCTCTCCTTCTATGACAGGAATATGAGAAGGAGGATATCTGGAGAACCTTGGTGGAGTATCTGGAGGAATCTCCATGAACTCTAAAGTGCGTCCTCTCCTTATGACATCTAGGACCCATTTGTCTGCAGTTATTGAGCTCCATCCCTGAAAGTACAGGGAGAAGCGACCCCCTACCACCTCCCCTGGTACCTCCACCAGAGGAGGGGGGGTCAGAAGGGGAGTCATTGGGCGGAGCCAGGGGTGGGCAGAGAGGCCTGGGAGGACTTGGGCCCATGGAGAGGAGTGCCTCCAGGCTGCTGGTTGCCGGCTCTTCTCCGAAAGCCTCCTCTCTGACCCTGTTGATTGCCACGGGCTTGACCACCTGAGGGCTTCCAAAATGGCTGCCTTTGCTGCCTCCGCTGGTCTCCACGGTATATTTGACGGACAGACCAGATGGACTTGCCTGACTCTTGGAGGCGAGAGATCAAAGACTCAGTCTCCTGCCCAAACAAAACGGTACCCTGGAACAGTTAAGTCCTGGATACCGGACTGCAGATCCTGATGAAAGCCCGAGACCCTCAACTAGGAATGGCGCCTGAGGCAGACACCTGACACTGCTGCTCTGGCTGCCGTATCTGCAGTATCGTACGAGGCACGCAAAACATGCATGCCTACGTCCGAGCCCAATTTAAGAATGTCTAGAATCTCCATTTTCTTCTCGGAGTCTGGCAAGGCATTAACCAGCTCTTGTCCCCGCTCCCATAATGCATTCTGGTACTGGACCATGTGCGTAAGGAAATTCAGGGACCAACTGAACAGGTGGAGGCAGAGTACACTTTCTTGCCCACCTGGTCTAAGTAGCAGGATTCCAGATCAGGAGGCTGTGAGCCGAGATGTTTAGGCTGCTTAGATTTATCGTGAGCAGCTGTAATAACTGAAGAGTCCACCTGAGGATGCTCGGACAAGAATGGTTCATCCTTTGAGGCCCTACACAGCCTGTCTGATTTCTTCAGAACTGCCAGGGCTGAAGCCGGACACTTCCAGGTCACTTTGGTGACATCTTGGAATGTGTCCACTAAAGGAGGTACCACCAAGGGTTTGGGCTCCTTTTGCCTAAGGTACTTAGCCAAACGTTGGCGCTCCAGATCCAGGTCCTCCGTGTCCCACTCATTGGAGGCCTGGACGTGCCTCATGATGTCCATGAAAGTGGTATCATCAGGAGGTGAGCAGGGCTGGTCCTTCTCTCCCAGGGAACCCCCAATTACTGAAAAGGAAGAGGCAGAAGATGAAGAGGAAAAGGAGGAATAGCTGCTGGGTGACGAATAGCCAGACCTGTCCTTATGGCTAGCCCCACTCGAGCGTCGGTGGCTCACCGACCGATGTTGGTCGACGGTCACAGGACCGACGGCGGAGTGGGGACCGACGTCAGGAGCGGTCCAGTCTAGCAGAACGGGAACGGCTCCTAGTGTTAGACCTGACCTGGCATTGGCTACCCGTTCTGGTAGAGCGCTGGTGTCAGTCAACGGACCGTGACTGGGAACAAGCCTTAATAGGAGTAGGAGGTGGCAGCCTGTCAGGGGTCTTCCTTGGGGAAGAAGCACCTCCTGGCTGTGGTTCACCCGGAGGGTCTGGGACTGGTGATGGGGCCGGCTCCGGGAGGGTCCACTTCTGGACCTGCCCCACCAGAAGAAAACAGATCCTGGAGCTCTGCCCTCTCAAAAAATAGAGGCCGCTTTCCCTGGAAATGGAATATCCAGGACGCCGACTCAGCAGGACAGCCCACTTGGAGCCCCGGTGAGGAGGACTTAGGATGACGATGCAGCCCTTCGCTGGCTGCATCCGGATCCATCGCCCATCACCCGCATCAGTAAAGGGACCGATAACGGGACCAACTGGGGGCGCTTGGTTTGTCCTTGACTCGTAGGGCGCCATGTGACAGGCGGCGCCGGGGCCTTGGAAGGCGGATCGAAGCTTGCGCCTCCGAGGATTTCACGGTGACCCTGAGCAGAGTCACCTTAGGCTTCGCTGGCCTCTCCCCCAAAGGTCCAGCCTTAGCCTGGTCTTTAGACTTGGGATGCTCACCTGAGCCCTTGGATCCACGGGCTGTCTTGGGAGAAGGCCGCGAGCGGGAGTGAGACCGGGACCTGGACTGGTGCCGGGACCAACTACAGTCCTTTTCATGGGACCGCTTGGACTTATCTTCCTCCTTCTTCTGCTTCTCCCCTGAGGTGTGCAGATCTATCTTTTGTTCCAGCAGATATGATTTCAGGGCCTTCAAGCAGCGGATCCAAGTTTGGCTGGTGAACTTCTTACAGGCCAAACAGGCCACGCTTTCGTGGTCAGGCCCCAGGCAAAAAACACACTGCCGATGACCGTCTTTAGATGGGATTTGTTGGCCGCAACCATACTTGTTAACATGGGGTCCCATCGAGGAGACTGATGACGGTGAAGACATGTGTCGGTAGGCGCTGAAAACCGTCGAAACTTGTGGAGAAAAAAAAGAAAATCGCAAAAATAGGGAAAAAACTGAGGTTCTTTAGCTGGGCTGGTAAGCCAAGATGAGCAGGAACTCTTCACATGCGCGGGACGCGGCGGGAAAAGAACTGAGGTGGAGCTGGGTCCACCCCCTTTTGTACCAGAGCTGATGCCGGGGTGGAGCCGATGTTGGGGGAGGTCCCTGCTGGGTATTGCTGGCCGAGACGTTTTCCAGAGGGTCCTAGTGCCTGCGGCATAGTCCTAATTGTGACAGCCTACTACAAGAGCTCCCACTCGAAGTAAGATCCCCAGGGGACCAATGGATGTGGTAAAAGAACACTGGGAGGAAGGTACCAATGTTGGGTTTAGTAACATACTAGACTACAGGTCAGCATTAAGGGAAAGATTGGTAAAGTATGTCACCATGGCCCACTTGAATGTGAACCAGAAACAAATAGGGCAGAAAGAGGCCTATGATGTGGGTTTAAAGTACAAATGTTTTATGCCAGTGGAAAAAGTCTTGCTATTGCTGCCATCTACAGAAAACAAGCTACTGATGCAATGGCAAGGGCCCTATTCTGTAGTAAGACAAACCAGGACGGTAAACTCTGAAATCGAAATGCCTGGTCATAGACCAGTAAAAAGTGTGTACCATGCTAACCTACTAAGAAAGTGGACAGAAAAACCCCAGACTCAATTCATGAAGGACAGCGCTTGACTAACAAGGGCCATGTTAGTCAAGCGGTGTCCTTCATTAATCGTCAAGTGACCATTTTGTAGCTTAAAAATGAATGAGAAATCAAGCCCCATTTATTTGACTGGGGCGCGCCCTTGCGCTCTCCCTGGCCACACATCATTACATGCTTGAGCACGGAAGCGTGGTGGCCAAACCCAAACACTCAGAATACAGAGGGCTTTCACTGTGTAACTGAAAGTTACAAGGCATATTATTAAGGTACAGGCTGCTTTTATTCAGTAAAACCAGAATATTATAACGGCCCATGACGGCAGTTACCACTGTGTGTGAGTGGCTGCCTTACATAGGAAATTTCCTTTAAACAATTTCTCCTTCCCTTTTCCCATTAACAAATCTCTTCTCCTGGGCATAATCCCTGAAAAATGGAAAGTCATCCTGGTGGTTCCTGTCGGCAAAAAGAAATAACTGAAAACTACAGACCCATCTTGCTACTCTGCACGCTTGCTAAAATTCAGGAGAGGCTGCTGTAGGACCAATTCCAGATCTACCTAGAATACAATCACCCCCTCACAGGTGTCCAGCATATTTTTCGTAAAAAAAGATGGCACTGACACTGCACTGGTGTGTGTGACCTCAGACCTCCTGAATGCTATGGAGAACAGCACGGTCACAGCAGCAATTTTTAATCGACCTTACCAAGGCGTTTGGACTTGGTCAATCATGACCGCCTGCTGGCCAAACTAAAGTTACTAGGGCTAGACGACCTTTCCTGCTGCTAGTTCTACAACTACCAGACTAATCAAAAACAGTGTAAAGTGGCAAGGTGTGTACCACAAGGCTCTATTCTTGGTCCCCTCCTAACTTTCCTCTTCATTAATGATATGTCCAGAAACTGCAGAGGGGCTACAGGTATGTTACAACTCTCTGCAGATGATGCTATTTTGTACTGATCTTCTGCAGACATTACCTGGATAAACAGTAACCTAGAGAGGGACTTCTAACAACTGGAAAACTGGCTCTTAAACTTTTCCTTATGTAATAATAATAATAATAATAAAAAAAAAAATCATGCACTTTGGACAGAGAAGGCTAGGCACTGATGGCACTCACCTCGGAGTGGTGAGGTCACAAATATCTTGGGGTTCTGCTTGACCAAGACATGGTATCTGGACCCTGTGTGGATGCCGTAGCCAAAACACTGCATCAAAAACTTGACTTCCTCTACAGGCTTCTCCACTATCTTTTGAAGAAGGCACACCTTGCCACTGCAAGCAGCACCCCTAATGTCAGTACTCTTTTATGGTGCCCCTGTCCTACAGTCCATTTGTGAATCAGAAATAAAAAGGTCAAAACCCTGGATAATAGAGTTGGATGCTTCGCCACTGGTGCTTCCTCAAGGGACCACTATTGCAGAGTGTTTGTGGCTCTTGGTTGGCCTTCATTTGATGCAAGGCTACACACCCTAGGCTCATGGGAATACTTAAGCAACATGTGAGGCCCCTGTGTTCCACTGCTAGCCCTTTTCTAGAAATCCCTAGGGTAGAGTCAGAATCTGGTACGAGATCATTCTCTCTCATCCTTAGCTACTTCTCTGTGGAACACATTACCATTACCTGTGAGATTCTAAACTGCCCCACTCTCCTGCACTGTTCAAAAAGAAGCTTAATGCCTGCTCACTTGGGGTGAACCACTGCAAGTGCACTGCCGTGACATGCTGCATATTTGGCCAAGTAATTTCTCAAGGGATAGCCTGACTGACTACCATCCTCCTGCTGGAGCTTATATTTCTCCAACTGCATTTTATGTTTGTTTTTAATTAATTATATGCTGTTGTAACTGAGATCCTGTAACTTAATACTGAATGTATGTTCATTATGCTATGGTTGCAACTAACCTTTGTACCATGTGTGTATGATTACTCCACTGAAATTTATTCTCACAAAGTTTATTTTCTCTTTTTTTTCTGTTCTACTCTGTAGATATTGTGAAATTGCACTCACTGTATGTAATTTATTCTGAGTCACCCCTGAAAAAGGGACTTGCATCTCTCAGTTGGCCTACCTAGTTATCAAAATTCAAATAAATAAAATAATTTACTTCTAATAAGAATTTGTGTCCTGTATCAGAATCTACTGAAATGGTTTCTTTGAAGCTTTGATAATACACTAGAACACGATAGGATTAACACAGAAGTGTTTGAATCTGAGAAATGGTTGCTACTGAAGCTTTATTTGAGGGGGTGTCAAAGAAATTTCCTTTAGAAAATATGCTTATCCGCTTCAAATATAATTTATTAACTGATTAGAGAAAGTGAACTGAATGCTTGAAACAAACTACAGTAGGTTTCAAAGACACTGTTTGACAGAACTGTATGCAAAACGGGACCTATTTTACTATTACTATAATAATATTGTTTTCTAACACGGAGCTAATAGACGTACATTACACGTGTCTGAAACCTTTGTTTTGGAACATGACTTGATATAAGAACTCACTGTGATCAGCATAGAATTGTGTGCTTTTATCAGAACATGTGTCAAATTGTTATATGAACGTGAACTCATCACTGAAATTGAGAAGAACGTTAATATAGAATGGATGCTCTCTTTTTGGAAAAAGCTACTGTTAATTCACGGATGTAAGAGGGGCACAAATTCCTATTTTACTTTAGTATCTCATGGCGTTGGATTAAATTTCAATATTTCAATACAGAGTTAAGCATATTAAAATAATTAGGGTATAGCTAAATTTTAACTTTGAAGGATACAAAAAGTTGGACTTTCTTCTTGCCTCTTCACAGGAGCTGTTGTTAATATTTTGAATTAGCGTCGCTGAAGGTACAGCCCTATACAACATGACTTATGACCAGCATTTCCTTCAAAATTATATAAATACATATACAGTGTACATACATATATATTACAGTGGCATATACACATTATAGCTGCATAGTAGTGCAGCAATAGTTAGGGTTGCCGAGCCACTTCTATGTTAAACCCAAGTTTGCATGTTAATAACTTTGCAACTGTTTGACCGATTTGGGTAAAATTTTGCATGCACGGTCTGGTATCATAGATCTCTGGATCTGGCACGTTGCGTTACAGTTGGATATGCCATTATGGAGCTGTGGAGTGCCAGAAAACATAAAAACAAAATGCACTTTTTGGCCATTTCTTTGCTCGGGGCTACAGCCCAAAGTGTTTTGTCTGTCTGGTCTGAAATGGTCAGGGAATATGCAGTCTGGCTCACTGATGCGCCTTTTGAAGATTTGGTGAAAAAAAATTTTAATCTGTTCAAAAGTTATTCAAATTTAAAGTTTCCCATTATAGTCAATGGGAAAAAATATATGTGCCATGTGAAAGCACCTTTTACTGTCGCAAATCCCCTCAGTAGTGTCATTCCACCATCTTGTTTTCAGTTCGTGGCCAACAAAAAATGATGCAATTCAAAATTTACTGCCCCTAGGTAAACACTAACACTTGTGTTTACCTAATCAGGGTCCGAGGAACACAATGCTGGCATCAGTTTTTAAAAATAACCCCTGGAAATATGTTTTTGAAGATTCCGCTCTGCCCCCCCCAGTAGTGTCGCAAATTGTGAAAGAACGCTGCAACACTTTTGCAAAATTTACGAAACGTTTGTGCTGTTCTTTCACAAATTGAGAAAAACGTTCGCAATTTGTGACAGTACAGCCCCAAAATAAACCATTTCTTTCCCACCTCACTGCAACTAAATGGTTACGGCTTTGGGGCTGAAATTTGCAGAGTGGCAAACCCTTGCCCCACAGATGTGCCTTTTGCTGGTTTGGTGAAAAAATGTACACCACTTCCACAGTTACAGCGTTCCAAACTTGAGGGATTTCCCATAGGATGCCACTGAGGCGCCCATATCTTGAAATCGATTCGATACACAGATTTTTTGCTCCAGGCAACTTAGTCCACCTAAGGTGGACAAAGCATGCATGGAGTTTCCAAGTCATGATTACAACTGCAGTGAGATTGTTTTCATAATTGCTATGGTTACTGAGATATTGCCAGATTAGTGTTACAAGGCCTTTTCATGGCTCTAGGGCTGTGGTATGTCTCTCTACTTATGTGTAAGTGGGAGTGCAGGGCCCAGAGGGCCCGTGCTCCCACATATGCATAAGGTTATGCAAAAAATGGGCAGCATAAAGGGAGTGCACCAGTTACATTACACTTCCTCAAAAAGGAGGAAAATTCATTGCAAAAAACTCCGTTAATGCATCAGTTAGGGTTGACAGCACAGCAACAAAAGTTTGGAAATTCAGTGTTAGGGTTCCCACCCATACCACCCCACACAACAACAGGCATTCTCCTATTCTCCTATACACTCTCTCCTATCTATATTATATATATATATATATATATATATATATATATATATAATATACACATATATATATATATATATATATATATATATATATATACATATATATATATATATATATACACATATATATATAAATAGATATATCTATACATATACACATACATATATATATATATATATATATAATATATACACACACACACACACACACACACACACACACACACACACACACACACACACACACACACATTTCTCCTATACATCCCATTCTCCTATACTGTACCATGTCAGCTTGTTTACACATGGAGTGGGTGAGAATTAGGCCTGACAACCCCATAGCACACCCCAATACCTGTTGGTGTGGGGAAGGGGGTGGGGTGGTAAGGGTGGGAACCCTAACATTGAATTTCCACACTTTTGTCACTATACTATCAACCCTAACTGATGCATTAACAGAGTTTTTTTGCGATCGCACTCTCTCTATATATATATCTAGATATGCAATAGATAACCCACTCTTAGGTGTGCGGTCGCACTCTGATATATACACGGTCATGTGATGTGTTTCAACCAACCAGAGATAATTTTTCCTACCCATTTTATAAATGTATATATTTATTAATTGCAAAAAACTGTTAATGAATGCACCATTAGGGTTGAATCATCAAAAGTAGGGAAATGCAAATTTAGGGTTTCCAAGCGTAAGACTGCACCCCCACTGTGCATGCAGGAACAAGAATGACGGATGTGTTTTGGCGTAGTGAACCCTAATGCTCACCCCACTGTCCTACACTGTACCTGTTTTACCTTACTCATGGAATGGGGTGAGCATTAGGGTTCACAACGCCAAAACACATCCGTCATACCTGTTCCTGCATGCACAGTGGGGGTGCGGTCTTACACTTGGGAACCCTAAGGCTGCATTTCCCTACTTTTGATGGTTCAACCCTAGTGGTGCATTAACAAAGTTTTTTGCAATGAATTTCCTTACTTTTTCAGATAGCTTACCTGTTTGTCTGTCATTTTTGCATTTTTTCATATTTTGACCCCAAATTTTGAACACAGCTTTCTTATGACCCCTCCTCATAAACCCGTAGGTGAAAATGTTCAAATCTGTGGCAAAACACCATTCTGTGCCACGTGTGCGAAAACATGTTTCAAGCAGGAAGTGAAAAATGACAGCTCAACTGTTCAAGAGGTGGTGTGAAAAAATGGCTATGTTGAAAATTTGGAGTGAAAATATTGAAAATTACCAAAATTATGCATGTGTGTAGAAATATTTCAATGACTGTTTACGGCTCATGGCTATTCTTAGGAATGTTTTCACCAAATTTTCAACATGGGCTTTTTGGGACCCCAACTCATGAACAGTGGCACTGTCACTTCGTTACTCGGTCCTGAAAGGTGATTTCCTGCAGCGACTACAAAATCACCTTCTTGGCTGGAATAATGAAACGACAGTCATAGTGTTCATGAGGTGGAGTCCCAAATAGCCGATGTTGCAAATCTGGTGAAAAAATAACTAAAAATAGCAAAGATATCAACATAACTTCAAAATGCCATTGAAATACATTATACGACACTTACTTGAGTCTTCAGTTCATGGTTCAGCTTTGAAGAGTGCAGACATGTCATGGTCCACAGAAGATAACAGTGGATGACCATGAGAGGTAAGTATGAGGTAAGGGTGTGGGGTGGTGGGTGCTCAATGGGAGGGTGGGATGGGGGAGGTGGACGGGGATGATGGACTGTTTTCTTTATTTCAGGACCAAAAAAAAAAAAAAACACTGGGGGACAGTTTTCTTCTTTACAGGAAACAAAAGAACCATTTCGCACACTGGGAGTGGGCTCCCCAGTGTTCGTCACATTGTGGACACTGCAGTGTCGACATGGGATTGGGCCCTGATCTCGCAATTTAAAAAAAAATAGAAGGGGCTAAGTGTTGGGGGGGGCACATCTGACACCAGGAGTGGGCATTCCAGTGTCAGAGTAAATGAAATAAATAAATGAAGAGGGTGGGGTGCCACTAGACACCAGGGAGAGTGGAACAGTGGCCTGTGATCAGCGGCTGGGGGTGCCACTAGACACCAACATTTTGAGACAGCAACACTAAGCCATTTCTGAGAAATGGCTATAGAAAGAAATGGCAAAAACATGTAAAGTTAGGATTTTTTTTTAGAGTTTGCATCTCCAAAAACACGCAACAGATGCACACAAAATGTGGCATGTCAAGAGAAATACCGCTAGAGATTATGTATGCCAAATATTCTGCAAATCCAAACGATTCCAGAGTTATAAAGGTTCAAATATTCATGATGGAGAAGGCACCCTATGACACTATGTAACCCTGCCTGTAAAAACAAGATACTTATGTGTGAAAAAAAGATACCCATTTGCAAAAATAAGATACATATTTGCGAAAACTGGATATATATTTGTAAAAATAGGCTCATTTTACTTTCCCTCTTACACTTATTTTTCCCCATAGGAAATAAAGAGAAATTAAAACTTTGATAACTTTTCAATGGATTAATTGTTTTTTTTTCCACCAAACCTTCAAAAGGCACATCTGTAGGGCAAAGGCTTTTAGCCCTGAAACTTTAAGACCACAAGAAAAATCTGTTTCTGAGAAACGGCTGTAAAAAAAAAAAAATTGACAAAACCTTAAAATTTTGTGTTTTTTCACCACTCTGTATCTCAAAAACCACAAAAGGGATTCACACAAAATGTTGCAAGTCAAAAGACCTTCCCCTAGCCACAAAGCACACGAAAGTTTGTGTGAATCTGTTTTACTGTTGCAAAGTTATTAAAGTGCAAAGTTTGAGGTTTAACATTAAGCTGCCCGGCCAACCCACCGTGCCAGTATAGTGTGTGTGTGTGTGTGTAGCTATATCTACACACACACACACACACACACACAATATATATATATATATATATATATATATATATATATATATATATATATATATGTATGTATGTATGTATACATACATATATATATATAGATATGACATGGCCTGACTGAAGATGTCATATTTATCTTCACGAAAGGCCAATGATATCATGATATCTCACAAGCGGCGAAGCCATGCATGAGATGATATGATGTCATTGGCCTCGAGTGAAGATAAATATATCTTCAGTCAGGCCATGTCATCTTCTGTTTATACGATGTATGTTTTGGGCCCAAGTCAATGCAACCCTCAAATGGCTCCTTGATACAATGCGTCACATAGATGTAATGGGTATTTCATGTCAAGTGTGCATATGTGTTGTAACACAACAGATGGCAAATGTTATTTAAAAAGAAATGTGTGGTCAATTGTGCCATTTTAAAAATAAAAAAAAAAGTGTTCTGGATCGTGGTTGACCCTACTGTGGATACCCTAACACAACTATTTATACACTCCCCGCCCCAAACTGAAGAGATTACATATATTCAATGTTTATAAAAAAAAAAAGTGTGATTTTGGCAGTGTAAAGTTATTCAATAAAGGATATCTTGTTGATGTTGCTGGTATTTTTAGACAAATAAATATTTAAGAAGATATCTGGTTGATCCTGCGACTTCTGTTTGTCTTCTTCCTGGAATATAATGTCATCAAGCAGTTATCACCAGAAGTATAGCGTGGCAGAGCGCTATGAATATCAAAATATGAGAGACTGTGTGCTTTTAGAATGAGGGACCCATCATTGACAGATTTAGAAAAGTATTTATCTTTATTTTAGTGGTATTTTGTGCAAGGAAGCTGCCGACAGTACTGAGAGGAGATCAAGGGAGTCGGCAGTTTCAGAGCGCCACAACTAAAGTGCGAGGATGTGTTGCTATGGCAATATACGTTCGCATTTTGTCTGCTGTTCTGAAGATGCCTGTGAGGTGTGGGTTTGTAAGGAGGACGCTGTTCCACAGTTGTAGATACTTAGAAGCAAAAATTTTATTGAAGTTGGACAATTACTGCGAACTTCAGACGAAAAAAAATAAATACCATAATAACTTCTTCAAAATAAACATAAGTTACCAAGCAGCATCTCAGACACTAGAAGGAGCTAGTAAACATCATACTGGAGTCAGAGAACGTCTGTACCCCACCAGGTTATCTACAGAACTGAATAAAACCAAGGCTTATATACCAAAAGGAGAACATGTGACTTGTTTAACTCCTCCCTATGCTTTTCAAAATTATCTTTAAACAGCAAAATAAATCTATTTTAATTTCTGAGCTCAGAATAACATTTCCTTTTAAGTTGTAATGTTGTCAACATCACTTTATAGAAACAACAACTGGTTAATAAAATTTTAGTTTCAAACACTGCAGGAGTAACTCCACCTCCTAGTACTGTGCCTTTAAATATGGGAGTTGACCAGCCGGCCAGCTATGTAGTACAGAATAGGAAGTGAGACTCCACACAGAGAAGCAGGTAACCTTTTATGAGGGAAACATTTGTTTGTTTTATAAATTATTCCAATAGAATGAATTAAAGGCATTCAATCCACTTTTTAGAAGCATTTTAACTAAAGTAAAAACACAAAAAGAAACACTTTTATTTAACCTTTGTTTAACGGGGGGGTTAAGGCCAAACAAACCACAGTGTTGTACAACTTGTTTTTACAGGCCTTCTTTTGTTTTTGTAGCTTGTTTAGGTCATGAATTAGTTGTTTTGTAGTTTCTACTGAATGAATTCCTTTTTGTATGTTACAAATTGTGTAAAATGCAGGCTGTTTATTTATTTATTTGTGTGTTACTGCTGCCATTTAGAATGAGTTTCACACCAGAAAGACCCATTTTCTACAGCAAACAGGCTGAAAGGCACTTTAAAGGGGTTTTATATGCAAACATTTTGGGGCTGCATTTACATTATTTCCACAGAACAACTAGCCTGTAAAGCAGCTCTAGCTTACTCCATATATTTACAAGGAGGGGACAAGAAGGGGGGGTACCTAACGCTAAAGCAGGACACAAACCAAGACCATCGAGGTTTGCATACATAAAGGGGTCTTAGGGTCCCACCATGTGGATATAAATAGCTTCAATTCCCATATCCAAATGAAATGAAATACTCATTTTAAACAACTATTGCGTTTCTGCATACCTCATATTAGAAAGAAGGTTCTGAAACGGGGGGGGGGCGGGGCAACCAAAGAAAGAGCTGTGCAGAACTTCATATACCAGGGCATGAATACATAATTGATAGAAATAACATTATAAAGGTGGCCTGCCAATATAACGTGGAAAGAAAGATGAGTTACAGCAAGAAAGGAGGAGAGTAAAAAGGGCTGTTGCAACAGACTTAAAAAAAAAATTAGATTTGCCTGGTATATGGAGGTATCTGTCACAATGCCGACTAGCTTGTTCTCCTCTCAGTACTGTCGGCTGCTTCTTTTTACAAAATAGTGGTAAAATAAAAGATAAAATACTCTTATGAATCTGGCAATGATGGGTCCCCTGTTCTAAAAAGGACACAGTGTCTCATATTTTGATATTTATAGCGTTCGGTCATGCTACACTTCTAGGGATAGCTGTTTGGGGATGTTATACTCGAGGAATAGAATAAAGAGAAGTAGCAGGATGAACCAGATAGGTTTTAAATATTTCTTTGTGTAAAAAAAAAAAACGAGGAGATATAGAGATACATGGGGGGGTGATTGTAAAGAAAAAGCCGTGGGGGGGGTCCTGCTCGTATGGAAAAAGGCAGACGATAGAGAGTGAAAAAGTTTCACTTTCAATGTGATGACGTATAGGAACATGGAGATGTCAATAATATCTTCACATGTGAAGATATCATTGAGAGCTCCACGACCTGGCTGAGATACTATATGTTATCCTGACATTTATACCAAAACATACATTGTATAAATATATATGGGATATGCAGGGGCGCCTGTAGGATAACGAAGTTATTTGTACAGTTGCCTGTGACCTTGAGTAACCTCACGAGTGGTCACTGGCAACTGTACAAATAACCTAATTATTCCACAGGCACCCCACACATATTTGATTTATGCAACAGGATTCTTTGGGTTTCGTTTTGTTATATTTTAGTTTTTCTTAAGTTCCTTTTTCTTTCCATGATTTTTTCTTTGTGCCTGGTTGCTGTGTTTGGTTTGCAGGATTGCTGTGCTGAGAAAGAAGAAAACATGTTTTTTTTTGTTTAGAGTGTTTTCATTTAAAATGTGGTTCCGGTTCGGGGGGTGGGGATTTGGTTAGGGTGTGCATTTTGTGAGTCTATGGGACTGTGATAGCTTAGGTTGTAAAGAGCACTGTGAGAAGGTGAAAGCAAAACTAGGAGGCAGTACTGCTGAGCAGGCGGCACAGGTGGCAGTGGGTAGTGATGCAGTCACTGTGGATAAATGGGTGATGATATAATCACTATGTGAAACACTGTAATCCTGATATATATGTGTGAATAATGGTTTAAATAGAAATTCCAGTATTGTAGCACAGATCTATATAAAATTAACCAATATGGAACATACCTGTACAACTAAAGATAAAATATTGTTAACTCAACAAAAATGGAATGAAGAATTGGAGTCAACTGTCTCCTCGGCTACATGGGTCTATTATGCAAAGAACAAAAGCATCCAATTTAAAAATAATAGATAGAACATATCTGACTTCCTCTATTACTTCTCACTTTGGTGGAAATAAAGGACAACAGTGTTGACATCTTTGTGGTGACATAAGGAACCATGGCCACATGCTACGTATGGAGCTGTCCAAAAATTATAAAATGGTGGCAGAAAATGCATACTGAACTACAACTGATTTTGAATAAGCAAATAAATTGGCCCTTTTTTTAATGAATGACTTCAGTAACTATAATTTGTCTAAAGAAGAAAAAAATAAATGTGCATTAGCTTCTATGCCTTTGAAGAGACAAATTCTTAGTAAATGGAATTAGTCTGAGGTTGGTGAGTGGAATCATAATGAACGGTTGTATAAGCTTAAATAAAGTTTGTTGCTGGAGAGAATATCAGAGCTTACGGATTGCACAGAAAAAAGTATAGCTGAGAAATTCTCCAACTGGAATGAAATAGCTCATATTTTCCCTGCTATCTACATACTAACTTGATATCTTTAGTATAATTAAGTTTATGTGGTACTACTATTTTAAATTTGATCAGAGGATTGTCATCATTGGGTGATAAATATGTACTCAAGAATGATGTGGTACTTGGATATGTATTTATAATATGTACTGTTATAATGTAAAACAATAAAAATGTATTAGATAAAAAAGGAAACAAAAAGTGATTACATCACCACCCATCTATCCACACAGTGACTCAGATTTATTTATTTATTTATTTATTAGCTTTTGGTAACCGGGTAAGTGCGCTAGGCAACAGACCTGCCTATTTTCAGGCACGACCCGGGAGAGCACAGGACATTGGTTACAATATGCAGAAATGCACAGACATAATATAGGTGTACAGGAGCAAAACAAGATATACATTGGGTAGCATAATAATAGTTACATAAGGGTACATTTTAGGCATAGATCATAATAAGGATGTAAAATAAAGCAATTAGGGTAACCATAAGACAGCTGAGGACAGTAAAGACATCAAGGTTCATAGCCACCTAGACAAGCATATTGCATGGGAGAACATTAGTGTAGTACTCAGGGTCAGACCCGACAGCCTGCAGTGGGACAAAGCAAATTAAGAACATTTGCATTGGCCAGAGGCTAGAAGGTGGGTGAACAGCGAGTTTTTGAATTCTCGATGGGAGGCTGAAGTTTTCACCATAAGGGGGAGCGAGTTCCAGAATTTGGGAGCAAAATGAGCAAATGCCTGTTCACCCATTTCTGTCATGCAAGGTCTAGTGGAGAGCATGGGGACAGAGGAAGACCTGAGGGTACGGGTGTGTGAGGCAGGAGTCAGGAGGTTGGCAAGATAGACAGGGCAGGGAGGTCTAGACAAGGAGTCGATAAAACAGCCCAGGGAGTAGGCTCGAATATCCTTAGGTGACAGCCAATTTAAGCCAGCGTAAAGGAGACAATGATGGGTAAGACGTGGGGCAGTTAAGGCAAATCTACAGATGATGTTGTAGATAGTGTCCCATTTGTGGAGTGTAGCAGAGTTTGCAGCAAAGAGGAGGGGCAGTGCATATTGGAGCTGGGGTAAGAGAATACCTCTAGCAACAGAAAGTCTAGCGGAAGGAGTGACGCACGTGATAAGCTCCGCCAATTTTAGTACTGACGGCACGGCGCACCATATTGACATGTTGAGACAGGTCAAGTGTGGGATCCAAAGTGACCCCAAGGTACTTGAAGGACTCAGTGTTTAAGATGAGGGAGCCATCAAGGTATTTAACCCTGAGCCTGTTCGCAGAGGCAGACAGTTTCTTAGAGGATCCGAATAGCATAGCACAGGTTTTTTCTAGGTTCAGGACTTGGTGGTTGCTAGAGAGCCAGGTCTGCAGGAATTGGAAGTCATTAGTGAGAGTGGAGTTGATGGCAGCAACCGATTTTGACCCAGAGTAGAGAACAAGGTCATCTGCGTACATAAGAGTGCAGCTATGCCGGGACATGGTGGGAATATCATTTAGGAAGAGGGAGAAGAGTAGAGGTCCAAGAGTGGATCCCTGGGGAACTCCACGGGAGATGTTTAGGGGGAGGAAAGGGCCTTGTGAAATGCTACTGCCTGAGTCCGATTGTCAAGATAGCTATGGAACCAGGAGAGGGCTTGGTCAGATGCTCCAATGGATTGGAGTTTCTTTAGCATGAGAGGATGGTGTACCATGGCGAAGGCTTTAGACAGGTCGATCAAGACGGCCCCAGTGAGTAGGCCACGGTCCATATTATTTCTGATGTCATTTGTAAGTTGTGTAAGTGCAGAAGTGGTACTGTGACCGGGCCGGAAACCATGCTGGCATGGGGTTTGAAGATTAAACATGTCAAGGTGAGCAGCAAGCTGGCAGTGGACTATTTTTTCAAGCAGCTTACTGAGAGTGGGCAGAAGAGATATAGGGCGGTAGTTGGACATGAGTTTGACATCGCCCTTTTTGTGTATAGGGATGGTTCTGGCAGTTTTCCAGGTGGATGGGACAGTAGACGATGAATTGGAGAGGTTAAAAAGCCAGGTGATAGGTCTGGTCAGCCAAGGTGCATACTGCTTAAGTATGCAAGGATGGATGCCCTCAGGCCCTTGACCCCCGCGATGCGGAAGGGAGTTAAGTAGCTAGAACTTCAAGGTATATGGTTGGAGCCAGAACGAAAGGGAGGGGTGGGAGGAGAGGGAGGAGAATAGGGACAGTCAGGTTGTGGGCTAGTTAGAGTAGCGACTGGTGGAGAAGAAAAAAGGGCATTGAAGGCGTTGGCAATGGTGTCATGGTTGGTGCAGTGAACACCTTGAATGTTCACGTCAGCTGGATTCTGTTGCTTGTCATTGCCAAGAATGTCCTTAATTTTGGACCAGTACCTGCGTGGATTTGTAGAGGATGTTATTAGTAGGTTCCTATAGTAGGTGCTTTTGGCAATACGAATTTGTATTTTGCAGTTGTTACGTAATGCACGATAGTCTTCAAAGTCTGCACAGAGGTGTGAGATCTTCCACCTGGACCAAAGTTTGTCCCTAGATTTGAGAAGTTGAAGCAGGGGGCGTGTTAGCCACTTGGTTACTTTCCCTGCCATCCTATGTGTGGTGACCGGGATGTGAAGGTTTTGAAGAGAGAGGAGGACGGAGTTGAAATATTCTGTGGCTATGTTAATGTCCTCTGTTTGGTAGAGAGGGGACCAGTCAATCTGGTTAAGGTCAGTTAAAGTCCTCATGACTTAGGCGGGAGAGATTAGGAAAGGTTACAGTTTTAGCAGGAAGGGGAGGAATGACAGTGTTCCAGACACAGTAGATGGGATAGTGGTCACTAATTGTGTCAGGTAGCACACCGGCTGAGGCAACATATTCCATCCTGTTAGTAAGTATCCAGTCAAGGAGGGTGGCACAGTTGCCCCCACGTGAGACCCTTGTGAGTTCATGTATGAGCTGGGATAGATTTGTCTTGCTAGCTAAGGAGGATAGGTTAGCTGAGTTTTTCTCGGACCAGTCAAGGTTAAAATCACCAAGGCAGATAATGTCATTCTTGCCTGTAACTGTAGGCAGAAACCCTAGGAGTTCAGTGATGCCTTGTGTAGCATTTTTTGGGGGGATATAAGTACAAAAAATATGGAGTTTCTTTACACCCCCAAGAAGCAGTAGGGAGTGCAGGATTTCACAGTTTGGTAGGAGGGGGTCCTGCAGAAGGGTAATGTTTAGGTGAGTTTTGAAGTAGAGGGCAAGGCCACCTCCCTTTTAGTGCCAGGGCCGGTCGTCTGAAGCATGCTGTATCCAGGAAAGTGGCACTGAGTCAGGCACTGTGGGCTTAAGCCAGGTTTCTGTGATGGCGAGGACGTCCGGGACGTTAGTATAGATCCAAGCCTGGAGGTCAGGGAGGTTGGCCATAAGGCTCCTAGCATTCAGGTGGGCTAAAGTTAGTCCATCGGTTTTAGGGAGAGTGGTGGCCGGGGGGGGGGCAAGGTTATGACAGGACGCAGAGATGGACCAGGGTTGATCTCAATGTCGCCGGATAGTATAAGAGATAGGGTTAGTAACCATAGAGGGGTGATGAGGTACGCCCTGATAGACATGCAGGGTGGTGGCTTCAGATGAAGGTGAAGGTATCTGACTATTGGGCTAATACGCTTGCTAATGAGAGCAGAGGGGGGTAGAGGTAGTGGAGTGGCAGTAGCAAGCATGTTGGAGTAGCAT